>CANUEZ040000088.1:1455000-2056546 GCA_948099385.1 Fasciola hepatica | reverse complement strand
ACCGAAGTCAGCGTATCAGGTGAAAATCCCGAATACCCAGAAGGAGACCGAATACAACTACGCCGTATCACTCGGTACCTCCGACACCTGGTCTTGGGGACCCTAGCTCGGGGGTGTCTTACGCGTCCTAGTTGGTCTTGCGTGACACAATATGGTATTCTCCAAATACGTCCCGTTTGTTTTTACTCCTTACTGTTAGGGAGACACGTGGCAGAGACTTCAATAAAATAAGGACTTCTTGTAGGATCAGCATCTATTTATAAATGACAAAAACCACCTCCGATGAGTTTTGCATCCATGTTTTTAACAAAAGTATCCGACGTTTTAATAATATTAACACCAAAGCCTCATAATTATTTATAATAATAGTAATACGTATTACAAATTTAGTCAACAGTCGTATACTTTACACCGAAGTTAATTCAAGCAATATACTGAGGCAACAACGTGAACAGTGATGATAAAGAAACGAGATAAATGGAGCAAAATAAGGTGAGGTAAGCAGTTAAAAAAACACGTTTTTGACTGCTCTACTTTCGGACTGTTGAACATTTAGCTTCCTTAGCCAGTACTGCTTCCGGTGTCTCTCCCAAAAGTAAGCTTGAAAAACATTGTTTCAATACTAACGGTCCTTCACGTTTTCCACCGACTTTTACAGTCTTTTAGCACGAGTCGGCATTTTTGGCTTGTTGCCCATTCAATAAGCCATTCTCGGGATCCACTTGGTACCTGGTATCCGGAGTACTAAAATTTCAGTTCAGTTAAGTTCAGTTTGAACAGCCATGAGCCACTCACTGCTGGCAGTAATTCTCGTTTCTATCTCTCAGCAAAAAAATCAATCGGAAATATAACAAAAAACAACAGTGCGATCAGGGTAAGACCTGAACTACAAACAAGTCGAAAAAGGAAGAGCGGAATACAACAACATCTCTGATCCAGTTACCTGTCCACAAACCTCCGCTTGGCAAATCACTGAGTTGGCGGATCTCTTGAACCCCATCCACTAAGCTTAACACGCCCTACATGATCAAGTTCACTGCTGAGGCTTTTCTTGCCTTTTTCCATATTAGGGACTGGTCACACATAATTATCTTCTTACAAATACCAGCCTCAGTGAATAATGTGCGCACAGAAATTCTATCCCGATTTATGCATAACACATGTCCCAACCACCTTAGTCTGGTGAGCTTAAGTGTTTTGTCTACTGATCTGGTTCGTGCACCTAAGACTCTATTCCGAACCACATCATTGCTGATATGGAGTTTCCTTCAGAAGTGATCAACACTACGAAAACATCGGTGTACTGGTTATCGTCCTGCCTCCTTCATTCTCATTGGTCAAGTTTCTAAACAATACGGAAAAACTGATTTAACTACTTTCAACCCCTGTTGGATAAACGGATGTCATCTGGACATCACAGATGAGAGATTGGCAAAAGACAAACACTCCCTAACTGAAACCACTTCTCATGATGAAATCGAGTTAAAAATCACCCTAAGCCCGAAAATGACTTCGGTTATTTATCCTATGATAGTTTCACTCAGTGATCCATTCGCCTCCTTGATAATTTCCTTAACATTTGGGTTTCATGGAATGGTAATTATAATCGGACAGAAAAGGTTGCTGCCATTGCCGTTCGCTGCAGTCCTTTCCACCACCCTGCATTTCGCAATCCTATGCAGTTCGTGGTCACTTCTCATGCTGCGAATCACTTCGCATCTGAGGCACATCCCGGCATCATTATTTCTAAGATCCGGAGTAGTCGATCAGCATGCGTCTAACAATGTAAAAGACACTGCAAACATCCATTGTTTCTGTATGTCTCTTTCTGAAGCCTTAGGCAACATTGGCAGCCTCTTTGATCTGAGTTCATCTTTCGTTCAGATCCTGAATTTCCACCCTCATCCATAACCATGTGGATTATTCCATCTGGAAAACTGATCGATGATTATCGTCTGGTAGCAGCTGTACCGGACAATTAGCTTTAGTTCGGCGACCGATCAAACGCAGGCTGAAAAGATCATGGGCAATAACATAATGAGAGTTAAGAAGCGTGGGCCATAATATGCACCATTCTTGGACATGTCCAGGGAGTGCTAAGATTAGCGGTTAACACACAGACGTCCTGTGCCCCGGACTTTGGCTTTGCTTAGACCAAACGAGACCGAAATTTATCTGACTCATCGGAGAAGGTGTAAACTGGTGGGTAGAAACAAGGGAAACTACGGAGAAATACAGCGGTGTCACATCTGAGACGGTATAGAACGACTGACGGATCAGATATTCCCACTCAGAAAGGTGCGAAGGCAAGGAGCCCAGCCATGGTGGATCATCCGAGTCCGCAATTCACTCCAGACAGAAAAGTAGGGTGGACGAAATATAGAGATGGTGGTTACAATCGACATTTTCTACAATACAAAGCTGCGAGGACAAGGTTTTAGACTACGCAGATTGCTGTTCGAAAGAAATAAGAAGAAAAACTATCAAAGAATGCCAAAACCAACTCTAAGTCGTATATTTATTACGTGCGGTAGGCTTTGGGCCTACGGATGTCAGTTGACACCGTAGATAATAACCAAGGAAGGCTTACCGTAACCAGCTCTAAAAAGACGGATTCGCTCACGTTTTTCTTCCAGCTGGTCTTCAGAGAGAACAGTGATGCTCCGGGTAGACCCTTATATAATATGGCCTAGGCGGATGCAGTAATAAACTTCTCAGAAGTATCCAATACCTTGAACAGACTGAAAACAACAGGGTCCGATTATGTCCACCCGGCCATCGTAAAGCTCCTGCCTAACGTACTCGCGGAATGTCTGACTGCGCTATTCATCGAATCGGGGGAAGAGGGCATCATCCCGGAGAGCTGGATGAAGTTCATGGTGTGCTCAATTCACAAGGGCGGGAACAGTGAGAGTTGCCCGAACTACTGTCCAGTGAGCCTAATATGAGCAGTCTTAAAGGCGATAGATAGGTTTTTGAGGGACGAGATAACGACCCACCTAACGACAAATTACCTAGTGGTACCGAGTCAGCACGTTTTTGTAGGACGGTGTTCATGCCTGACCAATCTGCTATACTTAACTGACGAGGTATTCGGTAGACTAGACAGGGGGACAATGCGGAACTACGTTATCTTGACTACCAAAAGGCATTCGACTCCATAAACCACCTCCTCCTACTTACTAAACTAGTGGCTATCCATAAAACTGCCCAAGTTACAACGTGGATCAGACACTCCACAGCAGATAGGGGCTTCCAGGCTAGAGTAAAGGAGAGCGTTTCGTTCGTGGGTTTCCCGTACAGCGCAGTACCTCAGTTTTCAGTACTGGGCCCCTACCCTTTTTAATGTTCGTAAACGACCCTGTCGTCGGGTTAGAAAACCCTGTCTTAGTATTTGCGGACTGTGAGGGCATGCGTTTGCCCATCGGTGGTAGACGGCCAAGTCACGTTAGCAGTTAGCACCCGTGCAGCACCGAACCCAAGACTTGAGCCCACGAAGCCTCGAAGGACAGGATAGCTGATCGATGGCGTGGATCGATAGACTGAGAGAGGAAACCTGTCAGAGGTGTTTAAACCTCAATGCTTGATCGCTCCCATCAGTCGGGCCAATGCGCTGTGTGCATCAACTGGGTACATGAACCAACAACCTTTATATTCACTGTTCTACCAACAAAGTGAGATGATTTGCAGGCAGAAAAGACTTCTCACTAGTGGGTCGGAATAAAACATGGACAATGCCAAGGTGGTCGTATCCATATCAAACGATTCTCTTCAGTGAGACCTGGACAAATTACACCAGTGTTCTGTAGAATGGGATTTGCCGCTTTATGTTAACAAATGCCTGCATTTAGCGAATGACAAATTGATACGATATTTAAGGTAGTTGGGGCCACCGGGACAAGAGGTAACAGTCTCACCGGTGTAACTGTATTAGCCAGAGGATGAAGTTACGGAAAACGAGCTTGTTCGCTATCTTGCCCTTTTCTATAATGCAATAGAATAAAATACTCATTTGTAATCACCGGTGATTTCTAACCGAATGAGAAATGTCGTATAACTGCCTAGAAATCCTCCGGAGTTCTCTGACAGCTAAAAGGAGTAGCACCGACGAGAAGGCTACTGTACAAAACATTTGTGCACCCCCACCTGGAGGGTTGTGTCCAGGCTTGGCAGCCGTACATGGAAAATGACATTAAGATCGTGGAGCTGATCCAGAGACGTTTCACAAGAAGGTTCGTTTACATACGGGGCTTAGTAATGAGCAGCGTCTCGCGAGACTACACCTGTATTTATTGAAAGGCCGAGGGTGTCGGGGTGACACCATCGAAACTTTCAAAATAATGAGAGGAACAGATGATGTGGGCGGAGGAGTTAATCCCTTCTTGATACCCAGCAGTGACACCGTAGACTTGGAGCGTGCACTTAATTTATTGAAGGAGACAATAAGAACTCCACTGGGAGCAAACATTTTCTCCGTTACGTTGGTCAATGATTGGAGTAGACTGCCGGACGAATTGAGTATAGGATCAACCATAAAGGATTTTAAGAAACAACTTGAATACAAGTGGAACTACATGTTCACCGGAAGGGACGGTGAGTGGCACTACACCCTTCTTACGCCCTCTCCTTCACGTTCTCTCCCTATTCAACCGAAATCTTCCGTTTTTAATCTAAATCGTCGTTTCCCTGCCACCCTCTTTATCTTACCCTATTTTTGAATTGCTTAGCCATGAGTAGCTTCTTGCAATCCATGGCGCTTCGGGCTGGATACCGGTTACCAGGACCTGGCAACAAGGACCCCGTACGCAATTCCGTTTGGTGCACAGTGGCCAGAGGTCTTTCCGTTTTCCCTACTAGCAGACTGAAGAATGCCTGACCCTTCCGTTTGTCGCAGCATCGGGAACATCCGAGCGTTCTAAACCGCCCCACTAGCTCGAGTGAGGATTCGATTCCACCCGCGAACTGTCTCATCCTGTATGTAAGAAACAAAGAATATATAAGTAGTCAGTCCATGTACCCAGTCGTTGCACACAATGCATTGGTCCCATTGGTGTGAGCGACCACGCCTTGAGGCTTGAATGTCGCTGGCAGGATTCGTCTCTCGTCTATCGATTCACGCCATCGATCGGCTGTCCTGTCGTTCTTGATTTCGTGGGCTCGATGGGGGCCGGTGCTGACGCACTCTCTGCCAGTGAAACTAAACCATGCGTCGAAAGTTGTGTCAAACCATACCCTCACACCGAGGAGCACCCAACACAAAAAAAATCGACAATTTTGACGCACTGTTGTACGTGTGTGATGATCCGAATTGAACTAAACACAACCCCGCCAACGGCCGATCAAATACAATATTCTCACCTATACAAAATAGATCTATGCAGGATGTGTGGCGACCCTAACTAAGTAGTTGCATAAGGGCTTATTGATCCCATTTTTACTCGAACATGCCTGTTCTGGCTTTTCGCTCTTGTCGCAACCCGATTGGTTGATTGGGCTCCGGTCGGTTCAGACAGTTGTTGACTACTTACCGGACCATCGCTCTGCTCTGTTGGTTCCTATATCATCCTCGATTCGGGGCAAGGGACAAGTCATCTACTCCGCTGAGTCCAAATTTGCTCTTTCTTCTGGACGGGCGAATACGTGGTTTTCTAAACGAACCAGGTCGTTCGTAGGTGATGTCTGGCAACACTGTCACAAGGATGTCATTTTTCACTCTAATTCAGAACACTTTCGGTTACTCAACAGACAGTTTTTTAATGTGTGACCGCACTGGTTGTACTGCTCCGAAGTTAATGTCCTGACTTTCTGAGGTAAGTTTTTATCTTGACAACACGATCCACAAATCATCTCTAAATGTACTAACATATCCAGTGATTCATTTGTTGACGTTATCACTGAAAAACACGGTACTTATTGTTCCAGCCTAATTCACAAATATTTCGGACATTCATTATCTCTTGCATGAAGTTCTGAAAGATGTATCGGCATCCTCTAAGTGCTCAAAGTTTCAACTGCGATTTACTCACAGTTCTGCATATCGCCATTTTGTTTTGCCGTAAACGGATCAGCTATTTTTTATCTGGCAAAAGTCACCACATGATGAAGGTACCTTTTTGGACGAAAGTTATTGCTGAGTCTATGTATTTTGTATATATCTCCCAATTTCGTTCGAGAGAATTCCCGCTGCATCTTCTCTGAGGCTTGGGGAGAAGAATATACAAATTCATGGCAAATATGGAACGTTCTTTTATCGATTTTCAAGTGCGGCTCGTCACGTGGTACACCTATTGGGTCGATGACGTGCATTTCATTCAGCTTCGTCATGCTGGAATAATGAAAGCTGGATTTCAGCAAGTGACACCAGATTAATTTTTGGACTCGACAGAAGAAAAATGCCGGTAACGTTTCATAAATTTGTTCCGTAGCCAGTTTGTGATACTAAACTTTTCACTGCATTGTTATTTTACCTGAAAATAAACGTCAATAAATAAAAGTTGGTCCAGTCTTAAGCGAACGTAAGCATTTTCGCAGGGGTCAAATTTCCAAGACAGTGTCTTCGATTTTCGATGACAACAGAATCTTTGAGATAAATAAAAGCCCTAACCATTAGCCGTAGATCAACGAGGTTTGAAACAAGATTGACGTACAGATAAACCTAAGGTGCTTTTCCTCTCTCCGAGACCGTGCAATGAATGTAATAATTCATGAGTGATCTTGTGAATTAGCAAAACGGTACTATATTGTTTCTAAGTTTGCATCATTATTTGAACCTAAATAGAGTTCCTAACAGTATGAAAGTGAGATGGTAGTTACTTCAAGTTGAGTGTCAGTATTATTAGCTTATCAACTCGATCCATTTTAAATAGGCATTACCGCTGTTAAATCATTACAACTGTATTAGGTGTGACAGTCCAGATTGACTTGCTTCAGAAAAATTCTACTTTGAAAACCAAGGAAGGTATATTCTGGTACGAACGTCGAACTTTATGCGACACCCAAACGTGTCTTCTATGAAGTCTCAGAGTGAAAAAACCTCGGCTCCTCGATCCAAAGAACAAAGCAGATTTTAGTCGGTAGAAGGATGCGTGTATGTTTCTTATATATCGTGGTACAAATGCCCTCCGGTGCACGCAGTATGAGTGAAGTAAACCAAACGCAGCTGCGAAGCGAAAGCGAATCCCGAGCCTACAGACGGCAAAAATCGAAAGTCGTCATCATTACCATCATACAGATTCAAGCACTAGGAAAGCCCTAATGACCACCGCCTTTCTCACCATCTTGCACGTTGAATTAGAAAGTATGATTAAACAAGATGGACAGGGACTGGACCTACACGGGAGGAAAAAGGAAAGAATGCCCTAGTAGCCAACACACGGAATATATAGTTTAACTGTGAAAACGCCCATCGATCAGTCATTTTGATTCGATGGAAAGTGACAACACGATTGCCACTGTTCGCGGTTCGCCGCCATATCCTTCAGTATCTTCAGCCAACTGGTTGATGCATCTTTTGGACCCCAACCACAAATACGTGAAGCACCTACTTTTCCTAAGTTAGCTGTACATTTTCTCATTTCTTGCGGTCACACCATCTGTTGACCTCCACGTGGCTTCTTCCACTCCCTCGGAGAAATGGAAAACGGGGCATGGTATGGTAGACGTATGTCTGCCATTAGTAACAGCTGTCCCAACCAATGGAGTCTACTCAGTTGGATATGCTGTGACGGAACATTCTGTGAACCGGTACCGAATACCTGATTTCTGACCTCAGCCGGTCTTTCTATCCAGTCTTAGCGATACTACGTAAACATCGATGGTTGGAAACCTCAAGGCGACGAATATCTTCCGCGCACATACTTCACGTCTCGCGGCCATACAACAGAACTGGACGCACCACGGCACAATATACACGACCTTTCAACTTCAGTGAAATATCAGGTCAGCGCCACAAGTGCTTCAGTCCAGCCTACGCCGCCGAGCCTTGGATATCCGCGTACTCACCTCTACAACTGTGCTCCTATCTGTCGTCACACTGCTGCCGAGGTAGGTGAAGTGGTCGACAAATTCCAGCAGCTCCCCATTGAACATAAACCTCGGAATCGTTGAAGTCTAGTCTTGTAACATCAGCTTATACTTTGAAGGTGCAAAGCGCATGCCGAATGGAGCTGCAGCTCTCGCGAGTTTATCTAGTGCACGTTGCGCATGTTCCGTGGTTTCGAAGAAGCAGACTACGTCGTCCGCGTAATCTGGGTCACATAGCTTTCCACTGTTTCCTAGTTCGACGCCTAAATCCTGAAGGTTTCGCACCGTCATCGGGCGATACGCAATCATCAGCTCACGTTGCTTTGAGAGGATCGATTCCATGAGTATCGACGCCGCCGTGTCGACCAACCCTAAAAGTCTCATCGTGATGATAAATCACGCTAATTAAACCTGCGTAAGGCTGTTGTAATACGAATGAATACATGCGGACATGTTCTGAGTTCGGTCAAACAAAACCTGTCGTCGCTGTATCCGATTCTGCGCCGCATCGAAATTTTACGTGTACGTGGACAAACGAATAAAGTAGTCTATACGGCAAGTGAATCTGTACTTCGTGGCTTAAAGAATTCCTAGGCAGTCGTAATGTCGTACCGTAGACAATTCCTGCGGCAGAACATTGGATATCTGCCATTTAGGAAGTTTGGATACGAGGCAGAACTAGGCAGAATACTACCGAACTACAGAACAAACAGTTACCGGTTATCGTCAGTACTATTCTGCGAACTAAACGCATCCCTGTAACCAATACATTTGTTCTACGTTTTGTTCTGGTTAGTTAACCTAAGAGATCATAAGTCAAACCTATGCCAATCTGATTGTGGAGGTTGGGTGGTTGGACGTGTTGCCTATGTCCCTGGATAGATTTCGTCCGCGCGATTTGCTCGCTGAGGCGGTTAGCGGATAGAAGAAAGATTGGGCTGGCCAGGCGAAGAAGTACCATAAAGGTGTGAAAAGCCTAACCAGTGAACCTGACCATGTAGAGCGTTTTAGGTTTTATAAGTGGGGTCCATAAGGTCCAACCATTCAGTGGCTAGTTACGCTGAAGGATATGGCTAGGTTTCCCGACCAGTAACGCTGTTGTAGTCATACACTTTAGTTACCTGGCACTATTACCTTCAGTCCTTTTCTCATGTTATTGATACCCTTGATTTTTTGTTTACGATGCAGGTTACGACTGAGAGATAGCAACGAGAACCGCCGCACCCAGCGAATGGTTACTAATTCTTCGAACAGTACTCAACTTACGCATCCATATCATGAAGATCATTATTACATTCTCTACAGAATTTCCAGGCCAAAACATGACAGAAAACATTTTTACTGCAGAATCACGCCCCTGGTTTGCACAACCACCGGCTTACATTCAATTGCGGCGATATTTCCCAGTTTCATTAGATAACCATAGTAAATCCCAATGGATTGGATATCCACGGCATCAGGTTAAAGTCCACTGGATCTTTTTTTTTATCAACTTCTTTGAATGTGCAGATACGTGAACATTTGGCTTGGCCATTGCAGGATTTGAAAGCAGGCCTCTTACCGCAGTGCAGGAAATATTGGTCAACTATTTGGAGGAAATGGTGCGCTTTTTCGAAACGACTCTTACTGTGCTGACGAATTTCTTTATGTTTGGGCAATCTGTAACGGCATCACACCACGGAAACTGGAAGGAAACTCAACTATAAACAAAATCTGATATGATGTAACCAATTCATCTAAGTCCCACGCGCTTATATGTAGTCCCTTTGAAGGGTTAATGGTCTGTATGTGTTTATTTTTCGTGAATTGCTTCTTATGAATAGTCCCAACTTACATTTTTTCGCCCTGAAAGGAGTGTATATTCGTGCCAAAATCATCTTACCACCACAGTAAAATCTCTTCAGCGAAAGTTTTATAGGGAATTGCTGTTATACGGCACTTCGAAGCCATGCAACGAGGCCTTCGACTTTGGAATTTAAAATAAGTCGAAGACCCTGTCGTTTTCTCGTGAAATCAGTAGATCTCGAATCTGGCTTTGATTTACATAGGAATTCTACGATACACAATTTTGATCCGTCCTACTAGCTCTAGTAAGAAGACCAGTCTGCGGTCGAACCATCTCGGCTTATCGGTACAAAATAGATCATTGATTTAAGATAAGCGGTGATCATAACCAAAACATTCCATGAAAACATACCAGCTCAGTTGTCATTCGCGAGCAACTCTTCTGGCTGGCTGATCTGGCTGTAATCCTATTGGCTGGTTCAACTCCGGTCGGTTCAGACAGCCATTGGTGGCTGATTTGTTCATCGTCTGGCTTAGCTGGCACCAATCCTGTCCTTGATTCTGGACAAGCGAAGACGTACTCTCCGCCCGTCATCGATCTGGTTTGCTGAGTTCAACTTTGCCCTTTATTCGGAACGGGCGAAGGCGTTCTGTCTGACTACTGAACCGGCCCGTCTATGGACGTGTCTTCCAGAACCATCACATACACTTCTGAAAATTCATTAATCACCACCGAAATTAAAACACCCGTAATACCACGTATGTAGTTGCAATTTTGAAGTTCTTTTCTATTCACAGCTGTAATCTCATTTGAGTCGAATGGAGCGTGCATGGACGGGGAGTCCATTTTATGAATCACACGGTGATTCTTCCAAAGTTAATTCGTCGGTTAACACGGCTAACCTTCAGAACGAGCGCACATGGTCCCAAGTATGGATTTTCAATATGAGTAGTATGGCACTGTATCTGGATGACAAGACAAATTTCCCCAGAGGCACACGACCGGTTTAGCGGTTATTGCCGCTCATCAGGTATGCGTACCGTGTGATTGTAAAAATGGACTCCCCGTCCATGCACGCTCCATTCGATTCAAATGAGATTACAGCTGTAAACCAACTGTGGAGTGCTCAAGTATAAGGATGGTTGGGCGGAGGAGTACCGGGTACGCATACCTGTTGAACGGCAATAACCGCCAAACCGGTAGTGTGCTTCCGGGGAAATTTTGTCCTGTCATCCAGACACAGTGCCATACTACTCATGTCGAGAATTCTTTTCTATTCACCTCTCAAATTCCTAATCATTTTATTCATAGCCGTATTTTACTTTAAATTAGCGACCAGAATCAGATCAATGAAGTACTACGGTGATGGTTGGATGAACTGCACTGAACAGAACTGAAAAAAAATCATTGAACATCGGGCATTTATCAAGAGTATTCTCCCTTGCATAATATAATTCATCATACAGTATCAACTCTCAACTCACCACTGAAAACCATAGATACACTGTGCAGCTGTTTGATCCTTGTGAGATATCATCAACGGTATAAGTCCACAGAAATACCACTAGGACTTGACCCGGGGTGAAGGATTGTGAGCCAAACTCGTAATCACTTAGATATCTAGGCTGGCTCACAATAGTTTTTGAACATTTGGACGATATGATGTAGCACCCTTCTGTGGCCGGTATTGTACGGTAACAGCCTGTTTCCCGCACAGTGCTGGATTCCTGTGATGGATGACTTCTCTGTAGGGGCCTAAATACAGCGAAAGTATTCCGTTATAAACAACCTGCAGAGTTTGGTATTCTGTGTTCAACGTTCATGGTCAGCGTGAGACTAGAAAAATCGGGATGAGTCACACCAAGGGGACAGTTAACGAGTCACTCTTGTGTGATAGTTTTGGTGATTTTCGCGATAACAACAACCGTGAGCGAAAGTGATTCATGGGGTCAATTCATGTATGCATCGTGTTTTTGGGTTGGGTCAATCAGGGAATTAGAATATCTGAGAGGTAGAATGGCAAACGGGGTTGCATCGCAAATTCCCGTTTTTGCAAAATCCAATTGGAGTCGGTGAATGATTATTCAGTATGCTAGATATGCTGTTCTTCCGTGGGGTTGCGCGTGCACGATCTGCACAGACACAGGAATAAAACTCATTGAGCCGGTGCTTGGTAGGTACGCACACTGACAAAGATGAGAATAACGATCTATACTTGAGCGCGTTACAATCAAGATATTGATGAATCTTGAAGATCTTGGATTCTGAAATTGCCTATCCTACCTTTGTCTTTGAGCTAATCATGGCTGGTGATTTTGTTGTCACCGATGTGCCATATCTGGCAGGGAATCTTTTGGGGATGACCAGTTTTCTCCAAAATGTTATTCATTTTTGCCAAGATAGTTTTGACAATTTTTTGCAGTGGATGTTCTTCGCTCCCCAGTAAATAGTGATTCAACTAGTTCTGGTTTGTGCTGTGAGGGAGAAAATGTTTTGAAAATTTAGATGTTGTTTCGTTCACGTGCCTTTCTGTAAATACAACTCTGTATTAGTTATTAAAACATCCAAAAGTGGAACAGTGCTCCCACTCCGGCGTTCTGTTGTGAGCTGAATTTTTGTAGGTACTCTGTGAACTTTGCCTGACTAGAAAATTTGTTGGTGTTTCGCATATGTCTGCGATACAAAGTTGTTGAAACCAATTCTGGTTCCAGATGATTTAAAATTATCACGTACTCACCTCCCTTCTCCGCCTCATTAGGATGGTGAAATTATCAACTGTTTCATCGGACAATGTGGAACTCAAATGTCATTCGCTTGTTGGGAATTGTTCTGCTTAGAGCATGGTGTACGACCGGATGGTTCAATGATAGAGACCGAATACAGTCTCAATGACCAACAGACGCCTCAGCCAGTGTCCTCCTTCTTCAAAGAAACGGACGAACATCGCTTTGTTCCCCGAACGGTTATCATGGACACAGAACCAAGTGTGGTTGGTGAGTTGGCCATTTATTGATATACACTGGCCGTGGACAAAGAAGTCACGAAAAACTAAATATTTAAAGACCATGTTGAAGCGAGCCTGATCGTACACCTTCATTAGGCCCTCATATGACCTCCCACGTAGCATTTCCCGACTGCGCCTAAAGTAAAAGTCGTCTGTACGAAATAATCACAGTGGATAGAATGCAGCTTTCTTGATCCAAACTCGTCAACGATTCTCGCTAGTGCTTATTTGTTAAACTCAAGGACTACTTTGAAATCAGAATGCTGAAAGTCACCGAACGAGCTCAGCGCAGAATAGTCAGAATTCACGATCGCACACCATTATTTTACGCTGGAAAAACTGCATTTATGAATATTTATAAGTGACCTAAATCCGAGGTATACATCACGTGTATTGTAACACCACCTACAAGTACAGCTAGATTGCTTTTCGGACGAAAAGTTTCATGCAAAGTGAGTAGTGGCCGCCCTCGAAAAACGCAATCTGCTTGTTATCTTGGCGTATGTACCCACCGAGCGCAGCCTAGATCCAATCAAAGACAAATTCTTGTGAGAATTGTATCTGCCCGGACAGTCATACTTCATGGTATTGCTCGTACCCGGACTACGCGCGCTAAGCAACGACGAAACCGGACAAGAATAGCGAGGATGTACTATATCATATTTTGTTGGTGCTAACTCGTTTATATACAAAAGGAGGTATGCACTTATTGGCAGATAACGTGCTGACCAATCACGAAGCAATTGAGCTGTATCTATACGGTCTGACTGAAAGGTCCGGCTTCACCTGATTGGTCGGATACTAGGGACGGTTCTGTAGCGCACTGGACCGCGTGTAGAGGTACTCGAATGACTACACTTCTACCAAAAAACTACATAACCTCTTAAGTAAAGCTAGCCGGGCTGATATTGCGATTTTGGCAGGAAATGGGAATGCTAGTGTAGGTCAGCTGTCATCGGAAGAGGGGTATTCAGGAGACCCTTCAAGGCTAGATTCTTTTTGTTCGACAAACAAGGAACGGTTTTCAGCTCTATCGCCTGTTCTTCATCAATATGAAATTCAGTTACTTTAACTACCAATACTTTTGAAACATTTTGTTCATTGTAGCTCACGTTGGTGTTGTTTAACATCTTCTGACCGCTGGACTTTGCGTTTAGGTCGCAAAGGCTTCGTCATCAGTCGAGGTGACATCGTCAGTGCGCACTGGTAATGAAGCGTTCGCGACTTAAACGCCAAGCTCATTAATCGGAAGCCGCTGAGCAACACCAACCTGAGCTACAATGAACGCCAATTTTTAAAAATATTTAGTACACCCACTTTCTCGTTTGGAAACCAATATTTATTGCCAGAAGCATTTTCATTATTTTTTCCGACTTATTCAGACGAAATACGTTCTGGTGTCTATCGTGGGCTTTTCAACTCTGCAAGTTTGATCACTGGTCTTGAAGATGCGGCAAGCAATTTCGCCCGGGGATTCTATGCATGCGCAACCAAAATTGTGCCAGACACAATGAACTATCTACGCAAAGAGGTGGAAAAAGCAGACAATTTACAAGCAATTTTCATCTATCACTCCTTCGGTGGTGGGACAGGGTCCGGAACTACTTGCAGTAAGCTTTCTACCTTGTTGCTTGATTATTAACAGGATTAACCGAGGACATCTCTGCTCTCATCGTGCTAGAAAGTGAAACAGACGAATCATGTTTTTTTTATGTTGCGCTAAGAATGTTTCGGCTCCAATCAGATCGTCATTTAAAAGGTTTGTTTCTGACTGGTATCAATTGATAAGGAATCGGTGTAATCCATTGGGGAGCAATGGTTCCCGCCTACGTCGTCTGTTCTTTGTGGATCATTATTGGCCTCTCCGTTAATTTCGTGTATTAAAAGTTACCAATGGTGACACGTGTGAAATTACCCACCTTCATACTCGAACGGATACATTTTTCGTCTAAGGTTTTTAGTCCTAGAGAATTGGATGGTAGTCAGCGTCCCAAAAATGAAGTCCTACGAAGATCCAAAACTGTAGACAATAGTTCTGCTCATTGGTGTTGCTCATGGCTGGGGTAGATAACATCCATGGGATCCTGATCGTTTTTCTTTGCTTTTAGGTCGAATACGTTCCACGCTTACGCATTTCTAATGTCACCTCGGCATGAATAGGAAATAGTTGCGGTCTACAAGCCACATTGGTGATTAAGGGCATGTGAGGAAGTAGCATCACTTAGGCAGTTGAATTTCTCCTGTCGGTACAATAAGCTACTTGGCTTTTTTGTCAACTCTAGTCATCTGGACGCCAGCATTGTGTTGTTTTGTATTAAAAACTTCAGCAAGTTAACAAACTCACTTTTCAGCCAAATGGAGGGAAACTGATCACTGACACTTTGAAATAAGCATAACAATAAATGCTGTAGAAATGAAACTGGTTCAGCCACCGAGGTCCGTGCGAATTTCCTCTGGGGCTTTCATCTTGTCAACCAGAACACGTGGTAATCGAGACACCGTCGAGACGCGATAGACATTTATGCGGGAGGGGATAAATCTCAAGGCGGAACGTGTGGAGGGATGCAAAAGGCATGCATATAAGTCATGGGTGTGGTCCGCAAGAACATTCTGGGCTAGTTTTCCACAGACTATAATGTACAAATCGCAAACTTTGAAGATGGCAGAGCTCATGGAAATCAAAGAAACACAACTGATAATGGCCAGGCCGCAGTGTAGTGTGGTAAGATCTTTCTTAAGTAGACGAGGCAAGATTACAGCAGAGCAGTAGGGTAAGAGTGGGAGAATACATTGATGGAAAAAAGTGACAGCTTGTGTGGCACCAAACTGCCTTAGCCTACGAATTTGAAGACAGTCTACGTAGTGTTTTGACACAATCAGGAATATGAGAAGACCACTGTAAAGTGGTACTGATGGTAACGCCTAAGTATTTGACCGAGTTAGCTCTGGAACTGGGGACACTGTTGATGGCTGATTGTTCATTGGGGTAAGAGGAACGAGAAAGGAAGAAAGTACAATCAAAACATTTGGAAGTGTTGAGACATAGTCCAGAATGGAACGAAAAATTTGATTTTTGTTTAAGTTCTCAGAAACAGGGTTAACATCTCATTGGTTGGAGATAGATTGACAGAACACGATGTCATCGGCGTATTTTAAAAGTTGTGCAAGTGGTGCAGTGGTCAAGTTGTTGATATATGCGTTGGATAGAAAGAGGGAGCGAAAAGGATCCTGAAAAACATCTGAGTTGTTAGTTGACGGACTCAATAAACTTGTACCAAATTTAGAAACGCTGAGTTCTGCTAGAAAAGAAGTGTTTCAATCACGACAATAAAGAAGTGGGACAGCCAAAAGACTCCAGCTTTTGAAACAGAGAACGGAAAACCGGATCAAATACGGCGGAACAGTCGAGAAAAATATATCGAACGGACCTCATGGATTTATTTAAGTTGTTTAAAATGAAATGGCAAACTGAGGCAACTGCATTCGGAGTGCCTCTGTTGGGTTTGTACGCAAACGGATGGAAATCGCCTGGAACAATAAAAGAGGAACACACTCAATCAGCTTGTGCGCAGAATTGATGGCCATGGGACGAAACATTTCTGACAAAATGTTGGGAGTAGAATGTTTGGAGATAGGTATCACTGTCACGGGTTTCCAGGAGGCAGGAATAGCACCAGCATCAACACATTTATTGATGAGAGAAGTCATGATTCCGGATAGTTGACTTGCTCCAAGTTTGAGAACAGTGGAGGATAAACCGTCTGGACCCATTACAGAGGTCAATCATGAGGTTCGAAGAAACTTGCAGACTTCTTTTGTGGAAAATGGCTTTATATCTGAGAGAACAGAAGGAAAATAGAATGGTGAGGTGTCCGATGAAAGATGGACAAACGCGGCGTTCAAGGTGTCGGCATCTACAGAGTAGTTTTTTGACCGGGCCCGTTGTGCACATAGAAGCCGGATTCCGTGTCTGATAAGTTTGCAATTGGTGGTACAGAAGAACTGGTAGGCAAATGTCGTGTTCCACCATCGTATCCCTTGTTCGATCAGGATAGAGTGTCATTTCGCCGAACCCCGGTCGCGTAATTTATAGACATGTTCTTTTTGCTTTCACAGAGATTTCAGGAATATGGAAGCTGTTCCGCCGTCGTTAAAAACAGTCTCCATAGGATTACACAAATCAAATACCGCACCCAGTGTCTTCGTAAATAAGCCTAACGGGCAAAGAGGACAATCGAAAGAAACCACGAAGAAACAATAGAAGGGAATCTGTGATGAAGGGTGATGTTGGTTGGCTTCTAGAGGTGACCTTTATTTGTTTTGTCCTGACGAGTGAACGGTGCATTGAACGTAGATAAATTTTGGATCTGGTGATAATGAGAGCGTGATCACTCGCTGAAGCAGGAGCTTTCAGATGTAGGTGAAAAGTGTAGGATGTTTGGTGATAATTCTGTCTAAAACAGCACTCTCTTCAGTTGGCATAAGACAAGGGTTACTTAAACCAAAAGCAAGTAAGGAATATGTAGGTGCGTGAATAAAATCACCGACAACAATGCATAAGCAGTTAGACAGTAATGGAATCAGGACGGGTATAAAAGCGTCAAAGAACAGGTCGATGTCCCTCTGGGAGCGAAACGGAGCCATGTACAGGTTACTGATCACAGTACCTCGAAAAGACGAGAATTTGGGGTGACATTTACCAACCACGCAGTCAACACCATTACAAGAGAAATTAAAAACAACTTCAGACTTGCCAGACCACTCAGAACTGATGTAAGTAATCAAACTATCGCCTGCCTTCTTTTTGCTCTGTTTCCTGTCTTGACAAAAGCATTCCAAGAGTCTTGGATACAGGTCACACAGGTGTTCATGTTAATCCTAGAGTTCACTACATTGGTTAGGAAAGACAGCTTTCCAAAAAGGGACCGAATGTTAGTACTGGCCAATGGGGGAACTGTCATTATCCTTGGCCTTGTGTGACTAAGATCAGTCTGCCAACCGACCCGCTTGCTTTTCCTAGCTCAACATGGTCTCGGTCAGCCTTCATAAAAGTGGGTAGTGGATAGTCAAGCGGAATATATTGTGTCTCTAATCCGAGTGAATGATTCTTTCGAGTTGCGGATTCTGGGTGACGTGTTGGTGTGAAGAATAATTTCAGTGACATTAATCAGGTTCACAACAAAATGTATCTCAGCCAATCGTGGGGCACGCTTATGTTATGAAATCTCAATCCTGGATGGGAGTCGATGTCCACTTCTGTTGTTTAAATGATAATTCAATCTGGATTTTAATTCTGAACTAAATCCGGACTAATGTAGTGACGTGAAACCTCAGAAAACGAATTCGAATCAGCCCAGGTATATTGTGGTATTAAAACATGAAATCTAGTGAAAACAAACAAGCAAACGCGAGCTCCAAATCGTGGCACTTTCGAGGGAGTTCACAGTTCACTCTGCTCCAAAGATATGGTAAATATCAACGACAATGAATCAGCGAGAACCCTAACCTGGCAATTCCGACTACCCATCAGTGCAGTGCTAACTGAGGCATGAAAACAGTTACGAATTACATACCGGTTGGACATTCTGTCCAATCAGATCAGAGGGCAGAGAATCACTTCGAGTGCACACAGTCGATACCATGGGCAGAACAAATATCACCTCTGAACCAAAGGTTACTACAAGCTCACGAGACGTAATGTTAATTCTGCTTAGGCTTACTCAGACAGAATAATTGTATTCATAGAATGTAGTATTGGCACGAGGAGCCAGAATTTTATATGATGGAAAATTCCTTTGCACTTTTCACATCCAAAAGTCCAACGCCTGCGTTGTTCACACCCGACTGCTCGTACCATGATAGCTCAGTTGGTAGAGCAACTGCCCGGTAAACGGAGTATCCCAGGTTGGTGCGGCGTTGAACTTTTAGAGGTGAAAAAGGTAAGTGGATTTGCAATTGAGTAGTAGGAGATTCGATTTGTATATAATATGATTCATCATGCAGTGGATTTCCCATTATAGAATGATTTTAATTTTATCCTCAGTTTATTCTCACCTGTCCATAGTACGTGTGTGTTCACGTGTTGCAGTGTGTTGGCGATCCTTCTCACCGTTGTTTATTTGACCTCTCTGGCACTGTACTTTCGACCTGACCTGGAGTGCCGTCATCAATTGACCGACTTGCCCAGCAAGCGTTGACAAAATAGACGCGTTGTACACACACACACACACACACACACAACAACAACAACAACAACAACAACAACTCTCAGGAGGGCCCACAAAACCTCTGTTCTGTGCCTGGCTCATTTGTGTGTACGGGACGTCCCCCACTTGATTAGTTTCCCACTTGAGTAACGTGTTACTGTCACTTCTGCGCCCCTCACACGCACCACATGTCAACCTTAAACACTGTTCGGTTGACCGCCTGTGATCGTGTTCATTGATAGCCGAGCCCTGTCTCGTGCGGTCCTTGACTCAGCCTCAAGCTGTCATATTTGACACATTGTTGGCAAACCATGCGGATAGCTCAGTGCAGTCCTATTCCCCCCTGGCACGTTGAACAATCCTACTTATCATCGTTTTGCCTAAAGATGCACCTCCATTCAGAATGTACATTGAACTACTGCGGTTACCGAGCTACTTCATGATTCGAGGTTTGTATCATTAGACTGATGATTGGTAATTACTGTATTGTAGAACGCGTCGGTGTTCTCTGCGTTTGATCCGGGGCTTTACGCCCATCTCAATCGTTCGGCTATCAGCGGAAGGGCAACTTCAACGTAATTGTGTGCGTGGAATTAACTCCCTGTGTGTGTCTGTCTGTCTGTCTGCCTGTGTGTGTGTCTGTCTGTCTGTCTGCCTGCCTGTCTATATGTCTGTCTGTCTATCTGTTTGTGTGTCTGTCTGTCTGTCTGTCTGTTTGTCTGTCTGTCTGTCTGTCTGTCTGTATGTATGTATGTATGTATGTATGTATGTATGTATGTATATATATATATATATGTATGTATGTATGTATGTCTATCTATCTGTCTGTCTATCTATCTGTCTGTCTATCTATCTATCTATCTGTCTGTCTCTGTGTGTGTGCCTGTGTGTGTCTGTGTGTGTGTGTCTGTGGTAAATGATCAGCTAGCTCACCGACGAGTCACTATGAAAGTGGTCCAAGATAAACTGAATGCGAGCGCACTGGGGTAGAACAGATCAAACAAATTCGATAAGCAGATAAGGCAGTGTTGAAACATCCCATAGTCATCGTTTGATTACGGGGAAAGTTTTGTGCACAGTTATGATCCTTTTCCATGATTACCAAGCGTAAAGCAATCAGCGAAATGGGAGACATACAGAATAAGAATTTTGATCTAAAAATGAGCCTTATCGGATCTGGTCCTGCCGACAAATCAAGTGTGGGCATTTTGTCAGGATTTTATTGAAAACTGTTTGCCATGTTGTAAGATGTATCACAAACCAAAATTTTCCATATTTATGTGGCTGTCTACATTCTATTCAGAACTGATGGAAGGAATCGATTTTGAGTACACTAAATGTCCGAAGATTGAACTAACGGTCTATCCGGGGCAGGAAATGTGCAGTTCAGTTGTGGAACCATACAATGCTGTACTGTGTAGCAGCACCGCTGACGAGACAGCAGATGTCACAGTTCTGGTCGATAACCAAGCACTCGTTCGTATGTGCACAGAACTTCTCAAAATGGAACGCCCAGTTTTCTCGAATATTAATCGCATACTTGCGCAAGTTAGTAGCCTGAATTTACACTGAACAAAATGAAGTTGAAACGTTAATGAAAAGCTCTTCCTGATTTTCACACGAAATGTGTATGAGCAAACTGAATCAGGTGATATTATCAGATACCTTAAGTGAATGCATCTTCAATAAGAGTTTACGAAAATAATTGTATATCTTCATATGTACTAGATAGAAACTTCCAAAATGTAACTGTTTTTGATTTAGCTGAATTGTTTCCTTCTGTTTTTGCAGTTTAGCTATTCTTAACGCATAGACAAAACGCTAGCCGTTCAATTATGCTTACACATGGCGTGCCATGGTTCCCATTGTCACCTGTTAGCAGAGGCCTCATCCGAAACTCAATATGCTCTAATTGGTCGAGGTTTTCTTCTGAAATATTGTGCAAATATTACATGATGAAAAGAAAGTAAAATTAAAAAGATCAGGGAAAACTGCGAGATTGCAATCAGATGAAGATCGCGTGTGTTTGCGTTTCCATTTTCAAGGCTACGACCTTATGTGTAATCGTATTCCCACTGCTATCCCTTGCATTGAAATTAATCGATACAGAAAAAATGACAATCTTCCGAATTCAGCATTTTTGGTGTGTGGCCCGAAAAGGACAACAATGATGGCTTTTAAGAAAGAAATCAAGAGTGATTCACTCGGACGCTCTAATATGTGGCCTCGAAGAATTCCCCCATCCGTCGATTAGGGGCAGATTCTGATCGATTTTCTTCGTCTTTCATAGTAGAATAAAACCGAGCAATAATAACCTCCTCAATAATGATCACCCATCACACAGGGACACTTTTAGATTCCCAAAATCTCTACGGTTGACCGGGTAGACACAATTATCAGTTTTACTGTAGATCTGCACGCTTTGTAGTTATCATATGTCACATGTTACTTCAGTGTAGAATGAAGGCTGTGCGCTTATGTTTGGCTGATATCATGTGTTCCACAAGCCGTATTTGCAAATCAATCCTGTTTGATAAAACAGTTTTTTGTGAAAGAAGTTAGCTTGAATAAAACCCAAGAACTCTGTTTCAGGTCACCAGTGGAATGACGGCCCCGGTCCGCTACGAGGGTCCTCTGACCGCTAGCCTCGGTCAACTTCAAACCAACTTAGTCCCATTCCCCCGACTGCATTACCTACAAGCCGCAATGGCACCAATTGTCGCCGCTGAAAATCTGGCACACGAAAGTGAGCACTGACTACCGTGAATTCTTCTATAGTAAATTTGGGAATTTTGACGGCATTAAATCCTCTGATTTCAGACACCCTATGGAATCAATTTTTCTATTCTAATCCTGATTGCGATCTGGTTATGTTCGTAATAAATCAAAGGACGCCAAAAATTACATGTTCGCCAAGCCTTATTTTTATTGTTATTTTTATTATCATCATCATGGAAAAAGGGGGAATAATGGTCACTTTGAACACCGTGCAGACGTACTTCAATTTCCTAAGAGCATGAATCGGAAGGAAATGGCGAAACCGTAGCCACCGTCAATAGCTCACGGCCATATCTCCTAAGGTTTCCCAACCACATGGCGATTATATTTTCTGAACATCTACTATGAAGGTCAAGTGCAACTGCTTTCTTTGATACCTCGATACACTTTTTCATGGCTTTTCTCCACATGACCTTTTGACCATCGATCCTTAGGCAGGGATTTCGAACAACGCACAGTACGGCGGACAGACTCGTTCAGCAAATGGAATCTACTTGGATTCGATGAAATTAGCATCCACCAACGAAACAAATATTAGGCACATCACAAAATCGTCTCTGACCCCCAGCGATCCATTTGGCTCTAGCTATGATCTGATCTCATTTATAATAATCCTTCAGAATTTTCATTTGCTTTTACATCTGATTTGGATTCGTGTTTAGCTTGCTGCTGTTCATAGAAAGAAAAGAATGCAAATATGAATTTCACTTGGTCCCACTTTCGGAAACTAAATATGAAGGTAACAAATAACCATTCAAGGAGTATTTAATAAATAAAGTTCTCACCCACGTATGTTCGAAGTTCCATTTTGGCTAGCGCTAACGAAAGCAGCAGTTAAACGTTGACTTTGATTGATGTCAGCTGAGAAATAATACGTGGTACTTGTTAGGGGATGGGCCGGCACATCGTGCATAGGCAACCTAGTTCCGTTAGCAGACGAACGCCATCACAGTGAGCCATGAGGTGCGCAAGTAGATGCTGTCCAATATCGAGGTCAAGGCTTGAGACGATGGGATCACGAACGGCTGAACAGCGTGGATCGAAGGCGTGCATCGGGGTAATAAAAGACCAATCCTGCCTAGCGGGGCCTAGCTTCAACACCATCGAATTAGAAGGCATGGCCCCTCGCACCAGTAAGACCAATACAAGGACAGACACCCTATATAATCACTGAGTTTTACGCTAGTAAAATGCGATGGTTAATAGACGGAGGAGTCTTCTCACTAAAGCCGGTGAGATGGATCAGGACAGGACTGTTCCCTTGAAAAGACGATGAACGACACGGCGAGTGGCGAATCATAGTTTAGAGATTGTACTAGCAAAGTGATCGCATAAAGTTATCGACGCATTTCGGTTGCTGTGTTCGTGCTATATCAACCAATATGAAGTTGCTTATGGTGAGTATTCTGGTCATATTGGCCAAACTTGCAGCCCCTTACACGGGACACTCGAATTAAATCGCACTCGGTGAAGTATTTTATCAATGCCATGTCATTCATTATCACAGTTCGAGTACGACAAGGTTGCCCTATATCACTATTTCTCTTCAACTTTGCCGTTGAGAATATTCTGCGGAATACCTTATCGGGTTTTCCAAACGTTGCATTTGAATTTATCCTAGGGAGCAGAGCTTTCGACTTGGAATTTTCCGATGATATCGCCTTTCTGAGTAATAACGTACAGGCAGTACAACACGATTTGGACCGTTTGGCGATTGAGGTATCCCAATATGGTATACACTTTGCGTCTTCCAAGACCAAAGTACTTTGCAAGATTGGCAGGAGCCTGCGTCAGCACTCACCCCCAATGGTGATCAGCCTGAGTTAGTTGACAACTTTAAGTACCTTGGGAGCTTGAAAACAGCTGGAGCTGGTGTTGGGGTGGAGATCAGTTCATGAATGACGAGAGCTAGAGCAGCTTTCATAAACCTGTAATACCTGTGGCGTCACCGTGACATCCGGTTTCCTCTCAAGGGACGGATGTACGTCGCCGCGGTTCGTAGGGTTTTACTCTGCGGTTGCGAGACCTGGACACTTCGCGTTGAGGAAGCTCGGCGTCTTTCTGTGTTCGATAACTGATATCTCCGAACCGTTGCTCGCATCTAGTGGGAACATTCAGTGAGTAATGATGAGGTGCGCCTTCATGTGTTGGATACGGATAGCCGTCCTCTTACAGAAGTGATGGCTCTACACAGTCTCAGGCGGCTCGGTCATGTTTTTCGAATGCCTGCCCATCGTCTACTTTTCAGGGCTCTATTCGCATGTGCTGGACAAGGCTGGAAGAAGTGACGCGGCGGCCGGAATATGATTTGGCGTGGAGATATGAAGCTAGCGTCAGCATTGGCTTCGGTCGGCCCTTGCCACCTCACTGGTTGGGGCCCAAAAGACAAGGATCGTCGTTGGTTCAGAATGAAAGCCAGTGGTGCGAATGCTGTGCGGTCTATCTGTCAAATTCTTGTGCCTCGTAATCACAAAAATATCATCCCGACAAGCAAAATGACAAAACAACATCAAAATGTACACGTTGATTCAAGAAAAAATATCACAGCATTTCATTTCCCACTAACTGTTGCCTTTATTGTGCTCTAGTTCCCCCGGCCCAACTGTGTAACTATTGTGGCTGCTTTGGTACCATGCTTGATTTCAAGCAGGTGTTATATATATATATATATATATATATATATATATATATATATATATATCGTATTTATCACTAATCTGTTTGCTTTTCAATCTTGTGTAACTACATCATTCTCCTGGATGTGAGACACTTCAATGAATCCCATTCGGTTGGAAAAACCATTAGTGGTTAACTGACTGCGCTAGTTCTAACTGCAACTCCCGAGCAGCAACGTAGAGTGGAAATCAAACCAATCAACCGTAGGAAAACAGCGTTAAGTCAAGGTATGAGGTACGCAAAAACAATGGCGTCGTTTGTCATTTCTTCCTATTTACATTCACTTATTCGATAGATATCTTTGACTCCACTGTGGAAGACCTACACCTCTTAAATGGCGAATGGTACTAGTCTGGTTTTGATTACCTTTATTCCATATCACTGGGCTGAACATTCACTCCTCGGAGTGCATTAGGTAATTACTTGGCTTAAAAAATGCACTAGCCACTTAATTTCGTACATTCATTACATTTAGCCCCATGATTACCAGACGGTCACAAAATGAATATCCTTATATTACCATGAATTCGCTCAGAGTTCGTGCTTTATTTTCATTCCAAATGCTGTAACAATCCCTCAAGTAGGGATTGAAGATAACCTTATTTACTGTTGTGTTATTTCTGCAGTGATTGTGATTATCGATTGCAAGGTCACTTGCGCTTATTGTTTAGCTTTTTACATACTTCATGGGCTTTCTTGACTGATGAACTTTCCGATCGTTATGGCCTAGACCAGAAGTACCGTCAAGTATAAATTCAAACAACATCGGAGAATGTAGAACATGTTTTTAAATTCCATTTGGCCTTTTGACTTTTTGATTGATCACATCAAGCCTTTTTTTAGCTCGGTCATGTATTGGGAATTTTCTTCAAAAGTACGGGATATGGAAGTGTATGTAATACGCCTGGTATGATGCCACCGATCGTGAGTTGAAAAATGTTGTCAAGCCGGCTAGTTTTTATACCAACGCGCAAATCTACACGGTAATTGTTTCACCACCATAAATGAACTGAAGGTGGAAACTCACAGATCTGTGCCCAGTAATCGTGTGTGCATGGTGTGATATGACATGTAAATGACTTCAATTTGGTAACCATATACACACTTGGAATTCCTATTACTTGAAACCAAATTGCCTTAATACCTTAAGAGAACGGTCTTTTAATCTATTCGACACATTCTGCCTTTTCGTTTCCTCGGGTCACTGTATTTTACGCAGCCATTGGCATGCAGGATCTGACCACTGCCATCTTCAGTCCGTCCACGCAACTTCTAAGTGGAGATCCGTCAAAGACACACGTTTTGGCTTGCGCCTTGTTGTGCCGCGGTGATATTGCAGTTCATGAAATTCGAAATGCGGTGGCAAAGTTGAAAAATCGAGGTTTGGTTCATCTTGTCCCCTGGTGTCCAACTGGGTTCAAGGTTAGTTCCTGAATAAATGTTTTAATGGACGGACGTTTTCGGCACGTACTTGTGCATATTTCTACCCAAACCGGCTACTGGCATTCACTAGAGAAAGTGTCAAATGAATGATCGGGATCGTTTTTAAACATCTTGGAATACTTTCAGACCGCAGTCTGTCTCACAAATTCGAATAAAATTGTACGTTTTTCCAACCTCGCTGACACTGAAAGCAATACTGCATGCAACGTAACTTTTTAGACGACTGCGCCGCACTTCGATTCGCTACTAACTAGAATTAATTACATTATTTTAATCGCTTGCACTTTGCGATCGATCAGTCCGTTTCTCCCGTAGCAATTTTGTTTGTCACTTCCCAGATGGTAAAACTATAGGAAAGAAAGAGATAACGCTTTCGCCAACCATCTCAACATCAAATCATCAGGAAAATGGCGTTTTCAAGTCAGTTGAGTTCGAACAGCCATGAATCACGTACTGCGGGCAGCGATTCTTGTTTTTATCTCTCAGCGAAAAAACCAATCGGAAATATAACAGTAAGACTTGAACTACAAACAACAACATCAACTCGAAAAAGAGAGAGTGAGAATATAGGTGCATCACCGATCCAGGTGTCTGACCATATCCCTCAGCGCAACAAATCACTGAGCTGGCGGATCTCTTGAACCCCATCCACTAAGCTTACCACGCCCTATTTGATCGAGGTCACTGCTGAGGATTTTCTTGCCTTTCTTTCATATTATTTTTTTTTATTATATGCTTGCGCTTGTGTACATTGGAAGGGGCATTTACCCCATAACCACGAAGGCCCGCTGCACTATTGCGGATAACCGGTAACCAGGCCCTGAGAGTTGGAGTGGCGAAGAGCCACATAAGGTCTTAATAGGCCAGGTGTGGTAACGATCCGGACGACAGTATATTGTTGTATTGACTGGTCGCACATACTCAACTTCTAACAACTACCCGCCTCAGTGAATATTTTGCGCAGGGGAATTCCACCTAGATATATGCGTAACACATGTCTCAACCACCTTAGGCTGGTGAGCTTATATGTTCTGTCCACTGATCTGGTTCGTGTACCTAAGACTCTATGCCGAACCACATCAATTCCGATATGGAGTTGCCACCATATGTGAGCAATGCCACGAAGACATCAGTGTTCAAATAACGGTAATCTTCATGCGTCCTCCATCCATATTGGTCATGTTTCTGAAACAAAGAGAAAAATTGGCCTAACTAATGTAGAGTACACTCCACCCTCGACAGATAATCGGATCCCACGCCGACGCCACAAACAACGAATGCTGGAAAAAGTCAAACGCGCCTTCTGCAAGCTCGATGACACTTTAGCCAATATCCTACCTGCGCGTGAACTGTATCTATCTAGATAACGGAATTAATCCACTTGGCTTATTGTCTCCTCAGATTCCGCAAAGTTTACTTTCGACCAACCCAGTTCTGCATTAGCATCTTGTACTGTGAAGGTGCACAACGTATACCGAAAATGCGTTCATAGTTGGTCAATCTTTTCAAATTAGCTTTCATCCTACCTGGATCTTCACTTAGAAGAACGATTTTGTCCGTATACTCAAAGTCTGGAACCGCTCCATCTGGGAGAGTTAACTATCGCAATCCTCACATGTCAAAAGATTAGTCTGGGGAGTAGTGTTAATAACATATTTAAACCTCGATAGGGTACAACCCTGACGTAGACAAATTCTCGTTGTTAACTCGAGTGCGTGATCGCCTTAAGCCCAAACTATACTTCGGCTATACCTATGCCCACAGAAGGTTTGCCTAAGGTCTAAAATTTGTCGGTGATTGAAGATGTGACTGACACAACCTCGACAAGGTCAACCCAAGCTTGATTCTCGGGCGAGAAGTTCGAATGTGTTGTATAAGTGGTACAATATCATACCAGCGAGCAATTTAGATCTGATACCGACCAGACTAATTCCCTTGTGGTTTTCACAAGTGGACTTTTCACATTTTAAGTAGAGACGCCTACCGACTGACACCAATTCTTTGGGTCTTCGTCCGTCATCCTTATCAAACCGAGGAGATTTTTACGTCCTATGCCAACGGTGGACCAACTTTTGAAACATACGGAGGTAACCCATCGGGTCAAGCAGCCTTGTTGTGTGAAATAGCTTATTATGTTTCTATTTCACAGTGTTTAGGATTTTTGCGTTTTCCTGTGCGATCATCGCGTGACTACTTGGCGTTGTCTAATTGCAACTGTTCATTTTCAGTATAACAGAGGGATTTTCTCCATACCTACGGTTTCTATACGAAAATAAAGGAATCAAATCCAAAAAGAATCACATCTGAGTGAATCAACTTACCAGTTTTCATATCGGCTGTAATCTCACGACTCAAACCCGAGCATCCTCACACGTTTCTGTCTAATCTTAGAGGTGAATACATGTGTTGGGGGGGGTGAATCTCATCCGCTAGTAGTAGTAGTAGTAGTAGTTGAAAAAACTCAGCCAATGAAACATTCCACTCGGTCAGTTGTTTTAGTTCGTCGAACGTTGTTCTCTCAGACCTTCGGATTTTTTCATCATAAGCGACTTAAACTTATCCTAAAAGGGAAACTTTCAAATGCTCCAAGTCCATCAGGCTCACAAAATTTGCTGATTCCAGTGGTTATGATTCAATTCTCCTCGAGCACGAGGTTGGTTCTTTTCGCGAAATGATGACACCAGTAATTAACAATCTGTTCAAATAGTGTTTGGTTCCAGATTGTCGGAATTCTGCAGCAAATATTCTCATTCTGATGGGGTCTTCGAAACGAGCGCACAAAGGAATTTTGTCCGTGAATAATTTTTTCGTTCACACTCAATCTAGTCGAACTCGCCCAGCTCTACCGTCTTCAGACTTCTACCCAGTTTCCGACTAACTGATATTCGTTTTTATGCGATTTGAAACCCTGTGCCTAATGTTTTTGCAATCCTCATTCGTTTCACAATAGAATCCTTCAATAGTTCATGTAACTCTTTTTGGGTTATCTTTCTCTACTGTGTACTCCGCCCCCTCCTTATAAAAGAGAATATCAGTACATAACGGTCCCACTTACTTACTCAAGGAGTGAGTGACTATTTCACAGATAGAACCCAACCTGCTAAAGCAGACAGAAAATCAGCTACAGGGATGGCTAAAACGTGAACACGAACTTCTTCCGAAAACTCTACAGTCGTCTATTGGTGACGAAGAGCAAGTAGTCCCGAGCAGTCATTTGAATGGCGGGTTCGGGATGATTAGGATGGATGGCTATAGACCGGCTACTTGCTGTTCACACTACAAGTGTTCAGGTTTCGTAACCCGTATCGTATTTGTGCCCTCACTGCATCTTCATGATATGTTATCAGTCTTCGGCCGTATCAGTTATGCCGTTTGTTTGACTCGGCGCTACCCTCACAGATTGGACATAAAAAGAGGGAAAATTATCATTGATAACGCACATAGTTTGACTTCCGGTACGTTGTTTGTGGAACTCACATCGCTGCAAGTTAAGTAGATTTATTGTTTACCTAGAACATTTTTACCATCAAATATACCACGATTGTACTCGAAAAGACTTCGTTTCCCTCCTTTCCCACAAAATGCGTAAGTAGCACCAGATGTACAGTTGGACTGGTGAAAAATCAACACAACAACTCATTTTTTCGAACATCTGACGGCACGCGATGTCGAGAATGTGCCACAAATATGGGCCGAGTTGAAAGTAGTCTTACTGTGGTGGAGGGAACGTAGTGGAAGAAATATTACTGGGGCCTCACGTCTTTCCGTTTCAGATCATTCTTGTCAGTCGCACGCTATACTACCTTTCATTATTTCATTGTTGTGTAGAAGTTTTTACCGGTATCATTGTTGTCTGCCTAATTCATTGGGGACTTGATTTTTCCGATGTAGTGAATCATGCTTGCTTGTGAATTCTAATTTAGCCCTATTTTCAATACTTTTCTAATTTTCTAGTGACTTTTACCTGTATTGTTTAGATACTCTCAGACCGGTGTATTAACGTAGTATAATAACGAAAGTTATTTTCTGATGATAAACTGTCTCAAGCATTTTCACTTTTACAGTTAAACTGATCCTACTTAGAACGATCGAAATAGACCCGCTTTTCCGCTTCGTTTTACTTTTAGGTTTATGTTTTGTGCCTAACTTTCATATTCACTTTCTGGGATTACTGCTGCGTTCAGTTGGAGCGAGGTTTGTCAACTGTCTTTGTGTAAAGAAGACGAAAACTGGAACGTTTTTTTTGTTTCAACAGATTGGTCTCTGTCTACAGCCACCAACAATCATACCTCAAAGTGGTCTCGGTCAGGTGAATCGATCGGTCGTTGGTCTGTACAATTCAACCCTGATAGTTACTCCCATACGGGCTGTTGCACACAAAGTAACTCAACTTAGTCGAAAGCGAGCATTTGTTCACTGGTATCTACAAGAAGGCATGGAAGAAGGTGAACTTGTTGAAGCTCAAGAAGGGATCAAAATGTTGTTGGCTGACTTCCAGCATTTAGATCGTAAGTGAAATTCTACGAATGACCAGACGGTCCTGGTGGTTCTTCCTCTCAATAAACTTGTATAACATGTGACTGTTCATATTTGTAGATTGTTACGATCATCTATCCCCTTCGTAATGGATTACCCTGATGGAATGCTACTTCTGTTGCTGTTTGACTGAATCCGAAAACTTTGAGTTGGTTGTGAGTCAGTCACACACGTTGTCCACCGGCTAACTATCAGCGGTTCACTTCATAATTTTCCCTCTGGGTTCGAGTACCAGAAGGTACTTTGGGGAAATAAACTGCGTCTGAAAACGATGAGCCAGAATGAAACAGTCGTATAGTGAGTCCTTTCGTGTATATTCAGTTGTGAGTTAGACGTCGATACTCTATGGCAAATCACGGAGTAAAGCATTCTGATTAAAGGGGACCGCCAGAAATTCCATCCATCTTGCTTTAAAAATATTTCTCTCTTTCGGATAAAGAATACATCATGATGTATGAGTTAATGAAAGTTATAAACAAAATGACCAGTATACGCTTCATCCTCCCTTGCAGAACACGGACTGCCTTTGAAACAGGATGACATTCAGGGTGACTACGTACCAGAAGACGCGTTTGATTCGCAACGCAATCCGAGTGTAGATGCCGATATCGACGCTCTGGCCAGCGAATCAGTGAATCAAGCTAATATCAGGGAGTTTTTCTAACCCGCAGTCCATCACGGAAGACGGATGCCCAGATGATTGTTGAAAAACTGCAGACGGTTTAGCCAGTTAACACCACTTGCTCTGATAGACAATCTTATCATTTTGCACATGTTTCATCGTTTCTCTATTTCTCGAACTTCTGCTGTGCTGGCCGACAGCCATTTGAACTTGTGTCCGCTCTCCCCTTTTTCTAATTATTACCTTAGTTAAAAGGCGGTATGGACAAGTCGGCATGTCGTAAATCAGTTTTAAATTGACTTTCAAATCGGTTGGATCCGTCATCCACTATTTTTCTTCGAATTTATTAATTCTCGGTTCGTCGAACTGACGATAAATACAATCCAACGTGGATTGAATCCGCGCTTTTATTTCTCAGCCCGGGGGAGGGGAAGGAAAGACACCTTTACATTCTGTCCAAAAAGCTCGTGATCACCTGAAGTCGGTAGAACAAATGCAAACACTGCTGTCGCTAATCTCGAGATCGACAGCATCCAGCACGACTTCTATCGCTAAACAACAGTGTCCATTGAACATTTTTGGCTTGAACATTGGTAGCATGAACTGCAGTTTGACCGTTTGTCAGGATTTTGACCGAACTGAGGTGATCCCAAATTTTTTGGACAGACTGTACAACATGACTACTGAGATCGATGACTTACGCTACTTGAGTTCACGCGCTGATCACATTCCAAGGTTGTTGAAGGCTGACAGGCCACATCGAAGTTTCACGATTCTATGCCTATCAACAAGAATTTGTCACACGAGTAGGATAAACAGATGTTGCCGAAACTCAAATGGAAGATTACTCTCTTCATGATGAGTTCCTCGATCCATTTTTTTCTTTTCCATGTTATGCCAGACAAAAATTGGATATATAAAATTCCGTAATATTTAATATTGCTGGAGCTGCATTTTTATTGCAAGCCCTTGTTTACCACGCTATCTTTGCCTGCAGCCTGAAAGTTCATAATTGTTAAACGACCAGATATGACAGTTATTTATGAGAACCATGATAAAATCCACCGCAAGTAGATTTTGTCGCCGATGATTAGATAATGATCGTGCCAGGAGCAGCCATTTTTGAGGATTTATCGATCGTATTTGTGCCTATCACAAAGATGATGGACTCCAGGGAAAAAGCTACAGATTTCTTTCGAATGTTTGATCTTGGCGTCAAGGTTAATCAAGGAATATCTGTAAATCACCAATTTGGTTTCGCGCTGTTAGAGAAATTTGTTATGAGAACCAAAACAATTTACTATTTTAGTAGGTACGAGAGCGGTTAAAGTGCTTCAACGCATCAGCCACATGATTCTGTGATCGATATCGTTCGGGGCCTTTCCGTTAACAGATATGCTTTTTCGCTTTATTTATGTTACCCTGATGTCATAACAAAATGCAGTGGGCAAAATACCCCAACATCTGACTGGATAATAGGGTTTCTGCTTTTTATTAAAAGAAGAATGACTAAAAGGGAAATAAGTATGAATAAATATCCGGATAGAAAGTCCCTCAGTAAATTCTCATTATCCATCGTGATGAACAATGGGGAGATTTGAGCAGTTACTTTTTGGTCCATCACAACAAAGGTGAGTTTGTGTTGCAATCTCGAAGGAACTCGAATTGAGTGGCTAATCTTTTTGGCCATCGATTTGATTTGTTCATTCAGAGGGCTCAGAAATATGTGAATGCGGATAAGAAATTTATTGGGGCACTCATTTCAGTGACTTCAAAATTAAAATCCTCGAAAAGCCGGTTTACAAGGGGTTACAATAAATCTTTGTCAGCCTTGTTGAGGGCGTATTATCTACTACTTTCGGAACAAACCATAACTCAGCGTGCTTAAAAAATAAACGTTTTCAAACTGTGACGTCGGACATTTAGCGAGGACGACAGCTGTTGCGCGGGGTAGTGCAACAGGTCATGCCTCACAGAAAGAGGGAAACTGATTATTGTAATTTAGAAATGAACGCAAATAATGCTGCAAAAAATTGGTTCAGCCACCGACGTGCACAAGAAGTTCCTCTATTGTTTTCGTCTTGTCAACCTGAGCACGTACTGGATGGGATAAGTATAAATTACGAACCTGTAAGGAGATGTAAACGGCTTGTAGATAGGTTTTGACACAAGGGATTTGTGGGGTCCACAAGAATATTCACGCCGACTTCTCACAGGATGCGATGTGTGGATCGCAAAATTTTGGATATAAAAGAGTCTATGAATTCAAGACAACATGAGTATTAACAGACCAGCCACGGTGAAGTAAGATAAACCTTTCTTAAGTAGACCGGGAAAGTTGACGGGAGATTAGTAGAATGAGGTTGGGAGAATACATTGATGGAGAAAAGAAACAATAACAGCTTGCCGGTAGCCATACTAAATTAGTCTACGAATTCGAAAAGGCAATTATTACATAGTTGCTTACAAAATCCGGAATACGAGGGGATCACAGTTAATTTGTATTGATTGTAACACTTAAACATTTGACCAAGTCACTTCTGGAAACTGCGAAGGTGTTAATGACCGATTGCCTGATGGAATAGGAAAAACGAGAAATTACCGAATTCAACGAAAGGTATACTGAAAACAAACATGGAGCGGTCAGTGCCTCGATTTCAACAGTTTCGTCAGGATCCAACAAAAGTGAGATTCGGTGAAATGTTTGGGCATCAAAAGTGGAAACGTTTGTTCTGAGGAGACCTTAGAGAACGAATTGATGCTCAGAAGAAATACTCTGCGTGAGAATAGTTATCCGGATCGATTTATTGGAATAAATACCTATCAGAGAGTGCCTAAAATCACCAAAGAAACAGGAAACCGGGAAGACCCCTTTATTATGTAAACGAAAATCCACTTGCATTTGTCACATCGAAAAGTCTGACGCCACGAGCCGGAATATAACCGGCGACCCCTTGCAAACCGGGCGGGTGATCTACCAGCTGAGCTATCGCGGTCCGAACAGTCCGGTGTGAATAACGCAAGTGAATGATCGATAAGGCGCGAACCACTATTCCAATGATACACGGTATCTGTCCTGCTTTTAATCGCTGGGCTAGCCTTTAGTTTGTCATGTAAAGGTGATGCGGTGAGTGAAATCCTAAAGCGACGACTGAGGAGAGAAACTGAAAACAATTTCAATGCCCCAGCCTTCCGTTGTGTGTTTTGGGGTGCTCCTCTGATCCACATTCAGAACAAGAATAAACTGGCGATGCTAACCTCATCAATGTGTACTCTTTCAGATGAGTGTATGTAGGTCGAACGGCTCGGAAACTATCACGTCGGATCAAAGAGCATCACCGACGCTGGTTAAGCCAAGGACAGACTGGATCGATAAACAGCGCAATCATAGCACACTTAGTTGACACCGGACATCAGGTGAATCCAGACACGGCTTTCAAAGTTGTTTATCGTATTCCTCTAAACAAATGTAAGGATGTTCAGTTGCACACTCTAGCGATAGCTGAGGCACTTGGAATCAAGAAACTGGCCCCGACCTTTGAGTCCAAAAACATTTGGTCCAGGCACTTCAACTTTCATGACCTAGAATCGATCGAGGCCGAATAAATCTGTCGTCCTGTCACCCAGAGGACGTAAGTTTGGTAAACCAATCATATGACAGGGACAATTGGACTGTTCACAAACCCCTGCTTATGACCGGTGTTTATTCTACGTCTATCCGCATGATATTTTGTCCAGTGTCACCCATGTAATTTGCAGCCAGCTTGAAAATGAGTTTACTGAAAAACAAACGTTCCGCCAAAGTGAACTTTTGTATTCTCAAAACATTTGAAATTGTTGAGATGTAGGCCAGAATGGGACCAAAAGTTTTGAATATTGCACGAGTTCTCGAAAAAAGAGATGAAGTCTGGTTGTTTGGAGATGGACTGACAAAGCTCCATGTCATCAGCGTAAATAAAATTTGTGAAGGTCGGGCAATAGACAATTCACCAACATCGCGGCGAAAAGATGGGAAAAGGACGGCACCCTGAAGAACAATAGATTTTGTTAATCAGGGGACTCGATAAACTTGTACCAACTTGCATACGTTGAGTTCTGTCGGGATAGTAGTGCTCGAACTGCGAAACTAAAGAAGTGGGACGCTCAGAAGACGCCAGTTTTTGGAGAAGTATATAACGGAGAGCCAAATAAAAGGCAGAGAAGTAGTTGAGAAAGATGCAGGGAACTGATTTCATGGAGCCATTCTATCTCTTTAAAATGAAATGACAGACTTGAAGCAACTGCGTCCAGAGTGTGTCTCTTGGGTTTGTATACAACCTGATACGGGTCAAAGGGATCAGCGAAGGAGGAACGTAGTCGGTTAAGAATAGCGCACCAGATCAACTTGAGTCCAGAAGAAACGATGGAGATGAGACGTACCATTCTGAGAAAATGTAAGGAAAAAGTTTGACAATAGGTGCAACCTTTTATGAGGGAATTATATTCTTGCAAAAATCCACAATTTTCTTAGAGTAAATAGTTGCAACATTTATTGGTTAATCAGTTTTATTGTAAATCTTGTTCAGCATGATCTATATAAAGATGTCTTCAAGCATCGTTGGGATTTTCGAGCTGATTCTGTTTTCCTTGTTGGTTTTCCGAACTTTAGAGAAAAAAGTAGAATTTTTTCCTAGAATAAACTCTATACGCTTTTCTGCATATATTGTGAAGACGAAATCGCAAGCGAACTTGTATAAACCTCGCGACAGAGCTGGTGACATCAACAGATTTTCAAGCCTTGCGTTAGTTTTATGTTAGTGACACTTCTCACATAATCCTTGTCATTTATAATTCTGGCATTGAACTGCAAATAGTTACTCCATCTTTTTGACTTCGAGGGAAAGGCATATCATAACCCCATAGTTCATCTATTGTTTGTCACTGCTGGTCATGTAAATGATCACCGTTTCCAAGAATCTTGTCACAGCAAATTTCTGATGAGGAACTTGTCGGGACAGTTTGATGAATACTCCCGTGATTAGAGAATACCGTATTTCAAGTGTAGATAAAATCTCTTGAAACCGTATCACTCTGGTTCGATCAAACTGCGTTCATGCGGAGAAGAGTGGGTTACTAGGGCACCAGATCACATGACTGGATGGACTTCGTTTAATTTCACGCGCTCTTCAAACGTGACTTTTTCGTTGCACCTGAACTAATATGAGGCGCACAAACAGGTCAGATTGGCGACCCACTGAGAAAAATTCAAGCTAAAAGGCATGTTTCCCCCATCTTTACTGAGTCTTTTCGCATTAGTTTTCATCAATCAGTGATAAGTATTATCCTTGTCAAGCAGTTTCTCGTTTGTGACTCAGTAAGTACGAGTGTAGGGTGCCATGGACAACCAAAAAGTCGACTAATCATAAAATTTTTTAAGGAAATCGCCGTGTTGTTTACGTTATATTTTCTCATTTGAGTATTTGATTGCTCAAAACTCAATTGTGGACGATTGTGGATTGATAATAAACGCAACCTCATCAGACGGACCGAACGCAGTAAGGTGAAGGAAGGCGTGAAACACGTGACTGCAACCTCCGACTGGATAACCATTGTCCTCAAGTGGACCGGACGGCTATCATACAAAGAAGCGTTGTTGTTAAAATTAAATGATTTTGGCATGTCCAAAAGAGAGATCTCCAATGAATAGCCTTTTTAGCCGGTACGTTCCATGCATTATTGCAATTGTAACACAACTGTGAAAGTTGGTGAATAGCTAAGGAAGAATAGCATTCACATCAGGTTACTTCCATGTGAAAGCAAATGATCTCGTTGCCCAATAGGGCAACTGATTGCCCTCATTAGAACTTTCGAAATTTTTTAGATAAGCATGATCAATTTTAGGGAACATACGTACAAGAACATACGTTTTTGATCACACTTCACACCACGGATATAATCTCGATCTCTAGTTTCACTCAGTCTACGTCGGGTATCTAGTGCTCTAGGCCAGAATGATATTGGGATTTTTGTGAGCCTTTGGGCTTTCATTATTAGACTGAATTCCATTCATCAGCAGTTTCGGAGCATTTCGGTTGGACCTTTTATGTGTCAACAGCAACAGACTGAAGCCTCCATGACTGTTCATTATTTTTGTGTATGCGACCACTGACTGTAGTTCCTATGAAATCAAGAATGGATTCTATCGCCCAGGTTGACTGTTTAGTTAATAGGATAAAGCAGCAAAAAGCTCATTTTCCGTCTCGATCTTTCAAAACCGACAAAGGTGCTCGCTTCCTCCAGTTGTGTTCTGACCATAGGCTGTTTCTAGAGAGTACAAGCTTCTGCTATAAACAAAATGCAAACTCACCTGGGACCCTTTTACGCCTTCACAGGTCTGGAATCAGAATGACCATATCTCCATTGGTCAACGCTGGAGTGGATCGGTTGAATATTTCCGTTCATTCTGGTCCATGCCTGTGGACTCAGATCATGCCTTAGTACATGCTCAGTTCTGTTTACGTCTCGTCCTGGGCAGCACCAGTATTAGAAGCAACCTATTCCTCACATTTGCTTTTGGGTTATAACCAACGACCTGATTCCTGAGCAGAGCTTTTACTTTGTTGTTGATGTAACCAGATGCCTAGGATACCATTTAACACTGGCAACGGATTGAGGAAGCCTTCCTTGCAAACTGCTACAAAAGTCGCACAAGTTTCGAGTAAAACTGGACCTCATAATGGATAAGTATTTGTGGTAGCGGTTGCTTTTGTTGGACACTCGGAGATCCGATCCTCCCGATGCGCTATTCAGTGGAGTGCGCAAAAACCCATTAGACATCCACGGACTAGCTGTTTAAGCAGTGACGGTGAGCAGTGGTAGGTTGCGAAATGTGGGACAATGAAGAAGGCTGAAGCAATGTGCAAATGTCGCAACTATCTAGGTTTGATTAGTACTAACGGTACACGAAAACAAGAATTTGATGACTCGGTGATTTACTTTCGGGAAATTCGTCTGAAATGTTTGGTGGAGCATGTTTGGATAAATTAAGTTGGTCAAGTTTGACAGTAGAACTTATGATAATATCTGCAGGAGAAACGGTGGAGGTCGACATCACTCTTGCGTCAGAAGTGGAGGTTATCGCAGAGGTAGGTTATTTGTAAAAGCTATAAAGCTACTGAACCGGATTGTACATTTTCTGTGATGGAAATAAAGGTTTCCCACTGCAACACACAAAACACCCCCAGGACAAGGGAAGCTGAACTAATTCCTAGGGAGGGATGTTAATCGGTGACCACCAATTTACAAGGAAAAAGGTAGGTTCTCCTGTCGACACCACAGAGCGATTAGCTTAGTAAGCAGGACACAGTCTGCTCGCTGGTGTTATTCTCCAAAGGATAGTCCAGTACTCTCGGAAAGAGTACGCATAAGCATCAAGCCGGTTTCAGACGCGGCTAGTGTTACGTCGACCAAATCTTTACCCTACGACAGATTTTCGAACACAGGCACATCCACCCCTTTGGACCACTATCTTTGTTTTGCTTGAACCAAGAGCAGCTTCCCACTCAATCAAACGAGAATTTCTCTGGCGCTGGCATACGTCAACCGGCGGTGGTCCAAAGGTCCTCATTTTGAACTTTGGACAATAATTGCCCGGGTTCGATTCCCACCACCTCCGGCCACCTCACTATTTAGAAGCTATTCATTGTCCACCACTCCCTTTCAGAGTTGTTGTACTTTGTCGTATGCTAAATGAAGGGATTGACAAAATAAAAAGTGTACCAGAGAAAATTCGTTTTACTTTTTCCAATCATTATGTGCGAACAGCCGAAGCTGAGTTTGTGCATAAGGCAACCTTTTGCCCGAGTTCACCACGATACGTGATATGCGTCAGGATTGCCCCCTAAAAAACGTCCTACTCCAACGTTAGTCTCGAAATTCTCATGAAAATAGCCTTCCCATCATGTGAGAACAACAAGGTTGGTTTCTGCCTAAAGAATCATCCTTTTGTGTTAGAACGAACAGACTATGTTCAGCTTCTGAGTGAAGATCCAGGTAATTTGGAATTTATCCTACATGGTCTAAACAACAGCATAACGACATTTGAGATGCAATTTTTCTCCTTCGAGGTTATGCAGGATTGAAATTTCGGCCCAGCAAGCCAAAGTCTTCGCTAAAACAAATTTCCTTATATGGGCAGTTTCTGCGCATCGGGTGGTCGGATATCGAATGAGTTATCACCATGGACAAAGAAGGCCCATTTGGCTTTTACCACTTTGAATCACTTGTGCCGTTGGTACGACATTCGCTTGACCATCAAATGTCATATGTACACCATGAAAGTTAGGTCAGTTTTCCTAAACCACCCCGGGACATGTCCGTTTCGTGTGGAAAATACTCACAAACTACAGCAGTTTGAGAATCGAAGTCTTCGTGCTATTGTCAAAACGTGCCAAAACGTAAATTTACTCATCCAAAAGAAAGGTGTGATCACCGTACCAGCAACTTTGAGGCAAGGGGTAGGGTATTCAGACCTGAAGGTCAGTTTCTGGAGTTAGTACCGAATCTAAACAGGTTACGGTGGCTAGGACACGTCTTCCTCGATGAACATCGTTATCCGAGGCAGGCAGTAGTTGGAGGATGGACGGCGGCTGTCAACCCAGGACACACAAAAAAGTATGAAAATCCTAACCAGCTAATTTGATCGGGTAGGACGAGAAGAACTTCCGCGGTTGTGGTCCACAAGATCCACTCACCATTTGACTGGATATGCACCGTTATTTGGCTTGGCGTAGAGGTCCGTGACTGAGTTGGTCTCAACATCTTTCACTGTTTATCCCAGTCGAGTGTACTTGCTGAGTATCATATAAGTCGTTTTTGGGGCTCTGACTAGTAACGATAGTCATCCGTTTTCTAACTCGGTGATCTAGTGGTACGGTTTACTTCACCTCTGCTGTTTCGTTTCATTCTAAAAGACTTAACTGTTGAAATAAAATGCACGGAATTATTTTGATAAGTTGGTCATTCTCAATATAAGGTCTACCTCTTTCCGGGAATCCCCTGATAGTGCCATTTAATTCGTGTGCTCTCCGCCGCCTCAGACTTATACCAAACGTAATGGTAATCATGAATATTTTCATCAGATATTATTTCGGAAATGCAAACTATTTTTTGTTTTCAGGCTGAAAAGCATTTTTCGAGCAGGATGCCCACAAAAACTGTTGACTTTTCCTCTCCAGCGAATGCCGCACGAAATTTCACAGACTTAGACAGCAGACACGTGAAAGTTTTCTCAAATTCCTGCACCCGTGTACTAGAATCATGAATTAGTGCGAGAAGTTATTCATATCAGTAACTGAAGAAAATCACGCTGACATTAAAAGTATTGTGGCGTAGACTGTTTCATTGGTTGCACACTTTTTGCGTCAGACTGGGGGACACCACGTGCAGTCTAACTAGTGATTTGGGGAAATGGAATAAATTCCACGCAGAGACCGAGGAGGATAGATACCTATAGATTTTTTTTTCTCGTTGGGTTCTAGAAGATTTTATGTCTATACCTTCGTCGAAAAAACCGAGATATGGTAAGAAAAAAGCTGTGAATAGTAAAGGGGATTTATTATTTCCCATTAAGTTAGACTATTTGTGAATGGATGAGTGTTTTCACGCTCTTTCATACTCCATTTTCTGTTAAGTGGAGAGAGACGGGCACCTTGTTTTGTCCTTCCCTTCTTATTGGCATACGCACTATCTTACCGAAACACTCATTTTTGTGTGAGCATCACTTTCTCCAATCGTCTTTAACTACTGATAACGATGATATTGAACTACGCCAGTTACCTACGTGTGCTGGTCGAACTTGTAGAACAAGTCCATGCTTAAACTAATCAATTTCTTTACGACTCGTTCAAATAACTACCGAGCATTCATAAGATATATATCTTTAATTTGAAACTTTCCGTACCAGGAGATCGAATTTGATTAACAAATCATTTATCATACATTAAAAAAGCCCAGTACACCACTGAAAACCATGTGTGCTCTGTATAGCCGGGTCATCCTTATCAGGAATCATCAGTTCATCGATTCCACAGAAAGATGTAGAATTCTGTACTTCGCTCACTCCTTCGAAAGCTGCGTAAAACGTCACGGGTGTACGTTTTGATCTGTCTGGCAAACCGTGATCGTCCTTTGACTGCGATCTTCCTGATGATCACCAAATACCATCAAACTATTACCCTAAGTACAAATGGATGGGACTACGAGACTATGGCACTGAGGTTACTGTAGTGATTCAGCAGCTGTCACACTTGATACCGCCGGGTACAGCTTCGTAACCACGTACACGGATGAGCCTCAACCAGTCGGGATCACCGTGGACAATTCCGACAAAAGCTCCCTGTAATTGGTCATCTATGAGTCTACCAAATATATTGTCTAGTTGAACATATTTATACGAACCCACTCTGCAATACAATTAATGTGCTATTTCGTAGTCTTGGTCTTCTTGCTACTTCCGTTCGCGCAGTTCTGGGTGGGGGCAATTTCGATAAGGACTATCAACTCAGTTCATTACGACTATTACAGTAACTTTCAGTGAAACGGATATTCAGGTTCGTCTTCAACTGACATGTGGGTGACCTCATCGACCTTTGATGGAAGAAACTTAAGAGTTCAAACTGTCTTCATTCGCGTTCGTAGCTGAGCTCCCAACTTGGTCCTCCTAAATGGTTTTGTGATCGTTGACTTTCGACAGCTAACAGTAGTGGACTCGTCTAGTGCGACCTGTGCGTGAAGATTTTAAAACATTTCCCGACTCGAGATTAGGTTCAACAAAGCTTTTACAAAGAGGTCTATTAATTCCTACTAATGCTGGTATGCTGATACGTTCGGTTTCCAACAGACGACGATAACTTCATCAGAGAGAACGAGATTCGGTGATAGGAATGTTACGCTTTACTTGACTAATAATGAAGGTAGATGATCTGAAATAGAAATTGGTTCAGTGTGAGATATCTAGACAAAACAAGGTAAGTAAACAAGGACAATCAAACGACATTCACCCCGGCCCGATGACACAAATGAGGATCCCCGATCAGAATGAATATAAGTGGGCTCGATGAAGGGAGTTGCCTTTTGAAGTGAATGCTGCGTCTTTCAAATGGTTGGGCGGTGTTGATAAGATTGCATGCAGACGGTTACTAGAAAGATGGTATCTATTCAGCACAGACAGCACACCCAGAAATCACGTTTTTGACTCCTACTGAGTATGGCAAGTTCTTAGAACACGCGAAGTGACCCATACGGGTTATTACGGGATGACGTAATGAATCATGGAGAATTTCCAAAGTGCTCCAACCAAGAATAGAGTCACACAAGCAGCAAGACAAAGAGTCAGCAACTCGACTGTCTCTTCCGACCCTGTAAATTATATCGTAGCGGTATGCTGACAACTCCACCCGCCATCTCTGGATCTTATCATTTTTGATCTTGCTGTTTTGTTTGCTACCATACATGAAGGCACGGATCCATGATCGGTGATTACCTTGAAATGAGTACCAAGGAGAGAGTGTCGCCACTTCCGAATAGCTTCAGCAATCGCTCAAGCCTCTTCCTCGAGGGCGGAATGAAGTCGTTCGCTAGAAATCAATGTTCGAGAGAGAGAAAAGGCTACTGGTCCATTGTTCTGACTCAGTGAAACGGGTACAACTATGTTGGATGAGTCTGCTTCGACAACAAGCAGAGAGGTATGGTCCACCATTACAATCACTGTGGTTTTCCATACTACATTCAGATCCCCCAAAATTTCTGTCACTTGCGGCCGTAGGGGAGAAGTTTGGTATCCACTGAGAATAATAGGCAAACACACCTATCATGCGTCGTAATGATTTCATATCAGTCGGAGGCGGGAAATCACGCAAAGGCTTCATTCGTTTAAGAGCCGGTTTTATTACGCCTTGCTTTATGTGATAACCAAGGAGTCGGAGTTCTGTGGCAGCTGTGACTGACTTTTGCATCCTTCAGAGTAATGCTGTATTTGGCGACAGCTTTCAAGAAGCATTCGCGGTTCCGGTCGCGGTCAGTCTTTTTCAAACCACACACAGTTACATTGTGAATGTAGGCGAAAACATCCTTCAGATTTTCCGTGTTCAGAATTTGATTGATAGTACGCTGGGAACAAGTCACGCCATTGGTGACCCCAAAAGGTATTCGGCAGAATCAACAAGATCGTCTGCTGCTTCGAAAGCCGTATAAGGCTTTTCACCTTCAGCTATTGGGATTTGATGACACGCGTTTTTGAGATCTAGGGTGCTGTGAGCTGCGTAATGGGCGAAATTCTCCACCATATGGTCTATACATGGTAGTGGATCCGCTTCGAGCTGCCTAAAACGGTTGATCGTCTGGCTGCAATCAATGACTATTCTTTTCTTACGATTCGCGTTTTTAGCGACCAAAACGTGAGCTATCCATGGAGAGTTCCATGGCTCAATTATGCCATCCTTCAACAGGCGTAGTATCTCCTCTTCGGTGAAACTCTTGTCCTCGAAGGAATGGCCGCAGGATTTGGTGCAACAGGCTTGCTTTTGGGAGAGAAACGAGGAAACCCGGGTGGAGACTGGATTTTAGTGGTGGACAGTCTGCACAGTAAGAAACTGTTGCATGTTCCCCCAAACGGTGTTTCCAACTTTTCATGTAACCCCGGGGAAATCACGACCAAGTAGAACATCAGCTTATACATTCTGTATGACTGACACTTTTAAGTTTTCGTGGACTACATCAATTGGGAAGAAAGTACGGATATGATAATCTCCTCGTAACGTCACCTCACGAAAGTCCAGGATCCAGTTCATTTACAAGACTAAAACAAATGTATTTAAAAGATCAGCTGCAAAGAATGTCCTGCTGAATATATTCGGCAAACTAGCGGACAGTTTAAAACCAGAACCACAGAACATGTGAGAAGGAAAAATCTAGATCAACCAACAAAACGACTGTGAGTTACTCTTTTTGTAATTTGTATTCTGATGATATTCTCGCTTGTCCTACTCATGAGTAGCACCCACGTGTATCATAGAGCTCGAGCACTTATGACCCAGTTTTACGTTTCTAATGGACTGATACAGTTCAGATCTACGTTTTCATGATATGAGTAGTGCATGGATGTTATGCATTTATATTCCTGATTCTGTTGTCTTATGACTGTACATTTCCAGGAATGAGAACCTACCTCCGGAGACTCGGTCACCCAGTCACAACTCCGCTGCCAGCGCGCCACTCCGTTAGACCACGTACCACTCCAGTGGGTCACACAATCCTTTTGCCAAGTTCATTCGCTCACGTTGACACATGTCACTTCTGTCGTTTTATAACTGCTACTATTAGTACTTTGACATTGATAACTCCTTAGAATATACAAATATGTATATTCTAATCATAGATTAGTTCCTTATTCTGTGACTGAAGCTATCATTTCATGTTAGCTAGAAAGCTTCTTAATTTATTATCTGTACCGTGACCATGCTGCACTACAGTTTCGTTTGGCTCCTTACTGACTGCACTGTCCTGATTTTCCGGATAACTTTTTGTACTGTTGTTCTTGGTTGCTCCCCTGACTGTTTGTCATTTGCCTTAATATATTTTTATGTATTGCATTATATGGAACCACAAATTTACGATAAACACGGTTATTCAATTGGAATTTGTTTTGCTGTCCGTAGCCGTGTATAGCTCATACCGTGCGTGAAGCTAGTGAGACCAAGTTTCTACTAGAATGAAAGCCCACGTAGTCGGAATAGTTGCTATAATGACCTCAGCAAAACATGAACGAGACTCAGTGATCGCAATTCATGCTATGACCGAAGTAAACTATATTGATTATTACAACACCAAAGTTCTCCAACTCGGATTTCGAAAGTACACAGATCCCGTGCACGCCGAAGCCTTGGCAGCCAGAGCCCACCCTAAAGGCATTAACCGAAACGACAGGGCGCAAGTATAAACCATCTGGACAGCTTTATGCTCATTAAAAAACAAACACAGATTATCGCAATTTAGCTTTGACCTCAAATGACCCCGGGAATAGTGACACTGATAATGGGAACAAGTGAAAATGAAGCCCAATCCCCCCAACCACGGCACATCTAAACAATGCACATCCGTTGGCTAGTGACGACTACTTTAGAATCATTTGATTGAAAACTTGCCTTGAAAGGGTCACCCGCGGTAACTGAAACGTCGACTAACTAAAATTTCTACCGACGACGCTGTTTTTGACAAAAGAATATGTTTAAAAACCACAACACATGGCATATCGAGTCTTCAATACACTCCGAACCTCATTCGGTCCTGATGTGCTCAGCACCATATTAGAATTTAGAGTAAATTCAAAGCGGACATACACTTAAAAAATTATAAATTTCAGAATGTTTACTGCTTTTCTTTTGCTTAGATTACAGTAACAACAAAACGGGATTATGAATGCGCAACCCACACCATTATTCATCTTTGGTATAAGATCTTATTGGACAAACAATGGAATTTATGTAAGCTGTACTTAGAAGATGCGTACAAGTAAAATTGTTTCGCTTTCGGGGAGAGGTGACTGTGAAAAGAAAATAAGGTCAGTAATCGCTATGGCTTTTAATTGTGTCGAATGTACTCACTCTCTGAGAACAGTCCATAACTCGGCTTGTGACCAACTAAGACAGTGAATATGTGAATACTGAATCACTGTGCAACTTTTATCATACTCATACGCGATTTTTTTTCTTCTCTCACTGAAACGGACATTTCAAGTGCTTGTTCATCACCATTCATGCCACCTGCACAACTGTGTATATCAGGTTTGTAACGCATGTGTGAGAATCACCCTCCAGATCGATCGCTTGAAGTGATTGATGACCTGAGCGGATCATATAATATGCAATGCTTTCATATGAGATCCTATTCAGTCAACTTCATAGCCATGAACGCTTGGTTACTCCTCTGCTTGATTGTGGCGAAAGATATAGTCGCCTCACAACCACTTCCCACGGAAAGTAAGTTACGGAGCAAAATATGAATTTTCTATCTGATCCGTTGCGAGTTTGTTGCGCCGTCTTGTGTAGATTACGTAGAGTTATGAGCCGAGCAGCAGCAGCATTAAAACTCTCAGTAGTAAGAATAATTCTAGAAAGAAGGGGAGTATGTTGCTGGTACCAGAAGTGCTCAAAATATGTATCAGCTCGAATAATAGACATGTTCCTTTTATATTCAATGATTTATTCCACAAGTTTGTTACTCTATCTCACTCACAAAACAACCGACCTGCTCCGGTTAACAAGTCAACATCATGGACATTGAACCCTTCTATCCCGAGTCTGAATCTTCGAGCTGCCATGGGTCACTCCTAGGTTGGCCGCCTTAAATTGGCACTGACTCTGTGCTTGAAAAACTGTACTATTTTTGTATAATAAAAAATGAACTAAATGAAGGAATATGAATAAAAACTATCGTGGACATTTCACTCCATGGGTGTACTTGTTTCAAATCCGGCACTGTTTCGTTCAAGCAGCCCAGACTCTTGTGACTTCCAATCTAAAAAGAGAGTAGTATGTATAAAATGAGAAAATTTGTTTGAAAGTTTGATTTTATTTGTTTGGTGGAACTGAGAAATTGTCTATGAAATCAAAGCACAAAGAGGATCTGTTTCTCGCGAAAATACTTCTGTTATAAGGTAATCTCTGCGGACAGCACAAGAAAGGAGGCCGCCACAGAAGTTACCGCAAAAAACTCCGATTTGTGGTATCTATATGGACATATACAAGTACTGCAGAAATTCGAAGGAAATCATCGTTTTAGAAATCAATTCATCCCGTACATAAAACGTTCTACCCTGATACATTTTTTCATTGCCTGCATCAACGGCATAACACAGGAAAACAAAGTCAGTGGGCGCGTCACTTCCGTATAGGGCACCGATCCACAAACACGTGAGAATTTGAATGACAAATAGTAAAACGGCAGATATTTTTATGCACACAAAATTCTATCCTGATGTTTTGTGCAAGTATTATTCTTCCGGTGTTTTCGGTTGACCGGTCCTTATTTTCAGCACCTAATGTCGGCTTTTTATGCATTGAAGCCACAAACCTAGCCGGGTTACCTTAAGTTATCCTGTGCTCGGCCGTGTGCATTGTATTCGTCTACCAGAAACAACATGTAGAAACGACAATAACTTCTTTCACAGGCTATGAAAACCAAAATTCCATCATAATCCAATCAAGGCTTCTATGGGGTAATGTCTGAAAATTAACTTATTACACTTCTGCGGTTTCGCAAGCACTAAAGCCCATGAAGAATGTTTAGATACATTCACGACTACAAAGTATACATTTTCCTGCGGGGTATAACCCCAAAGTATTACACTGCAGCAAAGCAGTTTTCCCACCTAAACCTCTGATACCACAGATTTGAAATATTTGCTCTTTAAGCCCAGTAAATTTTGCGTTTTTCTGGGGGTTTCAAATACCACTCCCTCAAAGAGGTTGACGGCGATTTATTACAGCCCACATAAACCGGCTTCATGAGTTCTGCAAACCTTGAAATGAGTATCCTAGGGAGTTTCTTGTCATCAGTCACATTTTTCCGAGTCCGCTAATTTTCACTATAAAGTATACAAATTAACCTGATAACCAAAACAATTGGCCACTTAACTCGAATTCCTTAGCGGCTGCAACACGTGATCACCTCCGTTGTTCGTATAATATTGGTTTTAGACCGGCCCACGGAAGACACTACTTCGCTTGATTATTATTTGCAACACATATATTAGGCATACCGGGCAGATGCTCCACCAGCTGAGCTATTGCGGTCCAGACAGTACGGTGTGAATAACGTAAGTGAATAATCGATAAGGTGCGAACAACTATTCCAATGATACACACTATCTGTCCTGGTTTTAATCATTGGGCTAGCCTCGTCGGTCACTTCCCAATGGGACGAACAGCACACGGATGAACGTGATCCATGGGACATTGAAATATATTCAGAGAATTTATTGTTGGCACGAGGAGCCTGAATCGTATTTAATGGAAAATCCACTTGCATTCACATGGAAAAGTCGGAAGCCGCGAGCGAGGGTCGCCGGTTCGACTCCGGCTCGCGGCTTCCGACTTTTCCATGTGAATGCAAGTGGATTTTCCATTAAATACGATTCAGGCTCCTCGTGCCAACAATAAATTCTCTGAACGTATATTAGGCTACTGATAAATTGTTCTGGGTACTTTTGCTGCTCTTCTAATGTTCGTTTTTTTATCGAGTCGTTGAAAACAGAGATATCCAAATCGGGTTTATGGGATTTTGAATACAATGTGCCTTGTTCAGACTCCAGGATTTACATGAATGAAGCCAAAAAGCTGTAAGAATTTACGCAAAGATTCCAAGCGACTTTTATCGCAGAAAAATGTCCCTGACCATCGAGCAGAACTCTGCTTCAGTTTTGTTTACTAAAGTAGTGAAATGATCTGATTCTGAGTGCAAAGTCCCTTATCATCATGAAAACCAAACAGAACTTTAGCGCCTGACTCTCATAAGACGGTGAAGTGGAGGTCATGCACTCCAAATATCATGACAGCTTTCTCCGTGAGTCTGCCATAAATCCGCGACACTGCTAATAAACCGGGAGACAATACAGTATTCTCCAAATGTGTTTGTGTTGCCTTTGTTTCTCTGGAATACACGCACACACACACACATGCACACACAAACACACGCATGACCGACATTTCAACTAAACAAACATCTAGCTGGATCAGCATTTGTCAATCAATAATGCGAACCACATGCGGTGAACGTTGCTTTGAAAGCTTCAGGACCTGGGCTTTCAAGTAGCAAGCACATCTTTCGCGATAATCAAGACCACACAAATTCAGTTGTCCAGATTACATCACAGAGCTAAGCTAAACAATACTGGGCACTACAGAACGCTATATTCCCAACCTTTATTTAATATGATAAAAAACTAATTGGAAAATATCATTATGAATAAAATAAATTTCCTTAGAATCTCGACAACACCTGTATATGTAGACGCGTACGTACGACTATTAATCCCTTAATGCATCCGTTTATACTCTCAAATTTGCTTTCACTGTGAACTCAAATCTGCGGCTCCTTAAGGGAAAGTTGTTGCACATGTCTCAAGTAAAGTTTACAGCCGAAGTTGTTATAATCTTGGTGATAAATTGTTTTCATCAATCTGGGCAGTGACTGACGCGTTATTCATATCTAGCAACTGAACTCTTCGAAACCGAAGCAAACAGATAGATCAGTGCGAAAGATAATTTGTTGGCTTGATGTTTCCAGGTTGCTCTTTTAATTCGACATTTTACGCTACAAATGAAGAGTTCTGGCATGGGATAATTTAAGCCTTGTTTTTATTCATTTCTAGCTTCTCAGCCTAGTGAACTGCCATTCTTGCTCTGTAACAACACACTTCATTTATAAACGCTAGTATTACTACTGATACTATTAGTATTTCTGTCATTATCACTGTTGTTGAATATTGACCGTGATATCCATGATCAAGTGCTTTGTAGATCCATGACTTCCTAAAATATCACTGAGAAACAATCGAACATTGTTTCCTCACTTTACTGCTTCGAATGATAAGAAGTATAGCCACATATATTCCGTTATGAACATACTGATAAGGAAACGTATCTGGTTTTACAAACTATCAATTTTCACCTTTCTCTTCGGTATCAATATACAGAGAAGCATGGCATTCTTCTCCTTGGGCTGCATTTCATTCATTGAGGACAACTGTCTGATGGGTACTTTATTCGCGGTCTTCGGACAGCAGACTGCATCAAAAACTGCGAATAGCATATTTACGGGTTATCAGCTGAGTGAAAATATTATTGATGACTAACGTCGCAGGCTGTACATCTTTCAGTTAGCAGAGGTACCTAGCACAGTTTTGAGCCATCCAAGACAAAACAAAACAATCAGAAAAAATACAACTCTGGGTGGGTTTTTTTCATCTCTGCGTGGTAAAACTAGCAGCTCCGCGAAGTCCCAGTGCAGTTCACTCTATTGGTGTATGAGAAGTCGATTTGCAAGTAGCAAATCTACCTGACAGCACTGTACATCATATCACAGCAAGACGGGATGATATGATGACAAGCCGGAGGGTAAGGAAAGCAATGGCCGAATTATTCCTATTGTAAGAGCACTATACTTCAATTTCTACTGAATCTGCATTCACTTCCCCGGCAGGTGTACCAAACGCCGTCATCACCTACGCCACCCTGCCCACTACGACTGGTGTCACACCTGAAACGACTGGTGAGTGTAAATGGTGAAGCAAAATTTCTGACAATCATGTTTTAAATGGTATTTTTTTTCTGGAATGGATTTCGAATTTCCCAGCCATCCATCGTAAACTGAAGACCTCTATGAATTCAAAGTTGTTCTAATCCCAGCCCAGGACAATACCTCTACTAATTTTGATAAACGAGTTCCTTTTTTGACTCAGAAAGAGTTCTATAAGGACGGCCGTCGGTATATAGGATCAAGAAAACATCCCGGCAAGTTTTAGAAATGTTGATCAAAAGATTTTTATTGGAATCGATTTTGGACAAAGAGAAAAAGGAATAATTTCTACCTCGAACAAACGGACATTCTGAAGTGGACAGGATAATAATCTGAACTTGATTAGTCTTTGCTTACACTTTCTGAGGGAACAGAAGCTAGGAACTCAGTCAAAATGCAAATGACAGTCAACCCGGCAATAAATTCGTCTGTCCTGAGGCTGTATTTCGTTCGTAGAAATACCCAGTCAAATCTCTTTCTTCGATGATCACAATGCGGACCACAATGCCACTTTTGCCTTACACTGTCTCTTCCAAACTGCACAGTCCTTCCGGTTGCATGGAAAATTAGAAGGCCGTTTAATAGACGTCGATAAAGAATATTAAGTGTTAAGATATTTCATCTATTGTATGGTAGCCCCATGCTCTCAACCGTTCAAATGTCAAAAACGATAGTCACAATGATCTGCAAGATGAGATCAGTTCTTGTTCTTCTAGGTTTCTAATAAAATTTGATATTTTAATTCGTAATCTCAGAAACTCGAAAACCGGACAGTTTGGGGCATTATGAAACACCGAAACAATCAAACGTGGTCTTTTGTTTCATGAAAATATACCTAGTGGTAATTCTTAGTATTGCAAAAACCATTACATTCTCCACTTGTTTCAATTTATTTTTCTGGATTAAAATTTTCCTGATATTATTTTTCGGAACCATGTCTTTGAATGTTGCAGAATTCCGACTTTTTTATCGTAAAGGTTGCCATATAGTCGAAAAGGTTTCATATAAATAATTTAGCTATACAATGAGGAAATAAACCTAAATCATCCATCCACCAAAGCTGAGCCAACTCTCAAGACGTTCACAATGAATTGCTTTAACGCAATAACAAAATGCAATGTAATGTAATCATTTACTCAGTAGACCGTAGATACAAACAAAAAGCGTTTAAGATATGCGACGTTTCCAGTTCCTAAAAGAACAAAAAATCCTGGAAAAGAATGAATCAGTGCGACATTTGTTCCATGGAAGAGTTCAGCACTACTTCCTACCGGTCTTTTCTACATGTTACAGTTCGTCGGTCCTCAATGATGAAGGACCAACATTCAACCATTTCTTCTTCGCATCAGTTTCGTAGCTGGCAGAGAAGTGGCAGTAACACCTGCAAGGAAAACAGTAAAACAAAGAATAACCAAGAAGTTACTGAAAGTGGATAAATTGCTTTTAGAAATACACGGAAATCAATAGAAAAATTCATATACAGGGTTTTATGACAAATGTTTATTCAGGCGACCTGGTGTTGTCACATTATGATTTGATCCTTTCACTGGGCGTTGATGATTACATGAGTAACACTGTTAACTTGTGCATCCGAGAATTTTCCAAGTTCGCTTACCTTGACGAACGTTCCAACTGACTATGGATTTACACTTATTGTCCACAAAATGTCCCAAGAAAGAAATTTCAGTTCGCAACGTGTAATTGTGATGGCTATGTTCATCTTCGTTTCGGACACCCATTCAGATATGGTGAAAATCAGGGTGACATGGTGAATTCTACCTACTAGTCTCTCCTCCAAATACCAAAACGAACGCGTTCTGTATCAGCCAGAACTAACCGTTCGTGAGTAGTTTAGGTGTTCATAGAGTACTCGAAGTTGACAAGAAGGTCAAACTGAACATGTAGCCCCATTTTTCGATAGACTGTAAAACTTAGCGTGGTGAAATTAATAACAAGTCATTCTAGTTTCGACAACATCAGCAAACAGATACATTTTTCCTGAATTCAACGAAAACAGCAGAATAACTGTCTGATTTTTCTCTTCATTTGAAAAAACGCAATATCCAGGCTAGATACAACTGCTCATAATTTTATGGACTGGATCATTTGGAAACTAATAACACTTCGTGAGGAAAACCATTCGCGGAATATTTTTCGAGTTGTAAACCGGTCCTGAGATGAGCTATTCACGGTAACAGGAGAGTTGGCTAAATACCAGCCTTTCCGACAATATTGCGTTATGAAATATAAGGGGTCTAGTTGTTTCCCTTGCTGTTTGTGTCCCGAAAAGTCTAACTGCTCAATGAACTATTTCTACAGAATCGATGGGTAAGTGAAATCCTTTGATTGGAGTAGACTGATTTTTCTCTTCATCCGGCTTCTTTTTACGTACGACGCGCGATCACAAGCTAACGTGGCATGGAACAAAATAGTCTACCAAAACACTTCTTTATTTGTTTATGCAGAAGTAAAAAGTGGCCGGTATCATTTGCTCATTCCAATTCGTGTCTTTCCAGTCTGCATTCATTCTGGGTCGGGTGTATCATCTGTGTCTGTATGTGTGATATTCGTTGACCAGCTTGTTCTCGGGCGTGGTTTCACTGAGGAACAATACATCAGCATAAAACTGAAATTGGCACAAATATAAACAGACGCGTCTTTTGGGTGCCAACTGGCGTTTACATTCTTGTAGAACGATTCACTTTCATTGAAAATCTTTCCATTCCACGCACACACGGGTACGGTGTAAACTATACGATTTGAGGTCGTGCAACACTAAGCAGGTTTTTAAACAAAGATAACTACACTTCACTTGAACGTATTCAATTAGTCCACTTAACCTGATCTCAATTGAGGCACGTTTGCCAATCACCTCGAAGATGAAGTGGCGTCCTTGCCATTTTAACTGAGGCACTCAGAAATAAAGGCAGATTTAGAGGTTGGTGATAGTCAAACTAATTTTCGCATTCACGAGAGAGATACTTCAAAAAACTACCCTTAAGCGAAAATATATTCGCAAGACCATTGCACATTAGGGCGCTACTTACAACCGGAGTACCCCACACACAATCTTTGTGGCATAAGTTCTGACATAGCTCAGAAACCAGTGCTACCGACTGTTCGTCAACCAGTTTATCACATCGGAAGGATCAGACACACTTGGGTAAAATACGACGAGCACTGATCAGTATTCAGTTATTCCGAACGAGTTTTTTGTAGTTGAACTTTTACTTTCAGCCTGAAGGATAATTCGTTCAATTCTCCTCGGTTTTGTCGCACGAGGTTGACAGAAAACTGAAAACAAGTTTTTCGTGAGCCGTGTACATTGCTTCAGGATTTCCAATACAGTAAATTGTTCAAAACAGTAGTGTGAATGTAAATCAGATCTTCCCTGCGAACAAAAGTTTGCTCATTTGGCGTTGATTAAAGATTCGTGCACATTGTAATTTGTTCCGATGGTTTGTTTTCCACATTATTTTCTAATCGAAGTCCTGGATACTCAGATTTTTTCAGTTGTCTTTTTCTCGTGTTGTTTTATAAGGCTTTCCTTTATTACCACGTCAATGGACTCATGATTAGAGATTATCATATTTTCGACAAAGTTTCTATTTCTGATACTTATGAGAAAATTACACAGTTGAACCCACTGAGTACCTTCATTGATGCCTCGATTTTGCCTCTGAATAACACTAACTAACTCAAGGTAAGCCTTTGTTTGATTTTTTATTGTTGCCAGTACATGCAACGTTTTCTTCCCTTCTTCGGCTTTGTTTTCTATTCTCCATTATCGCTCAGGGAAAATTACGAAGTTATCCTTTACTGAACACAGTCATAGGAACTACCGGAAAATAGGGTGACTGTGAGCAAAACGACAGTGAAGTTTCATTTCATTTTTATTAACCGCTTACGTTCGGTGGTACAACGAAGTCAAGGATGCTTAGGTCGGTAGATGAGAATGGGGTAACTGATGACAGCCGCTGGGACAAATAATCGAACTTAACCAATTACCCTGGTTTCACCTGTCTTGAGTCCCCAGAAAAACTTTCGTTGTTTTCTACAAAGGGAAATGATTGTTTGCATCAAATTGGCCAGAAGAAGCTATGTCGGCATTGGTTGCTCATTCCATCAGCGTAGGTCCACAAGACCCAGAATGACAGAAAAAATACAATGAGCATCTGGATCAGCATTCGTGGTCATTGAGGCTCTTGAAAACGAAACCATCCGCGTCTACTTAATTCGAAGTCTATAGCCAGTCTATGGCTAGTCTCCTTAACTGCTCCGTTAATTTAATTTCTTCCAAGGTTGTGCGCTAAAAAGCAAACACAAATCAGGCAATAAAGTGTGAGCCTCATGAGTAGCCAGACTGAAAACTGAACAACAAGACCACATTTTCTCATTCCATTGATCGAAGTTGGCAGCGAACAGTGCATTTACTCTAAGAAAGGCAACATATCGAAGCATTTCTGTGATTTCATAGGATTTTGATAATCACCAGTGACTAACTTCCTCGAAAACACTTTGTCAAGCTACCTTACCAGTTCTGATTCCTCTCTAAACCTTTAGGGAAAGTACCTAAGCTACTGCTTCGTGTGCGTTCGAACCCCGCTGATTTGTTTGAGCTCGTGGAGCAAAAACAGTGATTTAACTCAGCTCATACAAACTTACGATTCACAGCAGAAACAGAGCCAGAAAATACAATCATCTTCCTTGACTTTCGAATAAGTCACCGTGAAGACGGCTCCATCAGCCGGTCAATACACAGAGAGGCAACGTGGAATGGGCAGTACATTCGCTTCCACAGCTTTGTGCCTCTAAAAATTAAAAAGTAGCCCAGTTCGAAGTCTCTCAAACAGAGCGAGAAGAATATGCTCGGAGGACGCTGTTGAGGAAGAGCTGCAAACGGTGCGAAGAACCTTCATCCAAAACGGCTACCCGGATCGGTTAGTTGAGAAATTGATGCGAGTGAAAGTGGAAACCCTAAGGAAGTTTGGGATGGAAAGAAAACCGGTACGCATCTCTTCGCCATTCAAGGGTGATACGTTGGCCGAGGTTGGGTATTAAAATGGTCAGCGGTTATAGGCAATACGTTCTGGCAGCTAAGCTCCGGATTTTGTCCGAATCCCGACCAGTAGTGCTTTGGCTGTTGAAAGACAAAGAGCTTTATTCTGTAGCGTCATTCTGTATTTATTCAATCATTTGTTCCTGTAGAACAACTTATGTCGGTTGCACGACCAGGCGTTTGCCTGAACGCATCCGCGAACCCCACCCTGCATGGTTAAACACTGGAGCAGTAAAGTCATTAACTAACGCTATCGTTTCACACCTTGCTCAAACCAACCACACAATAAACGTGTTCGAGACTTTCCGTGCCCTGCGTAAGTTTCGGGGTTGGCAATCAAGACAGGCTAAAGGTCGCATACTAGGCTGTCGCCATCCGCCTCCACAACCCCCTCTGTGTGCTTAAAAACAATGTGTGCTCTTAAGCTGTTCTCCACCCTACAACAAGCCATAGACCAGATGAAAACTGACAAAACGAGAAATAAGCAACATCCGACTTTGATTTAAGCCTGGATTACAACGGTTTCCTCTACTTTTTGGTCACCATTAGTCTCTGTCACTTCTTATCTGTTTAATTGATCCAGTCCTTTAACTTGTCGTAATATATTGTGATGTAATGGCATGATTATGAATCACTGAAAGCGAATGGTTTCGCCAAACTGTTCTCCAAAAACGGAGCATTAAGATCCAACATCTCAAATATAATCGTTGGCTAATTTAGAGTGAACCAACCGTAATGGACAAGAAACCATTGGTGTTCGCTACCGAGCGACAAGCTAGAACAAAAATTACTCAGATTTTCACTTTTATTACCGACAAACTTTGGTAGTAGATGAAGCATTCATTCCTCAGCCAAATTAAACGACTGCTTTTTTTTACTATCCTAGCCATCCGAATGGTCACAAGCAAAATCAACCGTTTCATCTGATAATGAGGACTTCTTTCACCCTGATTCAGCTCGTTTGTTATTTTGTGGAGTGTATTTGTTTGGGATGAATTTTTGATGGTCTGACAAGCATTTAGCGGGTCCTCATCATGACTGATATCTCATACTCACACGGTTACCTCGTCTTAACTCCAATTCACCACCATTTACACCAATGCGCAGTGGTCCAAATGCAAAGACGTTTGCTGATGCAACTGGAGGACAGGTTTCAACGACTTCCTCATTTTGCTTCAGGCATTTCTGAGCACATACCTGTTAGCGGTCTTTACATTTCTTCAAACAAGTCACTGAGCTTATAAACAAAACAAGGATTCTTAAAGATAAAAACAGTTTTTCATTACAGGGAAATAAAATAACAAAACGCCAAAATCTAAGGTGACCTATGGGAGTACCATTTTGAATTCATGAGGATATCGTCGCGGTGTCACTTGGATACGGTAAACTGAAAGAGAACGTAATGATCGAATTTGTTTTTGTTTGATTTCAGAACAAGCGGTTAAACTTTTGGAAACCTTGGTGAAACGTACGTTTGGGTTTTCAGTACCTTTTTATGAGTTCATGAACGAATTAGCCATTTTTGCCAGAATAATGACTCTAGTTTTAAAATCTACTAACTTTTATCATTGTATCCTTCTGGATTTCTTTCAGTATTCTAAAAGTCGTAGTCCATGAACTTTTTTTTTCTACTTTTATCAGTGGTAAAATAACTACTATTAGTTAGCTTGATTTGGGTGGATGAAAATGCTAACTTATTGAATTTCAAAGCTATCCGCTGAAATTTACAAACGCTCTTCCGGTTGAAAAGCGCACCGAGTGAACTTTCATTTAAAATACATTCCCAATCGAACTTTTCCTACTAAGGTAGTACGTAATTTACTAAAATGAGTTTCCTGAGTTCACCTTCAAAGATTGAGCAAATGCTCCAGTTCTAGTTACTAGCATACTGTAGTCCACTTCCCACCTAATCCTGGCCGTAACACTTAAATCGCCGACTCCATTTTTCTCGCATTATTTGTGTCTTTCTATAAAACCATTACTAGAATCTTTAGCAGTTACTTGCTTACTTTTTGCGGGGAAATTTCTTATGACGAAGTGACTAAAAACCATCTGCCTCACCAGTCGTCTTTTAGCGTACTGGTTAACTGTTGATTGCTGTTCTTTTACGGCCGTTTTGAATCATTCACAAACAGACTGTTAGTTCTAAGAACTACCACGGATCTCATTCCGGCTTCAAATTTGTTTCTTTAATGTTTTGTCAAGCGGCATCAGTTCCCGACATACCACGTGACCAATCTCTCTGTCGGGTTGTATGGAAACGCATTTTTTTCATTTGGACTCCATCGTACGGCTCGATCGCCGTGTTGGTGGAAAATTGTTGTCTAAAGTGAAGTAGGCGTGGATAGTATCGAAAATTCAATGCGCAGTTTACTGTTTTTATTGTGAAAGTTATAACGTATTTTTGCTGATGTAAAATTGCCTTGAGAAAGGTTAGCCATGGTAACCGAAACGCTGGTGAAATACACCTACCACCAAAGCTGCGTCATTAATATTATAACTTTCACCATGTAGTATTACCGTGTTACAAGCCATTTTGGAACGGTCCAAAAGGCTTAGTGGAAATGAGTTTGATTCGTAATTGACCACTCAGATTGCAAGTCCCATTTAGACTTGCGGATGTGCACCCTAACTGATCATTCCTAACCATGGGTTTCACACATCTGTAGCTTTGTAGATTTTAGATTGCCAGCTGAGTATTATTGACGCACAATAGGCCACTACATAAACAATAAAAATCCCCTCTTGTTTTACAATTGCCTCCTCTTTCAGTGGGCCAAGAAGCGCAACAACCAGGTAGTATTTACAAATTAAGCTGCACTGGACACTCTTGCAATGTCCTTCCCTTCTTAAAATCTTCGGAATTGCTGAACAACAATCGAACACCTGTTCTGGACTCTTGGGTTACCTCTAATCTATCCAAGCTGATGACTAACAGTGGTCACATTCGGCCAATTTTCAATGAGTTACAGAATAAGTCAAATTTAGACATTTGTCTATTGTAAGGGCGCGATTAATTCTTTCATTAGTACGTGAAAGTGAGTGGAAGGGTCCGGTTGACTGATAAAACAGATCATATTTTACCATATCCCGTTTGCAAAATTTGCAGACGGAGAATAGCCCGATGAACCAAAGTTGAGCAGAATAGGTAGCCAATGGGTTTATATTATTTTTCACACAATATCATCATGCAAGATGTTAATAACATCAAACGACAAAAAACTAATAGTAGTACGTAGAAGATTATCTGCAAAAAAGGGCGAAATTATTTCTTCTCAGTAACAGTAGTGACAGTTTAACTTACTTTTGGAATGTATAGTGCAAGCCGAACCCAGTGACTCTCTTATTCGGGGTTGAGAAAATAGCACTTCCTAAATCAGCGAAATAACTCCGATTACAAAAATGGATTTTTTGTGATCAACTCCTGGTGGATTAGAGCATGCTGTATCAAGCAGGCTTGTTTTAGGCGCTTCACATCTAGCTTCATACCCCATGTTTTACAGGTATTGGAGTAGGGGTAATGCACAAGGCAAAATTCAGTAAACGCAATCGATAAATACGTGGTACCATTGCTAGTGTCATCGATGCCGCTAGTGATAAGGTTCACGGATAGTTTAAATACGTTGGTTGCATGTGGTTCATGATTACCTCACAGTTCTCAGTACTTTTGAAAATTGGTGTTGATTGTAGATCAGGTTGGTGTTGTTCAACGGCTTCTGATCACTGAGCTTCACGTCTAGGTGGAAAACGTTTCATCATCAGTCGTGATGACCCGCGCACTGATGACTTTACCTAGACCGGTGATGAAGCTTTTGCGACCTAAACTCCAAGCTCTGAGATCAGAAGCCTGTGAATGCCAGTGTCTTCAACCATTGATCTTGACTGTCCCGGAATCATTATATGTTATTTCGAGGAGCACAGAGGAAGGTTATTCGTGCAACTCGATTACACCTCTGCTGAGCCAAGACTCGACTTTCTTTTGTTTATTTTTTCTTTTGCATGTCCCTTTTTTATTATATAATAGTAATACGACATTTCAGAAAGGGGGCCCCGGCCAATTTAAGGCTGACAACTGGAGAGTGACCGGTTTCACTTTAGCCTTACTTTATCAATGCGAATAAGTCGAAATTCTTCATTTGCAATGACCATCTGATTCAGTCCTATCATAAGAATAGTAATTTCCTTTTGTCTGCTCAGCACTAGTTCTTAATGTTACCACCTTGAGTAGGTGTTTTTTTATGAATTCATACAGTCCCCCAGTAATTCGATTCATATGACTTTCATCACAGTTGCGCTTGCTGCACAGAATGAGAAGCGAGATGGTCCGAACGTCTTTCACTCCATTGTGTTTTCTTCGTAGTACAGATATTTACGGATAGTACCTAGAGATATTAGTCATATGGACTTCACATATTTTGCGAGTTTATATTATTCACATCAGTCATGTGGTTATATTAAATCTTTAGATAAAGTGAAGTCTCTAAGTGAATACAATTAACTCTTTCATGTCCTCTTTTTTTCTTAACCGTCACACAGCTGCTCAGTTACCGCAAATCCCACTCCAGCAACAACCACAAATGTTACCCCTACAGCCACAAATCCCGGGCAAGTTCATGTCCAGAACCAGAACGTCGTAATCCGTATACTGTGTTACTGAAACCACCAATTTTTAGTCAAGTTATCACTAAAACAACAAAACCGGTTAGAAAACGATGTAAAACAAACTACTGTGTATTTCAATGGGCATACAGGACGGTCAGCAGTGAACACCTATGTCTTCTTTGCAACAACAAACTAATCGACGCAAATTGAGAAGATCGCTAATGGAGAAATATCGCGATTGGGAATAATTAATTAACCAAATGAAATAACTCGTTCTTTTTATCCATTCACTGCCGTCTTTAAAGACTTTTCAGTACTTCTGGAACCGAACATATTGCGAAAAAGTTGGTCTCCTTTGAGTAAATAAGCTGTGATAATTATTCCTTGATGAAGAGCATGGGATATTGCCGGTGTGGAATCCTTGAAACCACGGATGTGATCACTGTGAGGGCACGGGGTTGATACATTGCAAACAGACGACTTGGTTCAATGGCCGACATCATGCGATAGCCCGTTCAGAATCAATGGCAAGGTCGGAGACGGCGAAGCATCCTCAGTTGTCCAAAATCACAGACAAGAGTGGAGCCAGCCAAGCGGATCCGTAGACCAATGAAAGGCCAACAACTGTTTGAACCGGCCAGAGCCGAATCAGCTAAACCGGGTGCAGCCGCACAAACCGGCCAGATGGGCCGTTTCAGGTTTTCAGTGGACCAATAAGTTCCCCTACAAGGTTTTGGTTATGATCAATACATAAACGATCTGTTTGTAGCGATAAAGAGAAGTGGTTCGAAGTCAGAGTAGTCTTCTCACTAGGGTCTGTGAGATGAACTAGAACACTTATGCTGCTCTTTGGCCGATAATTTTACTGTTTTAGGTCATTTAAAAGGGTTTTCGAATCATTAGTGATAAACCGGTTGGTTTGACTACTTTCTCTAAGTACGGCCCATTGCCTGGATGAATGCTATGATACTACTTATGTGTCATGCATGAGAATTTTACCCCAACTTCGTTATTAGCTACTGACCATCTTCAGCTAGACGCACCATTTGACCTATTCGTTTTCAGTATTAGAAATCACCGCGCCCCGTTTTCAAATCAGTTAAACCCGTGATTCTCACAGATTCAAAAGTTGTTAACTGTTAAACACTTTGCTTACTGGTGCACCACGAATTTCATGGTAACTGTTAAGTGTGTAGTCCAAACAACGACCGCCTCATAATATGCGATTGTTTTCCATCACAAATGTAATGTAATTGTAATGTAATTGGCTTTACTGATAAATGGTGAATTTCTGATTTCAGCTTTCATGCCCATTCAGTAAAAAAGGGAAACCTTGGTGGAGGTATAACTGGGCCGATTTTTGGTGAGTGCACCGATGTATTTCGCTAGAATGGTTGTCACTATTGTGTGTGCAGCAGTTCTTTCCGAATTCTTGCACATGCCGTTTTATCTTCCAGAACGAGGTAGTAAATCCCTATTCGAAACCATCCACTCAATATTCCTCAAAGAAATAGGTGCAGAATGAATTAAAACACCTGCTGAATCACAGGTTGAATGGTGCGTTTGAAGTTACTCATTTACGTAAAACAAGGTCGAACGTATAAACTGGTAGTAGTATAGTATTGGTAGTGTAAAATTATGAGAATGGATGACCATAACGAATGATCACTCGCCACAACCTCCTTTGATTTTTGGCTCCGAGGTTGTCAGGGTGACCAAAATGGTGCCACTTGTTGACCTTGATGACACAGGAACCAGAGGATCAATAATCAATTAAAAATTACGAATGACACCACAGTGCTGTGGCCTCGCCGTGTCTTAAGAAGCTTACAGCCTAAAATTCCTCTTTTTGTGATACTAATGATTCTTTTTGTTAAATTTGTCTTCCATCAACACATTACGAATTTATTAGTCAAAATAGATGAAGTTATTTCCCAAATGGGGTACTAGGTGTCTTTTGGGGTTTTGTTTCTACAGTGTATTCATGTAACCCCTGGACAGCTCGAAGTATTCCAAATCTTTTACCTCCTGTTACAGTACTTCTTAGTGGTCAACGTGGTGTATACGTACAAGAAGCCGTTTGTGAACAGGGGGATTACGTAAACTTGGATCTGCGTGTACTTGCACAATCATCTCCGATTGAGGTTATCGTGAAACTCGTAAGACTGTCAGACATCGCTGCTGACTTTCATCGTCTGTTTCATTACATGTTGTGGGCTAGTTAGAACCTAAGCGAGATTTCACCAAAGTTATTGGTTTCACTCTCTGTAACCGTCATATTTAACCAAGACGGCCCAAGGGCACATCCCCACAAACCGCTAATTCCTCGGAAATTTACAAGGATATATCAACATAGAATATGATACAGTCAGTGGTCCAGACGGTTCATTGCAAATGTGCTGTAATCGCGTGCTCTTACTTCATCTTCGGTGGTCACAGTCTTATTCAATCAAATTTCAACCTGCTAGCATTTGGAGAGAATGGAAGTGATACGTATTTCAAGAACGAAACACCACTTTGTAATAGTTGGTGAATTCTTCATGAGAAAAAATTGACTTTTACATTTTTTGAGGTACAGTAAGTAGGCTGTCTGCCGATTCAGTAAATATGATATGATACTGCTTATATGGGTTGACCTGTGACTCATCAAATTCACATCAACAGGGCAAACTGTTGAAGTTGAATTTTCAGCAAGGGATCTGGTCAAATATCGGTGTTGAGTTCTTAGGAAATTTCGAAGTTGTAAAGAAAAAACTGGCCGGGCAAAAAATGTTTTTATGTCCTTCCATTTTTCCGGAACTATGCTCTAATCTGTTCAAGTAAAATTCAACTTTGAAAAAGAAAAACATTGGTGTTAAATGACTGCTTCGATGATCGTTTCTTTCAGAAAGAACAGTTCAAAAATTATGCACAGCCAAATCTGTTTAGAAAGACCATGTTGAATGTTTTTCGTGCAACTTTCTTCGGTATAATTCATATTCAATAAAAAAGTGTTTGTGATATTTCCATTTGTTCCTTCGTTATGTAGAAGAAATACGAACAGCGAACAAGATTGCTCTAGGCAACATCATCCTCGTGTCTAATACGTTAAAAATTTATAGATCGGAAACGCATAAATTACAAGTAATATCTGTATGTGAAAATGTGACGGAGTAGTCATGAAAGCTGGTGTTTTTTAGTTAGGAAAGATGGGAGGAGAATCGCTGTTGTCCCGTGGTTGGGAAAAGGGGCAGCGGAAATGTGTACTTGGGGTTCGAGGATTACCCATTTCCGTTTTCAACCAAAGGGTCGGCGTTTGGGTTAAGCCGAGTTCCAGAGTCGGTCCTTGACTCGTGGCCAGGACAGTTCGAGTGCTTTACCGAAAAGCTTTTGCAAACAAAGCGATGAATTGAGTAATCTTATCGCTACAGCCTCTCCCGTTGCTCAGTGTTGTTTTCGGGCGACTTTAGGTATGTTCATATGGACTCTGTAGACTATTTTGACATCATCGTCTTTTACGTACTGTCCAGCTTCTGCAAGGTGCACCACAATTGCACTGGCAATTGCTTTTCTATTCCCCTCGTCAGCCAAGCTCGTTTGTGCTCTTTGATCCTTTGTGACAGTTTCTTTCTACCTATAAAGCTTGCTGAACACGAGCAAACAAACGAAAAGGTTGCCGTGGACAAGGTAAGGGCATGTAATCTATCTTTAAAGTTTGCTCAGACCTCTTATTGATTAGTGAAGCGGGTACGCATGGTGTCAGTGGTAAAGGTGTGAACGACTGTCTTTCCTAAACGTCTTATAAATAGCTCACTTTTGTCATCCTTGAAAGGGACTAGAAGGTATAGTTCTTTCTTTTTAACGGTCACCAAAGCCTGCCTCGTTGCTCTGTCTGCTATGCTGTTCTGAACGAAAAGTTCGGGGTATCCGTTATCCAGGAGAGGTTGCTTTAAGATATATGATTCTTTTCTCACAGTCTCTTCCGAGCAAATCATTCGCACGTGGGCTGTGAGAGAGCGAAGTAGGTTTTGTTTACGACCAAGAGGTACAAAGCTGACGAAATTGGTGTGCCGGCCTGTCCGCGTTGATTCGTGATATACGCGACGGAGTAGTTTGTCATCCTCACCTCTTACAATAGACGCATCTAGAAAGTGGAAGGTGTTCCTCTAGTCCACTTTCGATGTGAAATCAACCGCATTATGTACCTGATTGAACCCCTCTAGCAATGAATCCAAAGGCGTGTGATTTTCAGTTAGAACAAAAGTATCATCTACATGTCGACCGTAAATTAGTTGATTTTCTATCATACCACCAAGTTTCCGATTTTCCAGCTTATCGATGAATACGTCAGCCAGTAAGGGGCCTGGAGGTGACACCCCAGTGACTCCATTGGTCCAACGGTATAATTCTCCACTGAAGGAAAATTTGATATTTAAAGTATTGATGTCGTTTTCTATGATGATTTCACGCAAATAATTATTCATTTCTAGTAGTGGAAAGTTGATGAACAAAAACGTCGCATCCGGAGAGGCCTACGTTAGTTCTCCAGCACGTTATTTGCTAATCAGTCCTATGAACTGGAACGTGTCTGTTAGACTGTAGCAGGCAACTAACAGCTTCGTGAACCTTCAGTAACCGGTAAAGTCAAGGAATAGTGGAGCCAGTTGTCTTAGCTATCCCAGGATTGTACGGAGACAATATTGAGCTTTATAGTGACTTCGGACCCGTGGTGAGTTGCTCCTGCACAAGAACAGTTTTGTACTTTTCCCCTTCTGGTTTGCTGAACTTCCTCGGCTCCTTTACTATGTCATCCACCTTAGTGACGGAGCCTTTACGATCCAATGTGGACTACTCCGGATCCTTTGTCTGGTCTCGAGATGACGATGTCATTTTTTATTCCTTAACATTCTCAGTGCTCCTCTGTGTCGATTGTTGGGAATACTTCCGCTGTTTATTGGAGTTTGACGATAGTGATGCGAACAGTCAAATAGAATAGTTTTGAAATAACCAGTTGTTTGCTGTGATGTTGCTATCAATGAGTAGATTTGAGCATAGAAGTTTTCAAACTGCTCTTCTATGTCTAACTGATCGTTCTAAGAAATATGTAAAGATTTATTGAAATTGGACAGAAAAACTCAGCTCCCCATTTCGAGGATCTGCGTTAAATTGGTTCACTCCAGATCCGATGCTCCGAATCCTAAATTTATCCAGTATTGGCCAAACTATTTGCTTCCCCTTCATGCATTGCGACTTCTAAATTCCATGCCGATCGTACCCTTGGCTTCCTCAACCGCGTAACAGTTGTTGTTCAGTCATATGCGTCACGCAGCTCAGCTTTCTCTTGTCTCTATGACAAGTGTTGATGTACCCCAATTCTCATGAGTCTAACAATTGTTCTTATCTGTTCGAGTTTTTCGTTTACTTAACCTCCCCACCCCCACCGTTGGTCTTAGCCGTGTGAACGACTGGACTAAGCCGTCTCCAGCTGATCTCGCTCTTTCTGATAACCACGTTAATCCGCTTGTTCTTCCCCCGCGCTTGTGTGTGTGTGTGTGTTTCCTCGAATCATTATCTCCCTTCTGTCCGTTAATTGGCCAAATGGCTCCCGTAAATAAGGACCTGTTTCGTGAACTACTTGACTCGTTCCTGTATTGCTGTCTCGAACGTTTCCTATCTATTGTTGCTCGGGCGTCTTGAAGCCTTTCTTGACTGTATCGATTCTGTGGTCGGTCGGTCCACAATTCGAGGTATATTATCGTTGTTTGACAATCTGCCCTCTAGCACACGTAGTAAAGCGAGCCGGTGCTCTTTGTCTTGGGACATGGTGTTCGTTTACCTGCTAGTCATTCAATTACTGGACCAAAATCTTTTACAAAGTAGGAAAGCAGAAATGTGGCCCTAGTGTTAATGTTTCCAAGGTTAGTGAATCCATAAACAAATGTAAAAAGTTATGCACACACTTTTTTGGATCAACCGCTAGATTGGTTCTTGGTTTCGCCTCGTTTAGTGTGCCCGGTAGTTTGGCGAGTTTCATATTGCTCCGTTGTTTTTTGCATCATTATTATCCGGTGTGCTTCCGGAAATCAGAGAGCAACAACAAGACAATACTTGGTTCCCAAACGGAAATTCGTTCTGCACGTTCACTTTAGACCAATTTTGTACGAGCGCAAACGTCTTTGTACAAGCTAAATTAATTATCACGAATATGATCACCTATGCACTCTCTGATGACGTCATACCAAATGGTGATGAAAGAGTTTGCAATACTGATGGCGAATGCTTGAAGAACAAACAAACAAACAAACAACTGTCTACAGAAGCCTATCTTCATGGAAGAAATCTGTCCTCAGCATGACAAACAAATACGTTTCTAGAAAATTTCCTGTGGTAATAATTTGTGAAACTAAGTGCAGTAAATTTTAGTTCCCGATTCTATTACCTCAGAGCAGCAGTTGTCAGATCCTTTAATTGTTGACCATGAAAAGTGAAGTAAAGTTGTCAATAAGAACAGCGCAAAGCTCTCTTAAGAGTTACTCTGAAACTTTCCAAGTATCATGTAGAACCGAACAGCTTTGCAATACCCTTGTAACGTTTACGTATCCACTGGATGACAGAAAATTCAGGACCGGGTAACATTTCGATGACAAAATGAAATTAGTCCTAATGCGGCTGCATCCATAGCACATTACGTCACACAAATACATCTGTAGAGACTGCAAGAAATTATTGAACTGGAATTTTTCTGGCAGAATATTTTACTACTAAGAAGCGGCTTCGGATTTTCCTTGGTAGAATTTGTCATTTTTCCTGCACAACTACGTGAACTCAACGAAGATGTCATTTAGAAGGTATACGTTGAAAATAGTCTCAGTAAATCTGATCGGCGGTAGTCAAACGGTTATCATCGTGGAGTTTGGACAATGATGATCTGGGTTGGATTCCCGCCACTACCGGTCACTTCTCGACTGGACAGCCTTTCATTGGTTGCGGTCTCTTTCATGAATGGTTGCACTTTGTTATATAACAACTGGAAAAAAGATGTAGATAAAAAGAATAAAGAAACAATAATGTAAGTCAATGTGGCCCATCTGAAATAAGAAGGGCTGTTTTATGACAGCAGCAAGAAGACGTGGTTAAAAAGAGGTATTTATTTTTCGTGAGCAACGGCCTCAACTCAATCATGATTTTCTATTTCTCTCGAGAATACTCTTTATATGAAAGAACTTCAAGACTAGAAACTGGTATCTAATCATAAAAAATGGGTGCAGATAACAGACACGTGCTCCGGGAATGAAAGACCATTCTAGATACGAATGAGTAATTCATAATAAGCGCTATTAAGCATACATGTGTCTCCTATCTACAGCCGAATTAACAGTATGGAACTATCTGAGCTTACGGAGTACGGTGAATTGAAAACGTCCAAATCACGAACATACGCACCACCACAATGTGCTATTAACCGCAGAAAACTGAAAGCTATTTGAAAAGATCAAAATATTCTGAAATTGGTGTGCACGTGAGCAAAGTTGCAACATTCAGCTGGAAGACATAGAAGAACGGAACTTGTGAAAACTTTTGCTATACGCATTACCAAATGGCTGGCTATTCGGTAACCGTGCGAACTTCTGGCAGTCAGACCTCCAAAAATATCCCAGTTGTTGGGCAATTATCTTTTCGGTATCCTGTTCAGTTTCTTCCATCTTTCCTTTTGCGTAAGTGTAACAGGTTATAGATCGCACATTCCGGATGCGCCACTGGTGCAGCAAGTTCCTCAGTTTCAAACACGAACTCTGAACGATGATAATCATTACCACGATACCAAATTGATCAACCAGGCTGAGAGAAAACGACTAGAAAAAATTTAAACCATCCTTCAATGGTGCTTCCTGGGGAAATGATGTAGTTAACTGCTTTGGACAATCAAAAATAAAACTCGTAAACCACTTTGATGCTGACCTCAGTTGCGGATGATTGGATGGTGTACGGTGAATAAATTTTTTCCTATTATGGCATCACGAGTCAGAGTGAATAATCCTCCTTCAGGAAATTACAAATGTGATTCGCTGATAGTTAGCTCATGACAGGATGCAAACTTCCTGCAAAAGAAACCAGTGTTATCGGCAAAACGGAATGAATCCGCGCATGAAGAACGCGTTCAAAAGCAGCTCCGGCTGGAAAGATAGCTTGTTGTCCTGACACATGCATCTTTCTGGTAATGTTCAAATTTTGCCAACTCAAACAACATGCTCCAAACACTGGCCACTGCTGAGGCTGTCGGCATCCGTCCACACTGGTCTTTATCGCGCTCTACTTGACACTTCTTAAAACTCAAGTCAGGACGCCACTCACCCGTAGTGAGTAAATATAACGGCAAACAATGATATTATTATGCTGTTAAATTTGCTTCATCCAAATAAGTATATTTATGGAAATCTACAGGGAGTAAAAAAATAGTGCATGAAATAACGAAATGAGATTTTGTCGTGGTAAAGTTAAGTTGTCATTACCTGAAGCAATAAGTGAGGAAAAGTTGTGAAGAGTGCCACGACGCCACTTTCTGTTTTCTCACGCACTCGGCGAGCTACAGCCTCAACACTCCGGGAGAAATATTCAGGGTTCATTTTGCCTTTTTTCGTAACAAGTTACAATCTTTCACTAATTACGTGACATTAGATTTGCGAGCACCGGACAAAAATTTAGCGATCCAGCTCTATGTGACCGTCTTCCAATTTGTGCCGTTAGCGAAAAATCGGTCATCCGTGACAGGATAAATCCAAGTGAATATTTAGGGTCAGTATGCGAAGTCAAGTATTTATCAGTCCTCATTCTCTTCGAAAAATTCAAACAAACAAGACTGGTGGTCTTAATATCACGTCTGCCATATTTTCCTCATGTATCGCAGTACTGTCTAGGTTCTCGAGCAACAACAGAAGTCTGATTTTATTCAGAGGATTATAGAGCCCAAAGAAATTCCCAAGAAATCATGTTGCTTTCCGCTGACAGTAGACTTTGATACCCCAAACACAAGTGGGCCAAAGGCAACACCTCTGGATCATAGGTTATTTACAATAGTTTCTCCGTAAAGTTATCATCAACGCAATTTTGGTGTTGAATCAGTTGAGCTCTTAAAATTTAACATAGAATCTATACGCTCCATCGAACTATTGTGTCAGTCAAGCTGACAAGAATGTGGGCCGGTGCTCTTCTGAACGATCTGTCTTTCGACAGCGTGTTGTTGGCGGGCATACGTTTTTGCAGTATCCCCAAGCAAAGCTCCAGATACGAAGCCGACTTCTTGTTTCAATAACTCACACGAAAAACCGTCATAGAATGGTGTCGGAGCACTGTGGTGAACTAGCCGAGGCAATGAATTACGCTCGAGATTGGACAGTCTGCAACCAGCGAAGGTATCACATAGCAAACACTATTTGATTTGGCCATACCTTAAAGCAGCCCATTCACTCAATCTATCTTTAGCAGACAATCATCCCAGATCATCGATCTTGATTACTGTTCCATCAGAACTTTTTATCAGCAACATCTCGTAAATCAATCAAACTTCCATCTTCGCAAGGTAGATTGACAGATGCCAACAACAACAGAAATAACAGCAACAACAACAAAACGCATCCGATGCTTTACTTAAACGTGCACTTCAGTCAATTTTCTTACGGTTGGATAAATCAAGGGAGTAGATAACACGGCTCATCGGTTCCCAGTCAAACCGTAACACATACATGGAACACACCCACATGCTGTGGCTGGATGGGCGAAAGCAAGGGTGAGGATTCCGCTTTCCCTCTCTGCTAGACCAACGCTTTGCAAAGCAAAACCCAGACTAATAGTGAATATGAGCCAATGGCAAAACAAATACCACAGTGTGGCCCCAAGAGAATATGACCGTTATTTGCTCCGTTCACATTGGAAGGAGCTGTTCCTGAGAAAGTAGGCAGAATGGAGATAGACCCGTACTCTCGCCTCACAAAAACCTCGTTCGTTGCAGGAAGAGTGAAACCCTTCAGAACCTCTGCGTATTGAACGTTTTAAGTAGCAATCACCCAAATTGACGAACAGAAACCAACTAGCAACTAAAATGAATGAATGACCAGTTAAGAAATGCGTTTGTACGAACCCAATTGAACACAATTCCATTTCTGTAGGTCCTCAATATATGTGCATCTCTATGAGTTCGGTAAAGCTTTGTAGAGGCAACTTTTACTACTTTTGATTTGAAGTATTGTGTGCTCTTGATAGAACAACAAATTCAAAACAGTGAGTCATCGACAGGTGGAACAGCCATTGAAATGACTCAAGTATGTTCTTTTATATCTTACTAGTTGACTGACGTAGATAAGTGACTAAAACGAGGGAAATGGACGAATAAACACTTTAAGCCCGGAATAGAAATGTCCAAATATGGAACCAGGAAGTTCTCCGGAGGGAAGTTAAGGCATCGAGGCAGTCGCAGACTCTACGAAGATCTGCATAAATCTTTATCTCATTCCAGCTCAGAGATACATGTAATTACTTGTTCTTGTTTTTATCGGCATGCTCGTTTTGAAGATTGAATCCAATTTAACTCAGCTTCCCCCGTTCGGAGTTAAGGAATATTAGCGGTTATGTATCCAACTCAACTGGTCTGAAAAGCCCCATGTTATTATTTATATCTGCAGTAACTACTCATTAAACACAGCAGTGCTTTAAAAATACCAAGTGAACCAAAGTTTCATTTGAAAAAGCTCGTATAAACTGTTAGCTGTATTTATTGATGCAGTCGTTGTTTTATTATGCCAGATGTTGGTTCTCACGTTACCATTTTTCTCTTCCACATTTTATAGTGCACGATATGCTTCTGGCTTATCCCCTTCTGTCTTTGATTGTTCATGAAAGCATATACGTGGGACCGTGAAATCCGAAATGCAAATGTCTTGCTCAGTTGGTATATTGGGATTGTACACATAATTGAACTTTGACTTAGGAAAATTGATTTTGTCCCGAATAATGTGACTGGTGGGTACAAAATGCTTTTAGCACACCCCATGATCACTGTCGACGAAGGGTATGCTATAGATCATGTAATAAGCGGAGTCATACATATGGCCGTTGTCTTAGGCAATGCTCCGTGATATATCACTAAGAAAATCTGATACCATTCGTGGTATATGAACGAAGCTCGTCAGCTTTCGAACCGTAAGGAGATGAATAAGATGCGGAGAAAGCTGCAAAGACAAGTTACGCGAAGCCTTAAGAAGGATCGCGAAAATTGGTGGGTCAATGTAGCCGAAGAAATGGAAGTGGCAGCTGCTTCAGGTAACAGTCAAAGACTGTTCAAACTTATTCGTGACACCGGTGGACGGCGAACTCAGGTCAGTGAAACGATTTGCAATAGGAATGGAGAACCCATCCATAACAAACAGCAAAGGCTTGACCGATGGGCCGAGTACTTCAAGGAACAGTTTAGCTGGCCGCACGCTAGTGTAGTTACTCCCGTGTCAACAACTGTGACTTCTTGGGTGGTATCACTTGAGCCCCCATCAGAAGTAGAAGTAGAGTCATGTATTCGATTACTAAGGCGGGGGAAAGCGGCAGGTCCCGACGAACTTCCTCCAGTTCTTTTCAAACTGGGTGGTGAGGCATTGATAAAATCACTAACCGCCTTGCTCCGTGAAATTTGGAACGCGGAGCGTATTCCGTTAATATGGAGCGAGTCATTGATTGTTCCCATCTTCAAGAAGGGAATACGCAATGACTGCAGTAATCATCGTGGGATTAGCTTAATCCCGATAGTCACCAAAGTATTAGCTTCGATTTTGCTGCACCGTCTTACACCGGCTCGCGAGAGGAATGTCCGCGAACAGCAGGCAGGATTCCGCCCAGGTCGAGGATGCATCGACCAGATTTTTACCCTTCGCCGACTACTTGAAACGCGTCACACGCACCGCAGACCGACAATAATGATTTTCTTAGATCTGAAAGGCGCCTTCGATTCAGTTGATCGAACATCGCTTTTCAGTGTTCTTCGTCGAAAAGGTATGCCCCAGAAGTTCGTGAACCTAATGAGATCATTGTATTCTCATACTTCTGGCCGCGTAAGGGTTAACGGTGAACTATCCGGTCGGTTCGAAACGACCAGTGGTGTTCGGCAGGGATGCCCTTTGTCTCCATTCCTTTTTAACTTCGTCATGGACGAAATAATGGAGAGTGCGCTGCAAAATTATCAGGATGTAGGCGTCGAACTAGGAGATAGTGAAAAGCTATGTGACCTAGATTACGCAGACGACGTTGTCTGCTTGTTCGAATCCACGGAACATGCTCAGCGTGCAATAGATAATCTCGCAAGAGCTGTAGCTCCATTCGGCATGCGTTTTGCACCTTCAAAGTGCAAGGTGATGTTACAAGAATGGACGTCAACGATTCCGAGCTTGATGCTCGATGGGGAGGTGCTGGCAGTTGTCGATCACTTCACCTACCTCGGTAGCTGCGTGACGACGGATGGGAGCACAGTAGTAAAGGTGAGTACGCGGATATCCAAAGCTCGAGCGGCGTACGCTGGACTGAAACACTTGTGGCGCCGATCCGATATTTCACTGAAGTTAAAAGGTCGTGTATACTGTGCCACTGTGCGTTCAGTTTTGTTGTATGGTTGCGAAACTTGGAGTCTGCGTGCTGAAGATATTCGTCGTCTTGAGGTTTTCGACCATCGATGTTTACGTAGTATCGCTAGGATTGGGTGGAATAGCCGAGTAAGCAACAATGAGGTAAGAAAGCGAGTATTGGGTACTAATTCAGAGAACGTTTTGTCACAGCGTATCCAACTTAGTAGACTTCGTTGGTTGGGACACGTGTTACGTATGGCAAACACACGTCTACCGTACCGTGTCCTATTCTCCGCCCCTCCTAGGGAGTGGAAGAGACCACGTGGAGGTCAACAGATGACGTGGCAGCGAGGAATGAGAAAATGTACGGCAGACTTAGGAAAAGTAGGTGCTTCACGTCTTCGTGGTTGGGGTCCAAAAGATCCGTCTACCAGTTGGCTGGAGACACTGAAGGATATGGCTGCGAACCGCGAACAGTGGAGATCGTGTTGTCACTTTCTATTGAATCAGAATGTTTGATCGGTGTACGTTTGTACAGTTAGACTGTGTATTCTGTGTGTTGGCTACTAGGGCACTCTTTTCTTTTCCCACCCATATAGGTCCACTCCCTGTCCATCTTGTATATTCATACTTTTTAATTCAACGTGCAACATGGTGAGAAAGGCAGTGGTCAGTGGGGCTTGCCCTACTGTTTAACGCTGTACGATGATGATGATGATGAAGCTCATCCAATACAATTGCACCAAATAGCGACATACGACCTTTCATTCACGAAAACAAAAGAATGCCACACGAACGAAAGATTGCTGTATTGAAAACGGGAAAATATTTGTCTGCAAATGCTCAGAAATCTCTATAAGCAAAGCAGCCAAAAGAATTCACAACTCAGGGGAAGTTATCTAGAACTTTTTGAAAGATCCAAGAGGTCTTACATCCAAGAAGAAAGTGTAATGTGAAAAAATCTCTGAAAAGCGCAACAAGTGCATCAAGGTCGTAGAGGTCCTTGCAATTTGATGTTAGTGTCCGCGGTGCACAGCAAGCAACAGGTGAACGGTACAGAAAAATGAGGGCAGTACTGTGGATGACTGAACGCCACATTTCACATATAGTCGAATGGGTGAGAAATCACATCACAAGGAAGGCTGAATGGAATAACGTGATATTTCATGGTGAAAAAGTTCAACTTGGATGAGTACGGTGAACTAATGAACTATTGGTATGAGAGTTCCGTGATGGTTTGCGCGGCCAATTTCGTGAACGAAAAATAGCAGCTGCTGGTTTTCGAAAGAATGCTGACAGTTGACGCGAACATCAGAAATTCGAAAGACTTCTTACTCCTTGCAGTCCGGAAGATCGGAGAGAGGTCATGCTTTTACAGCGAGACAACGCACCATACAAACTGTCCACATCAGTAAAACTCCGTTTTGTTCAAGGTGACAGGAAATCTATCGGATGAGTTTTATTGAGATCCAGGTGTTTGAGTTGGAAAAACTAAATACGAAGATCTGAAAATAGATCAGTATTTTAAAAAGGCAATTCAAAAGCCTTAGAGTAGTGTCGACAGGGTAAGCCGAATCTATGAGATTAATGGGAGACACGTCTATAAACGCCCTAGTTCAGTGGCCAGACAGAAAGCCTTCACCAGTCCAGAACCAACACCATGGTTATCTGAATCCATGGGAGCTGAATCAGCCAATCGAGCTGAAACCAGACCAGTTGGCCACAACAGCCAATCGTCGATAACAACTGAACCAGTAAGCTTTCATGGAAGGTTTTTGTTATGGCCACCGCACTTCTTATATGAGCAACATATTTTCTGGCGATGAACCTAGATTGTTTGACGGCAGAAGAGTCTTCTTACAAGAGTTGGCGGAACGGTCTAAAACTGCATCATAACATCAGTCAGAACAAGTAGGTACCTAGCAATAGACTCTCACATCTTCAAAACGTTCGGTGATAATTGTTGTCATAGCAGTTTCGAAATTAAGTCGAAGTATTACTTGTAATCTTGGGATTAAAACTTAACCTCAGTCATCTTGGTGATAATAGGTAAGCCCCTCAGCAACAAGTAAGCTCTGAAGTCAAGTAACTGAACCAAACTTATGAGGAAAACAGAAAAGCATCTTGTCATTTAGGAATCCTAAACGAAGAACTCAAATGTTTTTTAAGTGAGTGGTTTCACTGAATCTGCGTTCAGAATGACTTACAGTTGAAAAAATGGACATTCGAGGGTTGTTTCCTGACTGGTGTGCTTTAACTTCAACTCATTGAGGTTCTCCTCAATGTTCAGCTGGCTTTCCTCGAGACTAGGTTGATGTTTTTTGCAGTTTCCATCGGACTCCTTGAAGAAGGAGATAGTCACTGTCCGGTTGTTGTCCCCTGACAAAATCGCATTTGAGTGCTCTAGAAATAGGGTAAACTGAAATAAAAAAAGCGAGTAAAACGATGGAAAAATAAATGATACCACCAATAAGAAAATTATCTTATTGGGAATACCCTCAATGACCACACCAAGTGGCATTCCGCCTAGCATCTTAAACTGCCAGTTGGGTGGGTTGCGTGGATCTAAACTGAACAAAAATCTATTCCTAGGCTTCCAAGTTCACTGGTTAAAACTTTAATATCATCTTCAAAATAACGTTCGTGCATGTTACATCGAACAATGTGAACCAAGCAAGTCACGGGTCCAGGGGCGTGCACAATATGTATACCAACCAACCTGGCGTACTCACATTGTGAATGACCAATAGTATAAAAGCTTTACATTTTATATGCGGCTAGCTCCTACGAGTGGATGAGCCGGCTTCATGCTTGTCCCGAATGGCACCTACCCTTGAGCGACGATCGGATGCGAGAAATAAGTGCCAGGAAATCCACTTCTGCTTTCAGTTGCGAACTCAGTAGACAGAGTGGATTCCTAGTCGCTCAAAGTTCCATTTGACAGCACTGATCCATGTTTTCAGCTGTCCTTCTAGGAGACAGCATCATCCTGGACATGGAACAGGAGACAAGCACCGCTTTGAGATCTTCGCGTCTGGACGTCTAAGGACTTGTCCCAGCCACCGACAGATTTTCGATATGGAAGCACCGGGGTCTTATTTCATTGTCTAAAATCACGCCGTGCCTACCCACTTTCAAGATCCGTCTGAGACAGCAGTGATCAGGCACTTCCAACTTTCTGATGTCCCTGACGAGTAGAGGCCACATCTCGCAACCGTAGGTCAGCATTAGACGGACAGCGACCAGGAAGAGGGGGACTTCGGTGTGGAGAATAATTTCGTTGAGCTTCCAGAGTACATTGCGAAGCTGGAGAAATGCAACTAGAACATCATCAATGCAAAAACTGTCTTCGTCTTCGGCTTGACCGTTTGGGCTAGTAGTGGAGACCAGGTATTAGAAAGCCTGGAAGTGCTCGATTTGTTCATTGTTCATGTATATCGGGAGAACGAACTGTGTACTGTATGTCGAAAGGATCTTGGTCTTCGACGTATTGTTATCTAGTCCCATGGATTTTGCGGAAGATTCCAAGCGACCGTGTACAGGCTGTAGTAGTTGGGCTGTCTCCAAGAATGGCGAGGTCGCCTGCGAATTCCAAATTGACGAGAAAAGCTTTGGTGCCCAGCTGAATACCAGGGTAATCAGTGAGTGCCTGGAGCATTATCCAGTCGACGGTGTTGTTAAACAGCACTGATGACAAGGGACAGCTTTGCCTAACAAAGCAGCTAAGGAAGAATTCACTGGAATCCTTTCCGTAGATACGTATTCTCACAAGCGTATTTGCCTGGTACGACTTCATGAGACTGACAAGCTTCTGGGGCACTCCTTCCGCTTGTTTTTTAGTCCATAAAGATTTTCTGCAAATTGAGTCAAAAACAGCCCGAAAATCAATAAAGCAAGCTTTAATCGGTTGCAGAAGCTTGTAATGATGTTCTAATACTCTACAGAGGGTGAATATTTGATGAACGCACCCCCAATCGCCGCGCGCATCCCTCACCGCTGAGAAGCAGTTCAACAAAAGCATGAAAAATGATTTGGACAGTCACGTCAATTTAACTGATGCCACGGTAGCTTGCGCACACAGTCCCGTTGCTTTTTACTGTAATAGAGAGTAATATTTAAGTTCTCCAGGCCGCTCGGAATTTTTCTTTCTCCCAGATTAAACAAAACAGGGTGTGCAATGGCTCGAGCAGTGCCAAAAAAAGATTTGTATACCTCCGTTGCGATACCATCTTCTCCAGGGGCTTTCCGGTTTTTCACTTCATACATCAAATCAGTGATATCATCTTGGTTTGATAGGTTTCTATTAACTTCACGGATCTCGCTCTGGATTGTTGGGATTTGATTCACAGAGCTTGCCGCGGGACCGTTTAGTAAACAGCAAAGTGTTCGGCCCATCGCTGCATCTTTTTATCCTGTTCAGGGATGAGCAGCCTGGCAGCATCGCGAAGAAGGGGTTCTCATGGATGTCGCTTACCGGATGCACTGTGAATTAGACGGAAGAGCTTCGAAAAATCCTCGCAGTTAGCCGCAGTATCCATGGTTTTCGTGATTTCAGTTCAGTAGTTGTTGTCACCGCTTCCGGCAGAACAGGTGCCATTTCATCGGCTGCCACCTAAGTTTGGGTAGCCACTTAGGCGGGGACCTCTAGCTTTTTCGGATAACTGGAGAGTCGCCCTTGAGATTCAGTTTTTCTGCCATCTTCCCGTGAACCCCAGTTCGTCTAAAGCGAACTGCTGGATCGATGCTTTAAGTGAATTCCGCTGATTTTCCACCAGTACTTCTCCACCTATGAACGAGGTGACTAGATAGGAAACAACAGCCCTGAGACTGCTTGGTGCTTTCTCGCGGGTCCTAACGCTGTTGCGTTGATCCGCTTTGCCCACCGCCTTTGCGGTGATTAGCTAGGTGTATCTTGAAGCGTCCAAGGACGAGGGTGCGATCAGTGCCATTCTTGTTACCAGTCTCCGCACTCCGGCGGGATCAGCAACCTTCAGCAGAAGATGATCATCCTGATCGTATGAGAATGTGTGGCCATCATCAGAGTGCCACTTTGGCGAGTTGGTCCTGGGATGTTGGAGGTGGATGTTGGTGATGGCTAGACCATCGATGTCTGCGAAGTTGACGAGACGTTCGCCCTCTCCTCACTGCTTTTCGAGACCATATTTTTCCTAAATGTGCCTAGTTTCCTGGCTGGAGGCACCGGAGCGGGCTTTACAGGCTCCCACAACCAAGGGAATCTCGCGTTTCAGAACGCTACTTATCACCTCTTGTAGCCTGTCGTAAAACTCGCCCTTTACCGCTTCTTCAACTGCAACTGCTGGAGCATAGACCACAACAACCGATACGTTCAAGAGTGAGGCGCAAAAACGAGCTAAGGTGATCCGAGGGGAAATCGGGTTCCATGTAAGCAGTGTTTCGTAAGCCTTCTTGCTGACAGCTGTCGCGATGCTGTGGGCACCAGAAATGTCAGTGGGTCCTTTGTGATAGTGGTGGTAACTGTCGTCTACTTCGGGAACCTTTATCCACAGGGAGCCAGAAAACTATGACAGCCAAACTTCGAAGAGATACGTGATTTCAATGCGATAGTCGTGTAGCGTTCACTTGGTGAAGGCTTAGTTTCCGATGTCCAAGAAAGTTCTCACTTTCCAACAGGCGATGTGGATATGACTTCTCGTCCTAAAGCCCCCAACTAGCATATATGTCACCTCGGCGGCGGGAAGAACACGAGGCGCGTCGCTTACCGGGGACGCAGTAGCATGAGCGATGTGTGTAAGGAAACTCATCATGAACATTCTTGGGAATAGTACACAAAGTGGCATCACAGGACTTTTGTTCGAGGTAGCAACTGTAGATTGTGCGTTATCAAGTGCTACCTGTCGGGGAACAGGAAGATTTTCTGTTGGAAGACAGTGACCGAACGAGAGGTTTGTACGCCTTTTGGATAGTGGTTTACCAATCCGCGATGCCCAACACGTCCAACATGATCATGGCGCATGGTTTCCGGTGTCTATTTAGGAGCTCGTTCGCCTTTTGGTAGAAGTGACCAAGACCCAGGGGTTCATTCAACCCTGTTAACTGGACAGATTTCCTTGGTAGTCATTGGATCGTCTCAGATCTCGTCTGCTCATGAAGGGGTATCCGTCTTCGCATGCTGAGTGAAGTCTCACAGAGGTTCTTAGGCCTCGGTTACCTTCAACATACTTTGGTTTACCTGTTGGGTGGTTTGCCGCGGTGTGGCTGCTGATTTAAGCCTGAACTTCGTGGTACCACGGGAGAGAGTTGTGTAGATGATGGAGACCAAAGAGATGGAAGATGCCTCAGGAAGAAAGACTGTCTACCTTCTCAGAGGTGCTACTCCTCTCGAATACCCATCTACCCATAGTAGACTAGCGCTGTCATTCGACAGTCCCATCAAATTCAAGAATTAACTCAAAGGCATAGATACTCAAAAACTGATGATTTCCGAAAGTCTTGCACTAGCAACCCGATATAACTGATGAGGCGTGTACGCTTTTCTTGACGAGTACGAGAATGTCACAGACAGTTCAGGTTATAGAAGACCTTTTGCTTCTAAACAGTGATGCTGCATCAGATACTTGATCTACAGAAAGATATAGCCACCAAGGCAACAAGACATCTCACCGAGAACAATTCATACACCATTAAAACTTCCCATTATACGCTCAAGGCACAGCCACTTCGGCACTCTGGGCGAACAGACAGCATAAGCCTTCTCTATCGCGTATCCCATCTCTTATAGGGTATGTTCCATAATTAACGGTCGAAAGCTGCACGCCGCGCACAAGTTGCAAACATGCCATGTGAGGCGTGTGCGAGAGTGGGCGGCCGAGATAATTCTCGCACAACCTGTTCAATTCCATTCGGTCCATGTGACCACCGCGCAGACATTCCTTGGTTGAAGGCTGAATGACGGAGTGAGTGCATGTGCGTGTGTGGGCAGATGTGCACAAGCTAATGACAGCAGGATAATTCAGCACGGCTGATTATCGATCGTAATGGAGCTGTTGGCTGCAGGCATTTTGGTGGGACAAGGAAAACCGGGGCTTCCCAATTGCAACCATATCAAGCGTTGATGTGTCTATGGCGAATAAGTGTAATGGGGAGTAAGCGGCAAGGATTTCCAATCGATGTTATCCGGAGGAAAGGTCCCATTCCGTTTATTCACCTCCACCGTCTAGGTAAAACAATCCGAAATTCATACAAACGGTGTTTTCGGTCGAAGGGAATGGACATATAGAACTAACTCTGTACAAAAAGGGATTTTAGGTCCGGTGTACCAAGCTCATTGGATTCTTCTCGTGTACCAGAAAGAAAAGTTTAGTATAGTATGACTTTTGTAAGCTCGTTTGTGTGCATTTCAGTCAAATGATCACCACATTCAGATTCCACAAGATTAATCCATAAATGAGTTATTATTATTTTTTGTTCGGTAATATGCGAGCGAACTAAGGAACAAAAGAATTTTCATAAGTGCTAGAGCGCGAGGGGACATATCGAAAATTAGTGTGTTTTCGGGTAAAAGGGACAGCTTGGTGTGGAACGGATGCGCATTGTCCAGAAGTATCTCGTGGGTTTTGTTTTTTCGTGATTCAATATTTCTATCAATAAGTTTGAAGATTATCTCCTTGACAGAGTTCCAGGAAAAACGACTGATTCTCATTATACTGTACAAAATAACTTTTTTTGTTTCAGAAGACCATGGAATATTACAGAACAATAGAGTGGTCTTGGGGAAAACAGCAATAGACGTCAGCGGACAGGACTGATTGTGGGGCCTGAAATTATGCGTGTATACAAACTTGGCGAGACAAAGGTCGCAGTTTTACGACACATTATTGAACGTGTTTAGACCGCCGAAGGTTGTTATTTATAGTTATCCCTAGGCACATGATTGATTTGACTCTATAAATGAACTTCTGTGGTACATCCTTCCAAAAGAGGCAGCGCCATAGAACTGTGCGCGTCTATTATTATTTGTTATATTGTCTGTAAGGAAAGTTGAACGTGAAACACGGAAGATGCCATGCAAAAATTTCGACTGTTTCAGTGCGAAGCCAGACTAGATAAAAGAGTGTCAAAATGTTTAACAAATTTTATCCGATCGTATGGAACTCAGAAAAATTGCAGACTGTGCAGTACAGAACTGCGGAGCAGTTAAAGAAAACAAACCTGACTAACTTCGCTACCTTATTCAGAAGGGAACGAGGAAGGCTTCATCGTCTAGAGTGCATCTGCGTGGTTGATGTGCTAACTGAAAAGAGTCGAGGGGGACGTTTACTTGTAAGCACAGCCGCGTGATAATGGCCAGTTTCAGAGCCGTAGACGTCAAGGCTGTTGGACGGAAACAGTTCGTGATGACGGTTACTGAGATTCCTCAGGAGAACCGTGAACCTAGTCAATCGCAGACTTTTGCTTCACATATAATTTATGTGTTCACCTGCAGTTTTGGTGGTACTTATATTGGCGGAGCAAAACAACAACTCTCACGACGGATTTTAGAACACATCCCCAAGTGGCCGGTGCAATCGACGACACAGCACCTCCAGAGGTTATCCTAACCGAAATCCAGGGTCGTCTATGGCCAGGAGTCTGACGACAGCCAAACAAAAGTTGACCCGACATCATCTTTCGAACTTTTGCCATTGACTGGCAATTCGAAGTTGTCAGCATTCATCAAAGCTATGCTAATAAGATTGCGTAGACTTGTTCTTTAGGTGCAGTAATTACTGACAAGGTCAATCTGCTTACCATAGAGATAGCTGTGGTTCTTTTTGGTATAAAGTTAATTCTTCATGTCCATCCATTGTAGCCACAAACACCACTAGTGAAAATTTCCCACTCATTTACTTGGGCTATTGAGAACAGTTAACGAATTATTATCATCTCCCAGTATTCATTCTCGTTTTGTACTGACCAGCTGGATAAAGAGTATCCAGTGCGTGAACCATCCGGATGAAAGTGGGTAGTATCATCAACTGTATGCAGACTCAGAATTAAACAGATGGCAGTCTTGTGCACCCTTTCATTCTGGATAGAGCAAGCAAGTGTGGCCTCTAATTCTGAACATTTTCATCGACAGAAGACAGAAAAATAATACAAAAAATGACGATGTATTTCAAATTTGGTTTTCCAAAAACTGCCCGTAACTTTGTCTGCTCAATTTCATCCTTCTTAGGTAAGAGGTCTCCGATTTATCCAAACACCCGCAGCTAATTTCCTACGTTTAAGGGTCATACACATCCTAAGGCCCTCCATGGTTTCGGGTCTAACTTCTTATACTTTTTTCAAGTAGGACCACAGAAAGAAGTGTAATTTATTTTGATTCACAGTCCTAGGAGGTAGTTCCATTGGTCCACCCTTCCTATACAACTTCCCTCAAAGAGGCTTGCGATGTATGTCACGCAAAGTGCACGTGTTCCATCATTTTGGAAAGATACACAAGATCTTACCAAGGTGTGTGTGACTGATATCCTTCAGCGACAAACCGCAGTGTGATCTCATGTGATCAATAAATCGTCTAGTTTCCATTCCACGTAGGTAAAATACGGCTTCGCGGCTGAACGATATTGCGATTTAGGCATCAGGTGCAAAACTGAAGTGACGGTTTGAACTTGCAAAATGTAACCTTTGAAAGTGTATTTCTTTAAAAAGCCCCAGGTTTTTTCTTGTAGAATCCGGCGTACAGTCTGTCTGATAAGTTCTAATGACAATCTATATCGGTCGAATTTCAGTTTTACTACTGAAATACTTGCCAGTAGCCACAAATCTTTTAACTACCGTGGATTGAGGGGTGGGGGGAGACCAGTGGGGTGTATCCGTGATCGGATGATCTATTATGCCATTGGTTACTAATTTTCTCTGCCGCGGGCGCTTTCAAAACGTATGAAAAAGTGTGCGGGGTGTCCACGCTGATGTGGAGTTTATGGTTTCTGTGCATTTGTTTGTTATTTTAATTCTTTTGGTTGCCAACTGCATTGAACACCGGACCGAACAGACGAGTCAAATGGCAACTTAATATATCATCTGCAATCAGATGAGTTCCACTTTTGTGGATTGCTGAACCAGACACTGCTATTATAATCCTCGTCCTCTGAAGTGTAAACTAATTTGGTTTGTCCTGTTCGGTTTCACGATTCTACTGCACGAAAAGTGACTTTCTAATCATCTATATAACTTTGTGAGGATGAATGATGTGAAATGAAAGTAATAAAATACAAAAAAGTAAGCCTGAGTCATAGCGTTTTACTGAAAGTTTTATTTTTCCGCTCTGTGTGAGACTTTTTTCCAACCAAGCCATTTATTACTTCCGACGGTTTTGACGCTAGATCAGTTCTTCCGGCCACCCTTTGAATAACCAGCCGAGGTATTTCAATATGGAAGTGTCCGAGGGTCGATCTTATCTTTGCACGAAAAAACAATACACGCACGCCACCGAAGTATCAACAAAACGGACTAATTTTATTTATCTCATCTAGTTTATTCACACGAAGAATGCGGAACAGTTCTAATGACTCAGCTAGGTGCATATTTCATAAATATTGCTCGATATTCTACTTCATTCTAGGATCGCTGTTACTACGAAAACAGCTCCTTTTGTCGCTTACCTATTTCATTTGCGTGACATGCCGACTATTTTTTGGGACGCATCACAAACACTAGACTTAACTGCAAGTCATCCAGATTCCTAATTAGTAAATCTAGATTTGTCCAAGTAGCTGTACTTTCACCCTTTTTCCCGCATCTAAGTAATCAACCTCCCCTCTAGCTACTCCAGAGCTGTAATTAAGTATGCTGATATCGTAATTATTTGCCATACCGTATCAATCGAAGAAGAAGTTAATAATCTATCCGATAATATCCAAAAAGTTGTGAGTTAATCTGAACAGAGTGAGATGTTTAGACATTGCTTAGACACATGTATTATCATGTTCTGAGTTGCTCATTCAGCAACATCTTCCAAAACCTCACCCGTCATTCTTCTTTCTATGTTCATCTTTGAAGATCGTCTACTAGAATAGTACGATACTGGGCGGCCATTTGCTCTCAACATGTTACAATACAACTAAGTATTCATTTTACAATGCTCCGCATTACCTCGATTGGGTTAAGAGTCGGTGACTAAGGTTCCTGCTTTAGGATATTCACTCTTCTCTATTCTTCTCTTTCGGTCATCGATTCTGAGTGTGCGTGCGTGGTGATTCAGCAGCTGTCACACGTGATACGGCCAGGTACAGCTTCGTAACCACGTACACGGATGAGCCTCAACCAATCGGGATCACCGCGGACAATTCCGACAAAAGCTTCCTGTAATTGGTCATCTATGAGTCTACCACATATGTTGTCTAGTTGAACATATTTATACGAACCTACTCTTGAGTGCAACTTACGTGCTCTTTCGCGGCCTTGTTCCTCTTGCTACTTCAGTTCGTGTAGTTGAGGGTGGGGCCAGTTTCAACACGGACTATCAATTCAGTTCATTACGATTATCACAGCGTGACACGGAGCGTAGTCAGTTACAAAACCGAAGTCCTCAGGACTTTCAACTGTAATTTAATTCAACAAGCCTTCAAATCACTGACCACAGAGTTCATTGGTACAGTTGCCCCCCTTAAAGGTGCAGTGCTATAGTCTCATGGTACCAACTGCTCCAATGAAGTGCTAATTTGGCCCTCTACTGTTTACAACTGTAGGAGACTCTTGGCTTCCTTTGACGGTTCGATCTCTGGCGCGGAACTAGTTAAAATTGGTTTTGTCAATACATATAATGCATTTTTCAATTAGCTTTGCGTCGTATTACTTCAATGGCGTAATTGTCTCGTTTAAGTTTATTAGCATAATAACTCAGTGTCTCCAAAATTGGATGCATTTTCACCATCACCAAATGTCCAACAAATTATCGGGCTATGGTCTGTGCGCAAACACCTTACTCAAAATTCAGACACCAGCCTTTCTATCATTTGCTTTAATATGACTGTTTGATCTAGAGAGACCCACTGTAACGATTCGTCAATCTCCAACTGTGTAATCAGTCGTTATTGGAATCCGCCATAGTTCGCTTTGTCATCATTGCATGTATCCAGCTACTGGGTGTTGATCTCTTAACACGAACTAAATGCCGTCATTCCTATCCGGACTGAAAAGCTAGAACAATGCACTTTTAGATCTCACTCAGATACTTCTTGTAGGGCGAGCTCCTGGGCATCGTATGCAAGATCTAACGGGCCGTCGCTCGGAAGGTCATCTTGAACCACACTTCAGTAGCACCCGCAACTGCGCATTACTGCTTTTCACCAAGTAAAGCGGGACTTATCAACATATCCATACAGTTAAATTTTTATGGTGCGGTGTTTGGAGCACCGGCCTAAATCTAACAGGGATCGTGGGCAACTTACATCAGTGGACTAATCATATATGTTGAGGATAAGATTGTTCACTATACTGGTTAGTTTTCACTGTTGGTCGCTCAGCTTGTTTATTAGCATGAAATACTGAGTACTTGTAGGGACGTATCCCTCAGCTGTCTGTGGCTCCGTAGTGACATCCATTTTTCTGTCAAGAACCGAGTTAGCGTGGCGGCTGCTAGGTCCGTTCTTTTCTACTGCTCGGAAATGTGGCCGTTAAGGGTAAAAGATAGACCAAGATTGTCAGTGTTCGAGCATCAGTGTCTCCGTAGTATTGCTTGAATATGGTAGAAACAGCGTATCAGTAATGCCGAGGTTAGGCATAAGGAGTTGGGAGCCAGTGGTTAACCACCGAAACAAAGACTGAAATTAAACAGGTTAACGTGGCTAGGACATGTGTTACACATGTTCACAGATAGACGTCCACTGGGTACGCTGCTGTCTAAGGCAGGTAGTGGCTAGAAGATAGATGGAGATGGTCATCCCATGATATGGCATAAAGGTATGTAAGCGTTGATCAGTAGACTTGGCCAAGTAGGACTTGTGAGTCCTTCGGATTGGGGTCCATGAGACCAGCGCACCACATGGCTGGAAACATAAGTTGTATGACAAGGTATCTGGGCCAGTGACGTAGTTTCATTCAGACTTTTTCTTTGTCTTCCTGATTTATACATATTACTTTATTTTTGGTTGTTTTTTAACGTTACGCTTCTATTCATTTAGCGCTGAACTCGATGATACTTCGAGGCAGCAACTAGAATGACAGCATATAAATGCGAGGCTGATGGTTGAAAGATCTGAAGTGAAAATCAATGGATATCTTAATTTCCTATTCAATAACCACAATTCTGAAGCAGTACCTTACAGGTCATGGGTGATTCTTCCTTTTTATTCCATGCCTGCACAAATGGGCAGTGGAAGCTGTGAACCCCTAGTCACAGGTCCAGTGCACTGTTCGGTGTATTCATTCCTCGGAGTGCATAAAGCAATTACTTGACTTGACTTGACTAACTAACTTGACTAACCGACAACCCAAGTACAACATTTAGAGTGGAGAACTGCATAAGGTCTTATCGAGTCTGGTATGGTAGTGATCTCGAGGATAGTGGATCGGTGTCTACCACCAACACGACAAGCGGTAGCAGGATTAGAACCTTTTATCTCCAAAGTGATATACGTCAACACCTCTCAAACACCGTCAGTCATCACTTACAAAAGATCGTAGCGTACTTGGGTCGTTGAGGTATTGAAGCCGAATCCGGTTTGGAGTGTGTGATGTGATATGCTATAAGCTTCTGATTATCAGTAATATCGCGTTGTCGGAAACGATGGGAGTCCCGGGATCACCCGATTACGCACCGGACTTGAGCAGAGTTACCTGCGGACACCGAAACGTAAACTGACTGCCGTCATTTTGAAAACGCGTTGTTACCAAACGTCAAGCTCTTGCATACTGAGGTCTTCTTTCAGATGCGAAGCGTAATCTGAACATCCCAGGACAAACAGCTTTCTGTTCGTGTCAGGATAGATTCTCACTGTTCTCACGCGAAGACAGATACTCTTCTAGAATCACCGCGATGGTGAAAATAAAACGGAAAATTGACAGAGTCGCTCTTGACGAATACTACCCATCGGAATGACAACTACCTTCATGATCTCGCCTTCAGATGCAATTAATTAAAGTTTGGATGAACTTTCTAATACACACTTTCAGCCCATCAATCTAAATCTAGTTTACTAGGATAGTAAGTATAGTCCTCCCGGAGGTATCAATACCCCATGACTTTCTAGAAATTCCACAAGGTCATAAACTAGTTTCAAGCACAGGTACACACTGATAGCGAGGTTTACATGGTTAGCCGAGAAAGATGCTGGCAGATAGCCTAGATTAGCTGAGCACTAAACTAAGTTGTTGTTAATTTCCACTGGGGAAACCGCTGAATTTTTTGTTGAATGTGAGTAGTAGGAGATTAGATTTTTACATAATATGATCCATCGTACAGTGTGAACATTCAAAGCATTGGAAACCGTGGAAGCACTGTGTAACTGTTCCATCCTTGTTAGGAATCATCAGCAGTGCAGATAGACCGAGTCTCACACTACACGGTGAATCATATTGTGTAAAAATCTAATTTCCTACAACTCACACTCGTATAGCAGCCAAGCTCTGTAGGCTGTTTAACGGGATGCCTCTTTTATACTTTGGCACCCACAGAGATGCCGTTCGTCATGGGAATCGCTCGCTGTGCGAGAAATGCCCTGCTAACATTCGAACGGAGTGCTGGAAGGGCGCTATGTCATATGGTGTATAAGTTCAATAAACCGTAGGGAGCCAGCCCGGATAGCCTTGTGATAAAGGTGTTCGATTTATAATCGTTCACCCCGTGTTGGAGTCCCAGTTGGGGCTCAGTGTGTACGCACCGCTGATGATTCCTAAGGAGGATTAAACAGCTGTAAAGTGGTTCCATGGTTTTCAATGGTTTGCACGTTCACACTTCATGATAAATTTACTGTTACTCAGTGCGATTACCACAGACATTTAAGATTATAAGAAACAGGGCTTTTAACGTTTTCTATTTACACTGAGGAGCTCCATCTACTATACGATATTGTCTTGGTTTTCATGTATGAAAATCACTGAAGGCAACCCTTCCAGGTCATAAGTTTTGTACAATCTGCTTCGTGACCATTCTTCGTTGATGATGAAGTTTCAGTACCTACTTGTGATGTTCCACTCGTACAATTTATCGGGGATAAGCCGCAGAGATAAACCGACTGAGTTAAATTCCCCAAGATTCCAAGATATACTTCTAAAGTGGGTGGTCATCATCATCTTCATTTCGTTGATTACTGTGTTAATCACAAACAGTGGTGAAGCACTTTTTTCAAAGCTACATTTGTGCATTTGGTTACGATTTTTAAAATAATTGCCCTTTAAAGGTATCTAGCAAATGGACTATTTTTAGTGATTTCAAAATATGAACGGGACTTCTGGTTTTAGTCTTTGTCCGAGTTGAGGTCTTTTCTTGGACAATTCAATGCGTAAAGTTTAGCACTGGGACGAGAATTGCAGCCTAGTGTAGCACATCGTTCTTTGATCTCGGTCTTCCAGGTCTATCACGTCTCTTATTTTAATTTATCCAATGTTTGGATATCAGTTACCTTTACTTTGGTGGTTTCTCTTTGTGCTCGGTATTCGAGGCATTCAAGCCTAACCACTTTTGCGCATTATTTACGCAACTCGCAGTGTCGTAGCACATACAAATGAGAAGACTTCGGTCGCGAAACTAATGGCGTTCGATAGGAAGACACAGATATTTCTAGTGTCAGATTCAGACCAATCGATGTGTGAAACTTGACCCCTGCAAACACTGCCATTCTGCATGTTGTCTCATTCGCGCACCAAATACAGGCGTTTCACCTTTACCGTTCATGAGCACTCACGCACAGACCTGCAGTGTTGTCTCACTTGCGCCGACCATGAACCACAAAAGGCGAATGGTCTCAAGCCCTGATTGGTCCAATGTTTACTGCATACACGAAACACGCACAACGTTGTGACGGGCAAAAACCAATCGGCACACAGGTAATTTTCACGTGATGTAAACAAAACAGCGCAAAGCATTGGCAACGCCAAACCGGAAAAATGATAGAATGACATTTTGATGTAAACATTCACTGGCTGTTTCGGACCATTGACCACAGTTCGCATCAGACTGGGAATTATGGGCAAGAAACACATTAAAACTGTGGAGATGGACCCGCTTGTGTTTAAGAAACCGCAGCAGGAGAAACCCACGGTGAAGCAAACTTTGGTGTGGGCGATTGTTACCAGCACATTGTCCATCTCACTGATTGTCGTGGGTATGGGTTTGAAACTAAACTATGGAAATTCGTTATACTTCCCCGATGAGCATTAGTAAGTTGTGTATTTTACGTCTGTTTGTTCCATGTTCATTTCCATCATTTTGTTTTTCGTCCGATTTCAGAGTGGCATTTAACAACGGTCCGTGTAACCAAGGTTTACATCATTCCATGGACTGTCACGATCGTGGCAGGCTTGGTGAGAATCTAAGATATTAGCACAAGGTTTAAAATGCGTTGTTGCTCAAGTCATCATGTTGTCTGGTCTGTTTTTGACCTAATAATGATCGATCGGAGAAAACAGGTTTTTTCTTCAAATCATCCTCTGATAAACCACAGGCAATGAAAATTTGATATCACTGTATTGGGCACAGCGTGATTTCGGATTACCAATCTAATTCAGGAATATGGCTGCGGATATCAGATTAACAGGGCCGGAAGCTTCATTGTTCCCATGTGTGAAATCGTTTTGTGTCCAGTTTTCTCAGAAATTAGGTCATCATTCCTGAATTTTAATGGTTTCCAATGGTGAGCTGAGCGTTGATACGGCATGATGAAATATATTAGATGAATATGAATTGTTGAATTGTGGTAACTGATGTGATGACCTAACAGTCGGCAAGAGCTGCACGGATAAATTCTGATTTAAATACGCATACATATCTATTGATTGAGCTGCATTGCAACTCTCCCTTCTTTGCCATCCTGTAGTCTATCCAGTAACCGAAATACGATTTTACTAGTTTTATGTGCTTCGGCCATTTGGAACGTGAGGGCAGATTGTGAGTCTTGATTTCGCTTACTGGCCAGACGATCACTGTGCGACTTCTCAGTAGAGCCAGAGACAATCACCAAACACCCTAGCCCTGGTCCCGGTAACATTCAGTCCACATACGTCATTGTGCTCGCACCCAGCCGACGATCGTACGGAGCGGCCACTAACGCGGACGGGGTGGGGCAGAGCTACGCCCTGGATTCTAAACCAGTCAGAGTGATATCTGACCCAGCCAACCGGATAGTATTTCCGAATACTTTCGGCGTAATTCCGAAATAAAATCTACACACTAGTTTGTCTGAATTAATATCGCATGACGGGAATATCGATTGATTTCATCAAGGCTATCCGTAAACTTCATTGGAGGATTTCACGTTACTTCTCAGTTGTTAAATCGGTGGAGGATGATATGGTATTACTTTGCCGGCAGGGACTCGAATAATGTCCGGTTCCGTATGCAAGTGTGCCTGGTGGCCTTAGGGAGAGTAAGGTCTTGATGAATATTTCGATGTATCCTGTGTGAACACAATCCGAATTGTTAACTGAATTGTGACCTAATCTTGTCCATCTTGGTTCTAGTGTAAAAATTAACAAAGCAATAGTTAATGTTCACAAGCAGCTTGTTAAAACTCGTGAATTCTTTAGTAACAGTTCATTCTGGAACTATCTGATAGAACGCATGTAATACTTTCCAAGCGTTTGATGAAACACCCCCACGAGTATTCGAATCCAGTGTGGAAAATCGGAAAATTCAATAAGTTTATTCAGTTTTCTTCAAGCATTCGGCTCTTGCCGCTCGAGTTCTGGGGAAGTTGACACGTGGTGAACGATTTCATGGGCGTTGCATACATACTGTATGACGACACAAATTTGCGGATTAGTTCAATTCCCTTTTAAAGTGTGATAGCGAGTAAGGTGGTAAACTTCAACAGATAAAATTACCATTTCCAGGGATAAATCGTTAGTGGAGTTTGAACGACCGAAATTCATGGGCGCTAGGACTCAGATAAAACCTTATTTTAGGCAGTACATTCATGAATGTATTTTTGTCTGGGAGCAAAAACAATGATACTGTATTTGCTGAGTATGAGATGCTTCCTAACAGATCCAAGTGACTTGAGAATTCATGCTACTAGATTTAAGATTCACAGCCAGGAAACATATTCATTTGTTTGAGCATATGAAACATTATCGAACGGACATAGTGCGGAGGATGGAACGTTAGGAACATGTCCGATCGATTTTGCCACACAAGGTGATAATAACGGTGGGAACGTATCAACCGAAGAACATCAAGAAGATTGTCGATTACTCCAGAAATGTGCCCGCCAACTCCCACTGAAGTATAGCGTTTTGGGATCACAAATAATGCGGGGAAACTCAATACTTCTCATATACCTGACGTAACACCCTGATATCCATCAATTATTTTAGCTGGCTTGCTGTCATGGCCATAGTTTTCATCGCGATTGGAATCCCCATCGGAGTGACCGCAGCCTGTCTCATTAACGTGCTCTGTCGCGTTCGGGAATACGTCTCTTACAAGGAAACAAAACGACGAGAACTGGAGAGTCGAGTGAGTTTATCAGCAGTACAATTGACCCACACATGTTAAATTTGTACTATCCCTTCAATACATTAATCGACTTACTCCTCACAATCAATTTTTCCAGTGATATTGCCAAATGTAGCTTAACAGAAACCGGTTTATCCTATTGAATTCCGACTATCCGTCTATTCTGTGCACACAAGACATAGACAGATTTATTTCATCATCAGATTGGGTTCAGTATCCAATAGAGGAAAAAGAATTACCAAACTATTCAGAGAACACAAATGGGATAACAGTCACGTAAAAGCCATTCAGCGCAGTTGGTTTTTCAGCCGAATGTTTACACCCGTAAATCTAATTTGGCACCTTGATTTCCCCATTGTGCTCTATCAAAATTCTCGTATTGTAATCAACGTACCACGACGGCGTACTCCGAATGCAATTTTCCATTCCGATTCCTGTCTCACATAATGAGAGATACTATCTGAAATGACGGTGATACTAAAGTGTTTCGTTGTGCCACAGTCTGGGTTTGCTTCCAGTACTGGACGCAGACCTTGTTTCGAATCAAAATGTCGTTCGAATGACAAATAATAATGGCGTCGTAGTAGCCGCCCGTATATGCAAGGCCATTTGCTCGACGAGTCCACCCACAGAGCACAAACTGATCAGTGAACGACCAAAACGACAACAAAACTGATTAGCAAGAGACTGAACGAGATTTGACCGGAATAAAGCAATTTTCTAGTCATGTTGCGAAAACTTTCAAAGATAGAGCCCTCGTACGCGCTTTTCGGTCAAACGCGGCAGCCTGATATATTGAGTGAAACCAGTTAAGCACAAGTAATCACTTTGTGGTCATTCTGCTGACCTCTGCTGCATAGGTAGTTGAATAAAACGCGTTCACTACTCACTATGAGTACAGCAATCGATTTGTCCGTCTTGTACGTTTTTCTGAGTCCATAATGATGCATATGGATTCTTAAATCGCATTCCAAAAAACTGCGTATCTGCCTCAGCGTATGTTGTAGGAAATTCACACTGACAATGTTTTGATTACAAACGCAAAGAATGTGGTAAGTTTACCTGTTGCTTTCGACTTTCCAGTACCAGATCAAGAAAGACACCACATAAACTGCAATAGACGGTACGGTTTTGAATCGATGCGTGGCCGACCCATAGACTTATTGGTATTTTGACAGACATAACAAAGGAGAACGTGTCGAATTCTGACGGAAATTATCTTGTTGTGGATTTCAGGTTGCTGACATTTACATCCCGGAGAAACCGGCAGAGGAGTGAAAATGGATCATTCAAAGCTCAGTTCTGTGATCTGAAAAACCTAATTCACAACACTTCCCCCGGACAGATACTTTGTACGACTACAGACTATAGCATTTTTCATGTCATCCAAATATACAGTTCAGTATGTCAACATTTACCTTCACTTTTAAGCTGCGATTGGCATGGGGGTATTGGGCACAATGCCATCACGACGAGACTGCACGTTGGCGTGGTGTGATGGCTTGCGTGCCTCCATGACACAAAGAGCTATGCAGGATGACTTCCTTAAGCGGGAGATGCAATCGTGCCCGACAGGTCGATGGACAGAGGCCGGACGAAGTCCAGTCTCAGAACCAGTTAATAGGCAACATCTGATTTTAATATATATGCGCATGAAGAGGACACTCCAGCGAATAAACATGGAGAGAAACAGTTTGCCGGTCTAAAACCCTCCGCTAGATGAACGTAAGAGTGGGGTTTTTCTCGATGGTGGGAGAAGTCATCGCACTTCACTGGGCAGCTGTCGCATGCCTGAGTTGGGCAGACCCGGTCCAAAGGATACTGCCCCATCCACGTTCCGCTTGCTCCATTGGGTGCATGGGGCTAAGGACTGCATCTGAAAAGCGGGTCGATAACAAAGCACCAGCGACGACAAGACAAAATCCTTGCAACAATCAGGTCTCACGTGACAGACCAGAAGAATTTCCTCCAGGGGTTCTTCGGTCACTTTCCCGTGTTGGGTTACGCCTCACTGCCTTGCGGGTGAGACTTTTGAGTCAAAGGCTTTGGTTAGGGTTCCCAAAGAAAAACCCTTTTGCGGTGTGGGCAGCCGCGAAGTGTGATTCGCCCAATAACCTCCAGCATCTTTCCTGTGAAGGTCCTTACGAATTTTTCCCTCCTTTAATTAGGATTGATGCAAAGCGTCACGGTTAACTACGGTTCTGAAGAAAGTAGTTGGGTATAAATCAACTGCTCTCCCTAAGCCCAATGGTTCACTTCATTTGGCTGCCTTTAATGTCCGCACGCTATGTCGGATAGGGCAACAAAACTCTTGACACTTTTAAAATGGATGTATGCTGTGTCTCCGAAACACGCATACAATACTCTATTTCTGTGATCACTCCTTGCACCTCAAGTACCTCAGTCTCTCTCTCTTCACTCTTCGTATGTCGCGTGATCCGGTATATGATGTTCGTGGTCAAGCTGGCTTCAGGATTGCTTTGAGCATGAGAGCTATGCGTGCACTGCTAGACTGGATTCCAGTCAGCAGTCATTTTTGTATCGTTCGGTTGGACAGTTCTGTGCATGTCAGAAACAACAAACTTAAGCGTCAATGCTTGTTTGTCGTGTCCATTTTTGCGCCCACTGACCGCAGTTCCTCTGAGACCAACGACGAAGTCTTCCAGGATTTATCTCATCTGCTTCGAAGCATGTGTCCAGCGGGCGTGGTATGATTGCTGGGGATTTTAACGCCCAAGCTGGTTGCTTGGGCTATTTAAAAAAGGCACATCGGGGGCCCGTTTGCTATCTCAGCCGATCGTACCGGTAACGGCGATCGCCCCAACCAGTAGTGCTCTGGCCACAGATTTTTTCTGGAGAGTACCAACGTCTTGCCATAAGAAGCGGCATAAACTCACATGGTGTCGTCCTACGTCTTCACAACGCTGTACTCAGATTGACTATATTGCCATTAGGCACCGCTGGCGTGGATCACTTGAACATCGTCGTTCATTTTGGTCTACACTTGCGAATTCAGGTCATGCCTTGGTAAGTGCTCGCTTCTGTTTCCGTCTCATTTGTGGTCGCCCCAGCGTAAAACCTACCTGTCCCGCGCGGTTGCTTCTAGACGATAACCGGTGTTCTGCTTTTCAGGTGGAGCTGTCTACACGGTTATCGATGCAGCCGGATGTTCAGGACCCAGATGAACGCTGTTGACAGATGAATGGAACCTTGTATGCCGTGTCTAATGCCATGAAGGACTCTGGTTCAAGTAGGCCTCACAAACGACGAATAGTTTCGACATCAGTTGGTCTGTTGGATGTTCACCGATCCGTCCCTCCGGATGCCACATTTGATGAAGTACCTACATTCCTGAGAAGCCAACTGACCAGTAGCCCGAAAAATGACCGCGAGCAGTGGTGGATTGCTGAATGTCGGGAGATGGAGAAGGCTGCGTCTACTAGCAATACTGGCAATCTTTTCCGTTTGATTAGAAGTACCGGTCCACGGAAACCCGGTGTAAGTGTGTGACTCAAGTAATCCGACGGCTCACTGTTTTACTTTCAGGGAAATCGTCTGGAGCGTTGAGCAGAGCACTTAGAGGAACAATTCAGTTGGCCCACTTCACTGGCGAACCTTCCCAATGTACCTGCCAGGGGAAAAATGCAGATAGATATCACTCCTCCATCGGAAATGGAGGTAATGTAGGAGATAGGTTACTTGAAAAGGTACAAAGCTTCTGGACCGGATGGGTTGTCTCAATCTTTTTTCAAGGATGTAGGCGAAGCTTTGGTTTTGGAGTTAACAAAACTCCGAGTCATCTGAGATAGTGAGCAGATTTCCAGGGAATGGTGTGAATCGATTGTTGTGCCCATTTACAAGAAAGGTGGCAAGTCCTCTTGTGGTAACCATAGAGGAATTAATTCGGTAATTATCGCGTCCCAGCTGCCCACGGGTCTTATTCTTCACCGATTATCCAGCACCCGCGAAATGCGTACGCGTGAGAATTAGGCCGGTTTCTGACCCGTTCGTGGCTGTATCTATCACATCTTTACTCTTCGGCAAATCTTGGAGCACGGACACATGTTCCGTAGGCCCACAATCTCTGTCTATCTTGATCTGAAAACGGCGTTCTATTTCGTCGACGGCACAGTTCTCTGGCACTGCCTCTCATTGAAAGGTGTGCCAGAGGAATCTACTTCTCTTTTCCAATGCTTATACGCGAATAGCCGAACCCGAGTTCGTGCTTGCGGCGATCTTTTACCCGAGTTGACTGCGGAAAATGATGTTCGTCAGGATTGCCCTCGTTCGCTGTTCGTCCTAAATTTTGTAATTGAATCAACTCTTGAGATAGCCCTACCCTCGTGTGAGCATAGCAGCAACGATCTTTGTTTAGGCAGTAAACTATCTGGCCTGGAATGTGCGAACGATATTGTTCTTCTGAGTGAAGATCTAGGTAAGTTGCAAGCTTTTTCAGATAGCCTAACCAACATCGTAACAATGTTTGAGATACGTTTTTCACGTTCAAAGTGTGAAATGCTGCTGCCAGACTGGATTAGTCCCACCCCTATCCTTGCGATAACGAGGGAAGCTCTAGCTGAAGTGGAGAAATTTTGTTACCTGGGCAGTTACACCTTACCTGTGGACAGACATAGGAAGAAAGGTCATCGATTATACAGAAGGCGTGTTTGGTTTTTGCCAACCTCTATCATCTGTGGCGCAGGTGTGACATTCAGTTGTCTGTCAGGGTCGAGTGTACGCTGCGGCTGCTAGGTCCGTTCTTTTATATGGCTCAGAAACATGGCCATTAAAGGTAGAAGATGGACGAAGACTCTAGGTGTTTGAGCATCGGTATCTCCGCAGCGTTGGTCGAATATGGTGGGAACACCGAATCAGCAATGCTGAGATTAGGTGTAATGTGTTGAGAACCAGAGGCCAGTTCTGAATTTGAACAGGTTAAGATGACTGGGACATATGTTACGCATGCCCACTGCCTTTCCCTGTTGGTGTTCCATTTGGTTCGCCACTCCAAGCCCCAGGGAAAGGCTGTGGGTTTCACCTACATTCGTAGCCCTTCGATTGGCTGCACTACGTTTTTTCTCCTGTCGTCACTCTGGAAGTCATCGTTAACCCCTTGAAGAAATCACACTTGTGTTCAGAATTTGAAAAAACAGTACGCAACAGATCCGTTTATTAGTACATCAGTAAACGCGTACGCAAGCAAGCAAACAAGTGAATCACCTGTTGGCAAGCACAAGCATGGTAATGTGTCAACTGGACGGGAACAAATAACCAATGCCAGTTTGACGCGCACCTAACTGCATACGATTGGTAAGGTGGAACGAAGCAGAGCGTGGGATAGACAGGCATCGTGCACGCGAGTGCAAGGCCAACGGGACCGGAATGAACCGCGTGTGAATGTCAATGCCACATGGGCTGGCCACAAAACAAAGCTGACTCATCGTTCATTTCCTCGACCAGAAATGTTACGTCCAAAAAATCATGCTTCGCGTGAGCCGTGTGACTCCCAGGAGGCTTGTGGCTGATACTAATGAACTTGGACAAAAGACGCGAATGTGCTGAATGGCGAGCTGCTGTTACCTAAACCCCTCCGGCTAAGATAGCGGTGCCCTCCGTGATCAGCGTGAACGTTTGCCCATTGTTCTCGGAGATGCCGAACCTAAGACGTAATCCGTATACACGACTTCATGACCATACATCTGCAGTTTGTGTTCAAGTGTCCTGGCAGAACGTGAATGTTCATGACTCTTCGGCGCGCATAAATGCATTCCAGTGCTACCATCAAGATAGGTTGCTAATCAAGAATAAATATGGAGGCCGAGTAAACTCGTCCTGTAGCAGCACGTCTATCGCTGTACTTAGGCACTCTTCAAACAGTATAGACTGTTTGGCTATTCAGCATTCTGCAACATTTGCTCGTTTTAGAAGCACAATCATGGCCGACATGTATGTCGTCCCCTTCCGCACACAGTCAGACGTCAATTCCATCTACGATGCACTTGCACCATTACTAATTCCTATTTTGCATGGACATTTACATTTTACTGTTAATGACTTTACTCCTTGTCAGCACATACCCAATACTTTCTTTCGGTTTACCGAATATCAGTAACTCCTCCACGGGAGTAAATTCTCTGTTGGATAGTCCTGTTATTTTCCCTTAGAATGAAAGCCCCTATTTCTGCAAACGATCATAGATTAGCTGTTCTGAGACCGAAAATCTATTCACAAACTGCTCATAAATTCTCTACAGAAGAGAATCAATTACAATTTCGCCTTCAAAACATTTCGCCCAGTAACATCTCTGCAATGAATGCAGACATCGAATGTGCCTTTCCATCGTTTTCCTGCTGTTCACTTTTACGCGTTGCTGAACTCTTTACTAATATTTAATGCCATCTTCAGCCTCTGTCGTCCAACTGAATCTCTCTTTATGTCCGGTGGTAGGGTGACCTGTCCACTATTAATGTTTCTCAAAAAGCAAAATGAACACGCCTACAGGTCTCACCGAGGTTTGGAAGTCAAACACCACTCGCACCCAATCAAGGCCGAGATAGAACGATTGGATGTGTCATTTGTCTTACAGTTCCTGAGAACCCAGCATCCCACGTTTCTGTGGCATAGTGTAAACCTAGTTTTTAGTCAGAAAACTATACAGTGCATCGATGTAGACCACTTCGATGTTACTCTTATACATCCTCCCAGTTGCTGTCCCTCGAATATAAGCAACGCCTGCAAAGAGCTACAAGAAGCCGGAGCTAAATTCAGCGGGTGGCGGATGTGATATTCATGTGACTTTCACTTTTGTTGTATTCACTTACTCCGAAACTGTACGTGCTTGTGCGCATTGGATACGTCATCGAATTGTTCTCAGATTGACCGGGCATCAAAGGATGTGAGGTCGGGCTTCAGCAATAGCTTCTTTTGTAGCTCCAGCAACGAGGCGGTCACGTAATTGGGACCACGAACCAGCGAATGAAATCTGGCACGTTCGATCGGCTGGAAATCGGCATAAACCAACTGGCCTAGAAGTAGAGCCTTCAACTCGTCGAACGGAGCTGCAGCAGGGGTTCTCGGATATGCAAAGCTTTTCACCAACGAGTACAATGGACGGCCACAAGCCGCCAAGAAAAATGCAGTCTGGTTCTCCTTCTTCACATCCTTCCGTATGCTGCACTATAACTGGATCCATTCAATCCCCCAATCGTAGTATTCACAACGGCCGAACTGATAGGATGTATTGAAGTCGCTGTCACTCGGAACTACGGAAACCGAAGTAGCAAGAACACCAGTGCTGCGAAATAGCACGTTGTTTGCGTTGCAGAACTGGTCTGTAAAAATTTGTTAAATCAGAGAAGAAAACTGGTAGACTGGAAGTTGACCAATCACAAGGAGCTTTTGTCGTACCTGACCCCAGCGATCCTGATTGGTTGAGGCTCGTCCGCGTGCGTAGCCAAAAAGCTGTACTTGGCCGTATCGCGTGTAACGGCGTCTGAACTATCACAGGTGGTCAACAGCCAGTCGAGGCACTTCAACACGGGGGTGCCGGAGCATTGATGTATTCCTGTGAATGGAAAAATAACATACGCGCGCAACTAAAACACCACACCAATAGAATGATGTGACGTATTGTATCCAGTGCATCGTGACCGTAAACTGCTAAATAACTTTGTTAAGTATTAGGTGCACATTTATTGACTGTTCTTAAGACTTTACCTACATTCCAAGACCGTTGGAACAACAAAACAAACAATAAAAGATTCATTCCTTTGCTTGATCATTTAGTTTATTGGTCTCACATACGAAACACCTTTCCGGGGGTATCCCAAAAACTGGATTTGACGGTGAGTAGTCCAGATATTCGAATAATAACTTTTGCGCTCTTCTGGTTGCTGTCCTTCCGCCATTTCCCCGTACATATGTTAGCAAACTTTCGCGTGTCTCCTTTGGAACTGCAGTGTAGTAAGCCAAAGTCGTAAATATGATTAATAGTGCACCCACCACAGAGGAATAAATAACTTATCTGTTATTCTTCAAAGCTTTATCAAATATTATACACAAGATGATCTTTTCCGTAACCCCTCCATTTGTTCCGAATGTATCATTAACCGATATCACTCTGCTTTCGCGAATGATAAGTGTACTCCGCGCACCATTCAGTCACACATAATTCAATTTCATAAGTACCCTGGAGTGACGTTAATCATTGATGTTCTCATGTTGTCAATTGTGTGCGCGAATTGCGCTAACTTATCTTTCAAATTCGATAGCTCAACCCTGCATGACAATTACCAACACATACTGTCTCTCGTGCCACCGATAGTATTGTAACTATGTGGACACGAAATTGTCATTCACTGTCACCGTGATTACCAATTTTCTGGTTCTTTCTCATATTATCTTAATTCAAATACCCATAAAATGTGATGTATTTAGCCAGTTGTCAAACACCGAAAAACAATCTCGTTCTCTATCAGGTGGTCTGATGCCTCAATCGCGTATTTCCAATTAATTATGCGACAAATATACGTTCACTTTTTCCTGTGTTGCTCGATGCATTTCACAAAGTTTACTTTATTTTTTCCTCCTAATGTTTTGCACGTTATCAATGCAGGATTCAAGGTATTCATGTAGTCAGTTGTACATCTTCCAAACTGCTTTTGAATTCATCAACAAGATATTTGATTATTACGCTAGTCTGTGAAAACTTGGTGGTTCAACATGGAGTTTCGTACGCTACACTTGAAGTGAGAACGGCTTAACTTCAAGTTAAAATGGTACAGCTACGCTTATCTTGTCATGATGATGTGGTTCCATTCCCCTGCTCTAAGGGGAACAATAAGTTGTTGTAAAATCGTCACCCTCATCCAGTAACATTTGTTGGCCTAAGACATTGTGGAGGCACGATAAAGATAAGAGACAAAAATGAGGTATGCCACCAAAATGCTAGTGTACATAAATATGGTGCAGCAGGAATAGACAAAAGTGACTCATAGTGCGTCCACAATGTTCAGCAAATCGGTATCAAACCGGCCACACGAAATTGATCCTCAACTTTAGTTCGACACAGCTTTCAACCAGGGGGTTGTACGTCGTCTGAGTAGATCCTAATTACTCCAGATTTGGCTGCCGAGTCGCGGTAGGAGTACTAAAAATTCCGTTCCGTATTGTATGAGTTTGGTCTTGATTGCCACAGGTCACAGAACGCTCACAAGCAACGCAAAGAGGACAAGCCGCTGTAGCCACTTGCGAATGAGTTGAAAATGTCTCTTTATTGATTTAGTAAAACAGTCAAACGTGTACAACACAGTGAGAAGGAAATGGTAGAATGTGTACAATGTACTAGGTACCACAACGCCTCCAATATTAGTGAGTTACATCCCACATTTCACATCCATCCTGTCATCACCCTGATCCGTTCACCCGACAACCGCGCTAGCATTAGTGATGCGGTCGAGGCAATCGATACTGGACCACTCCACACGTATTCCAATGATATTCACTCGTGCTGTGGTCACATGTTAGCTAGATTCAGCCAGGTATTCACAGAATATCCCACCGGTCCGTGTTGTGGTCAATGCGCAGCAGAATGCATGCATATGGCACCACCACCGTTGTGGTGTTTGCCGAAATTGCGATGTAATGACAGGGGCTTGCCGAAAGTGACACACGATGGCTCAACAAACCACTGAAGTTCCACTGGGCTTGACCGTTTTATTGAGTTGACACGAATCTGGCACAGGTGACTCACTGTGGTGGAAAATGGCTGACCACCATGTCACGTGATAACTCAAGCCCGTGATAGCACATGGTATGGTTCCAATGAACAAATTTGTTAATCTTTGTAATTGTGTGTCATATGGGTAGGACTACGCACCTTCGGATTTGTAAAAGCAGCCTGTGCCAAGTGCACCACATCCGAGAAAGATACGCCAGTTTCACGGTGTACGACCAATCCAATCCACAGTGTGGAGGTTTGCTGTGGATTAGCCGCATCGTGGGAGCCAGGATGTCCAAGCTGACTGGATGGGAAAGTTCTTGATTTGAATCGATTGTTGTCAATGGGAAAACGATTCAGAAACGACCATGTATTCAACACGTCTATCTTGCCACGCGACACCACAGGGTCAACGGCTGTATTACGAAAGGTTATGCGCAGATGGTGCTCGAGGCTACCACAGCCTAATCTGGTCCCAAAGGAATCATGTGCGAACGGCCGACAGCATTCACGTACAAGACCCGCCATGAATGTGCCACTTGGAATGTAAAAGTCGATTGCGAATGTGATTAGTGAGGTCCTCTGACCACAGGGGCAGTGCAGGTTACTTTTTATAATTTGTGTTCCGATGACATTCGCACTTGTCCTACTCATGAGTAACCTGCACATGTATCATGGACCTCGAGTATTGGTGACCTGATTTTACCGTTTCTAATGCACTGACATAGTTCACATTTACATTTTATGTTGTGTACTGCACAGCTGTCCTACTTTTAACTTCCTCACTGTGTTGTCCTAGTACTGTTAATTTCTATTGTGAGAAAAATTTGCAGAACGTTTCGCCTATGCGTAAAAGCCACTCGCCGGAGAACCGGCCTGCCGACTGTGGGCCCACGGCCGCTATACTGCACCGTTAGACCACGCGGCACATCTGCGGCACATACAAACCTATTCTGAGGTCCATTCGTTCACGTTGACACATGTCACTAATGTCGTTTTCTAACTGCTGTTATTTGTATTTTGATATTAGTAACTCCTTTACACATTCAAACAATAGATTAGTTCCTTATTCTGTGACTGAAGCTGTCATTTCATGTTAGCTAGAAAGCTTCTTAATTTATTATCTGTACCGTGACCATGCTACACTACAGTTTCGTTTGACTCCTTACTGACTGCACTGTCCCGATTTGCCGGATAACTTTTTGTACTGTTGTTCTTGGTTGCTCCCCTGACTGTTTGTCATTTGTCTTAATATATTTTTATGTATTGCATTATATGGAACCACAAATTTACGATAAACACGGTTATTCAATTGGAATTTGTTTTGCTGTCCGTAGCCGTGTATAGCTCATACCGTGCGTGAAGCTAGTGAGACTAAGTTTCTGCCAGACTGACAACCCGAGTAATCGGGATATTTGCTACACTACCCACACAACTCACTGACGTGACCATTCACAGTGTTACCGGTCATCATCTCCCACTGCTGGGCGAGACTACGCTAGTGGTTTAGTTGGAGAGCGACTATATCCCGGCGCGGATCCTGATATCCGTAGACAGTCCATTGATTCTGGGCTTGAAGGTCCTGCGTGCCTTGGAGCAATCGGTAACCCTCAAAACGACGCCTGACAATCTCGGGAATCATCTTGATCTTCAGCATCTGATCGCACAGTGTTCCAATAATAAAAGTGGCATGGCGGTTGAGCCCGTGAAGTTGGAAGTGGATGTTGGTCCGGTATCCCTGAAACGCCGAGTGTTGCCGTATGGTCAGAGGGACAGTATTCTGAAGGTGCCCACCAAACTGGAGCAAGACGGTACCATTGTGCAAGTGACTTTATCCTCTTGGGTGACTCACATTGTGGTGTCGATGAAGAGCGACGGACCAACACCCCAGATTTGCAGTGACTACCGAATGACCTTGAATCCGCGTTTACGGAAATGCGCGGTAACTACGGTGGTACCTGAGGATTTCATGCAATGCGTGCTCGGTCATAACTATTTCTCATAAATCGATCTGGCTGCAGTCTACTTACGAATTCCGCAGCACACGGAGCCTAAACCACTAACAACCATTACCGCTCCACGGGACATGTTCCAGCGCAGTTTCTTGCCGTTTGATCTGCACGTGTCGTCCGGGATATTTCAGGCTGCAATAGACGAGGTAATTCATGTTATCGGCAGGATGATGGCTTATCGAGATTACGTGCTTGTTTTCGGATCTGCGAAAAAAGAACATGTCCACAGATTATAAAAGCTGCTGGAGAGGTTCGTGGAAAGAAAAGCATCGATCAAAGCCCCTAAATTCAAGTTTGGTGTTACCGAATGAAAGTTCCCTGGTTTCACTGTCAGTGCAAGCCGATACCGACCCGATTCAGATCGTTTCAGGCCCCTGACTGGCATTGAGTCAACGAAAAATCAGGCGCACTTACGATCAATTCTTGGGTGCCTGCAATACCACTCCAGGTTCATTTCGAAATTCGCAACAAGAGCCCAACCATTGTTTCCAGCTCAGTCGTCCAATGTGTGGCAGTGGAAAGAACAGTGTGAACAGATATTGCACGGTCTTATCCAAAAAGTCATCGATTGACCGATACTAGCCCCATTTGCACCATCTAAGCGGACCACGCTGACCACCGACGCGTCCGTAGTGGGAATAGGAGCAGTTCTGGAACAAGATGGATGTCTAATCATCTGCATCTCCCGTTTTCTCAATACTGCAGAGAAGGGTTATTCCCAGAAGCAGGAGGAAGCTTTGGCCATTTTCTGAGCGGCACACCGACTACACAAGTGCCTGTTTGGACTGAAGTTTACGATTATCACCGACCACCGGACCCTTCAGTTCCTATATAACCCAGATAAATCCGTCGCCAAATCCACGGTTGCTATGATTCAGTGATGGAGCACTGCCTTGGCAGCCTATAACTATGGCATCCTGCGTCGACCCAACAAGACAATCCGGCAGGCGGACGTCCTCTCAAGATACTCACGAAGAGTAGCAGCAGATCGATTCCATTTCATTTCATCGGCCACGCCCGTGTCTAGGAAAGAATTACACAAGCAGACAAAACGATACTACTCACCTGTGAATTCGGCGATCAGAAAGGGATAGCAGCCCCAGATGAAACGGAAGTTTCCTCAGTTCTTCGTACTGCCAGAGGAATCCAGTATCCAACGCTACGGCGTCCTTCGTCGAGGTGACCGACTTGTCATTCCACCTCCATTGCGCAAGTCGGTTCTCGATGAACTGCACAAAGGCCACTTGAGTGTGGACAAAATGAAGTTACTGGCTGGACGGATGTATTGGTTGCAGGAAATGGATGTGGATATTCGCACTGCGGTAAAGAACTATGGTGCATGTTTGCACAAAGTCCAGTCGAGGCCCAACAACTGGAATCCATGGCCCGAAAGCTACATTCCATGGCAGAGAGTTCATGCGGACTTCTGTGGTCCATTCTTGAACCGGTATCACGCCCTTGTACTGATCGACTCCTACTCTAAGTGGCCAGAAGTGTTCCTGACCAGTTCACCGATCACCTTGTTCGTAATCCAGGTGTTACGAAAAAGCTTCAGCGGAGAAGGAATCCCACAGGTACTAGTCACCGATAATGGATCACAATTCTGTGCACCGGGGCTGAAAAGCTGGCTTGATAAAATCGGACGTCGACATCTGCGTATGGCACCATGCCATCCGTGTTCTAACGGCACAGCGGAGAACTTGATGAGTTCTGTGAAAAGTGCAATAACATCAGCCAACCCGAAAACACTGCCCAACTTAAAAGCGTTCCTCGACGATATCTTGTAGCGGTACCAGGAAGAGTCTAGCCGTCCGCTTCAAGTCCAGAAGGCTGCGGTCACCGCTAGTGTGTCTTGATTCGAGCGACGTCACATACTTCCTTTGTAACGAGCTTCGACCAACTCGCGGAATCATCACCAGATAACTTGGCCAATCTATGGTCGAGATTACGGACCTGGAAGATGCATCGGTGCATCGGCACCACATCAGACAACTCCATTTCAGAGTGGCAACCGATGACATAACTGGTCACGCTGCTGAGACGACCGAAGATCCAGACGCAGACCATCTTGATGACAGGGGTCCATCTATCCCGCCTCCTGAAACGACTGCTGCAGCGGCCGAGCCACAGTCACCAGCTCCAGTTCGAAGATCAGTGCGACAGGCGTGCCGAATTGGGGAGGAGCTCTTGAGGGAGGAAGGTTGTGGCCGTCACACGTGATACGGCCAGGTACAGCTTTGTGGCTACGCACGCGGACGAGCCTCAACCAATCAGGATCGCTGAGGACAGGTCGGTTGGGAAAATGGTTTGCATAAGACGACAACGAGTTCTTCCAGAAGACTGCTAAAGTTATGATTTAATTTTCCGGTGCGATGGAAGACGAAATGACGCAAATCATCACTCTCATTCCATTTCAGTCATCCCTCGGCACAATGTTATCTATTTTTTGGAAAGTCGTGCGTTCCTTAGAGTGGAACCATGGAATCGAAAAGGAAATACCAAGTAAAATTACCCATGAGTGGATGAAGAAGAGAATAGCGTATTTTGATACAGCAATCGGCGAAAATGGAACTCAATGATCTGAGGATGAATAATTTAGTTGCCAAGTGACCAATCAGGTGGCTGTCGTGCCCAATGTAGTTCGTATTATATTAGATTAAAGTAGAATACAAGTGCACAAAACACAATGAGCCACCACGACGTCATGAACATTTGGACACATTTGTTTATCCACTTAGAAGCCGTTTGTAGCAGTCAAAATAGAAAGCAACGTCTTCATTGTTCCTCCGTTCGCGGGCACACTGTCGCTCCCCCCCCCCTCAAATCCATGGCGGTTGATTGCATTTTGGCTACTGACAACTGATTCAGTAGTAAAAACTGAAATTCGACCGAAATCTGCCGGAATCAACGGTCTTCGGACTTTATTTACAGACCCTTGTCAGTTCGCCTACAAACTCAAATGTTCCACTCTCAATGCTGTAGCTTACTTAGTCTACCACACTGATAAATCCCCAGACAGAGCCACCCGATCTGTCCTCTGCGTACTTCTTGATTATTTCTTAGCCTTTGATTCAGTACTCCGTTCTCTTCTTCAAAAGCTTGGAGCTTTCAATTTCCCCACCTAGACTCTTACCTAGCTCTTCAACTATTTTCAAAATAGAAGGCAGGAGACCAAGATAGGGTGCGAATGTTCCAAACCTTTTATCAATAGTTCTAGAGTATTCAAGGGTGCTGTGTTGCCTCCATTATACGACCTACGAGTTTCTCCCCTGTGTGAGGTATTTTAACACGCTAACGTTGTTGTTCTTTATCATATTATTATCGACCCCTACGGTTTCAGAATCCTCAGTGAAAACCCATCATAAATAAACCATTTCCTCACCTTATCAGGCATAAAAAAACTATACTCTTTCAAGTGCTTCAATGTATGGTAAGCAATTGTCGTACTTCTTTCCCTACAGATTCCTTAATTCCAAATCCCTATCCAGATTGGGAGCTGTCTATTATCCGGGTGTTAGCCTAGACAACACTCTAGAGGGGCACTTCACATTTGGCACAGTGTTGCTAAACTGCAACATCTACGTTTTCCGATTAGAAAACTAAGGCACTTCCAAATAACACTAACAATATTTTCTAAATTTATTCTTCAATTTGCTCTTCCGGTCACACTCTATTGTTCACCCGTAATTTCTCCCGGCCTTTTAAAAGGAGACCTCGAAGCCCTTCTCTGCGAGTTGGCAATTATTAGCAGCATTTTATCCCTCCCCTTTGATTTTCTTTTGGATGAACTAGCCGACCAGCATACTGATTCTCGTGTAGCCTCCGCTCACAAGACAATACAGGATCCAACGCATTTCTTCCATCTGACTTATTACCTTGTCGTTCTTACTCATTCACGAGATCTAAATTTCGAAGCCTTTCTTTCAGAATTACCGCATACGAAACTCTCCTATACTTTATCTAGCGCAAGTGTCCCAGGAAAGTGCTAAAATCACGGTTTCTCCTCGAGAATTCCGGTATTCTCCAAGGTTCTGTACTTCCGTCCAACCTCTTTCTCCTTTCAAAGATGATCACTGATCCACCACTGCCAGCCCCATTCACGCCTTTGCCCATGCTGACACAAAGTACAGCTCCATTTCATGTTCTCCCTCCCGCCGCCTAATCACCGGACTACCCGGACTGCCTTTCAAAGGTTAGTGATACGTATACACTGCATAATATGGCATCATTCCGCCATTGGATTTGAATTGTAACAATCTGTTGCCCACACGGCTATCTTCTCCTGTGATGGAAGACTTTTATTTACGGCCCTAAGTACGACGAAGGCATTCCGGTCAACAACCTGCAGAGTTTGGTTACCATGTGAGAGTAGTTACTAGGAGATTAGGTTTTACATAATATGATCCATCACGCAGTATCAAAGCCCTTCTCATCATTGTAGACCATGAAAACACTGTACAGCTGTTCCGTCCATTTCAGGGATTATTAGCAGTGGACATCCACCGAGACATCCCTGGGACTTCAACCTGGGGTGACCCACTAGGAGTTCAACACCCGAACACCAGGCTATCCTGGCTGGCTGTCAACGGTTTGATTTTGTTTTATGTGGTGGGTTCAGCATTGACACTGCATGAAAAATCGTAGTATTCAAAATATAATCTAGTCTTCCACTACTTACACTCAGATTAGAGCTTAATTCATCGTCTTGCTTGGGTCACCCTGACTCTAGTCCGCCTGCACATTTTACTCCACTGTCTTTTTGCTCCTCGAAAACTAAGGATTTGGACGAAACACAGAAGGCTGAGTCAATATCATTCTAGATATCATAAGACCACATTCACCAGCCTCGGAGACTTTATGAACTTATAAAGGGGCAGGTAGAAATTCAGTCAGGGATGACTCACAAGAGTTTTAGCCGTATTAGAGGTCGAACCAGGAAAGGCTTGGTTCGGAGTGATAAAACGAAGTTTACACATGGAGTGGCAATACAGATGATATCTGCCAGAATGGATGTAGCCTTATTGCACAAACTCTCCCTGGAAGACTGAAGGAGAAATGTCATAGAAATCTAGACTTGGTTGCCCCTGAACAAAATGTCGCACGAAAAGGAAAAATAACAAAAAGTTAGTAACAATAAGAAGGATTTAGGGAACCACGAGGTTGTCATTTGTATTGGAAACAAAGGAAGAGAAATCCGAATGGCAAACGAGTTTGTCTGCAAGATTCTTTTATCACTCGATAGTTTCCAGAAGTTTTATTGTGCGAGTCGGTGTCTTTGTGCTGAGTGTACACAGCCGTCGCAGTGCTTTGTTTGCTTGTAAAATAACTGGTGGGAGTAGCCAGAAAAAAAAGATAAGCGTACCAAAACCTTCACATTGCGTATAAGCGATGGTATAATAGTTCCTCGTCGCCACCCTACACACTCCCCAATGGCAAATTCAGATGAGCACATCGTTGCGGATAGACAGCATGTAGACAGAGGAACCGTTATCTGGAATAAACTCAAAGAGAAGAGAAAAGCAATATGAACTCACGGTGTAGCACATGATTTCCTGATTGTTTTTGCCGCAGTATCACTCTTACTTAAATGCGGTTATTGCGGAAGATACCAAATGCGGAAAAGTGGATTGCTTTAAACAACAGTGTAGGAGTGTCCTTTGTAAATGGTGAGATGTGAACAGAAAACTGCCCAAAATGCATAATTATTTTTCCCCTATAAATAATTCTTTTTCAAGATTGGGTAAGATGGAAATTGTATCTGAAAAGTACTGGTCTGCGCATAATCCGACTGCGACGATCGCGTTTTACCGGAAGTTCGGGGATTGTGGAATCCGTGCCTATGGATACTGTACACCCGAGTAGGGGTATGTCGGCAAGGGTTGTACACGACTGGGGACAAGCAAACCACGTCTCTTTCTGCCCGGTGAAATACGATTCTAAGTGTTTACATTTAAAATGATTTATAAAATACTGAAGATAAAATAAAGTACCGGGCTCACAGCAAAAATACAAACTGCTCATGAGTAGGTGTGCGATCGACAATAATTAAGGATACCGGTGTAAATCGAAATATGGTAAAGTCACAAAACGAGTGATAACACGAGGTTGATTATATAAATGTGGTGTTCCGTTATATCCTACACTGCTTTTAGAGTTTTTCACAAGCGTGGTGCTCAATGAACAAACTTTTTTTGACACACCTTGTGGATACGGAATCTGTTATTACATACTCACTGTGAGTCATATGAAAGTTGCAGTGATCAATCGGTCAACTTCTATCTGTCACCTGCCTGATGTACATTTCGTGCACAAAGAAACTACAAGCTCTAATTCCTGCACATTTCATCAGCGTAAACCAGCGTGTATTCTCGCTACTTAGACCCTGTTGAAATACACGTGGTCGGCCCTTCACGATCTCTTTGCATTGATTTCCTTGACGAAAGCTGACAATGCAAGCTCAAGAGCTGTGGCCTCCTACAGTTGGTGGACCCGTTAGGTTCATCAGCTCTCAGTTCCACCCAAGCCACTTCACAAGTAGAATCGTTTTTATTAGGCTTCAGTACTTGCCTATTGTTTTGTTGCACTTTAACTCCATATATATGTATATTCAGAAAACTTTTAATCTCTTTTTTCTGCTTTAAGGGGAATTACCTGAAATCGTATTCCGCTTGGTTTTGACGAGACCCCATTTTCCCCATCACCGTGGTTTCATTTTTGGTTTTCACATATAAGATGTTACCGGTAAGATTTTATAGTTTTGATCAAGGCGTTTTCCAACCAATACTGATTCTCCACAATGAACACAAGACATAGTTTGGGAATATTTGGTTCCGCGGACCATTTCAAGAGATCAACACATCACTGAACGCGAATCAGTGTATGAACCGCAGTGCCATCAGACACACATGAGAATACTCGATTTCATACTGGACGATGCAGATGCTTTCGACGCTGTTCTGTAATTTTGCTTCTAGGAGGCCCACATACGGAGTCAGCACTCACAGTATGGTGTTCCTCGGTAGCGTATCCACCCCTGGGGTTCGAATTTATGTATATGCTACTGAAAGCGATAAAAGTAGCTAAATTTGACATCCGACGAATAAACGCTTGAGATGATGATGACCGATAGCGAGATTCGCTAATTAATGCTTCAAAACGCTTCATTTTATCACTGACGAATGGCATAAAGCTACTGACATACTCCTAAGGCACTTTTCGTGGTATAAGAACGAGAATGGACAAGCCTGTTGTGAATAAACTGGTCACTTTGGTCAATTTTACATCATCTTGAACGGAAAACCCGAGTAAAATCACAATTTAATTAGTATTCGTACAGTATTTAATCCACTGGCACAGTATTTATCACTAGTCTGCTCTGGGTTCAGTCGTGTGTATTCACACTTGTCTCCAGAACCCGAGAGAATTTACCAAGTCTTGTTCCGTTGGAACAACGATTTCCACCTTATTGATTGCGGCTGTTCACTGATTCTCACGTGTTGGTAACAATTCAACTAGGATATAAAAACAACGACCAGGACTAAAAATTAGTTAGAGAACTATGAGTGGCAGTGTCATTTCTACTGCTGAGCTGTGTAAGTACAAGAACCACTTTTCATGTCACGCAGTCACATCACCCTGCATATGATCACCGATTGGATATAACTCGTGGTCGTGTAACCCATTGTGGAAGCTCAATCCGCCCTAAATGGCCAGGTGGATTGCTCCGGAACCAGCAGTTAACCATCACTACCAATAATTAGTCGAACACTAACTATGCCTAACAACGTTAGTAAACGTTTCTAATAATTAACTGGCCTATCTTCTGGTAGCACTTGTTGAATGACTCATGTGGCGTGTTTGCCCTTAATCTAATGATAATTTTCAAATTTCCACTCAAAAACAAACACACTAACTGCAGAATGCACAAGAAAAGATGCAGCTAAACGCTAAGGAATAGATCCTGCTTCCAGATACAATGAAGTTTTTGAAGTAGAGGGAATTATATTCGCTAGGATCTAATTTGAATCTTCTGGAGTGTGAAAGGATACTCTTCACTGAAGAGTCCATAAATGAATCTCCACTGTGATTTATGTTAGTTATTTGTAACTGGGTCACTGCTAACCCAACGAACGAGGCTGCATATGGAAGTGCGCATACTGATAGTAAGTAGTACGTAAACGTATCATTCTTTTGAGACTCTTAAATGAAGAGTATCCATTCTCACTCCAGACGATTCAGATTAGATCCTAGTGAAGATATAATATCAGAGAGTACGAGTACGAAGATGAGTGGACAGAGAAGTACCGGGTACGCATACCTGATGAGGGGCAATAACTGTGAAACCGGTACGCTTCCGGGGAAATTTCGTCCACATGTTTACGTACTACTTGCTATATATATATATATATATATATATATATATATATATATATATATATATATATATATATGAGGATACAATAATTTTGGTGCTTCTGAATGATACTACTCAGCTGCGGCATTACTAGGAAGTTAAAAGAATCATCAGTATGATGAGGCACGCAGAGAACTATAAATATCAGTATCAGTTCGATGGGTAAGTTATTTTCGTACAGAAGGTTCACTTGTTATCGTGAATTGTCACATATTCTTGTCTATGATCGCTAGTCGGATGAGTCTCCTGGACCCCACCGAGAAACCCGATATGCCCTAAATGGCCAAAGGCACTGGTCCGGATTTTAATGTCTTCCTTTCACTTAATGGCGTCTATACCATCAAGTTTAAGTCTATGATCAGTGGTGTAATATTGATTAGCCAAATCATCATAAGAAATCCGACTACGGGTCAAATCCTCATGTGATATCAAGTCTTATGATTGCAATAATTTCATTCGAAAGACATTATCAAACTGTCAAACAGAGATGGGTAGAAATCATTTCAGTTTATTTTGTCGGAATACGCAGTATCTGCAGTTGTTGTGCACATGATTATTTGCGCGTATAGTGCAACTTTGGGCAGAGTTCGTGTGTGCTCTTAATTAAGCAGCTCTGCCATCTTTGGGGAAAAAGTAGCATATAAGTTGGCTTTGGAGAATCTTAGACAAGTCGTCAAACTCTATTTGACATTATTACTCCCCTGTCAGTTTTCCCGGACTTCTAGTGAAAGATTTTGTCACTTTGCGAACGTTTAATAAAGTTATACCACAATCCAGTGGTATATCTCACCGTGAATTGATCAGTTTCTTAACAGAGGAGCACTTTGCTTCGTGTGACGAAGTTTACAATAAAATGGCAGCTTGACTTAACTTGAAAAAGCTGGGAAAACCGGTAGTTAATTTGTGTTGAAAGCAAGCTGTTCTAGTGAACTTAATAGCCACCCAAATATTTGAATGACGACGCATTTTGTTTTTTTAATTCGACCACACTGGTAACAGTACTGTTGTAACGAAGAAGGCAAGACAGGTGAGGACACCTGTATCTGGGAGGACAAACAAGTCAAGTTGTTGAAACATGTACAGTCGTATACGTAGCCATTTTTCAGACCGCGCTGCAGTAACATTGAGCTGCCGGCTGCCTGAGTACTTCGGCTGCTTTCTGGTCAGTTGCCTGTGGCATCAGCTTGGTTCTTTTGTGCACTAGTTCTGTCGGGTTGGTCTGATTGTTCCGGAGGACGGCTCGATCGGTAGCCCTTTACGTGGGCTATCTTATTGGTTGCCAATCTGCCAGTCCGTATTCCTCTTCTTGTCTATTTCGGGATGCTACCAACGAGTTCGCCATCTGTTCATTGGTCCGTCACTCTCGATCGGTTGGCCCGATTGGTTTGACATTCTCACCGTTCTGTTGCTTCAGCATTCTCCACTACACCTGATACAGAAATGCATGGATTACCTTTGGGAATAAGGACACTGATCGGGGATTAAAAGACATTGATAAAGTTACTGTCCAACCCATTGATCTCAATATATACGTGCGTACACAACGCTTACTTAACCAGAGCCATAGCCGCGTCAGAGTATGCATGCTCACGCATACACACACAAAAGTTACATTTTCGCTTTCACCTCAAACTCGGTAAGACGGAATAACTGCTACGACTCACGCCTAATAATAATCCTTGTGCTATCACGGGCTTGAGTTATCGCGTGACATGGTGGTCAGCCATTTTCCACCACAGTGAGTCACCTGTACCAGATTCGTGTCGATTACTCGTGATGCCAACTCAATAAAACGGTCAAGCCCAGTGGAACTTCAGTGGTTTGTTGAGCCATCGTGTGTCACTTTTGGCAAGCCCCTGTCATTACATCGCAATTTCGGCAAACACCACAACGGTGGTGGTGCCACATGCATGCATTCTGCTGCGCATTGACCACAACACGGACCGGTGGGATATTCTGTGAATACCTGGCTGAATCTAGCTAACATGTGACCGCAGCACGAGTGAATATCATTGGAATACGTGTGGAGTGGTCCAGTATCGATTGCCTCGACCGCATCACTAATGCTAGCGCGGTTGTCGGGTGAACGGATCAGGGTGATGACAAGATGGATGCGAAATGTGAGATGTAACTCACTAATATTGGAGGTGTTGTGGTACCTAGTACATTGTACACATTCTACCATTTCCTTCTCACTGTGTTGTACACGTTTGACTGTTTTATCAAATCAATAAAGAGACATTTTCAACTCATTCGCAAGTGGTTACAGTGGCTTGTCCTCTTTGCGTTGCTTGTGAGCGTTCTGTGACCTGTGGCAATCAAGACCAAACTCATACAATACGGAACGGAATTTTTAGTACTCCTACCGCGACTCGGCAGCCAAATCTGGAGTAATTAGGATCTACTCAGACGACATACAAGCCCCTGGTTGAAAGCTGTGTCGAACTGAACTTGAGGATCAATTTCGTGTGGCCGGTTTGATACCGATTTGCTGAACATTGTGGACGCACTATGAGTCACTTTTGTCTATTCCTGCTGCACCATATTTATGTACACTAGCATTTTGGTGGCATACCTCATTTTTGTCTCTTATCTTTATCGTGCCTCCACAATGTCTTAGGCCAACAAATGTTACTGGATGAGGGTGACGATTTTACAACAACTTATTGTTCCCCTTAGAGCAGGGGAATGGAACCACATCATCATGACAAGATAAGCGTAGCTGTACCATTTTAACTTGAAGTTAAGCCGTTCTCACTTCAAGTGTAGCGTACGAAACTCCATGTTGAACCACCAAGTTTTCACAGACTAGCGTAATAATCAAATATCTTGTTGATGAATTCAAAAGCAGTTTGGAAGATGTACAACTGACTACATGAATACCTTGAATCCTGCATTGATAACGTGCAAAACATTAGGAGGAAAAAATAAAGTAAACTTTGTGAAATGCATCGAGCAACACAGGAAAAAGTGAACGTATATTTGTCGCATAATTAATTGGAAATACGCGATTGAGGCATCAGACCACCTGATAGAGAACGAGATTGTTTTTCGGTGTTTGACAACTGGCTAAATACATCACATTTTATGGGTATTTGAATTAAGATAATATGAGAAAGAACCAGAAAATTGGTAATCACGGTGACAGTGAATGACAATTTCGTGTCCACATAGTTACAATACTATCGGTGGCACGAGAGACAGTATGTGTTGGTAATTGTCATGCAGGGTTGAGCTATCGAATTTGAAAGATAAGTTAGCGCAATTCGCGCACACAATTGACAACATGAGAACATCAATGATTAACGTCACTCCAGGGTACTTATGAAATTGAATTATGTGTGACTGAATGGTGCGCGGAGTACACTTATCATTCGCGAAAGCAGAGTGATATCGGTTAATGATACATTCGGAACAAATGGAGGGGTTACGGAAAAGATCATCTTGTGTATAATATTTGATAAAGCTTTGAAGAATAACAGATAAGTTATTTATTCCTCTGTGGTTGGTTTATTATGAAAAAAAATTGCGACATCAGCATAGTTTATTACAGTTCTGGAGGAAGTATACCGGAGGTTGATAGTCTCTCTGTTGTAAAAGGGCGAAAGTAGAGGAACTTGAAGAACGCGAGATTCAGTAATTAGGAATGCGGACGAGATTTAGACCATGGTAATGAAATATTCTCCTAAGTTTTTTTAACAGATTCGTTTCGTACTTAACACTTAGTGTGTTTGGAGAGAATATATAACATCATTCTGATTGGCTGACTTTTCACTGAGTTGCGTGTGACGTTTTTTTGTTTCAATGGAATACATTGATGCTCCGGCATTTTCTTGTTGAAATACGTCGGTCGGTTGTCTAGGAGGATACCACGGAAGAACTAGTTCAACATCAAATTCTGCAGAAGCACCAATTAGGCCGATTGGTCGAAAAGACAAGAGCAAGTTGTGAAGGCGTTTCAAGAAAACCAAAACAGAGAGCTGCTTATGATCCGAAGGAGCTAAGGATTGCTATACTTTGCGGTAATTTCAAGGAGAGCTTATCCGTACCCTTTTTGGAAGGCGACGATTGTGATAAATGAATCTGTCACTATGTGCAGAACCATCCAAAGATCAGATAGAATAAGTTGCTACCAAATCGGATACTGAATACGAGTTAGCAAGTACAGTCATGCCCTTCTTCATTTGTGGCATAGATCAACCTAAGGTTTGTCTGTTTCCTTTTGATTATCATCCGATCACTTATTGGAAGTTCATTATACGATTTCAGATATATGCTGCTTCGAAATTTAATGATGACGGACTACGACTTTTGTACCAAATTCAATGATGTAAGAATGAAGCACTAGAGACAGCCGAGAAGTGCGCTATGCTTCCATCCATGGCTGGCCACGGTAAGGCGGATGAAATACAAACGAATTTATGCAGTAGATCGCATAAAGCGACATGCTCCCTGCTGGACGGTCTAACGAATGGGTTCCCCGTTAGTCGGGTTGAAGCAGAGGCACTATCTGAGCCAGTAGTTCAAATGGAGAGTTGTGTGTTCTTCCTTGAGCTGATGATCAGTTTCCCGGCCCACCTCAACTCATTGGCTAAACTTGAGCAAATAGTAAAGGAAATTCCGTACTCATTGAAGAGTGAATGGACTGAAAGGGTCGATCAATTGACACGAAATGGCCACGAGCTGACTTTTAGCGAACTGACGGAGCTTGTGCCCTTGACGGCGTGGATCGTTCGTAGTCGCTTTAGGCAGCTATCCGATTGAACTAGAGCAACTAGTCAGATAAGTCAAGCCAATTGAAACATAGGTCAACGTCCATTAAGTTTCACTTGGGCTGGTAACATGGGGACCACGGCAACGTTCACTAGTCTGTACAATATGTGAACAGGGTTATTCCACGGTAACCTGTCCCGGACTTACGACCCTAGAGGTATCAGCCAGGTGGTCAGAAGCGCAGAGGAAGGGACTGTGTTTCATGTGTCTAAAAGGGAGCCACAGATTACGCAAATACATGTCAAAAACACTTGTGTCAACAAGGTCTGTAGATTAGGCTGTCGAAACAATCGGTTGACATTAAAGGCACTAGGTGAACTCAAAGAAGCCAGTGATGTTTCTGAGGATTTTAGGTCATCGCGCTGAACGGCACAGAACCTGTTAGCATTGAACAATCCGTTATGGTTGACGCGGTACCCGTACATGAACCAAACAAGTCGGTCAAAGATGGACATAAAAAGGTCCCACTTGGTAAACCAATCGATCGAAGCTATGAGTGGCAACTAGTTACTGCTCATCGGCTGTGATACACTCGAGGCCCTTTGGGTATCGGATCTAGTGTAAGATGGTCGCAAAACCCGTACGTGATTCGTACTGAGATAGGTTGACTGAAGTTTGGGCCAACAGGCTATAAGGCTAGTTAGTCTAGATCATTCAGTTGCTCGTTTCAGAACAGTCAACAGCCGCTGGAGCACTTTCTGCTTATGAAAGGCAGAGAATTCTGAGATACGCAACTGTTAGACACAGGTATCTCCACAGAAGATGAAACGACCTTTGTGATTGTAGAAAAAGGGACCTATTTTGCTGATGGCCATTTCACGGTACTCTGCCTTGGAATGATATTGTTTGTGCTTTTTACTACTTTCTTATTTATTATGTATAAAGTACAGCAATTCAGGAAGGGGGCCGTGGCCAATGAAAGGCTGCCCAAGTGGGGGAGTGACCGGCGGTGGAGAGAATCGGACCGGGGTTGACACTGTCCGAATTTCACGAGGATAACCGCCTGGCTACCGCCGGTCGTGACCACGACTACATGGATTGAAAGGTAGTTTGAATCATGACGATGATTTATGGGATAGATATAACATGACCATGGAGGAAACTATCAATTGGGGATTTGCGTTCCTTGTTTTCATTGTTTGGTTAACGTGCGGCTGCCAACCACGGTAGTATCTATCCCATGAGCTATATATAAATCTCATATTCCTCGCATCTTAGAATACCGCACGCTTGTGTTCTGAAACATACACAAACATGACATTGTTGATATTTAGTATAAGCACCGTCAGTTCACCAAGCAACTAATTGGTTTTTTTAGAAACCTAAACTGCAGATAACGCTGTTTGCTCCTGCGACTACACCCCACGTGACTTCGAAGAATAAAGCAACCTCACGTCTTTATTTGATCTACATTTCAGGTAGGTCCAGTCCTCTAGCCAAGTAAGTCTCAGTCCTAATGCGCCATACCACTTGTACAATACTAAGTAGCATATAAAGATCCCTGATTCACGGATATTCCAAAGGCGAAATCTTTTCATCCTTGACTACACAGCTCTGGAGATCGTGCACATACAACACCCCACGAAAGAACATTGCATCCTGCAATCCACACTAGACAATGTACTGGGGAAGATCCTTTTCTCCACAAATCAATGGCGAGGATTTCGAATCTGCCGTTAACTTTTTAAAAATCTTTTTTTTTACTTTCGGAGACACTCGATATCTTGCTTTAGATTTGAGTTGTGTTCTGCTGCAGATTCGCACAAAACTGTGCGATTCACTACTGCCGCAACGCGCTGCGTTATTCTAATTTGCAATGTTACAGAAATTCTGCATATGCAGCAAAGCCCCCTTGTAAGTTTGCCATTGGTCTGGCACCGAATATACTGCTGAGCTGAAGGTCTTGTCGTTGGGTTCTTCTAGCGTGTAAAGTTGTTCGGGGTTACCAGTCATAGCGTGTGATTTGTAATTGTGTATCGTCGATCGCACGATGCTTTGTCATTTTTCATAGCACGGTGCCATTGTGATTTATTTTCTTTTGTGCTGGTAGGTGTTAACGGCCAGTCTTTCTTCTTTATATATGCTAGTTATCATGTGGATAGTTATCAGAAATGCAGCTAGTTGACTAATAATATACACTTCCCTTCTATCTGTAAAAATCACATAAATACTCTATACGGACTAGCAAAAAATATAGTGTTCAATTATAATGGGATTTTTAACTCCATAAATAGTACCACGTGGTAAATATTATGCAATTATTATTCCTTCGATGTGTTAGCATGTATTGTTTATAATTTTTCGACTAGGATATGAATTGTAATGCCCAAATGAGCAAATGATGCAGATATCGTGAGTGGAGGAAAAATCTGTGCCAAAAAATGTCCGGTTTGTGGAGAGGCCATTTTGTGGGAGCATTGATTTTCGTGAAACCCAATAAGAACTTAGGGTACGCTGATGGCAATAAAATTATCTATCGTCACGTTAGATATGTGTATTTGGTACTGTTTTCACCTCTGATCCACCCGTCGGCCTGCTGTCACAACCCCCGGAGGTAGTAAGTAGGCGAAGTTCCTGTCTCTTTAACACCCGTGACTATCTTAACACCAGGTTAATTTTTTCCATTGGATGTAACATTTTTCCTAGTCAACGGAAATAATACAACTGGGAAGAAACGTATCGCTATCCATCAACATGAATTCAACGTTGGGATCGCTGTCCGACCCGTTTGTCACATGTGGTTTGAGCATAAAGCGAAGGAGTGACGTGTTTTCAGTTCTGGGTCTTTAAATGCCGGGCATTCCCCCCGACCCGTAAACAATTTTTAGCACCCCACATTCGTGCAAGGAGGTTCAGCCGGACGACATGGATGACATGTAAACGCAAGTAGGTCTCCAAGATAGTTTGAGTTGTTGTATGGGCCGTATGGCGTGTGTTCCGAATTGCACCGATCCGCAACTGAACGTTTCGGAATATGGTAGCACTGGTCATCGGATATCCAGTTGTGGCCTATCTCTGAGAATAGTCAGACCTATATGCCACACAATAACAGTTGGTTTTTACTATGTAAAGAAGAAATCACATCTATTGGGTCATTATTGGTGGGACACTTTGAAGGAGTCGAAAGACATCCTTAACGAGGCACTCCTTCACCGCAAAGCTGATTAACCGCATTATCTGAGATGCACCAGCCGGTGCGTTTTTTCGTCAACGTGGTATACATATGGAAGGAGAATGATTTTCCCTGTCATCAAAGCCGGTACAAGAACAAACGAATTTTTTCCCAGCCGCGAGCATCGTCGTCACCACGTTGGTGTGAGCCCCTTTTTCTTCTTGACGATCGATGTGATTCACACGTTCTTATTTTATTTCTATGCATTTGATGTGCCTTGATATAGCCGAGTGGTTGCTGAATGCTTTGCTGGAACGTGACGGCTCTTGTTGCCTTCTAGGCGGCGCGACCGCCGAGGAGCTTGGCGACAAAGTATTTCGAGCACAGCTACTTCCCGTGTGACTTTCAGCATTTGTGCCGCCACACTCGTGGTCTGATAGGCCACTGAATTCCGCCAAATCCATCTCTATTTCGGTCCAGTTTTTTACTTGGTTTGTTACTCGGTGATTTTTATGATAATTTTTTCACTTTTATTTATTTCTGTATATATATATATATATATATATATATATATATATATATATATATATAATCACATCTTATTTTACATTGGCCACTGCTTGATTTTACTCATCGGCTTTCGCTTGCATTCGTTCAACAAACTTTGGAATTATATATCATAGAGGAAACGGCATGCAATGTTCATTGTTTGACTCACTTTGCGGCTGATGTGCAATGGCATGAAACACGACAGCTTTTTGAGCTTTCTTTATGAATCCTACCTGGGAAAACTGAAATCTGTAAACATAGGACCTGCAAGACCAGCGGAACTGCTCTACAAGCGTTTGCACGAAGTAAGTACTATCTGTTTGCAAAATAAAAGAGCACTCGTCGTGGACGACACATACATACACCATTTGTGTGCAAAACGCCATCCCCTCGTGCTGTCAACAGGATTTTTTCCAATACCCGTCTTGGCAATATCATCGTGATAAACCATCATCCTCCAAAAATTTTAAACATTCAAAGTTTTGAACTTCATTTTGCTTATTTTAACGTCGTAGGTGGCTTTTTCACATAAGGGTTGCATTCCATTCGTTTACACTTCTTTGGTGAACGGGGTTCAATCGAACATCATGACCGCACCTATTCACATTATCACGTAAATATTTACTGCTTCCCGTAAAATTGCAGCATGCATTAATCCTAAATTTGCGTACCTTCTATAAGAGTTTTGTTGTCACGTTTGCTTTCTTTTTAGCTTGCATTACGATCGTTGAACGTCGGAACGTTATGATGAGACTGTGCTATGCGTTCAGCGTGACGAATGCTGGTTCCATCGTTTTATTGGCATTCATTATGCGTATGTATGTGTCATTAGTGTTTAACGCATAAACTGGCCTCACGGTATCATTTACACATATATTTGTGTTTGATTACACGTTGATATCCGGGTTTGAGGTTGTTTGCTCAGTATGCTATTCATGTATTATACGTCACATTCCCGGAGAAGAAGAATGATTGACTTTAGATGCATTTGGTGGTAAAATTTACTGACAAAAACTCATACACTACGGTTCACATGGAGTGGGTTATTGGAGGAAACCGCATAAACTGGCCAAAGACTAGAGGTCATGGAGCTCATTGACAATTGTTTCTATCGAGTGAACCGAATAGAAGCAGTACCAGCATATGAATTTATGAAAAAGTACCACACAGATAAATGTTTTCATTTTCCAGGAAATAATAATGACGGTTTTGTTTTTAAAAATGCGTTACTACAAGAGTCGTCTACGTGCAGCATAGATGGTAGCGCTCCCAAAACATTGTTTGGTCAACGATATTTAGCAAGAAAAAGGTATGAACTCTAATCAATTACTACCGCGTAAGAGCACTGACGCGTTTCACGTCGGATGACAGCTTGGAAGAACGAACGAACACAGCGCAAATAGTGTGTCGCAACAATACTTTGAAATGCGTTTATCTTCACCCTCAGTTTTGCAGAGAGTGGAGGACGTTCGAAGGCAACGATACTGTTTGATTTCGTTAAATGTGATGTGCTAAGTACGGCGAGCGTGATCCAGTGTCATTTAAATGCCAGTGGCAACTGGTCACTCAGTACCACTGGGTAGTGAACACAGTCTTGTGAGTAAATACGTCACGAAAAATTACTACTTGAATCAACCGTCTAACGGACAACTTCTGGACCTAATAGTGCCAATACCGTTACAGCGGACTTCATAAAAGCTCAGCTGGAGCCGACTAAAAAATAACTTCGGTCAATTATTGATGAGTGCCATTTGCATTTCTTTCCCACACAAATACAGTTGGCTCGCAATAGCAACGCGTTCGGTTGACTGAAATAGAACGCGCATTGGAGGGACCTACCATTGCACTGGAAATCGCCCATGCACCAATCGTTCCGGCCAAGACACGACGAGACGACACATTGGATGATTTTATCAACGTGAACACTACGCTGCGGTCGCCAGAAGCTTATGTGGGCAGGGTAAGATTTCAAGTCAAGTCAAGTCAGTAGTTGCTTTATGCATCCGACTGGGTGGATTTCCAGCATTTACACCAAATCTGTGGATATAAAAATACAGAATCGAGAAATTTATGCAAACTATGGTAATTTTCATCCGAGCAAATAGTTTCGTAGGTCTTTGGTGACTTTCACTGGATCAGCAAGCAGACAAGCATGATGCGGCGAAACAGAACTGCGTTATGCAGAAGTGCGAGAAAATAGAAATTTGAACTTCGAGCGCGTACATGTTGCAGACACAGCTTTAGAATGTTCGTTGTGCAGAAGATGATGCATGTCTAAAAGTATTTTAGAAGTAAACTGGGCACAAGCCTTGAAGTGTTCATCAGTGATAGAATCAACATGCGTATCTCCGGATAAGCCACCGCATTTAGACATGTGTTTTACGGATCTTGTTATCAAGGTACAATCTTTCTTCAGTAGGTCAGGAAAAATAACTGGAGAGCAGTAAAACCAGTGGGAGAAGGCATGCAGTCACAAATATAAAAGTTAATTGATTTGTAACTGAAAGTAATCTTAGACGGAGAGAGAAAAATGACGACTTCCTAACTTTACAAAAGGTCTGTTGAAAATTCACGAACCATAAAAGATCATGGGATAGTGTAACACCGAGAAATCTAACCCTTAATAATATTGGTACGGGTTCATTATTCGCACATAAAAGAGGAAACCTGTTAGTGAGGGTTCTGTGTGGTTCATCACTAGGTAAAGAACCTAATACATCCTGGGACTTGGATACATTCAGTACAAGTGAGGGTAATGAGGACCAGTTAACAACTTTGTTCATTTTGGTAGAATTTTATTGCTCAATAACACAGCGTAGTCAGAATCGTTGGTAGGTTGTCGACGTTTCGGTCACCACGGGTAACCTTTTTCAAGACTGGTTTTACAACCGAATGAAACGTCGACAACCTACCAACGATTTCGACTACGCTGTGTTATTGAGCAATAAAATTCTACCATAACATTTCACATGGCGCATCAATTTTTCGATACACTCCGAACCGATCTCGGTTCTGACTCACTAATCCTTGTTCAGTTTGATCTGAATCTGCAAAGTTCCTTCGGGTGTCGGTAATTCACATCCTAAAATTACAACGTCGGCGTGCTTGCAGCCAATAAATGTTGATTGGATGGGAAGTTTTTTGGCGTACAAAGAAAAAAGGGGCGGGGGAGAATACACCAGAGTTAACTGGAAGGGAAGACGACTTCTAGCAGCTGCTGCAGATGAAATGTCCTCCATTACTAAAGTGGTCTGAAATATGCCCGTAGACGTTTGAGTCAACACCACTTACGGAGAGCACACTGAGCAAACTGGTCGATCAAGGCAACCAAATACGCAACGGCAAAATAATTGCACGGTGAACGCTGTTGTGTCCCGAATTCAGCAAGCAGAAGGAAGGCATGCTTGTACGGATGGACGTGTATTCAGTAGGAACGTATGGCAAGCGCAAGCACGCGTAAGCAAGTGAAAATGCAAACACGCATGGGAGTGAGTCAGTCAGTGATGTATGTAATCGAAAGCGTGAGACAATTGTACAGTCAGACTAAGCTGCCCAAGGTCGTGCAACACGTGGTATAATCCCATTGGTCAGTGCTGTCCGGGGCGAAGCAGGACTAACATCAACTGTGTACGTGTGTGTACGGCTGTACGCATCTGCCCATGATTGCTCGGGATTCAGATCAAGCGTGCGTGTGTGAGCATATAACTGTTCGAGACGAACACAACATCACTTCTGCCCTCTCAAAGAGGGAACTCCTTGGCGTCCGATGGGATGATGCGGTGATTACGGTAATCGTGGTATTTCCAGCAACGGTTGTAGTAGTAAGCGCAGCAGTGACAGTAATGGTAATGCCAGAAACAATGAAAACGGTACTAGCAGTAGTGGTAGCGGTAATCATAGCGGTAATTGTAGTAGCATTTTTAGGAACAGTACTCAGTACTAGCAGTAATGGTTGCAGTAACAGGTGCAATAGTTGTTGTAGTCGTACCTGGAACAGTAACTGCAGTAGTAGTCGCGTTCGCAATAGTAGCAGCCATGACATTATTAGCAGTAACAGTAATAGTACGCACGGAATGATACAATGTAGGATGATTTTCCAGGGCCGATTGTAACGACGGATGCACACAGGAAACACGAGAGCGAAAAAGATGGACCAATTGGTAAGCGTTCAACAGCAAAAACGAAAGAAAAAAGCATATCATCAACGAAAAAAAAACTCGCCGGAACTTGAAATGTAGCACTCTGATGCAAATAGCTCACATTTGAGTGTCAATAAGGCCTCGAGTAACTTGTATTTTGCGGCCGGGATTTGTGTTTACATCCGTACAAACAAATACAGTGTCAACATTGCGTGTTCTACTGCTGAATGCGAACACAATAAACGCATGCGGTAGTAGGCCTCCATTATACTGTGTCCAATTAACTATTGTGGTCCGATATCCGTCAAGCTGTAATCAAGTTCACAATTACGGACAGATGGATATGTAGAAACTATCCCGATTACTTGAACTTTCAATATAGCAGAAAACTTAGTCTCACTAGCTTTACGCACGATATGGGCTGTACACGGCTACGGGCAGCAGAACAAATTCCAAATGTATAACCGTGTTTATCGTAATTTCGTGGTTCTAAACAATGCAATACATAAAAATACATAAATGCAATGACTTACAGCCAGGTGAGCAACCAAGGGCAACAGTACAGAAAGTTATCCGAAAAATCGGGACAGCGCGGTCATAAACGGTCCACTCAGCAAGGAGTCGTGCGAAACTGTAGCGCAGTACGGTTGCGGTACAGACAGTGGGTCAAGAAGCGTAAGTGAAACGTTCTGCAAAATTTTCTTACAAGGGGAATGTACAATCATAGAACAATCGAGTCGGGAACATAACGTAAAATGTTCACGCACCATACGTCGGAAAGGGGTAAATCTGAACTGTGTCAGTACAGTAAAAACAGATAATTGGATCACAAGTATTCGAGGTTCATGACGCATATACACGCTACTCACGAGTAAGACAAGCGAAGATGTCGTCAAAAATACAAATTACAAAAAATAATTTACATGGGTATTACCCACACAGTGGTTACATTACATGAGACTAACTAATTGAGACCGTAATTTGTTTGTACACGAACGTTTGTCCACAACGCAGTTCCACGGAGATGGTATTTCTAACCACGGTGATGTGACGCTCATGCACAATGCGTGGGCTATTGGGACAACGTGCTCAGTTCCGCTCGGTAGCAAAATCCAGACCACTTGACGGCGAAAGGGCTGCGGGGCAGACAGGCCTTGAGTTTGAAAGTTGGCTAACTGATTGACCGCATCTATCTACATACCCATGTGTGCACATGTCAGGAGCAGCAGCGAAATTCAGTGCGGCTGATTATCGATCGTAATCGGGTTACATGCACCTGTGTAGGGCAAGAATAAGCGGTTCACGATCGCTGCAACACCGAGCGCTGGTTTGTCTGTTTAGCGATATTGAGCGCAATATGAGGGAAGCTCCGGAGATTTCCAGCGGACAATACCCGTAGCTAAAGCAACGTTTCGTTTACGACGGTTTCAGTGTAAGAGCGTCAAACGGTCGGCAGATCTTCTCTAAGTGTCAGTAGAGTTGCAGATGGTTTGGTACAGAACGAAGTGCTCTATGAACTTCAAGAAATTAGTCTGCCATGGATCATGTTCCCACAAAAGTAATAACTGAATGAGTGATCGTTGCAGCCTTGTCATGGCACAGCATATAGCGTCATCTGTGGTTTCGCACAATGTTCTTTCAAAAAAGATAGTGAGTCCTACTCGTTCCGAAAAGAATAATTATATATCAGTAATGCAGCAGTTAGAGCCTTCCATGCAATGATATCTGTGATTGTTCAACCACAGATAATCACATGCACTGTTAATAACAATACTGAGGTTAACTGTGAATAAGTGATCCCCTAATTGGTTAGTTGAACGAATGCACTATCTCATTGTAAGTCTGTTTTTCTAGGGGACTGATTAACCAATAGGAAAATAAAATTACCTTTACACTTCTGGTCTCTCAGCTTAGATGTTTGTTAAACAACCGCGTTTGCCATGATAAGATTACCTGGAGAATCCTAACAGTCAGACATGAATCGGGTTTTTCTGTCTAATAGGCGGTAAAGAAAAAGTTGTAACGTCTATTAGTTACCTTTTCGTGAAACAAGACTGCATATTTATAGATTTATATGACATTTGTAAAAAAACATTAGTTGTAATGCCTATAAGTCAGTTGAAAATGTACATAATAAAATGAGTCCTCGAATAACTGTGCAATCTGATCGTGGAGTGCTTAGTGTAGTAATATATCAGTTAACTGATTGATCTCAACACTGAGTAAAAATGGATGTCCTCGGTTTGCAGTTGTTCTCAAGACCAAAGTAAACAGATTTCAAACATTCAGAGAATTTAAGACGAAATAGACTGAGATTAGAGGCATTTCTCAACTGACAAGAAAGACCTGCTAAGATTTCGTGTAATAATCATCTTTTAGGGAGTGATGGAAACAGGCAACGTAAAAGTTGAACAAATGTTCCGCACCTTCCGGTAATAAAGTTCTAACTGTTGATCTTTTGGTCTAGGTATAATTTCATTGTTTCATGGATGCAGTATCACAGTGGGAATTTTATCACGTAGATTTAAACTGTCATCACACACAAAAATGATTTTGTAAAGAATCATTTACCAAGAAACGGTGTTTCCGGGTGGTGGTAGGATTATTAGGTAAAATAAACGACAGACGGTAACATTTCTCGTAAATGTAGTCACCTAAGTATCTCTTCCTAATGAAACAGGAATGCAAATTAATCGGCAGATGTTCATCTTTTAACTGATGGAGAGCAAATGCCTAGCGGTGAAAGACGGTGGATAAAATTTGCGGACAATATCTGTTTGTGAACATTTTCTAACGGATTTCAAGAAAAAGTTCATTAACATTATAGTCCCACTTGTTTCGATAAAGTAAAATCGGTACATTCAATGAACAGCATTAATGAGTCACATTTTGTCATTTGTTATTACCTTAAAACAACTAACCGGAATTCCTTCTAGGGATTTATACTTCATGAATTGGTATCAGTCTCGATGGCCTGTGACACGGTTTATTGATTATTCTAAAAGGCTAGGTACCTTTTTGTAAAATGGAATGGCATGTCTGGCGCCTAATATTATATTGAGTATCGTACATATGCGAACAGAACAAGACTACTTTATCTATTTGTACAGTTCACGACTGCCTTTTTCTTATTCGGTTACGAAGTAGTGAATTTTGTTCGCAGCCCGGAGAGAATAGTTTAATCCACCATGGAATTAATCAGCGAACTGTAAAAAGAGAGGACTTTGTGGTTCATCGGTAGAAGAATTAATTGACCGTGAAATCATGTCCTAATAACGCTTAGTTGTTTAGGCCATACAATAGATAATTAATATTAGAGGTTTTAAACTAGAAAACACTGTGATACCGTATCCATGGAACAATGAAAATGTGGCCAGATAGAGGGTAGTGGAACTGTGTTTAGCAACTTACATTGCTGTAGTTATCAGTCATCGAATGATTATTATTATAATAAATTCCTAATCAACAGGGATATTAGTCAATTAATTGGTAAAGTACGACACTTAGAACTTCACGATTGGACCACGCTGTTATTCGAGGGCTGATCTTTTCCTACAAGTTGAATACAAATGGGTCCTGTTCATACTAACCAGTTATTGTTTTTGTGTAGCTTTTCAACTAACTTACAGGGAGTGCCAATTCGACTTTTATTTTTTTTTTTAAATTTTATTTCGAAAACAACCAAATGCTTCACAGTATGATGACAAGAGATAAAAGTGCATTGTCACAGTTTATTGTGCGCATTGGAACTTACTCTCCCTAATATAATGCCATTTTATGAAGTCGGAGTTTTGCGAGCAACTGGGGGCTGATTCCGCTAAATGATGCACGGGGAATTTTGGTTAAATTAATCAAATAAATTGCGTCAGGAGACCACAAAATGAATGGATTGGCAATTATACTAATCTGTATCCAGTGGCCATAAGTTTCGCGTTTACCGAATCAATGGACGTTTTATTATTTTTTCCTTTTAAATACTCCAAATGGTACAGTTAACTTCCTAGTGTTTTAAACTATTATCTTTTTTAATACAGTATGAAAAAGCATTTGCTAGGTTTGACCGTATTCAGAACGCCACACAGCATTCTGAGCAAAGATTATGCATAGAAAGCTAGCGTATCCACACCGAGTATATATCTCTGCGGCAGCAAGCGAATGTATTTATGGAGACTTCTCTCCTTTTATGTAAGACCATTTATTACGATGTGTTTTGTGAATCACATAAGCAACAAATAAATGCACGAAAAGAACATGAATTGGTCCATTGATTCCCGATCCTCGGAGCATTCACAATTCAGTGGCCATACGTGTCATAGTAGCACCATCGTAGTCTTTGGTATATTCTTGTTCAGACGGGAATTCGCAGCATAAGTCTAAGTCCATAAACACCTGCAGACTGTTTTCTCTGGATATCTCGGGTATGGACAGAAAGTGAAGGCCGGACCATTGAAGGTTAGCACTAGTCACACACACACACACACACACACACACACACACACACACAACTGGCAGTTGCTAATTTACTTGACGTTTCCAGTGAGTCTGTCTGGTTAAAAACAACCAAGACTCGACCAGTGGAGTATGTGTGTGTTCTTCGTGTCTCTGTGTCTACGGCACAGCTGTACCATAGAGGCTGAGACCCGAACACCACAGATACGTTACCGGTAAATCAGACATAGAATTCAGCAATTCGGCTCTTGTATTTGTCGACGGTGGTGTTTGCCAGATTTGGTCAAGATGGACCTTCCATCCCCATTCTCGTGAGGCTTAGCAACACACTTTGTCTGAGGGTTAGTTGGTCACATGACTCGAAGAGCGCGGACGCACCAGGTACCGTTCACGGGCTAACCGGCTGTGGCCAAGGGAAACTTACACACCATTTTTACGCTGACACAAAGAACAAGTAGGTAAAAAAAGTCACGTTTTCGTTATAGATGAAGTAATTAAAAAAGTCTACCTTAATGACAAATTATGCTTTATTTGTAGGTGTTTGCGTTGTCACATCTCTACTGTGAGCATTCTAAATAGTCTATGGTGTAAGATAGATGACCATGCTTGCAACAACAAAAATAAATTGAATGTGTTCCATTTCTGATGGAGGAGTGATACTTACCTGCATCGTTTCTCTGGCAGGTACATTGGGAAGGTCCGCTGGTGAAGTGGATTGGCTGAATTGTTCCTTTAAGTGCTCCGCTCAACGGTCCAGACGACGTCCCTGACAGTGAATCAGTGAGCCATCGGGTTCCTTGATTAACTTATTTACACCAGGTTTCCGTGGACCGGTGTCTATGATAAAACGGAAAAGATTGCGAGTATTGCCCATAAAAGCAGTCTTTTCCGTTTCCCTACATTTCGCAATCCCCCGCTGCTCGCGGTCGTTTATCAGGCTCCTAGTCAGTTGGCGTCTCAAGTGTTTATGCACTTCAGGGATTGTGGCATCCGGAGGGACGGATCAGTGAGCATCCAACAGAGCAACTGATATCGAAGATCTCCATCGTTTGTGGGACCGAATTGAACCAGAGTTTTAGGTGGCATTTGAAGCGGAATACAGAGCCTCCTTGATCTGTTGCCTGCGTTCATCTGAGTCTTGAACATCCGGCTGCATGGATAACCGTGTAGACAGTTCAGCCTGAAAAGCAGATCGTCGGTTACCATCCGGAGGCAACTGCGCGGGACAGGTGCGTTTTACGTTGGAGCGACCCAAGATGAGACGGAGACAGAAGCGAGCACGTACCAAAGCATGATTAGAGTCCACAGGCGTAGACCAAAATGAACGACAATCATCAGCTGATCCACGCCAGCGGTGACCTATGGCAATATGGTCAATCTGAGTCCGACGTTGTGAAGACGTAGCAGGACACCATGTGAGTCTATGCCACTTATTATGGCAGAAGTTAGTACTCGCCAGAAACCGTCGTGGTCAGAGCACAGTTGGGTGAGGCAATCGCCTTTATCGGCTGACATAGCAAACAAACCTCCAATGTGCCTTTTGGAACCACTCAAACAACCAACTGGGGTTTTGAAATCCCCAGGATTGACCACCACGTTTGTTGAAAGTGCGCTCCGAAGCAGCTGCGCCAAATCCTGGCGGAATTCGTCCTTGGTCTCAGAGGAACTGCAGTCACTCGGAGCGTACACAGACATGACGAACAAGCATCGACGCTGCAGTTTGTTGTTGCTGACATGCAAAGAACCGTCCAACTAAACTGCAAACAAACGACTGCTGACTGGAATCCAGTCTAGCAGTGCGCTGTCAGCTTTCATGCTCAAGGCAATCCCAACGCCGGCCTGACCACGAGCACTAGACACCGAATCATCCGAATCGCGAAGAGTGCAGCGAGAGCTGAGGTTGGTCGTCTTTTATCGCCGGTTTATTCCCCACGGCGCCGAAATAATGCAGCTTCTCACAGACCTTTTATGTGAAGGTAAGCGGAAATTTATATTTCCCGACTCGGCATTGGTAGCATTTACTTCGATCAAGTAGACTGTCTCCAACATAGCAATCCTTGCACATCCTGACTCTTCCGTTCCTCTGGCATTACGACAGACGCTTCGGACATGGCTTTTGGGGCAGTGTTGCAACAATTCGTCAATAATTCATGGCAACCAACAGCTTTCTTCTGTAAACGCCTTCAACCTGAGGAATCCTGATATAGTACTTTCAGCAGAGAACTACTGGCAATTTACTTGGGTATCCGACACTTCCGGCACACCCTCGAGAGCCGGATGTTCACAATGTTCACAGATCATAAACCACTAGTGTACGTTCTCCGGTCAGCTTCTGATCGATGTTCACCACGCGAGATTCGCCACTCGGACTATGTTTCGCAGTTTACTACGGACAGTCGACACATCTCTGGAGTACACAATCCCGTAGCAGAGGCACTCTTATGCGTCCACAATATCGACGACCCACTACTCATGAGCATAGATCTAGAAGCGATCACCGCAGCCCAAACAACAGATCCTGAGTTCGAGCAGCTAAGAGACAACAGCTCCCTGCATCCATTGCCAGTGACCCTTCCAACTTCGGAGGTAACAACTGTTTGCGATGTGTCAAAGGGTCGACCCCGACCACTAGTTCTTGCCAGTTTCCGTCGATGAGTTTTACCAGTCTCCACAAATTATTGCACCTTGGTGTAACGGCCTCAGTGAAACCGGTCACCGAGGGATTAGCTTGGCCTTGCGTCAAAAGCGACGTATGTCTTTGGGCCCACGCTTGTTTTCAATACCAACGCGTTAAAATATATTGTCACGCTAGATCTGCATTAGGCACATTCTCTGAGCCACTCTTACTTGTCCATCACGTGCGTGTCGATCTAGCGGGACTCTTCTGAATGTCCAACGGCTAAGTCTATATACTTACGTGTGTAGATCGTTTCACTTGCCGGCCACAGGCCATACCTTTTCCCCTTCCTACCTCAGAAGAAGTTGCAAAATCACTTCTAACTGGTTGGGTAAGTCAGTTCGGTGGCTCTGCTATCGTGACCAACGACCGCGGTTCTCATTTTGACCGTACCTTCCACGAGCTACTGAACAAATTCGGTTGCAGACATAACAGGACGACGAGCTATCATCATAATGCCAGTGGCATGGTGCGGCGGTTCCATCGCCAACTGAAAACTGCCCTTCGTGCTCGTGATAACCCTTTATAGTGGGAAGTTTCACCGATGACTCTCTGACGACTGCGTAACACCGTTAAGGCTGACACTCGTGTTACGCCGGCTGAACTGGTTTACGGTTGCACATTACAACTTCCAGGTGAAATGGTTTATCCATTACCACCTGTTGGTTTTAATTACGGGGTTTCCCAAACCGTTTGTCACACCAAATGCGGGTGCTCAAGCACACCCCGTCAAGACAGCAAACCCTCGGAACCTACATACCTACCACTTTAGCTACCGCCAGCCATGTGTTTATTCAACTGGATGCGGTGCGATCACCACTGGAACCGAATTACTCCAGCTCGTTCCGCGTCGTCCAGCGAAAGGAAAGGAAATACTTGGTAGACGTCGAAGGCAGGAAAAAGACTATTAGTGTAGACCACCTTTAACCATTTTTCGTCGAAATAGAACCCACCATTGACAACATACCCAATGCATTCATCTGCTCACAGACTGCGACTGGTTGTCCCGAGTTGGCACCTGTCACTCCTGCGAACGAGTCTCCACTACCGGTTGCAACACTAAACTCCACGGAAGATATAGCTGCGCCCGTTAACAGGAGAAATGGACGATGCCGCGAAGTGTGACTGCCAAAGAGGTTTTCTGAATTTGTAACAGTTGTAAATATTTAGGTTTGCACTTCATATTCCACTTGCACATAGTTTAATGATTCATGACTGTGGGACCACGCAGTTTATCATGACAGGAGTAGGGGCAGCCTGCTTTGCGCCGGTAAGTCCCCCTCAGTCGAATATCCATCCGCACCCCGAGGCACATCTTTCTTGCGTTTCCTGCCTCCCAGCTCGTCCCGTCGGACAGAACCACATGGACTTCCAGGATCTCGCATAGCTCGAACAATACAATTCATTGGATCGTGGTTGGACTTATTTAGCCCCGGATGCTGGCTCGTTTACCAAGGCAATAGCGGCAACAGGCAAACGAAGCTTTGGAATGTGCCGACAACGACGAACCCAACAATGTAATTATCACTGCGAAGTCGCATACAGCATCTTACCAGGTTCGACTCACTGTTGAGGAGGGCGCAATTTCGCGATCGACGCGCAGCAATCAGTGTGGATCATGGAGAACGGCTCATGATGGCTTTGTTGTTGTGTTCGATGGCAGCGGCAGATATGGAAAACGCTCCTCACCAACGAAGCCCACGTACCCATCACGTGTCGAAGCCCAACTGCGTCGGCCTTCTAGGGAGAGAACTCAGTAGTGCTACCGACGTAACACACAATATCAAAGACTAACAAATTTGTTTACCTAAACAATTATCGAATTTGGTACCGCCACTTGCTCTGACTGTGTACACTGTCAGCACGCCGTTGAGCTCCTCAAATACACCCGTTATCCTGCTCCGGCGTTTCCAGTTCTGCTCCTTTGCGTGCTGCAGAATAAACTAGTTATCGTCTCACGAGCAGAGGACCAGGGGTTATAGAATATATACACGGGAGCAGGTCCTGACTTAACTCAAGAGAATCCTATAAGCGCGAAATACCTGGAAAATGATAGCTCGGGGAGTAAAGCACTTCACAACGTTGCTTCGTGGTTAACCTGGTTGTTATAAAATCATCAGACAAGGGCTGTAGAAGAGGGTCCACGTTGATTTCGGCACATATGGTTTTTTCAAGCTATATTTCCCGACCAGCTGAAGAAAATCCGTATTTACTAACCTGCTTGGATGATCGATTTCGATCCATTGATAGTGAGTAGACCGCTGCTTGAAAGATTCAAAGACCCCAAATCTGCAGCAGGCCCAACTCTTGTGACTCTACTTCAACAGCATGGAAGCCAGGAGTAACTACCTACTATGAACTAAGATGAAAGAAATATTCAGTAAAATTGGGTTTGTCTAAGTATACCTGTTGACTGTGATTTAGACCAAAAACGCCAGTGCTCTCACAGTGTCACCTCGCCACAAATGGGGCATTTTGCACTGAGAATCTTCTTGCGACTCTAATAACTTTCCCACCTCGTTTCTTTGGGTATAACAATGTATTCTGATTCCCAGAATTTTAAGATGAATAACATTACATAGCAATCAGTACTCAATATCGCATGGATTTCACAAAAAATAACACTACAAAACGACTACTTCAATGACCAAGGATGCATATGCATGTGTACACGTATACGCATATGTAAAGATGGAACTATACACACGGAGAGATAAAGAATATACCGGAGTTATAATAAACTATAAAAATGTGCGTTAGTTATCTCCATGAATGGTGAGTTACTCTTCTCCGCAGAAAACCGAGCAGCATATCCTCACAACATAGACTTAAAAAAAAACAGCACGGCACCGCCTGGCCAGAGGGGCAGTCCGTAAAAAGAAGTTTACTGTTTTGTAAAGCAGACATATATTCATAAAAACTGTTCTACTCATAATATTATATTCCTCATGAAATTTCACAAAAGTCTGTACAAGCTTTCAAGGCGCATGTCCGAAATGTTGGTAATGTCTCTCCGAATGATATTATAATCCCCGATCGCGCCATACGTATCCATCCTGTGTTGTGTATGTTTTTCACTTCACTATGCAACCAGATTGAAATATCATCATCAACACGAGCCTTGCAAACCCTGTGAATTGGTCGATAATGAACATTTTTATTGTTTTAATGTTTTGGGCATTTTTTCCACACTGTTTACCATCTAATCGTCTGTCAGTAGATGACGTACTATTGGACGAACCCACTGCACCCATTCACGCAATCCCTTGTAAATGTTTATCGCTTTCCAGTAACCCCAGTGAAGCCATTGTTTCAATTTCTCTTACGTTCATATCCATTTTTATTCTACTTCATCTTTCTAGACTACGTATTTTTTTCGAGTGCGGCCACAGACGGAGCACAGTGGGCCCAGAGTGGCCATAGTCGGCTGCTGGTTTGGCAGTGCTCAACGAAAAGCCGTTCCAAAACAGGCTCATTGTTGCCGTCAAGGGTAGGTCACTGAAATTCATTGTCTCCGACTCAAACCCAGACGTTTTTGTTTCATCCCAAGAATCGCAGAAGAACCGGTGTCTGGCATTGATAGACATAAAGCGTTCGTTTAATAACGCTGAAAATCAAGGCGATGCAAGACGAGAATACAGGTACGTAAATTATCATTTCTTTCGAAGTAAATCTCACATTACTTTTCCTTTTGGGATGTTTTTATTCACTTGGTGTAATCATAATCTCTTAGTGAATTCTGAAAATTAGTAACGGTTTACCATAAATCACAACTTTACATGTTTTCAGATTTACGCAGGCAGCGCAGAGGGACACTCGACCGCCACCTGAGTGTCCCCTAGGGGTCGGTGGCAGGAAAACAGCACAATACCCCCCTAAACAATCGAAATCTATAAAAATACCGAAGAATCCACCACAAATGCAAAATATTTCCAACGAGAGTCTCTGCCAAGCCTCATTTCTGAATACTTAATGGTTTCACTCCCACTGACTTAAAATTCGAAAATCTCTCCAATCGTGAATGCATAAAAAATTCAAATCTAATATTTCATGGTTAAAAACCATGATAATAATTATTATAGACAAATATTGTCCATTTAACTGTGTATTATGAATTTAGGTATTCCCTTTGTTTTAATGCATTTCCATTACGGTCGCCAATTTTTGGCGGTGATTGTTCGTTGTCACTGCTCCGGCAAGGTTGTTGGACACTGCACCGCGTTTAGTCAGTTTTTGCGGTTCTCCGATGGATATAAGTGATTTATTCTCACGCATCTCTCAACCTTTATATGGGAAAACGAATCCTGAATTGGATGGCTATTCCAGGACTACAATATGGAGGTGCAAAAAGCAGATTGCAGTCCACAGGATTAATACGGCCGATTTCGGTCCATCCCTCATTTGGAACGGTGATGCAGAAAGTTAGCTGCTATGAAGTTTGTTACAATTTTTTAGGCCATTGTTCCGATTAAACGAGTAACGAGTCAGATGATTTTATTGATAACATCGACAGTCCTGTAACACCGGAAGACTCACCTGTCGCCGTTGCGGGGGAACAAGTCTTAGTTGCTACTACTCGTGCCGCTGTTAGGTAATACATATTAAACTTTTAAATGCAGACAGTTGTGAGAACATGATGGGTAGTACCACGTGCTTTACAAACGAGGAATCGGCATCAACTGATTTCGCTTCGACCGATTTCACAAACGGTAAGCTTCATGGTGATCAGCGACGTATGCAATAGAATTATCACTCAAGGTTAGGGAAATTATATTTAAGACGTCGAGCAAAATAATGGGTAGGCTCGCAGAAGGTAATCGGGTTTGTAAACTTATATTTTCCTATCTTTCCTTTCGCCAGGGATGTTGTGAGGCAAGCTGCAATTCAAATGCACTCATCGACGGCTGGTTTTAGGATTTTATTACAAGCTCTGAAACAATAAAAGCTTGATTTTTCATTGGATCCGAGGTCGTTGCTGGGGACACCAAGGAGGATCCAAAAGAAAAATGGTGACGCCGGTGGATATGTATATTTTTGGCTAAGTAAAAGGCAATACTTGAAAAGGTCATACAACTGTCACAGATACACATATGGTGGCTATTGCATCCTACGCCAGCTCATTTCCCCGTCCGCCACCGGAAGGCTACACTGTGATGTTGGTTATCGAAATCGTCACCAAGGTAGTCATTGTAGTGGGAGTTCCCCGTTTGAAGTAGTACCGGTGGATGGTAGCCCTGTGTCCCAACGACTACATTCACAGTGTTTGTCTCGGAATAATGCGACGATTGATCGGTCTTTGTCACGGACTTAGTTCTAAACGTAGACCCATTATGGATGTCATTGGTGCGCGACAAGTGAGTGAACACTTGAAAACCATAGAGAAGTATGGCTTGTGTCCAGTTGTCACTATGTGCTTATCCATTAATTTCAACAATTCCTCATGTCCCAAGTTATAACACACTCAGTGATACCAATTACGTCAACCCCACGAGAGACACTGCAAGACAATATACAGTATGTATAAGTTTAATATAAATTGATATTCTGTTCCCAATGAGACGCAAACAGTAACGAAGATACCAAATGTAAAAGACCAAGTTTCCGAACGTAGTACTTATGGGGAAACTCTGGTTTGTATGTCCAAGTTCGGATGTTGCGTCCAATGTTTGCAGCTATGACGAACGATCTCACAACTCGTGTTGTGGAGATACGGAAAACGTTAGAGGATCTTAGACTTCAGTTCGCAAGTTTGAGAAATGCGGGTACATCGGTGCAGCTGTTGCGTTGTATTATGCCTGTGCTGAATGCATGGGAGTTCAACAGATTGGACCAAATTGGAGGGTGAAACTTTTTACGAACAAATAGTAACATCCGTTTTTACAATTTTGGGATTCGCAGTTACGATTCCTGCTTGCCACAAGAACAGGGACTATCTATGAATGCGTGCGTCTGATTACGCAACCACTGATTTAGGAATCTCGTAGCAAAACCGCTACGAAACCGATTGGTTTTTGGCCGATTTTCGAGCTGTTTTTACTATTACGCTGATCGTTTTTCGAACGGTTTCTGAGTAGTTTCTGATCGCTTTCTGGACGGTTTCCGAGCAATTTGTACCAACCGTCTGAAATACGGGATATGCTTCATTAATTTCTGTCACTTTCCTCAAATTACGTTTTACGATGCTCTTTTTTCTATTTCCCAAGTTATGATTTACCAAACAAGTGTTCTTGTTTTACCCATTTCGAGGGCATAAAATAGAGTTATCTATGAGGATGTATCCCGGGGTATTTCAATGAATCAAACCAATATATTTAAATAAAACGCCAACTAAACATTGCACAGTACTCCGGTAGTCGATTTCCTTTGTATCAATTCACTGTTGATCCGTGTAACATGGCTACTAAACAAACCGATCGTAAACCGATGTTACGAACGGGCTGTGTAGTAAAAGGTATTATCTACAGCAAAAATTAAATTAACGAAGTGTTCTTCGGCGATACTCATTTGCAAATACAAAAATTTGCAGAATAATTGTCGGTGAGTGAAGTGGTCTGTTATCTTATTCTGCATTTGAAAGTGTTCTAACTAAGGGCAATTTTCCTGGGGCTACAATCCCTTTCATCAACGAAAAAATACAATGTTGAATACAGCCGTGTGGACCGAATGAGGTTACGAGCACCGATTCATCTTTTCAAGACGTCGCGGTACAAACCGACGGTGTTGAGGTCAGCTGTGATTCGAGCAGTGTTAATTTCTTATCATCTGCCTAACCATCCGATAGGTCTGTTAGTAACGTTGAAAATTATAACTCCATTTTCTACTACCCTGGTTCAGTAAAAATTTCTATCATTTCCTTCGTTTCAGAATCTGCGAAGTGCACCGCAAGAACACATGGACGAATAACGACTGTTCGTTGAAAATCGCAGTGTTCGTGCACACATCAAACGTAAACTTTTTATATGAACTTATTTTCCTAATATAATGACTGCATTAAAATATCGGGCTTTTGCATGCACTTTGGGAATTAATTCCGCTAAATGGTGTATGCGGAATTATGCCTAAGATTATTGTTACACCGGCGACGAATTTTCATTATACCCTAGAACAGTAGTATATCAATTGGGAGGGATACGTATATTTAGATGTACCAAGTCCAAATTAGTATTTGAAACTAACTGGTGGTAACGGGGTCCGTTTGTAATCTTTTCCAGTGACCGTCACCTGAGTGTCCCCTGACTGTTACCTGAACGTCCCTATTTTGTTTCAAAGGGGACACTCAGGTGACGTTCAAGTGACGCTCAGATGACGGTCGTGCTGCTTGGGTAGTTCATAGTTTATCTGATATTTTCCTGTCTCATTGATTATAGTTGGTTTCATACATAAATTATCAGATGGTATTCCGTTTTTTTGAAAACAGTTTTTGGTCAGACTACGCGTGCGTTTCCATAAGTGCCACTATCTCACCTTTTTACATCTTAATATCTCAGATCCGGTGACCACGTAACACATGAATGATGAATATCTTCCCAACATTCTGAAGGAAGCAGTCCTCGAATTACAAACTAATGTTTTGCCGGTGGATAAAAGTGTATTGTCATTCTGTACACTGTCATCAGTCTTTCGGAAAAAGTCTCCCTTACTGAGTGTTTTTTTCTCAGTGATCATATATCGCCTGATATGGGAAAAATAACAAAATGTCAGTTGGCGTGATAGCCGTGCAATTTAAGGACACTGAACGGAGATGAACGAATTATATGGGATGATACATTCTCAGGGATTACTTTATTATACGAACAACGCTAAGTGGATAATTCGTTGACAACATCGTTTGGAATTTCGAGGACACTAGATTTACACACACAAGACAGCTCTCGAGTGCAATATTTCACCAATTTGTAACACTGTAGTTCAGTATTTCGTTGCTGGGAACGATTTCGCAGTTCACCTTGCTAACAGGCGGATTATTTCAGTTAACGTGTGTTTTGCTTACACGCTCTTTTTGCTGTTTCTTTTGATACTACTGCAGTGGCACATTCGTAAATAAAGAGGTATGCATATTCTCGAAATGATAAGGACAGTTGCGCTCACATCCGTTGATTGGTTACGTACCACGGTGCGTCGACGACCACACTATCTACGCGTGAAGTGTCCCTCTGATAATGCGTAATCCAACAGTGCGCTGCGTAAGTGCTTTAAGCACGTGTGTCAATTGCGCAACATACGTGATTGGTAGTAGAAGTTGCCAACACATCAACGTGTTTTCTTCCCACACCTGGACAACAAGTCAGGTGGCCGTGTGGTCAAATCGGGTAAAATTTCAGTATGTACCTGAAATTTGACGGTACGGTAACCCACTTTGTGCTGTCAGGGATGCTCATTAAACAATGTCCATTACTCCGGCAGTCGATTTTCCTAGTATCCCTCCACTTCTGATCTGCTGAAAGGGACTACCAAATACTCTGTCTGAAAACCGATGTTGCCAGGTGTGCCACACCAGGACGGATTTAGGCTACATGAAGAGAACTTAATTTGTTTTCTTTTTGTGTATGTGTGTATTTTATGGCTCCGAAAAAGAGCGCACTTGTGGAAAGGGCTTGATTGACTTGATCCAAAACCGTTAAAAGTCACTATAAAGCACTTCAGTGTGATCACTGTACAGGTTGGTTGTATCAAATATGCACCACTATGAAGGAGGAGTTGTAAGTTGCATTAGTGCAACGTCCCTCAACGTTCATACAAGTCTCCTGTGTGACACATGCCTCACGGCAGGATGCAATGAGTGTTATGACCCAGGATACACCGGGTACCCCGTCTGAGGGTAAATTGTGTGCTACACTCGTGGATCTAATATGTACTACGCCTATGGCCAACATCTGTGTTTCGTCCCACGATAGTTCGCCACTTAGTGAGGCTTCCGCGGTCCCAGACCAGAGTGCCTTGCTGGCCAAGACATGCCGAAGCAGTTCTTCCCACGTTGTATGCTGATACTCAGAAATGTGATATGGATGCTACTGTGCTTCTGGTACTTATTTCAGTTTGTGCCAACACACGCGGGGATCGCATCGACATCTGATGCTGCACCCATTGTAGCAAAGTAGACTCCACGCAAGAAACGTCAGACACACAACTCCAACGAAGCTGCTGCGGTCTGAGGTTCGGAATAAGCTGTTTATTGCTGGCGATGAAAAAGTTGCGGGAAAAATCCGCGTGAAATCCGGTTGGGTAAGGCCGATGAAACCGGACGACCACGACCTCTCAAAGTGGTCCTTGGATCCGAGGATGAAGCAAACTCCGGCTAAAAGGTGGACGAGTAGAGTCGTTCCAAAACGAAACCTGAAGACCAAGAGAGACACAAAAATTGTCTCGCTGAACTCCACTCGCGACGAGCTAGCCGTGAAACAGACTTGGTGATTCGGGATTTTCGGGTGAGGAAAAGCCGCCCTCACTTCCGGTGGAGGCCATTAACGTTGGTTTCCCTGTCAGTGGCGCACGAGCTGGTTCACGGTGAACAAGAGGAGGTGGTGGTAGACCCCTCCAGCAGCTTCATTATGCTGTCAAATTTTCGAGGTCTAATGAGTAAGAGAAATGAACTGCAAGCCTTACTTCAGTTCAGCTCACCTACCATAGTGGAGCTGACGGAGACATGGCTCAGTATGAACATCCCAGACTCTGAAATGTCTCTCCCTGGCTGCGACCTATTCCGAGTTGACAGAAAGTCTGTCCGAGCAGTTGAAGGAGCGGTATTGTTCGTCGTTGGCGTAAGCAAACGGCCAAATTAGAAATAAACACTAGTAGTAGTCCGTGAAACGGCAGTTGGATCTGGTTTCGTTTAACGTATTACAAAGGTTGGGGCTAGCCCCAGGTTTGCCCCAAGTTTGTCCCATGTGGCTGCCCCAGGGTTGGGACTAGCCCCAGGTTTGCCCCAAGTTTGTCCCATGGGGCACGCATGGGGCAAACTTGGGGTGTGATACTTGGGCTCCTACGAGTAGCAAAACTCCACGATGTTTTGAACACTCTCTGCCTTTCCTCCGTTTCTTGTAATGTAACACAGTTGCATGATCTGCCCAGTATGTAAAACTCAACCCAATGGTGGCAAAGTAACACTTTTCAACATTATCTCTACCTGAAGACCCAAATGCAATACAGTCATTTCGAGTCAATTTGTGGACACTGGATTCAGATCAATAACTGTTGCTTTGGCAAAGAGTGATTCTTTGAGAGGCCCGCAACGCAGTTCCATCTAGGGAAAGTACGGTGCCACTCGGACGGCCCATTCTCAAAATACGCTGCATAGCCCGCTTATATCCCAGTTTCAGCTGAGTTTGCCGAAGAGGTTTATGTTGCGACTATCCCGATGTCTAGGGCTGTGGATCTAGCAGTAACTTAGTTTCACTAGCTACACGCACGATATGGGCAGAACACGATTACGGGCAGCAGAACAAATTCCAATCGAATAACCGTGTTTATCGATGATTCGTGGTTCTAAATAATACAATAAGCATAAATATACAACAAATAAAGGACTTACAGCCAGGTGAAAAACCAAGAACAATAGGCAGTAAGCTTCCGAAAATCAGGACAGCGCAGAAAAAAAAACTGTCCACTTAGCAGGCAGCTGAACGAAACTGTAGCGCAGTTCGGTTGTGGTACAATCAATAAATCAAGAACGTTTATCGTCAAAGATCAATAAATCGATTACAAACGCATGAATTGGACTGTGGTTGCAATGGTAAAAAGTGTCATTAACAAATAAGTACAAATAAGCTAAGTCTGTGGAGTAAACAAGAGTACGTGCCAACATGAATGGGCGAATTCGGCAATAGATCTGTTAATGCTGTTGACGTATGAAGGCCAATAGTGGAGTGCACTGACAGAACGCTAAGACTGGGAGTTCGAGCCACCGCTCGGCAGTACAAATGAAACACTCAGAAAGATTATATAACAGTAGAAGTGTAGACCTTCGGGAAAACAAGGTTACGAACAAATACGTGAACTGTTCATGTAATAAGCACCATGAAACTCAAGTATAAGCTGATGTGATACCTCAGAAACAGGGAAAATACATTACGAATGTCCGGGGTTCACGATGCATGTACTCACTACTAATAAGTAACCAAACAGAAGACAAAAGGACAAACTCTAATTACGATTCGTAATTAACAGTTTACGTTTGGGATATTGCAGCGACCTGGAGATGATTGAGTTTGAATGTGTAAATTCATGATCAGAAATTACCGTAGACAAACATAACCAATTAGCACTTAGTTCTAAGTAGTTTGTATGTTGTTCGATGCCACAGGGATGCGCGTCGTTTGTCTGCTTGCAGTAAGAACAGTTGGTTTTCGCCAATTGAAAGAACACATTTTTGACTACTCTGCTTGCGGAAGGTTGAACCTTTAGCTCCCTTAACTAGTATCGCGTCCGGTGTCACTCCTTAACGCAAACTTAAACGACAGTGTTTCAATACAAAACGTCCTCCACCTATTCCATCGACTTTTACCGTCTTTTGGCACGCGTCAGAATTTTTGGTATGTTGCTTGTTCCATTAGCCATCCTGGGGATCTAGTTAGTACCTGGTGCCGGAGTGCTGAAATATGTCAAGTTCTTTCCGGCCATTTCTTGTCTTCCTGATAGGTGATTTGACAGTGGTCTGTGGGTGTAGCGACTTCATGTTGCCCGTCGTCATGTTTTGTCTTTGAATTCACCATTGAGAGCGCCGATTGATCTCTTTTTGAGTGAACTTCACTTTCATTGGATAGACCGTTGGATTCAATACCGAAAAACTGGTTGCGTCCCACATAGTCACTTCTTCCAGCAACCGTTAATCAACCTACTGAAGCCGATTGTTAAATTTCTTTCGTCAGTGGTATCAGAAGTGCACAGCCGAGTAGCATTTACGAAGCGAATGGTTCCTTTCGGTTGCCTATGCTCTGTTCAAGCACCAAATGAGCCTCTGGTACATTGCACCCAATTGGTATATCAAAGTGGGGGCTTGATACTCCTTCAAAAGTTGTCTTTGAGAGGAGACGATCTTCTGGCAATCGATCTAACAGTGTCGACTGGTCTCCTTGGTAAGCTGTCTACTGCAAACGCTTCGGGAAAGTCTACTGTCTCTCCGTCAGTTAAGGAGGTTAATTGCAGTGTAGGCTTCATCGAGTCATTAGAATGAATCCCTGCAACCATGCTGGTCCTGAGAGAGGTTGGCTTGCCGACTGGTTCACATCGTTCTATAATCTCGTGGGTAATCAGCGAAGTATCCGACTCCGTGTCCAACAATGCCATGGCTCTCTTCAATCCTTTGGGTGTCACGACCCTGACAGGTACGATGGCTAATCTCGCCGGTTTGAAATCACCCTGTCTTGCTGAACGGATAACCCTGGGTTCAACCGGATGAGTAGGCCTGGCCTTTCGAGGGACATGTAGTAACGGATGATGATTAACTCATTATCAGTCCTGTTCAAATTTCACTCTGAAGCGGCACTCTAAGGCCCGGTGAGAGTCATCCAAACACAGAGCATGGACTGGTCCTTTTGCCATGGACCGCCGATCGGGTGTACATTTCGTATGAAAGTTCGGACAATCGGGTAACCGATGCAGTGAGTTGCACTGAGTTGACCTCTCGGGCTCTTAACTTACTGTGTGCACGTTAGCCAAACTTTGGTTTCCGTTACAGTCGTTCCTCACATTTTGAGACCATGTTGGCGCTGTTCGCGCCCACCTGCAGTACTTGCGTATATAGAAGACGTTCGAGTGCGGCTGGCGAACGTGTCTCCTATCGGGTCTAGCAGCGAATACCAACGACATCCCCTCTATCGGACGAATAGAGAAGACGCGAGTCGGTTTACAGATGCAAGGTGTATTCTATATATCGTGGCACCGAAACAGTACCGATACTAGAGATACACCAAACGGAAAACGGAACGAAACGCGACGGCTGTGCAGAAAGCGAACCGCGAGCGAACGACCGAAAGTGAAAGTGGTTTAAAACGAGGTCCACGGAAACCTCGGAAAAGTCAGTCCAGTAAAACGTAGGCAACCGGAGAACACTGAGGTCAATGTCAACCGTCAGAAAAGATCGTGGAGAAAATAGATCCAAAATGGTGTCCAGGAAATAGTCATTTTCTCAAAACGATCGAGGTCACTACACGTACTACTTGTCCAAATCGGCTGCTAACAACATAGGATTGACGATTTTTGAACTCCGTCAAGCCACTGAAGGTAGATTCTCGCCCAAGCTTATTTGCTCTATCAGCTTTCCCTGCCTACCGGCTCTGTAACTCAATAGATAGACATCCGACAATGTATTCCAGTGTATACAACGCATTCAGATCAGCTTCGTCCCCTAAATTATCGTGTTATACTGCAGTTCAGCCTTTTTATCACTAAATTAGATAATTGTCCGAATAATCCCACAGGGCACATGGAGAACGACACCAAGTGGTGAAGAAGCTCGTTTTCAGTGAGTCGTAATCATGCCATTACATCACATTTTATGTGAGCAATGTTAAGTAAACGGAACAGAAATCAAGATAAGGCGATGAGACAAAATTAATTGGAGGGGGAGGGGATCAAATCTCACATGCGTGACCTAGATCCGTCTCTGGACTGTGAGTGGGTGTCTGTGGTGTCATTAGTCTGATCAACGGACCTACGGTTTGTTTGTGGGTAAGGTGTGGGTCAGGGAAGCTTTGTCGCTTGCACGAACTGTTTTTGGGCGCATAACGGGGGATTGTAGAGACGAATGCATACCGCTTCTGCTGCGGCTAGAAAACGGCACTTCACCAGTTTTGATCGCCCACTTCGAACTTTGTAAATTGGCCGGAACGCTTCGGTCACATTCACTGAGTGGTTAGACTGAACAAGGTGTGAACACACAGCGCCCGTAATTACTTTGATTAATCCAGTGTCCAGCAAAGCTGGGTGGTGTTCGCGGACACGTTCGGATAAGTGTCTGGTCGTACGGCCAATGTACGTTGTCCCACAGGAACAAGTAAACGAGTACACACAGAATGAGGCCATAGAATCTGGCACCTTATCCTTTAATCGTAAATACACACACGGTTTTGATGTAAATACAATATGGAGCTTTTCCGCGTCAAATGTTTTGTCGACGGCTCCTGATAATCTGCGATATATAATATCCGCTGGGATATCACCTTCGAACGGCAAACGGATGTATACCGACTTTTTCGGAACAGCTATGGTCTTCGCTCTTTCTTCCACTTGTCGCATTGTCTTATCAATGAAGCGATCCGGACATCCGTTTTTCAGGAACACATTGCGCAGAGAATGAGGTTCTTTGTCCAGCGTGTCCTCAGTGCAAAGTTTGCTCGCCCTATTAATCAGGCAACGGATTAAGTTGCGCTTAAATTGGAGTGGCACAAAACTTTCGAAGTGAATGTACTGTCCATTCCACGTTGTTTTCCTGTACACTGATGGTTGAGCTGAGCCATCCACTCGTCGGCTTAGGCACACATCTATAAAGGCTATTTCATTGTTTGCCTCTTTTTCCATCGTAAACGGATGTTAGGATGGGCTGTGTTGAACGTGTTTAACATAAAGTTTATGTCCATGGTGTCGTCTGCCACGCACATTATATCATCCACATAGCGTTTATAAAGCACACATTGCCTGATGGTGGAGTGCAGTTGATTGTTCTCAATTTTCGCCATGAAAACATCGGCGAACCGTGGTCCCAAGGGTGACCTCACTGCTACTCCATCTTTTTAACGATAGATTTCGTCATTGAGTTTAAAATGCACACTAAACATGCAAGCAAAGAGGAATTGCTTCTGTTCGTCCACCGGAAGGCACACGTCGACGTTGTTTCCTTGAATGTAGACGCACAGATAGTTAATGGTTTCACTGATCGGTACGCTAGCGTTGCACGTGGCCCTTTTTGCCTCCGGTAAAACACTATCAATCTAGCTTCTAGCCACTTTGGTCGGTTGTCCAAACTAATCTTCCATGATTCTGCTATCCGTTGCCAGATCAAGCACCGCGAAGCCTTCCACAGTATCTCCAACGGTACTGACGCATTAGATACCAAAACTTGTGTCCAGGATGGGCAACTTTCGACTCAACGAAAGTTTCGATTTGCCTCATGAATATAAAATATTGCTCGGAATGCCCATCGAAAGAGGCCAGTTCTACTCTCGGCAGGTCGAAAGCTGAAACATCGGTAGTTTCAGGCGGTCTCAAGGGTTAATGTTCATCAACCACGTAGCCAACTGGATAGTGAAACATTGAATGATATGGTTTCCTCGCTGGCTCGATGAGACGAGCTCCTTGTTTCTAAGGCTTTGTTTATATTTCAGCTAACAGCACGTGATGTTTGATTTGATCAGTCTCATTATGTGAATATTAAGTGCCCCGGACACCAGGTACTAACTAGATCCCCAGGATGGCTAATGGAACAAGCAACATACCAAAAATTCTGACGCGTGCCAAAAGACGGTAAAAGTCGATGGAATAGGTGGAGGACGTTTTGTATTGAAACACTGTCGTTTAAGTTTGCGTTAAGGAGTGACACCGGACGCGATACTAGTTAAGGGAGCTAAAGGTTCAACCTTCCGCAAGCAGAGTAGTCAAAAATGTGTTCTTTCAATTGGCGAAAACCAACTGTTCTTACTGCAAGCAGACAAACGACGCGCATCCCTGTGGCATCGAACAACATACAAACTACTTAGAACTAAGTGCTAATTGGTTATGTTTGTCTACGGTAATTTCTGATCATGAATTTACACATTCAAATTCATTCATCTCCAGGTCTCTACAAGTATGCTAGCCTTCCAGTTCACAGCGATTAGAGATACATTATTTGGCACCGACAGAACTACTGGGCTTAGCCTGTCTGGAGAATCAAAAACACTCAAACCATCAGCAGTTGCTTGCCGAGTTGGTTCTATTGTAGCGGCTTCGCAGACACCAAACTCAATAAAATGCAATAGCGAGCTTAGAGCTTAGGCGCGCCTTGTTTAAGTCCGCCTGGTTCCGGAAAAAGACTAACTCTTTGAAGAAAAAAACCTTTCAATACGCCACGTAACAAAACGGCAAGGCGCGCTCCAGTGTAGCGGCTTCGCAGACACCAAATTCAATAAAATACAATTGCGAGCTTAGAGCTTAGGCGCGTTTTGTTTAAGTCCACCGGTGTGAAAATAAGAACACGTGAAAAAGAAGAAGAACCTTCGTCACACACTACGTCAAAACGGCAAGGCGCGCTCCAGCTCATCAGCTCTGGTGATTAGCTAGATCAGCCTCCCTTCTCCTGTACTTCATACAGGGCAATCAATACAAGTACAAAAACCATCAATCGCTGTCGTTCTGCGTCTTTATTCGCTGGACGGGAATTGAGTCCACAAGTCGTGCGTTCGACTAAACCAGCTCATCAGCTCTGGCCATTAGCTCGATCAGTCTCCCTTATCCTTTGCTCTATACAGGACATCAATATAATTACAAAAACCCTTAATTGCTGTCGTTCTGCGTTTTCATTCGCTGGACGGGAAACGTTTCCGCCAATCGTGCTTGCGGCCAAACTATTTGTTGTACAAAGGCCTCATTTTCCCGTCCGAACATTTCAGTGAGACTTCCACTCAAAGTTCCACCTGAGTAGTGTCAGCCGCAGGACTCGCAGTTCGAGGGACGGGTAACCAACCCGCACGATTTCCAAAAACAGAGCAAGATTGATTCGTGGTTTCTAAGGTATTAAACTTAAAATCACAGGGAGCGCAAATATATACAAACCTCAAGTATGCGGCCGAATGAACTTAAAACTAAGATCAAAGGTTCATCGTCCCGCGATTCAAACACAGCTGTGTAATAGAGATTGCTGGTAGGTAGTACGAGTGTGGTGAATTGTGGCCATTGATTCTCTCCCCCCCCCCCATATCAGTCAGTCGCGTGAACCTTGCGCAAGTAAACGGTTTGCCAGAAAGGGTTGAGGAAATCAGCAGCTTGAAAGAGGGTGCAGCAATTGGAGGGGACTAAGTCACAATGTGTTTATATTTGTACTTCTCGGTCGGTAGTACAGTGCCACATTTTCAGATATATCTTTCACTACTGAATTCAGTCTTCTCCCCGTTGGCTGACGGCTAAATGTTGGCGCCGCGGTCCGGGAAAGAAGGATGCCAAAAAATCATGTTGCATCTGGTTGTCGGGAACGGGTGACAGACTGTTCACCACAGAAAGGTAACCCGGGAAGCTAATTGGATCACGGCGTTTCTCGAGAATTGATGAAAAGCGACATAATAATAACGCGGCAAGTACCCACCACGGATGCACCCGAGACGTTCTGCCTTGGGATGGTTACAGCTAGTTGAACAGTCAAGTTCGGCGCTATCGCAAATTGTTCGTAGAGGAGCAGCAGGGAAGTGTCATAACCGGGGTGCTGGTTCGGGAGAGTCACTTTCAAACAAACTCCGAGACTGTTGATAGTCCCCGGAAGTCCTTGGCAATATCAACAGGACTTTTACGGAAAAAACAGCTGCCAAGTGAGGAGGTGCTGTCCTTAAATCAGGAGCTACAAAAGCTGAGCCAGCTAGCATACCCAGAAAAGGCCAAGTAGGGACTGGACCGCAGTAAAGTAGGACAGCTGATTGATGGAATCCCGGATTCAGCCGTGAGACTTGCGTTGCTACGACGGAGGTTTGAGGAATCTGACACAATCGCTGTCTAGAGAGGCAGAGAAAGAACGTTTGGAACGGGCATTTGCGGGAGAGCCGGCTGGAGATGAATATTGCCGTCTACACGGCCGAAGACTCATCGGCCAGCAAGCAGTTCCGTGAAATGGGGAAGGAGCTGGTACCAAAAGAGTTACTCTGGTAAGCGTGACCCCTCTTCATAGCAGGAGACTAGGCGAAAGCGCAAATCGGAGATACCCTGGTCCCCGCGGAAGCTCTCCCGGATCATCTTGGCAGCCGGTCTGCGGTGGCCTTCCCTTGTGCAGAACCAGGCTGCGAACTCAGAAGCAAGGTGGGTCCATCATTCCTGTCATTCAGATATGCTCTACTGGTGCTGAATCATTTTCTTTCCGGGCGAAATCTAATAGAGCCGCTTTGTGCGGTCTGGCCGATGCTGGAATGGCTTGTAGTTTAATTGGCACCAGAGTTGACGGCAGTAGTCCGAAACACAGAATTGGCCTTGTGTAGTTTTGCTCTAATGGCGGTGAATGGTGGGAAGCTGATTGTCAGAAGGATGATCATTTCGAATTTGGAACTGGGCGGCTTTGGTAAGGAGCAGCCATCGATAGTAGTCGAAGGGTTTCCATACGATGTAATAATCCGAAAAGATGCTTTCGGGGATTTCGGATATGTAGCTGCATCCCACAGAAGAGACTGTATCTGGGGGAATGAAAAAGTGCAGCCATTGGTTGGTCCAAGATCCGCATAAACAACTGTGCAATGACACCAGCAAAGGAAGGTCACGTAATACAGTTTGATGAGTTCCTAAACGACAGCGACGAGGATGAAAGTAATAAACCTTCATTGAACCTCCTGGAAAAGTTTCATGATACGTTCTATTGAGGAAACGAGAGATTGGTCCGGATGAGTTAAGTCTACAGCCAGATGAACACCAGGAATACAAAGCCTATCAAAATGGCGCTTCTAGTGATGCGCATTCATTACCAAGCAGAGATGCAGCATAGAATCGATCGAAAGTCGAAGAACGACTTTGTCGAGCCACCACATTCCGTCCGATCTTCCGCAGTGGTATTAGTTGAGAAGAATGAAAATTTTCGCTCTTTTGTAAACTACAGGAAACCTAATATTGTCACCAAGCAGGACCCGCTGCCATTTCCCGTCATGAAAGACCCTTTCGGCTCTGTAGAAGGCGGTCAGCAATTTCGCACCCTGGACTTGGAGTCCGGGTATTGACAAATTGAACTTGCAGCAGAAGATAGAGGGAAGTCAGCTTTCGGGATTCCAGGCGGGCTTTACAAGTTCCAGACTATGCCTTCCGGGCTAACTAAAACACCTGCCACCTTCCGGCGTCTGATGAATTGTCTTTTGGGTGGACGGACTCCCTCTAATTACATTGTGTACACTGATGATTGACTGGTTCATGAGGGGACGCATAAACATTTAGAAAACTTGGAACTAGTTCTAGGAGGAAAAGAGATGCGGGACTTAAGCTAAAACCGTCCAAGTGTAAATTTTTTCCCAGGAAGTGAATTTCCTGGGCCACATTTTTTGGGACCGGGAAAAATTGAACAGGTGCCAAATTAGTCAATTCCGTACAACCTTACGGAAATGAGTTTTATAGAGAGGGCTCACCACCGTCGCTTCATCGAGCGTCTTGCAGAACGGGCGGCACCATTAAAATCTCTTCTTTACACAGAGGACAGTTTCATCTGGGACAATAGATGCGAGTAGTCCTTTGCGTGCTTACACTCGGCTCTGTGTTGGGCGGATTCGCTAGCACTGCTCGACCTGTTCGAAGGGGCTGGTGAGTTCGATCTTGACACAGACTCGAGTGACGGAGCCATTGGAGCGGTTATCCCAGGTTGGACGAGAGGGAATAGAGAATATCATAGCCCACGGGAGGGAGACGGTATGTAAACGGCAGAAAAATTATTCCGCTAAGCGAAAAGGAATGCTGGTACTGGTCACCTCTGCCGGAGAGTTTAGGTCATAGATAGTCGGGTGGGCATTTCGAGTTTCACACAAACAAACGGACCTTTTGTGGTCAGAAAACTTTAAAGACCTGGGAGAACTGACGGCCTGGTGGCAGAAGCCGTTGCGGGAGTTTGATTACGTGACTAGGCATCGAGTGGGCTGCCGATATTCGACTTAGGACGCTCTATCGAAGAGACCAGTTCGAAACCACGGAGGGTGCCCTTCCTGCACTGTCAACTATGTAGCAAAGATTAGTCTACAGGAAGATATTGAGGAAAAGTATTGCTCAATCTAGTCTGACGATAATGACACAGGCCCCACTTACACGACTTTAAAGGCGGGAAGCGGGAAGCCTATTCAGCTGTAGATGGTGAGGTGTGGCTTATGTAACAAGCATCTCTGGGGCCTTTGGAATTATTTCAGCTTTGTGTATAACGTTAAAGCTTTCCAATTTGGTCGCAGTTATCCAACCAAAGCCATTGTTCCCCACTCCGTGGCACAAAGAAATTTCACGACGCCGCTAGCTGAGCTAGGCCACTCCGGTGCCAGTAAACTAGGGCGTGCCGTGCGGACTTGGTTCTGGTGGCCCCACCGGCAAAGAGGTGAATTAGACTTCTGCAGGACTTATGAACTCTGTGGCATCTTCAAAAATTCCAGAACAGCACCGCGCGCTCAGTTACAGCCCATAATAGCTGAACTTCCCAATGAAACCTTTGGTATGGGTTTGGTCAGACCACTGCCACTTAATCAACACGGAAATAGATACTTGCTGACTCGGCTCGATTACTTCATTCATTGGTATGAGGCGATACTCTTGAATTCTGGGGATGCCAAGACCATCACAGATGCAGTCCTGGGGTACTGGATTTGTCAGTGGGATGCACCGGACTAACTGCACTCTTATAAGGGCACGACTTTTGAAGGCTGGTTTACGCAAGAGCTTTTTAGGTCCATTGGTATTGACGAAACACCACCTCTGACCACCCACAGGGAAAAAGATTAATAAAGTGCTCTAATCAGACAACTATCAGCCTCCTCAAGGCCTTCATCGAATGCGGTGCCGATTGAAACACGAAAATACAATTCCGCTTGCTGGCTTTTGCGGTCCGGTGCGCCCATCGACAGATCAGACTCCAAGCTCCCTTCGGACAGGAAGGAAGACCTGTCTCCCGTCCAATTCGAGATTACCTACAACTCACAATTAGAGCACTGCTGTGGTTGAGTACGCCAGCAAGAGTCTATACATAATAATGCGGAGTGAAGACCTTGCCCGAGCAAATCTCCGGACAACACACAGGCGGCAAAAGGAGTAGTATGACGGGAAGGTCTTTGGTATTCCATTACAACCTGGGGATTTTGAGCCGCCTCACAAGTTACTACCCACCGGCGGGGGAGGGTTTCCTGTTAAACTGTCCGGGTGTTAAGAAGGGCTCTTCTGTGTTGAAAAGATTTTTTCAGACGCGACCTGCGTCATCGGAAACGCATCAGTGAACAGTAGTAGTCTGTCGTCAGTTGTCCTCTTCCATAAGCTTGGGCCCCTTGAGTGCGTAGCTCAGGAAATCAACCCACTCAGTGGGAGTCCGCAGTCCGAAGATCAAACCTCAGAGCCGCCAGTACAGTAACCGCCGGAGGTACCAGTAGAAGGAAGAAGAGCTGTGGCCCCGGGGACGGAGCCTTGTGAAAGGGAGAACTGCGAACCAGAGTTCTGGAAGGTAAAACGAGTGTAATTAATTGTGGCCATTGATTCTCTCCCCCCCCCATATCAGTCAGTCGCGTGAACCTTGCGCAAGTAAACGGTTTGCCAGAAAGGGTTGAGGAAATCAGCAGCTTGAAAGAGGGTGCAGCAATTGGAGGGGACTAAGTCACAATGTGTTTATATTTGTACTTCTCGGTCGGTAGTACAGTGCCACATTTTTCAGATATATCTTTCACTACTGAATTCAGTCCTCTCCCGGTTGGGTTACGGTCACAACTGTCAGGGTCATTTGAAGGCCATACTCAGGCGCCTCATTCAAACAAAGGGATGAAAAGATGTGTTTTGTGTGCAGGGGCTTAGCAAATCGATCACAAGTGTGGTCACATTCGGAAGGCGCGCCGAATAATTAGAGGGCTTTTTAATGTCCTTTTAACAATCTGCCCAGTTTTCCATCTTGGATCCGGTGTCCGTCTAGGGAGCTTTTATGTTGATAGTATGGAATGTCTCTGCACTTGGAAGCAGCAAACACGTAGTTTTAGATGTCCATCAGCGCAGCGGTCCTAGTCCGGCCCTTGAACCACACATAGGACTTGGCGTTTGGTGAACACCAAACGAGGACGTCAGATGAGCTGCTTTAGAAGTCAACTGGCTTCCCATTTATTTGGATATCGACATCGGCGGCGAAGAAGCTCAGAAGTTCATTCTTGATAGCGGCTTATACCTCACGGGTACCTCCCTCCCCTTGGCCGAAGTCGACTTCGCGCGAAGGATCTGCCATGGTTTGACCTTGAGCACAGACGGCTAGGACGGGCCTGTCCTTTGTTCCCACTTACAGGAGGGGGCTTTAATCTCTGTCACAGGATTAGCAACCAGCCTGGTAAACGAAAACGAACAAAGTGGATGGTGCTAGAGGGAGCCCTTGAGGTTGTTGGAGGGCGAGCACCCAAGCTCCCGTTGGCATATCTTAAGAGTTACTCCAGAGCTAACATTGGTATCCCGGCGCTGATGGGCCACAAACTGGTAGCAACTGATGATGGAGAAACTGAAACACCAGTCAAAAGTTGCCCGTCGGTGTATTCCGTGGAGGACGCTGATTGGCGCACCGCTATTCGTTATGTATAGTTTTATATAGTTAGAAGTGATCCTCAAATTCTTCAAAATTCACAAATCCTCGAGGTTTTAATATGTGCATTCGCTGATGTTGAATGAATTGGCAGACCAACTGACTCCGCCGCTAACTCCGTTGTTCAGCACGCCGTAGGATCCTGAAAGACTACCTCGGGAGTAGTGGAAATGCGTGATCGTTCCGCCGTGCAGGGGTGGGACAAAATCTGCCTCGGCCAACTACTGCCCTGTTGACCTCACTTCCGTAGCAGGAAAGGTCACGAAAAAGCTTGTGTTTTCCGCCACGTGTGAAAATCCGGAGCACCGTCAAATGTTGTGTGCAGGGCCAAAGTTTTTTCAAAAAACAGGTCATGTCTGGCAAAACTGTTGACTGCTCAAGAAAGTTGGCCGAACTCCAAGGCGGTGGGATGTGTCGCGCAAGTAAACTTTGTGTACTTCATTGAAGCGTTTGATTGGGCTCCTGATGATGAGCTACTGCTAAAACTCCGAGCTGTAGGCACTTCCGAGTCTATGCTTCATTGGAGTGAACACTTTCTGGGGGAGACAACCTTTTCCGTGGTGGTTGCACGGCCAAGGTCCGCCTGATATCCGGTCTGCAAAGATGTGCCGAAAGACTAAGTGCTGGAAACTCTGTTGTTCCTAGGGCTTGTGGACGACCTACCACAAACACTTCGACCCCAGTGCCCTATCGACTCCGAAAACCTAAATATCTGGCCATCGGCCGATCAGCAGTGGATCGTGGTGTACTGCTGGAGGACCTTTGTGCCCTACTCAGCTGGTTGACCCCCGGCGGTTTACATATTGGCCTGGAAAAAGCGCTTGTATGAGGATAAGAAGACCCAATGATGCTCCCGACTTCTGCCTCGGGAGTGTCCAAGTCCACCTAATGACTGAAGAAAACACCTCGGAGTTGTCATTCCCCACAAGTGAGGACATTAGCACACGCTGAAAGAGGCTGCACCTCAGCATGGAGAATACTTGATCTTATTTGCAGTTCATTTGGGTCCCCACCCCTGGCTATCCTCTGATTCCTGTATGCCTCTTATGTGTGTCCTCGCTAGAAATGTTGTGGTTCGGAAGTCTACCCAAGCATGGAGGGCTAGGTAGTCACGCTGGAACAAGTACGGGGCGCTGTCATACGCCTAGCTGCCGGGGTACTTGGGATCAACTGCAAGGAGGGTCTGAAAGCCACGAGGTCTCACCCACTGCCTATAAGCGTCTTCGGAGTGACCCCGTCTATTCCAGGCAACTTGTCCCTAGTGATTTCAGCTAGGACCTGCAGTTGGACTACCCACTCAGGTAAACGACCGTATCAGAGGACACGTTCTGAAGCTCCGTAAGTCGCACTCCACCAGGTTGCCAGCCATCTATCGATTATTGAAGAGAATGACCAACCTCTGGAACACTCTACCGACCGACATGGTGGATGAGGAAACGCAACAAAGTTCACAGGAGACCCAGAATTTATCCCGAAGGATTCCTGGGAGCCCACTGACATCTAGTCAAATCAATAGAGTACGGCGCTATGGGGCCCATAATGGAAAACTTCCAATGCCCTTTGACTAAAGACTGAAGAAGAACGTGCCATGCGCTGCAGGGGTTGTTCACTGCGTCTGTCCCTTAGTGAACAAAGTTTTATATCTGCCAGGGCCAATTTTTTACGTGTCTCTCTCGCTTAGAACAGTCCCGTGACTAGTGTGGGCATTAGCTGACGCATCTTGTCATGGGAACAGGCTACGAGGTCTGTTTCGAAAACTCCGAAGTCCCCCGCAGTTTCAATTTTTCCAGGACCACAATGCTAGAGACTAACTTGTCGGTCTGCAAGGTATTTCTTTACTATTCTATCTCATTTTTTGATAACCCTCTTGAACTTATTCCAAAACTTATTGCAGTAATTCACAAAACATTCAGCACGGGCAAAAAAGATTTCTTAAACATGCCCGTGAAAGACAGCCTTAGCTCGGTTCACTTCAGTCCGGTTCGGCTTCCAGGACTAGACTGCAATCTGCGGGACCGTCCAATTTCTTTCACTATTGAGCTCCTCGATCTCCAGGCTCTTCGATGTTACGGAGAGTTGGCTCCTTCTTGGGCTCGTCTGGGAAAGGTGGGACAGGAAATTTTCAGTTAAGCCTGCCGCAATACTTCATTTCGACTTGAATGTAGGATCACTCTGTCACCCATCAACTCCGCTCGACAATCGCCCAGTCGAAATAAAGACCGAAGACAGAAAAAGTGGAGGGGCAATATGGTGACAGAGATTTTACTCTCATTTCTCACGAAACGGTCCCTCCCAGGTTTTATCCGGTCGAAGTTTAAAGGCACCCACCCGAGTTGCTTCAATTACCTCCTCCTTTAGTTTAATACACAAGCCGATAGAACTCACAGCAAAAAAACTGGCTCCTGGTCCCAGATCTTGCACGGTCTTTTGCAAGCTCGAACTTGTTCCCTCGCAGAGTGTCATGCCCCCGGAGTCCGAAGAGATACTCCCAAGATCCAGCTGTGGTGTCCGTTTCTTTAACAGCTTCGAACAATTCTGTTAAATGCCCTCCTAACCCCTGCCTTTCCCAAGAGGATAGACGTAAATTATCTGACCTCCGCTCATATCCCAGCCCCCGGCGGCATCAGAACCACATAGTGAATGGCAGTTCAGGTTGACAACTTGACAACTTGACAACAACATGCATCCTGCTCCCAAATTCCGATTAGTAGTGAGCTTTTGGAATCAATGCCGCCCCATCCAAATCTGCCGGTTTTCCGCTTTCCCTGAACGTCCCACTTCCTCCCATACCGTATATCCTCCCACACCATCCCACAGTCTACCAGTAGCTACAATTTCTCCAAATCCGGCAGCCGACTTAAGGGGCTGTACATCCAATTTACTTCATGACTACGATAATGATAGTTTCAAAATTGCACTTTTCAATGCTCGCTCCCTTGTGGGTAAACTTACATCCGTCCGCTTCTCTGCACTGCAATCTCACCCGGATGTGATCCTAGTAACTGAAACTTGGCTTATTGAGAAAACTCCCCTCCGGCACATCTCCATACCCGGCCATAATATATTTGCTACGAGTGCATGAGAGACGTGGTGGTGGATGTCTTGCTCATAGTAAGAGCAGTCTTGGAAGACACTTACTCCAACGTCCTATCCTTGATAAGGTCCATGACTCTGTTTGGATCTCTATACCACTGCTCCAGGGACAGCTCGTCATTGGTTGTGTTTGCTGTCCGCCGGGCTACAACATGGGCGATATAAACGCAATCACCGATGCGTTCTGTCACGTAGCTGAAATCCCGCACGCTGCCAAAGTCGTATCGGGGGAATTCAACCTCCCCGGAATTTGTTGGGCAACCCTGAATTCCTCTGCGAAATTACACAATTTAATGCCATTTATCCTGCAAGCGGATGGACTCAACATGTAACATCACCAACCAGAGGGAACAATACTCTTGATCTTAACTTCACTTCAGGCCTCCTAAATATAAAGGCAGATGTCCTTAGCCACTTTCCCGGCTATGATCACAAGGTCATTGCATGTGAATTCTCCGTTCAACCGCATCACCAGGAAAGTCCTCAAAGCCAGAGATTTTTTGGAAATGCAAACTGGGACATTCTACCCACCATCCTGCATAATCGGACCTGGGATCAATTCTTCCTAACATCTGATCCCCAGTTGGTTTCGGATGTGATGCGCTCCAACTTATTCTGCTCTCTAAACATCAACTCCCCCGAGATAATCAAATTCAGTGCGATAAGGACATATCGGCAACAGAGGATGCAACGTAAGTTCGCGAAGTTGCAGCTTGCCTGAGAAAGGACCAACGACCCCTCCATCTTCCTCTGCCTCAGCCACCTCTCACACCGGCTTTTGGGCGGAAAGGGGGAAAAACTGAAAAAGCAATAACTGTACGCCCTTAAAGGGCCGAATAAAATAGCCAACTTCTCTGGCCTTAATAAAACTCGAAACCGCCGATGTACAACCAAAATACAAAATTTGCTCCTATCCGAAAACAACTATGTTGGGGCGGCTTGGTTAATAGCGGAGGCAATATTATTATTAATAATAATAACGGTTTATTTCGGAAAACGCCGAAGCATGCTGCAATGCGAGATCAAACAGTATAGTTGAAATCTGAATCGGAGGTACAAGATGATTGTTCAATTATGTGAACGCGATCGAATGTAAGGGAGAGCATTCACGTCAACTGCTGCGGTACCGCCCGGTGGATTTCAACTCAGGGCCAGGTGGTGGAGCCGGCTGATGGTAGGGTTGAGTTATTCCGCCAAAGAGTGGAGTAGATGGGGAATAGCAAGAAAACGCAAATCCTACGGAAGGAAGACTGTCCTGTCGGAGAACCAAACTGGATTGATGGACACATGGATATCGTGAAAAAGAAACATTCTTGAAGGAAACATATTCAAGCAATAGAGCTTCGCAATGTAGGCGGGGGGTTGCGATGCAAAATTAGACCATAAAAAGGTGGTATTGCGCATAGCAAACAAGAAAAGTCGGTTGAGGATTACAGTTATGAAGCTCAGTGGGCGTATATCGGTTGAGCCAGTTGTAAAACAAAACGGACAACACACTGGACTGTGATTGCCAAAGTGATGGTGAAAGAAGTGACCGGATAAAAACCTATAGACTTCGAGCGGATTGTTTTGCTGCCAGAAGAAAGGGATATAACGCATCAACATGAAACTGGTAACTGTCAAAACTGGACGTGTGGTGCTTAGCTACGATAGTGGAAGAAACGTGGCTTGAAAGAGAGATGACCAGTTAAATGACAGGTAAGTAATTACATACTGATAATTCCCAGCAAAGACTTCACGTGGCGAAAAGAGTGTATGGAGAATCGGAAGTGTCTGAGGCGATCTATCGGAATGGAGCATGGGAAAGGAAATACACGGAACAACCGATGAATAGGTTTGCAAAGTTCGGCAGCCGGATACGGTCCGAGTGTATGATAAACCAATGGACTATACATCTGGACCGTGGTTGCCGAAGTGATGGTGAGAGAAGTGACCGGATAAAACATAGAATTTGAGCGGATTGTTTTGCTTTCAGAAAAGAGGAATGTAATGCATCAGCATGAAACTAGGAACTAGCGAAAAATCGATGAGTGATGCTCAACTGCAACAATAGGACGGACACAGCTGGCAAAAACGATGCAGTACGGGTAGAAGACTATCAGTTTATGTTTGATACGGAAGGCGGACCACTTTATGGCGACCGAACGGAACTCTGCGGCGCAAGAGATTATCAGATGCGCATATGTGGGACACGATACCTTGCAAGATGAGGACGTGGCAATGCAACAGCCCTAAGTGGGCACACAGCGGAGCTGGCAGAGAAAGCAAACAAACACAGAGTCGTCGGTTATTGGGAATCTGTAGAGATAAATTTCGCAGTGTCATATACTGTTTGAAGATTGTGGTGCGGAATTTAGTGACAGCAATAAACGCGTTAGTTCTCGAGTATATCGGTGAAAGTAGCAAAAACGGGTGGGCTTTATCTTAGAGAGTGGTTAAGTTTGCAAATAAGACTGGTGAATAATTTAGCATGAAACCGCAGGAAGTGGACCGGGAACAATGAGCCAAGAATGTTGATGGGTTTTTAAGTGTGCGATAATTATGCGTCAACGAAGGCAAATTTCGCCGGGAGTAAGAAGCCGTAAGTTATGAAGGCGAATTTGGGAGCGAGCACGATGGAGAGTCCATGTTAGCTGGAGGAGACGGCAGCAGGTTTGCGGCATTCCCAGTATATGAACGGTGTTCCTGTTGTCTGGTTTTTTCAGCTCGCAACCGGCGCTAGTGGGTGGGGCTGACCGTGTGCTAGACACCCAACCTGAAAACCATTTCTGGAGGCAGGAGATGCGGTCCACCAACATGTTTGCACCCTCCCATTGTCGCAGACGTCCTGCAAGCCCGATGTGCACCAGACAAAGCGGAGGATCTGTCCGCGCCCCGCACCGGCGGGATTTGCACAGGTGATTTTGGTCGAGATCATGCGGACGTAGAGATGGAGTAGTCTAGTAGATTGCGGGGGATCCTGGAGAGCAGGGTCAATGAGTTAGCGACGGAATGATGGGCGGGTATCAGATTTTCAACCAGAGGTGTGGGCCAGATATTTTGCTGGTGTTATCTCCGGATCATTCCAAGACATCAAAAGGGAGATGCGCGCCGGTTGGTGTCTGGAAACATTAGAGTAGAGAGACGCAGTCTGGGATGCTGCCAGCTGAGGATGAACGACCAATGGTCAAAAGAGAAATCTAGTTATTCAGACACAGACTACTTTGGAAAGAGTGGGGACTATGAGCCATTGGATGTGAATAAAAATACAAAAATAATGACCAGAACTAGGAATAAGAATGATGATTTGGAGGTGAATGGTGGTCGCCGGGATTGGATTTAGTGTTGGAACGCTAGGGCAAAAATAAAGCAGGGGAATGGGGTCAATTCGGACAGAGCAAGGCAAATTAGGTATGATTGAGATAGATAAAAGATGTTGGAGTGCGTGAATTTAGGAGAATCTAACAAGAGCAGAGTCAGTGATGTAAGTCATTCTAAGGGGTAATGATATGCGGACGATGGAGAAGGCACATGGGGTAGGCGGTGTGGACGCTGCAAAGGATGTTGCCCGGGTCATGCTTTCTCTAACTATTCAAAAATCTAGGTTACCCTCAGAAGGTTGTTCCGACTTTGTGTACGTATGGGTTAAATGTAGGGCTTTGGCGACATCTGAATATTTTGTATGGACAATTTTGAAACAGTCTAGTGTCTGACAGGCCCGAATGTCTTCAGGCAGTCTGCTCCAAATACTGGAATAGACGGTGATGAAGGACCTTTCTCTTAGTTTTGTCCTGGAGTATGGAACTTTAGTAGTATGATTTCGGCCACGAAGAAGGTAGGGTGCTTCCTGAGCGGAAAGTAGATCGGTGATGAACTTAGGCACTTAGGCACGTCTTGGAGGAACTGATGTCGCAGCCTTACTATTGAAGGTCTACAATCTATCCATCAAGTTTGGCATATTTCCCTCGCAGTGGAAGACTGCGGTCATCATCCCAATCCATAAGAAGGGACCAATACATGACCCCTCAAATTACCGCCCTATCAACCACACTCCAATCGCTTCTAGGTTGATGGAACGCCTCATCAAACAGCGGATGTCCGACTTCCTGTTGTCCCATAACATCATCCATAGTGGGCAGCATGGCTTCCTAAAATCACGTTCATGCACCACCTGTCAGTACGACTTTTTTAACCTCATAACGGCGGCCGCCGACAACGCTAAATCTATCATCATCATATACCTTGATATGACAAAGGCTTTCGACCGCGTCCCTCACGCTTTGTTACTAACCAAACTCAAAGCTCATGGCTTTTCCGGTTCGCTTTTATCTTGGTTAACATCCTATTTATCGGACCGTTCACAAGTGGTTTCCATTGATGGGTGTTTCTCACAACCTGCTCCAGTCACCAGTGGAGTTATACAAGGCAGTGTACTCGGTCCTTTACTATTTCTCATCTACATAAACGACATATTTCCCATCTTGCACCATGGTACCCCATTCCTTTTCGCTGATGACGTTAAGATTGTCTATGAGTTTCCTCGTCAAAACCTCAACATCATGCTGGATGATATCTCTAGTGACCTAAAGCGACTCGGAGATTGGTGCAATTCATGGAATATGGACTTTTCGACCTCGAAGAGCTGCTACACAACATTCAGATGCCAAGTGACCCCCGGAACCCTGCTTATCCACGACCTACCCATTTCGTACAGCCCTTTAGTTCGAGACCTTGGTCTCCATTATTCTTGTAGCTTTAGGTTTTCTGAGTATGTTCCACTCCAGATTGCAAAGACCAGAAGAACCACTGGTCTCATCTCCAGAACTTTTCGGCTAAATGATTGCAAACTGCTCACTTACAAGTCTCACGCCAGGCCTCTCCTTGAATACTGTCCCATTATCTTCACCAACATGACGAAATCCGACCGCATTTCTCTGGAGTCCGTGCAACGCCAATTCACCAAACAATTAGTAGGCTTTTCCTCCAGTCTGTGTTACAAGGATCGATGCATCCTACTCAATCTTGACCCTCTATGGTTGCGTCGCATGAAGCTCAATTTGTGCTTCCTGTTTAAGCTGTACCACCGTACGGCCTTTTCGTGTACCGAACCCATTCGTCTCACTCCCTCCACGAATTATGCTCTACGCCATCGGTCAATGCAGCTCTCTATTCCTAGATCAAAACTAGCGTTAAGATCTAACTTTTTTCTTATAAAATACTCAAAGTTATGGAATAAACTCCCGCTAAACATCCGCGAGAGTTTCTCAGTTTCCCAGTTCAGAGGCTCGCTGGATCAGTTCTTGACTGTTCCCAATGTGATCCTTCTTACCGGCCTGACCGTCACCGAAGAGGTGGCCTACGAAAACGGGTTTGATTACTAGGATTACTGCACTAGAACTTTCATTTCTCACCCGATGACAAACGCCAGGGCAACTATTCTCTTTTAAGTTATATTGATTACAATCTATACTACTGTAGCCACAGTTTGCTGACTTTTATAACTATACCTAGTTTAATGCTTGTCGGTTCTCCTAATTTTAGACAATGTTCCTGTTCTATTGCCAACCAGTCTAAGTTTCTTAGTCTTAGATGTCTCCACAGCAAATCAGCACGTGGCTTCGGACCCTAGGACACTGAGTTCCGCCGTCTACCACTTTACTCGATCCTTTCACTCCTCTCCCGTTCATCTTGGCTACCACCACTCACCTGGGTTTTATGCCCGGCCTCAATTCGCCTTTCTTAATCACCTCATTCCAGAATCTATTATCCCAGAAGCCCACCTGCTAGTACTTACCTGGTGGCTTTTCCTCTCGTCTCACCTCTGTATCTACCATCCACCAACTACTATCATATTCTCTCTTATGCACCACACCATTTCCCATCAGCAGAGCTAAACTCATCTGCACCAGCTAGCTCGGAATGGACTCTGATGGTCTTAGGCATGGCCTGGCGCTGTATGAGACTGACACACGTATGCTAGCTTGTGCTTTACAACGTTCGTTGTCCTACTCCGTGTGTTGCATAATCCCATCCTGCATTTTCCCAGCCCATGCTAGCGAAACCCCTGATGTCAACGGCACCCATACCATTGCGTCGTTGGAACGTGGGGAAAACAGACCACCCCCAGCAGTTGCGAAAAAAGACAAATACGCATAAAATTACGATCGGGCGGAGGGGCTATGGAAAGTTCCTATATGAACTCAACCACCCCTCTGTTAGGAAACAAAAAAAATAATAATAATAATAATAAAAGTGAACAAAGAGAACAGTGGAAACGAAAAAGACCTCGTGGGATCGATTCGATCTCAAAATACCACTGACATCGGGCTGTGAAGGAATTGGGCAACCTTCATCTATGGGAAAGTATCCCATCAGCCCAGACCTGATCCTGCGAAAGGGGAAACCCCACATCGCCCTTGTTCGCTCGACAAGCTTTGGTCTTCACGCTCGAGACTGACTGGGGTGACAGCGCACTGGACTCTCCACATACGCTTTCCCACCCCCCGCTCTAAGTTTCAACCACCCCATACCCACCATAAGCGCACCTAGCATGCACGTCGACGTCAAATACAATCGCTACCACAGCCCTGACCTTCAACCCATTGACCTGGACAGAGTATCGACGTACCTGACGAATAACGGCAACCTCGATGAAGCCCGGAAAAGGAAAAAAAGAGATAAGAACATAGTGGAAACCGGTCACCTTTTCCATCTATACCCCTCTATCTTCCGTCATCTTTTTTTAGAAAGCGGTCTTCTCGATGTCCTAGCATCTAAGCCACGCTTAGGTTTACAACCCTACCTAACAGTAACCACTGCCTCCTGCCAACTACAATCACATAAACCACGTAAACCCAGCCAGTTCATTATTAATTGTCGCTATTTATTATCATAACCAACAGCTGGAACCACGTCCAGACTGCTAACACCATTTATTTCAGGTTTGTCGTCGCCCACTCTCTCGGGCACCACTTTCGGTGACCAATGTCCACACTTTGACCTGTACCGACAGAGACCTCAATGGCATCTTTTATACCAAATGGGATTGCAATCGGGCCACACGACCTAAAACACCCCCAAATGCTTACAAGCAGATTGATAGACGTCTCCTAACGCAACACCTCTACTACTGATGTCACTGTTGGAGGCTTCAGAAATAACAGTTCGCAAGCAAACTTCTATTGATTGATTGACACGTCCCTTACCGCGCCTGATGAACCATACCCACGGGATGCTGCACATCACCTTGGTCTCACGTGAAACAATCCAATAACAGAGCCAGAATACGCAACACAGGAATTTTCTCTCATTAAAATTCGATACGTTATCCGAACGCGAGTCCACTTGTCCCTCACATCCTTGGTTCCCAACAATGATGCCGAAGATCACCGAGAATCAATAAGTCAATATATTTGTCAGTATAACAGAACAATAAGGCGCGAGCCTACAAGGAGATTTTTCGCTCCGTTTTCTCTTCCAAGATTTCATTTTTCTTCCGATCAGTATCCAGCTTGAAATTGACTCTTCACCAGTTAAAGGCCTTCAAGTTGCGCTGCCTTTTTTTTCTGAATGATAAGGGTTATTGATCCCGAACCTAAACTCACCTTATTTATGGATTGCTGTTTCCTCCACATTCATCAACGTTGCCTGTCCATTTCCACAAAGCTTCCTCATGTCCCCTCGTTTCATGATGAACTCCCTCTATTAGAATCGGGAATATCCATCATTCCGGGCCAACTTCATCTCCATAGAGAGCCGCTCTCTTCATATTCACCAAAGTTCACGGTTGTACTCCCATTCATTTCCTTAACCTCTCCATGTCCATAACTTACTCCGTGCATAGAACCAGCAATGGGCTTCAGTTACCCACATCTTGCATTATTATGACTTATAACGCATCCATAGCGCTATATTTTCACGATATATTTTGTATTTTCACGGACCACCACCAACCAGTCGAATCCGAAACCAAACCGTATTTGCCGCGCAAACCTTTATAATTTCAGTCGACTCAAACTATCTCTAGCTATATTGTTTTGCTTCTGACGATTCCACTCGCTTTCCTGAAATTCGTGTATAGTTCATTGTTTTGAGTAACGTTGTACACCATGATCATGCGCTTGCGCATGCGTCTCGACCATGGTCGAGAAATATACCATTATTATTATTATTATAATGTAGGAGGCTTAATAAAAGATGAAGATAGAGTTTCATGCCTTGTAGCCACGGAGGTTCAACTCTTAGTAGCTCACGTCTCTCTTTGTAATTCGAGAATGATGAGGAGCCAAGTAAGTGCTTGGTAAAGGATAGCTAAACTCTTTCGATCACAAGTCTATCAGATTTGCGTACTTGAGTGTACACCAGAGGGCGGCACTCGAGCTGTAGTCTGGTGTGTGATTCAAAGATGAATAGCTGGCTGTCGCGCATTTCTAAAGTTATGCAGATGAGGGCTATCGACCTCTTTGCCTTAGTTACGTGGTAGGTGGCTTGTTCTTGAAAGGTGAACGTGCAGGAATACTGTAGGCCGAGATCTCGTACTAGCGGAGTAATAGGAATGTACGAGCCATTTAAGGAGAGGAATTCATGAGGAGTTTGACTTTTGTCAAGTGAGAATGGCACTCTTAGCAAAGAAGAAACCCATTTTCCAATTAATACACCATATGTGAAGAGCGTTCAGGTCGTCAGCTACTTTGGTGAGGGTATAGGTCAAGGTATGGGGTTAAAAGAAATATACAGTTTTCATGTCATCAGCGAATCGAAACGAGGTGCCATGGCGTATTACGTTGAATAAGTCGTTAATGTAGAGAAGAAATAAAAGCTACTCTTTCCATTACCCTAGATATAATCTGAGTGTGGTTCACAGGGCGGTAATTGGCAGGGTCATGTAAGGCACCCTTCTCATGAAGAGAGATGACAAAAACGTTTCCCACCAAGATGGGGAAATGCTCTGTGACATGGAGAGGTTAAATAAGTTCAGCAAAAGCATCGCAGTGTCCAGGCCGTCAAGACGAAACAGAGCTGGAGGGATACCATCGGGTCCAGGGCGGGCAAGGCGCCGGGTGATAGTTACCGGCCTTTGGATTTCGTTGGCTGAGAATAATACGGTTGACAATGTATTGGCAATCAAGGAGGTGAGATACTGGGTTGGACTCTTGTGGTCTTTTATGAATGTAGAACAGGAGAAGTTATTGATCCTCAGCTGGCAGCATCCCAGACTGCGTCTCTCTACTCTAATGTTTCCAGACACCAACCGGCGCGCATCTCCCTTTTGATGTCTTGGAATGATCCGGAGATAACACCAGCAAAATATCTGGCCCACACCTCTGGTTGAAAATCTGATACCCGCCCATCATTCCGTCGCTAACTCATTGACCCTGCTCTCCAGGATCCCCCGCAATCTACTAGACTACTCCATCTCTACGTCCGCATGATCTCGACCAAAATCACCTGTGCAAATCCCGCCGGTGCGGGGCGCGGACAGATCCTCCGCTTTGTCTGGTGCACATCGGGCTTGCAGGACGTCTGCGACAATGGGAGGGTGCAAACATGTTGGTGGACCGCATCTCCTGCCTCCAGAAATGGTTTTCAGGTTGGGTGTCTAGCACACGGTCAGCCCCACCCACTAGCGCCGGTTGCGAGCTGAAAAAACCAGACAACAGGAACACCGTTCATATACTGGGAATGCCGCAAACCTGCTGCCGTCTCCTCCAGCTAACATGGACTCTCCATCGTGCTCGCTCCCAAATTCGCCTTCATAACTTACGGCTTCTTACTCCCGGCGAAATTTGCCTTCGTTGACGCATAATTATCGCACACTTAAAAACCCATCAACATTCTTGGCTCATTGTTCCCGGTCCACTTCCTGCGGTTTCATGCTAAATTATTCACCAGTCTTATTTGCAAACTTAACCACTCTCTAAGATAAAGCCCACCCGTTTTTGCTACTTTCACCGATATACTCGAGAACTAACGCGTTTATTGATGTCACTAAATTCCGCACCACAATCTTCAAACAGTATATGACACTGCGAAATTTATCTCTACAGATTCCCAATAACCGACGACTCTGTGTTTGTTTGCTTTCTCTGCCAGCTCCGCTGTGTGCCCACTTAGGGCTGTTGCATTGCCACGTCCTCATCTTGCAAGGTATCGTGTCCCACATATGCGCATCTGATAATCTCTTGCGCCGCAGAGTTCCGTTCGGTCGCCATAAAGTGGTCCGCCTTCCGTATCAAACATAAACTGATAGTCTTCTACCCGTACTGCATCGTTTTTGCCAGCTGTGTCCGTCCTATTGTTGCAGTTGAGCATCACTCATCGATTTTTCGCTAGTTCCTAGTTTCATGCTGATGCATTACATTCCTCTTTTCTGAAAGCAAAACAATCCGCTCAAATTCTATGTTTTATCCGGTCACTTCTCTCACCATCACTTCGGCAACCACGGTCCAGATGTATAGTCCATTGGTTTATCATACACTCGGACCGTATCCGGCTGCCGAACTTTGCAAACCTATTCATCGGTTGTTCCGTGTATTTCCTTTCCCATGCTCCATTCCGATAGATCGCCTCAGACACTTCCGATTCTCCATACACTCTTTTCGCCACGTGAAGTCTTTGCTGGGAATTATCAGTATGTAATTACTTACCTGTCATTTAACTGGTCATCTCTCTTTCAAGCCACGTTTCTTCCACTATCGTAGCTAAGCACCACACGTCCAGTTTTGACAGTTACCAGTTTCATGTTGATGCGTTATATCCCTTTCTTCTGGCAGCAAAACAATCCGCTCGAAGTCTATAGGTTTTTATCCGGTCACTTCTTTCACCATCACTTTGGCAATCACAGTCCAGTGTGTTGTCCGTTTTGTTTTACAACTGGCTCAACCGATATACGCCCACTGAGCTTCATAACTGTAATCCTCAACCGACTTTTCTTGTTTGCTATGCGCAATACCACCTTTTTATGGTCTAATTTTGCATCGCAACCCCCCGCCTACATTGCGAAGCTCTATTGCTTGAATATGTTTCCTTCAAGAATGTTTCTTTTTCACGATATCCATGTGTCCATCAATCCAGTTTGGTTCTCCGACAGGACAGTCTTCCTTCCGTAGGATTTGCGTTTTCTTGCTATTCCCCATCTACTCCACTCTTTGGCGGAATAACTCAACCCTACCATCAGCCGGCTCCACCACCTGGCCCTGAGTTGAAATCCACCGGGCGGTACCGCAGCAGTTGACGTGAATGCTCTCCCTTACATTCGATCGCGTTCACATAATTGAACAATCATCTTGTACCTCCGATTCAGATTTCAACTATACTGTTTGATCTCGCATTGCAGCATGCTTCGGCGTTTTCCGAAATAAACCGTTATTATTATTAATAATAATATTGCCTCCGCTATTAACCAAGCCGCCCCAACATAGTTGTTTTCGGATAGGAGCAAATTTTGTATTTTGGTTGTACATCGGCGGTTTCGAGTTTTAATAAGGCCAGAGAAGTTGGCTATTTTATTCGGCCCTTTAAGGGCGTACAGTTATTGCTTTTTCAGTTTTTCCCCCTTTCCGCCCAAAAGCCGGTGTGAGAGGTGGCTGAGGCAGAGGAAGATGGAGGGGTCGTTGGTCCTTTCTCAGGCAAGCTGCAACTTCGCGAACTTACGTTGCATCCTCTGTTGCCGATATGTCCTTATCGTACTGAATTTGATTATCTCGGGGGAGTTGATGTTTAGAGAGCAGAATAAGTTGGAGCGCATCACATCCGAAACCAACTGGGGATCAGATGTTAGGAAGAATTGATCCCAGGTCCGATTATGCAGGATGGTGGGTAGAATGTCCCAGTTTGCATTTCCAAAAAATCTCTGGCTTTGAGGACTTTCCTGGTGATGCGGTTGAACGGAGAATTCACATGCAATGACCTTGTGATCATAGCCGGGAAAGTGGCTAAGGACATCTGCCTTTATATTTAGGAGGCCTGAAGTGAAGTTAAGATCAAGAGTATTGTTCCCTCTGGTTGGTGATGTTACATGTTGAGTCCATCCGCTTGCAGGATAAATGGCATTAAATTGTGTAATTTCGCAGAGGAATTCAGGGTTGCCCAACAAATTCCGGGGAGGTTGAATTCCCCCGATACGACTTTGGCAGCGTGCGGGATTTCAGCTACGTGACAGAACGCATCGGTGATTGCGTTTATATCGCCCATGTTGTAGCCCGGCGGACAGCAAACACAACCAATGACGAGCTGTCCCTGGAGCAGTGGTATAGAGATCCAAACAGAGTCATGGACCTTATCAAGGATAGGACGTTGGAGTAAGTGTCTTCCAAGACTGCTCTTACTATGAGCAAGACATCCACCACCACGTCTCTCATGCACTCGTAGCAAATATATTATGGCCGGGTATGGAGATGTGCCGGAGGGGAGTTTTCTCAATAAGCCAAGTTTCAGTTACTAGGATCACATCCGGGTGAGATTGCAGTGCAGAGAAGCGGACGGATGTAAGTTTACCCACAAGGGAGCGAGCATTGAAAAGTGCAATTTTGAAACTATCATTATCGTAGTCATGAAGTAAATTGGATGTACAGCCCCTTAAGTCGGCTGCCGGATTTGGAGAAATTGTAGCTACTGGTAGACTGTGGGATGGTGTGGGAGGATATACGGTATGGGAGGAAGTGGGACGTTCAGGGAAAGCGGAAAACCGGCAGATTTGGATGGGGCGGCATTGATTCCAAAAGCTCACTACTAATCGGAATTTGGGAGCAGGATGCATGTTGTTGTCAAGTTGTCAAGTTGTCAACCTGAACTGCATTCGGATGAGGTACTGGCATGACGATCTGAGTAGTCTTGCCGAGACTTCCTTTCTCGTTGTTGGAAGAAGTGTTCTCATGATTCACTCTACCTGGAGGCGAAAGACTTATTGGGTTTGGAGAGCGATGCCCGGGTCCCCGAGGTGAGATGACTGATTTTGCTGACAAAGGTACTCTATTTATTTTCGAATTCGTTACGGATACCGGTGCAAATACATCTAGTCCTGCCCCTTTCTGTGGTATGCAAGTAGTGGCTATTTCTAACATCGACTGTTGGGGGATTAATGATTTTACTTCAGGTACTGGGCTGTTTTCCCGAACCGGTGTTGGGTTTCGGACTCCTACGAGGGTCGGAGTTTGTTTTTTGACCTATATGCTGTGGGAGTAGTTTGTAGGTTCGACCAGAAACTTCTTGAGCTAGTCGAAAGAATCATGGCAATCGGCTTTTCGTATGATATTTTGTTACTAGTCCTGCAGTCAGGGGAACTTTTGTCAGTTTTGTGAACTTCAGGGAGCATATTAAGTTGGGCTGTTTCATTGAGGCCCTGCAGCAAGTTTTGACGCTTGCAACGCTGCTCAGGTGGAGTGGAGACTGACGAACTACCTAGGACGACAGCTATTTTGTGACTTACTACAGAAGAGGTCTTCGCATAATGGTCGACGCTTGCTAAATTGACCACCTGAGAGGGACTAATGGCTAAATATTCGCCAGGGTTATGGTTCTTTGAATGGCTTTTGTGAACCTCTCTTTGTAGGGGGTTTTATCGGGAAGTATCTTCGCCGGCATGAATCCTGTATTGGCAACGAAAAAAGAATGTCGGCTGATAAATTCCTTGGCAGCAGCTTCAGTATTAAACTGAAACAGGAGCGGACATGTATTTTGCGGTGAGGTTTTGCGGAGTCTGACACAATAGCAAGGTTGCGAATCCAGGTTGTAAGCCTTCAAGATTAATTTCTTAGCAGTTGAGAGAGGTATTCCATCTGGAATGTTGAATACTATTGCACTGTTGGCTTTTTAATGCTTCTAAAGATTTCAGAGGCAACAGTATCCATGAGCTTCGTGGCCGAGATTGGGTTTGCCTGAGTATGGTGTAGAGATGGGTCGGGCAGAAAGGCTAGGGGACTTGACTGACCGATGGTTTGGTCGAAAGCGTCAAGCAGAGAAGAAAAACTACTCACAGTCTTGCTTATTTTGGCGGTCGCTTTGGTAGCATCTCCAAGTATATCCACGAGGGTTACCGGAAAACTTTTGAGCGTGCTTTGGAGGTGAGGGGCCCTACAGCGGCGAGCCCTAGCTGTGATTTTGGGCAGGTGGACGGCAATGGAAAGCATAGCTAAGCTAGTGGAGTGATTGGTAGGTAATTGGACGCGATATTGCAGGAAGTAAAATATAACCCGTAGGGTGACAACTGACAGGTAATAGGTAAATTAACGAACTGTGTTAGACTGCGGGGTATCGAAAAGATGGGAGAAAAAGTGAATAATCGAGTTTGAGAGACCGGATAAAAGGCGACTACTTAGGGAGGGTTTTGAACAAAGTATTAAGTTCGTTAGAAACCACGAATCTCTGAAAATATCTTATATACTGATTCGTGATAATGTTTGACTCCCGCAGGTTCGTGTGACGCAGTTATTGCTACTATCGTATCGGCACATGAGTTAAAATAGTAATAGATACTAGTGGTAGCCAAATGCTTGATCTAAAAGCTGGAAAAGAAAAAAGACTGAGACAACCTGATTTTGCATCACGACGAACTTGGGAGTACTCTCAGACAGCCAGGATTCCGTTATCAATATAACGTCTTTATTACATGTGAGGACGAGTGTTTTAGGAGAGCAGCTTACCAAAAATAGAACAAGAGTTGAAAAAGGCCAAATATATGCCATCTGTGAGTGGTACAGGCACATCAAAGGGGCCTTGCAAATTGGAAGAAGGCAAGCTATCGCAACTGGGAGGAGTGGAGATCAGAGTCAAAGGGAGATATATGAACGTTGCCGCTAGCTGGGGTTTAGACGGGGTGGCTTCCAGCCGAGCAGGGGTAAATGGTGCTGTGAGAGGGGCCGCTGTGATGTAGAGCGACTGGGCGTCACCGGAAGGGGGGTTTCTGGGGCAAAGCCGAAAATCCGTGGAATTTGAAGGGTTGATGGTAGCAGGGGTGATTAGCAGCAGTTGAGGAGTACTGGCCGATAGGAATTTGGCAATGCCTGAAGGGGATTTGGAAGGCAGGATTGGAAATGTTTGAGAAGTAAGAGTGTGGAGAGGTAGATTAAGCTGCCCACTTCGGGAAGGATGGGGCAAGTTGGGCTGAATACCGAATATGGAGCATTTAGAATAAGGAACAGCAGAGATAGTTGTCAGATGGTGGGAAAAACTTGGGGCAGAGGAGAAGGCGTGTGAGGGCCGTATTTTAATGGTGGCAGGCAGCGAAGGAGTTAAATTTATAGGCACAACCAATATGTGGGAATAAGGGATGATTTTCAAGATCGAAACCAGATTCGTTGATTTAAAACGAGTTGTTGCAAGAGGAGACGGTTGAATGAAGGAGGGGTTTATGAGAAATGTGGGAAGGCTGGTAGACCTATTCCCCTGGACGACGAGTAGCTTGTCAGGGGAGGGAACAAAGGCGATCAAGTGGGAGAGCGAGGCAATAGTTGGCATGTTTTGCTGAGTGGCAGCAAGAGGAGAGAAACTGACGTGTCTGGAGCAACAGTAATGGGATCGGATTTCAAAGAGTCCAGGGCGAAAGCAGATGAGGGGGCAGCGGGTTGTAGTAAAGACGCGGAAGGCATTTGTAAAGATAAAGCAGTGGGGACGTGAGAACAAGCGGTGGGGTCGTCAGCTATCTGCGCCGAAAGCTGAAGGTTATCAGGAGTCATTCTTGTGGGAAAAGTTGAAAAATATTCAGTAAGTTCCTTTTGAAAAAGAGTTTTGTCTTCGGCTAGTTTTATGTTTTTATAAAGTGAACTAGAATTCTTATTGGTAAGCATTTTATTGAACTTCCTGGCGGAAAGATCATCTTCAAATGGAATAAGGGTTGGACAGTTGAAGCGCTGAACGCCCTCACGCATTCTTGCTATTTGACAAGGAAAGTGGGTCATACTACAAGCATTCAACAATGTATGCTTAACGTGCTCTAGGGGTACTCTCTCTAGGACTTTGAAAACGGTTGCCTTATGAGAGTTCCCCACTCTTATGAGAATCGCAGACGGAAAAGAGCCAGAAAAATGGCCAACAGCTTTCAGGTTGCGTAGTGTATGTTCAGCGATGCACAATAGGGAGACGAGTTTGGATACAGCACCTTCTATCCCTGGGAGCCGGGACTTTGTACTTGAAATACTTTGGCCTGAAGGTGACTTTTTTCCTTCAAGCCCGGGGTCGAGCGCTGTTTTAAGGCTGCAGGAGCTCAAATGACCCTATTTTTTCTAGCTACTGAAGTGTGAGAAGGGGGTGTTATTGGAAGACTCCTTTACTACACGTGGTATTCAGAGGTATTAAGAGGGCTCAGTGAGTAAAGCGGGACAGTGAAGGCCATTTGTAGCCAGGTTAGAATTTACTACTGAGAAAAACTCCCTGAATTTCTCTGAGTTACTGAAATGCTTTAAGAGGCTGAAATTTTTGATATAACCCAAGATAACTGAGTAGAAACTATATCGACAACAGCAAGCAAAACTACCTGGTGTAGCTCAGCAGACTGAATTCTTAAAATGCTCTCTCCCATTAGCTCAAGCATCAAAAAATCACCTCCGCCGCAACTGAAAAAGTCCAACCCCCCTTCAGTGAAAGCTTGATTGGACTAAGCTCCCTTCGATCCCATCGTAAACGGGGCTACCAATTCGAACTTGAGCCATTTTGACTGCGAAACCTGAGGCCAATGCCACCCTCCTATAGAAACTTGTGCATAGGCAAGATTTTTGTTATTCGTCCACATTTTGTTGTCCGCAGCGTATGCTCGTTGTGGGACCGTATTTCATTTTCACCCGTACAGCCCGACGGTCAAGTCCACTTTTTTCCTTGTCCGTTGTAGTAAATTATGGAAAAACTTCCAGTTGAGGTAGGCTTTCTGTCCAATCTCCCATTCTTCAAGCAAGCATTAAAAACATATCTCAATGTCCTCAGGGAGGCCTACCTGACGAGTGAATGCATTACCTTGAACCAAGAGCTTGAAAGAGGCACCCAACTTCAAAGTTCTCATGACACCTCTTCCAGCTCAACCATCTTGTTCTTACTAGGTCACATAGTCCGCCGTCTTGGCAACCCTATCTCTAAACAGGGTTAAAAGTCCAGCCACGGGAACGTTCGAGCTACGCGTAGCAACCAACTTCGACGCAATTCCAAACAAAGTCGATTCCAAATAGCTACGGTACTATATACAACAAATTAATTAATTTTACAATAATCAAACCTCAGTAGTGTTCCTTCTGGGCTCTTTCGTCTCAAATTGGACAACAAATCAACAACTGCAGCTGGGTTACAGCAAAAGGCTAGATACGGAAGATGAGGTTACCGAATGCAGTCACAACGAAATTCAAGCTGAGCGACTCTCGCTCGAGGCAACGGTAGGAGTCCGGTTTGTGACAAAGATTTAGAGAAATAAAACAAACAATCAGAATTCCGGCAAAGATAGTTCATACAAATGGTAAATGTCGTTTGTAACATGGATGCTAATGCATGGAACGGGGTTTCCTGAACTACTTTACACAGGGCATCAATGTTCTTGTATTAGCCAGCAACCAAATGAAATTCCACATTTTGATCTCATCACTCATGTATCATTGCGTCTCATTACTACCTGACACATGATATCCCATTTAAAGTCTCTAGCGATAATCCTGAACGGCCCCTCAGAGACAGTTCACTGTTTGCTAAGTTATCTGTCACTACTGATTCAGACTCAGATCCAGATATTCCTTGATTACTTGTTCTAGCCCCTGGCATGAGCTACCTCGTCGTTGTAGTTGTGATGCTCACCAAAATAATTTGAGGAGCACCAAACCGCCCTCCCAAATTAATAGTGCTGACCAGGATGTGCAATCCCTAAATCTCAAAACCTCAGGCCTTTGAGACGTGACCGGAGTACAGATAAAGCGAGCATCCAATATATCCTTAATCAGAGAACTCAGTATACGACACAGAGACTCAGTAGTTCAGTCCTTATGTCTAGGACCGCCATGCAGCCTTGGTTCTCCACCACCAAGTACCCTCTTTGGGATGAGCTAGCACAACGATCCATCGCATATTGAGGTCTACGAGGTTAGATACCAGAGTCCATACGCATAAGTGTCCGGCCCAACACAACCAAATTTTCTTGAATAATTCCGCCTCTTGCAGTGGGGTTTCATTTTGATTCTTATCACGTTGTTAGCGCTGCATGCTGGGCTTTATCTCCGTGCGAACTGGAGTTCGAGCGATCATAAACCTCATAAAATAATCTCAGACAGTGGTGGACTCTACCAGACTCCTCATTTTGTGTCCCTTTCAAACGGCTTTGGAGCTCTTGACTCCACGGACATTGTGAGCGTTTCTTCGGCTCGTCTGTGGACAATCCTGGCCGTAATGGTCACCCTGCACATGGATGACCACCAGTGAGGCGATTTTACCAGTAAAAAGCAAGAAACCGGCAAAAACAAACAAGAAAAATACCCTACTGTTTTGTTTTCTAAGAACACTAGCCCTCTTCAAATGTGACCCATGTCTCCGGGTCGCAGTGTTGTTACGGAATGACTGGTTTGGTTGACCTATTCCCATATGCCACGTGCGGTCCATGTTTCCTCCGGGGCTGTGCGGCCTTGGTCATCCATCAAAAGCTGTTCAGCCTTCTCTAACAGCCGGGTATTTGACTGTGATCAAACGATAAAAATTCTGAGAAAGTTTGAATAGCTCTTGGAACTCCACCGGTGGATGCTGATAGATGTGTATGTAGACCGTTAGGGCTCGCTCCCCTGATGAATATTCTGCCTTATCCTTTTCCCACCTTTTTATTCCCGAGCCGGTCCTCACACTGTTGTTTTCCTGCTTTGCAGTATGCTAAGGACGCCAAAGATATCACAATAACCATAAAATAACCTCTTCGTGAATTTACCTTGCTCGCTTCCAAGTGTAGTCTGTGTGTCAGCCCCATGGAATCGGATCACAGCCGAAGCCAAGCATACATTTCTTCGTACGAGACCAGTTTTCTCTGATTCTCTACCTTTAGTACCCCTGACGGTTTCTTCCACAATCGTGCTCCAATTTTCTCAGACTTTATCCAGCATAGACAACCCACTAAACCGGGGAAGATGTAGTAACAAATAAAATGTTTGGTTAGCAGGGTGCCAGTTACACCCGAGAGCAAATTATTCTTTCACACCTATCAAACCTTATCGGTGTTGGCCTTCACTCTGCACAAGCAAACGGCATTAGGGGTTGCCATACTTAATACCTCACAACTCTCACCCCTTGGGTCTCTTCAGTATCTAAGCTCGGGCACGCCAAATTACAAATCACCAATCTTTTTCATGTTTACACGGCTGCTTACCCGGTGTATGAGAAACTGCCAACCTGTATTACATAGCTCAATACCCTCGGGGACTACATTTTGCAGTCGAGTATTTAAAACCTAGATGGAAATACGATAAGGATGACACTGGCCTTTCAAACGAGGTTCTGTCCTTGCTTCATTTATATAGACTCGAACAAACCGTTACAAGTTTTCGTCACTTGGTATCACTGATAACCGATGGAACCACCTCCAGTCTGAAAACTTCATGTTTTCTAGGTCCCTTATACCTCGACGTAGCCCGCCACCTCAGCTTCCACGTTCGATATCCATGGATTAAGCCTGACTTTTGCCGGCAGAGCCCTAAATAAACGTCTCATGGCTACCGGGGACGCAATCAAGTTACTAGGAATAAAACGCTCCCGATCTCTTCTCAGCAGATCATTTGGCGTCTCCTAGCGCAACACCTCTCCTGTCAATATATCTAATGGAGCCCGCATAATTAACAGTTATCGCACAACCCACCCCCACACCAACCGCTATCATTAAGCAGTTCTATCCGCCAAGCCTTGCCGAACCCGGCTGTTTCACCGACACACTCTCCACCCCACCAGATGACCCATGCCTTCAGGATGATGCACATTACCAGTGCCCGTCGCTGCACGGTTGTTCCCTGGGAGCTATTTGCACCAACCAGATATCGCAGCTGGAATATGTTACACAGAAATTCGCTACTCTTAGAATCATGGTACCCCATCCGAATGCGAGGTCAATTTTCCTCCTCATCGGTGGTTCCCATTAATGAAGCCGGACAAAACTGAGATTCAATAAGTCAATTTTTTGACGGCAAATCGGCATACTATGACTCTAGATTGTGCGAAGGTTTTCCACCCTGGTATCTATTGCAAGACTTTATTCTTCCTTCGATATATATCCTGCTAGAAATTGATTCTACACCGATCCAGGATCCTCCGTCTGGGCTTTCTCGTAACTTCATGATAAGGGTTACTGATCCTGGAACTAACATCAACCGTCTTGTAAGATGGCATTCCTCTCATATTCAATAACTTACCAGAGGGCACTCTACAGGATTTGCTTCGTATCTCCCTGCTTTTTAAATTACCGCTTTCACTGAACTCCGGGAGATCTGTAATTCATTATGCCTTTTTGGCAAATGATGCAAGCTCAGCACTATATATTATTGCTGTTTGCAGTATTCTCACTGTTCACCATCGCCCATCTCGAAATGGAAGATGGTCAGCATTTCCCGCACAAACCGTTGTCAGTTTGTTCCCCTAAAACTATTGCTAACTATGCTGTTATATTGCTGAAACATTTGGCTTTTCTTATAATTCATGTACGGTTCTTTGTACTGAGTAACTTTGCACTTTATGATCATGCTCTTGCTTGTGAGTCTCGACCGCGTTCGATAAAAATACCGTTAGCACTATCATTATTCTCCGCTGACTATCCAGCGCCCGCGAAGTGTTCACGCATGTGTCTCAAGCCGCTTTCAGGCCCGGTCCGGGTTGTATCGACCACATTTTCACTCCTCGTTGATTTTTGCAGCACAGACACATGTCCAGTGGACCCACAATCCCTGAGTTTCTTGATCTGAAAGTCACATTCAACTCAGTCGATCGCACAGTTCTCTGAAGCTGTCTCAGTGAAGGGTGAGCTAAAAGAATTTATTTCTCTTTTTCAATCCCTGTATGCAAAAGGCCGAAGCTAACTTTTAGCTTGCGGCGATCTTTCACTCCATTTCACCACACGAAGTACTGTTTATCGGCGGCACCTTCTTTCGCCGTCCCTCTTCAATTTTTTGATTGAAGTGATTCTTCAGATAGCCTTGTACTCGTTTGAGAATAGCGGCATCGATTCTTGCCTGAGGAGTAAACTGTCAGACGTGGAATGCGCGGATGATATTATTCTTCCGAGTGAAGATGCAGGTAAGTTGTAAGCTTTTCCTGATAGGCGAAACAGACCTCCAAAGTGTAAAAAGCTGCTGCAGGGCTGGATTGGCTTTACATCAAACCTTTCGTGGATGAAGGAAACTCTATCTGAAGCAGATATGTCATTTGATTAAAAGGTTACACTTCAACGGGGGGAAAGATAAAGGACAAAATATCATCGCGTATAATGAAGGCTCGTTTGACATTTGCCAACCTCGGCCGTTTTCGGCATCGCAGTGACATACGGTCTTCTGTCAGGGGTCGAAAGTACGATTTGGCGGTTAGGTCAGTTCCTCTATAAGGCTCATAAACATCGGTGAGAGGTAGAAAATAGGCGAGTGCAGTCGGTGTTCGAGCACCGATACTTCAATAGACTCCCCCGAATGTGGTGTGAAAACCGTAAGAGCAATGTCGGGATTAGAAGTAGGGTGTTGGGAACCAGCGGTCAACATGTGGATCAAGTACTTGATCTAAACAGGTTACGTTGGTTGGGACATGTGTTACGCGTGCCCACAGACGGGCTTCTTCGGCTTACGCTGTTCTCCGGGGCAGGCAGCGGTTGGAAGTTAGGTCGAGGCCGTCAGCCTGTGACACAGCAGATAGGCATAGGAATCTTGAACAGTAGATGTGGCAAAGTGGGACGAGCTAGAATTTGAGGCTAGGAACCACTCAAACGACCTACTAAAAGCTCGGAAACATTCAACGATACGGCTAGGCGTCGAGGCCAGTGGCTTAGTTGCATCCAGACACCACATGTGTCCCCCTGAGTTTCGCTTAACAGTATAGGTTTTTGTATCTCCCGCACCTTATGCTTCAGCTCTGTCCCCCTTGACCCGATGAGCAAAAAGGTAGCAACCGAAATCGAAGCACAACGGCGAGAAGGCAACGGATGAATAAACTGAACTGAACTGAATCTCTTCCCGTTTCTTATTTTGAGGAGGTCTTGAAGTTTTGTGGTAGCACGCTGGCACAGGTCTGAAGCCTAGACTGATCTCGGATCTGGTGATTATCTTGTTATCTGAATGCCATCTGTGAGTTGAAAGAAGGTCTACTGGATGGTAGGGCAGTGGACAACGAAAGAGGATTCAAGATACAAATTTCAACAGTATCTCGTGTCTGGAGTTGCACCTGAGCTGACAGACAGATCACTAGACAAAGTGAAAGGATTTGGGATACTACTCTTGACTGCACTTTCCCTCTCATACTGCTGGTAGGCTAAAAGATAGGTGACTGGATAGTGTAAGGGGAAATACCTTTCAGCCTGAATGGCTCAAATGATTCCTCCTTGGAAAGTAGATTTGATATTAGACAGCTAGAATTTTGGACCGCACATCGCCCGGAGGGGGTACATTGATAGCTTAACAACCAAAACTTCAAGGCCTTGTCGGGACAGCTGGAATGATATTGCGTTTTTTTCTGTTGCAGAGTCTGCGGATTACTGGAGCCTCGGGAGCAAGAAACTAGATGTGAACTTGGCTCAAGCTTCTATATTCTGTGATTTGACCTGATAGCACGCGGCGCAGCTCGCATGGTTCAAAAATCTCGCTGCGTACTGGCAAGACTGAGGATTCCATGTTGCTGTTATTTCATTATTGCACATGAGCAACCCTACTCGTGAAAGCGGTCCCTTTGTGCTTTACGGCCATTTGAATTGCGGTAGATTTTACAAGGCGGAATCGTTTGCTCCACTCAGGCTGGAAGGTATGCTCCCTTCTACTATCCAGTCATCTATCCTTTAGCCCACCAGCAGTGTGAGAAGGCAAGAGCAGACAAGACCGGTATCTCAAACCCTTTCACCACCTTCCAGCTCACTGATGACATTCAGATAACAAGATAATCACAAGATCCGACAGAAATTTAGGCCCCAAACTAGTAACAGCGTACTACCTCAAGATTTCAAGTCAGATGTGTCTAAGTATGTTACCTTGACTTTAGCAAGGCTTTCGACCTCGTCAATCCTCGTCTTTTATTTGGCAGGATGGGGGCGTTCGATGCAGGTGTGCCCGTATATGGGTGGCTACTGGACTTCCTTTACTGTATGGCGCTTCATGCAAGGGTGGGGTGCAGGTGCTGTACGTTGGCAAATTCCATCAGTGGCCTAAGTGAAGGATCCGCCCTAAGCCCGATGCTATTCCTGTTGGTTATTAACGACTCGGCACCCGCCATTCAGTCGACTAGTTTCGTCATTGCGGATGGCATGAAAGTTTTCGGACGTGGGGGTGGATGCTATACAGGCGGGGATATAGAAAGCTTCTGCTTTAGTCGACAAAAACTGTTTGGTTTATCTCGTCCAGGTAGACCTTGGGTCGGGGTGATTACGTCAAGACATGCATTTAGTGTGGAGTAAAGATGATCCACAACGGTATGCAAGTCATCAGATAAAAAGAAAGTATCCCAGTTCTGCGAGCGAATAAGTGAGGGTAATTGATTCCAGCTAGCTTGGTGGAACGGTCTTTTAACGGTTGGTTTGTGAACGGTTCGTGCTGGCACTGAAAACTCACATTTTACCGGCAAGAGATCACAACCTGGGATGCTGTTCACGATAGATGTGTGCACGCGAGATAATCCTACCGTAAAAATGAGATCAAGGATGCTACTGCCTCTAGTTGGGCACATCACATGTTGAGTCCATCCTCCTAAACGAATACTGGTCAAGAAGTGTATTAAGTGATGTGGAGCTTTCAAAGTGGACCAACGTATGCCTGGTGCGTTAAAGTCGCCGGCCACCAGTTTTGGGCCGGGTATGTCCGCAACAACGTTTAACGCCTCTATGATAGGCAGAAAGTCGTTTTGACTAGTATTCGGGGGGTGGTAGATGCAACTAACAATGAAGTCAGAACATCCTGTAGTGACCTGTAGCCAAACTGAATCCGGCAAGTTATCAAGTATGGGGTGCTGAAATATTTTCGCTCGCATGTTTTGTCTTACATATATAAGACAGCCTCCCCCTCTCTGAGTGAGTCTATTTTTCCTGAAAGCTTGGTATCCGGTGATAGCGATATCCTCGTTTGGAGTGTTGTCTGTCAACCAGGTTTCGGTAATTAAAATAAGATCGTAATCAGACGTGAGCAGTAATATACGCAGCATTCGCATCTTATTCACTATTGAGCGTGCATTCAGCATAAACAATGAGAACTGTTTAGTGGAGTCAAGGTTAACGTTAAGATCTTTATAGGATTCCGAAATTGCATTTGCTGAAGGCGGATCGGATGACGCAATCATTATTTCTTGAGATGGAGTAGTCGGTAATGTGGATGGTGAAATAAGCTGAGTAGAAACACCTGGCGTGGCAGTCAGCTTGGTTGTTAAGCTAAGCCGGGTGTGGCTAGTACTGATGAGATTCGTTAGATTGGAAGGATGTCGGCGGTTGGTAAGTCTACTTAGCGTGGAACAACACCGCGAAAGATCACTATCGAGTGCTTTACTATTGGTAGATACTGGTGGCTGGGGCGTAGAAATATGAGGAGGGAGGGTTAAGTAGCTGGTAAGTGGGAAAGAAAAAGGACGTGTAGCAGCCTCAGGTATCTTGGCACCTGCCTTAATACGGGCGGTAACACAGGTGCCCTCTTGACATCAGTAATTTGATGGGCTGTAACCTGGAGGGGGAATGTGAAATGGAAGTGGGATATACGGGTGTTGGTTGGCGTAGAGACTGGGAGGTCGTGGGTACTGTTGTAAGTGGCCTGCGGTAGAAAAGGGATTCAGGGTGGGTGAGATATGTGAACGATAAAAGGAAAGAGATTCATGTGAGAAAATATTACTTAGGCTACGATAGAAGTTATGTAGAACACTAAAGTAATCGTTTGGTATGAATGGTGGCGTTGTTGAAGAGGCCCGGAGGTTAGTTGTACCAGCCTGATGAGGATGATAACCAGGTGAAGAGAACGCGATACTGGGTGGAATGTACGGTGCAACTAGTGGTTGGTGGTTTGGATTGGGGAGATAGGTCTTGAATGACGTTTTCTTGTCCATTGTTGCACTCCGTGTTGCCTCGCTTGGGGTCCTTAGCCGTTGGGAGTGTGGCTTGATGAGTGAGTTAGGATTGACCGTAGTGTCAACAGCGTGCAGTCCACCTAGTAATTATGTTTTCGCTGGTTTGGGGGATGGCCTAGGCACCGTAGATTGCCGAGTGGCTATTGGAGCCGAGTGGAGAGATGGCAAAGAAGAATTTGGGGTGACTCCGCTGGTGGGTTGAGGATTTCTGGGTATGGCTGTTAAGCCAGTTAGGCGGTTCGCATCGTCATCGATCGTGGCCGATATTTCGGTGATAGGTAATGGTGGAATCGAGTTAGTCAGCCCAAGAGAGGACAGCTTGCCCGGGGTAAACTCTATGCTTCTTGGTTTCTTAGGCGCTGGCTGGTGAGGTGACGTTGAACTGGATATATCTAAATCGACGTCAAACATATGGGATCGATGTTCTGGTGAACATGAAGCCGAATTGATATTGCATGCATTTTGCGCATCGTCAGACTGAGAAGAAGCGGATAGTTGAGGGCGGACAATTTTTGACGAAGCTGAATGCGTGCTGGTGGACCTGGCGAATTCCCTTTGTAATGGGGTTTTGTCGGCAGCAATTTTAATGTTCTTGAACGGGGATCTCAAAGCGACGGTGGATTGGCTCTTAATGAATTGTTTAGCGGGTTCCTCTTCAAGAAATTTGAACAACACTGGACAGGATTTGCGTTGAATGTTCTTTCGTAGCCGAAAGCACTGGCAGGGGTGGTGTGCCATATTAATAGAACTTAGAAGGTTATGTTTTACTTTCTCAACAGGGACTCTGTCGGGAATATTAAATACCACAGCATTTTTTGAGTTACTGATTCTTCGAACTATTTCTGAGGCAATGGCGTCTATGAAACGCCCAGCCGTGACTAGGTCTAGGGTTGACGGATTTGTTGGAGGGTCAGAGATATACGTGAGCGGAATTAGCTTGGATAGGGTCGTATCAATCAAAGAAATGTGGCTACTGAGATTAAGAAGATTGTGTTCTATGGTCTCTGCCCTTTTGTTTGCCCCTCCAAATACATCGGTCAGGCTAACGGAACAAGGATTCAGTGGGAGTTTTGCGACTTTCGACTTGGCGAGTACTTTTGGTCGGATGTTGGTACGACCAACCAGTGAGGATGCGGTTTGTCTAGCCGGCAGTTTGGGCATTGCAACACTGACAGCGATTGCACTAGAGAGCTAAATACACAGAGTAGTCTTACGTTCCCCAATGTACAGGCTTACTGAAATAAAAACGTGTAACTCTGTGGCTCTGGATCAAAGAAACTTAAAACTATGGAACTGTTGATATAGAGTCTCTGAAATTAAACGAGGACTTCTTTCAGGGAATTCCCTGAATTAATATGCTGAATTGGGTGGTAGACTGCCACACAGTCGCGCACGATGGTGCCAACTTTTTCTTATTTTAGACACAAGTTTCTCTCAGTTCATATCCTGGGAAGCAGTTCAAAGACTTCTTTTGCAAGAATTTTTAAATTAGCTGTTTAGGTCAAGATTTCGCGTCCGGAGGAAATCCTTAGAAAGTTTTTGGAGTTATGGGACCACACTAAAAAGCTGTAATTTTTTTAGTATTACTCTAGGTAGCTAAGCAAAAACTATACCGATTTAAATCGATAAACGAATTGATGTGATGGTTCAGTTATTCCCGTGAATTGTTCGAGAATCGACAATGGTTTCACAGATGGAGTCGCCAGAAATATTTTTAGTTAGGCTTCCTACCTAATTTCCTATAAAGGTCTTGTGCTGATATTTTACGATCTCACTGTGGGGTGGCGCCAAGGAACGGACGATCACCAAAAGAGTTGAGCTAGCTAAAGAACGCTGGGTATTTTAAGGTTGGGCTTGCAAAGGGCTGTTTGTAGTAGTAATAGATCTAGATTTCTAGGTAGAGGGTTTTGTAGATTTCTCGCGGTAATAAATTACGGACGCACAATGGTGTGTCGCAGTTATTGTCACGGGCAATATGACGCTTTAGTGTGGATAAATGTTGCTACTAGATGTGACCCAAAATCAAGCCCTAACGACGGAAAAAAGAAAAATTTGAGACAACCTGATTCATGCGTCAAGATGACCTTGACCTCTTCCGGAGAGGGAGCAGAAGTGGAACCTGCGGCTCAAGGCAGTAAAAAACCTTTATCATCAAGGGCGGCAGTACGAAGAGCATCGAGCAACACGTGACCCAATTTAGAAGAAACCATGGACCAAAACAAGATTGATCTGCAACCTCTAAGATACTGAGTTATTGAATGAACAACATCAAAATCACACAAACCTCAAATCAGCCATCACATGGATCCAAGAACAAGAACCAAGTTCACGGCATGCGAGAGGCAGGCACGTGCGTCACACAGGTCCAAGATGGGATATGACAAAGTAGCGCGTTAGACACGAGCGAACAAGGGTTAATTCATAAGAACGTAATTAGTACGGAACACGTTAATAATATATGTAAGTGAGTAACTCCACGAGACGACGATATTGTGGAGCCTTCGAGGGATTTTCTACTGCTGAACGGTACGACTAGAATGGGTAACTTTCCCTCATGACCAAGAGCTGTTAACTATAGAAGCAGCCAGTAGGGTGAATACCTCGGGGTCTTCATGAGTAGTGACTTTCAGTGGTCGGACCACTGAGGTGTTTCTGCCAGAAATGATCGTAGTGAGCTCTTAAGACTGCGATCAGCATTGTCCTGCCGGCAGCTGGGAATATTCGTGTCTATTTACATGGCTACAGTAGGACCTCGCGTAGAACGTAGCTTGCAGGTTTGGACACCCCTCACAGAACAGATGTTGCCTGCTTAGAGAAATTTCAAAGTTTTGCGATGCGAATGACTGAACGGCAGAGCTGTAAAACGTGTGAACATTGACTCTGTGACGTCAGTATTTTCCCGTCGAAAATAAGGAGATCTGGGGGAGGGGACTTTCATCTAGGCGTTTAAGGTAACGAAACATTTTACTGAGCTGAAGCCTGAAAGTCTACTTAAAATGGGGATAACAGATGAGCCTGACGGAGATTCGAGCTAGGTTCATATCCGGTTGCACATCTTTAGGAACGGAGTAGTGAACAGCTCGAACGGCCAACCTGGTGGAACGATAAACCTGTACGCCGTCCGCCCTTTTGTGAAGGCCATAGATCGTAAGTGGTACGAGACACTTCCTGGTATACAGCTTTGAGTATGTCCACTAGAATAAACCAAAAATCGAACCAAGCCGCAGGAAGCAGATGGTGGCGAGCCAAGTTTGTCACGGTGCTTGCACCGTGAGCTCCTTGTCTCACAAAGTGCGGGGGCAAATGAATGAAACAGGGTATTCTTCGGTGATTCAGTAGGGATAAGCGGAGGAGAGGACCTTCCACTGCTGTGTCCTGATCTGAACAGCCTCTCAGTACCACCGTCCCTTGGTGAGTTCAGCTGAAGCCCTATCTACGCCAGGGACAGAAGTTAAGAATTCGGAAGGTTGAAGCCGGTGAATGATGTGAGATAGTACCAGTAGAAGGGTAGCATGCAGCTGGAAATGGAAGAGGTAATGATGCTTGAAAGTGGACAGGTGGGAAAGAAAAAAAGACAGAAACTATAACTGACCGAAATACAACAGCACTTATCGTAATGAGGAGTGGAGAGGTGAAAGAGAATGATAGGTAGGGCCTCTACCTGTCTCATGGTTTCGGCAAGTACAGTGTACCAGCAGTACTCCGGCCGATGTTTGAACTCCTACTTATCCCTCCCTCATATTTCTACGCCCCAGCCGCCAGTATCTACCAGCAGTAAAGCACTCGATAGTGATCTTTCACGGTGTTCTTCCTCACTAGGTAGACTTACAAACCGCCGACATCTTTCCAATCTAACGAATCTAATCAGTACTAACCATACCCAGCCTAGCTTACCAACCAATCTTACTGCCTCGCCAGGTGTTTCTACTCAGCTTACTTCACCATCCACATGGCCGACTACTCCACCTCAAGGAATACTGAATGCGTCATCCGATCCTCCTTCAGCAAACGTAATTCCGGAATCCTATAGAGGTAAAGTTAAAGTTAATATTGACTCCACCAAACGGTTCTCATTGTTTACGCTGAATGCACGCTCAATAGTGAATGAGGTGCGAATGCTGCATACATTACTGCTCACATCTGATTACGACCTTAATTTAATTACCGAAACCTGGTGGACAGACAACACACCAAACGAGGATATTGCTATCACCGGGTACCAAGCTTTCAGGAAAAACAGACTCACTCAGCTAGGGGGAGGCTGTCTTATATATGTAAGGCAAAACATGCGAGCGAAAATATTTCAGAACCCCATACTGGATAACTTGCCGGATTCAGTTTGGCTACAGGTCACTGCAGGATGTCCTGACCTTATTGTTAGTTGCATCTACCTCCCCCCGAATGCTAGTCAGAACGACTTCCTGCCTACCATAGAGGCGTTAAACGTTGTTGCTGACATACCCAGCCGGCGACTTTAACGCACCAGGTATCCGTTGGTCCACTTTGAAAGCTCCACATCACTTACTACACTTCTTGACCAGCATTCGTTTAGGAGGATGGACTCAACATGGGATGTGCCCAATTAGAGACAGTAGCATTCTTGATGTCATTTTTACGGTAGGATTATCTCGTGTACACATTTGTATCGTAAACAGCATCCCAGGTTGTGATCTCTTGCCGGTAAGATGTGAGTTTTCAGTGCCAACACGAACCGTCCACAAACCAACCGCAAAAAGACCGTTCCACCAAGCTGGCTGGAATCAATTACCCTCACTCATTCGCTCGCAGAACTGGGATACCTTCTTTTTATCTGATGACTCGCATACCGTGGTGGATCATCTTTACTCCACACCAAATGCATGTCTTGACGTAATCACCCCAACCCAAGGTCTACCTGGGCGAGGTAAACCAAACAGTTTTTGTCGACTAAAGCAGAAGCTTTCTGTGCTACGACGCAAATTCCTTAGGTCGAGAGACATTTCGTTGTTCTTACAAAAGAACCGTTTATCTCATTCAATAAAATTGATTGAAATGTCCTTCAGTAAAAAAACAGGAATTAAGGGCGCTGAGTCACCCCAAGAGGTCCAAAGCTTTATCTAAGCTGATGAAGTTGAGAAACATCCAGTGCAGTTCTCCTATCTCATCCATTATATATAACAACAATTATACAACGAACTCCCAAGAGATCTCCGAGGCATTCAGTGCCTATTTTGCTTCGTCTCTAACGACCGATGACTCCCCATGCCTATATCACGTTGAGCATCTAACATCTGCACGGTTCTCAGCGGTTACATTTCACCCAAACGACTTAACAGTACAGCCAACTAAAATTAGGCGGTCATACCACCCCGGGCCAGATGCCGTACCACCGGATACTTTTAGTCTAGGTGGCACTGATATCCCATTCTTGCTGTCAAAGGTTTTTAGTTTATCTATCGACCAGTGAACCACACCCCTATAGTTTCCCGAATTATGAAAAGACTGATAAAAAACAAGCTGACAACTCATTTACTGAACAATAACCTCATTAACACTGGACAGCACGGTTTTCTTCAAAAAAGATCGTGTGCCACCTGCATGAGTGACTTCCTTAACCTAATAACTACGGCCACTAACAGTGGTAAATCGGTGATCGTAATCCTCCTTGACATGGCTAAAGCCTTCGATCGAGTATCCCGCAATAGGCTAATGACGAAGATGAAAGCCTACGGAACTGTTGACCCCATCCTGAGTTGGTTTTCATCATATCTAACATCCCGTACGCAGGTGGTGGACTTTGATGGCAGTTTATCATCACCTCGACCAGTAACTAGTGGAGTTATTCAGGGTAGTGTACTAGGTCCCTTACTTTTTCTTATATACGTTGATGACATTTTTAACGTGATCACACACGGGGTTGCGTTCCTTTTTGTAGACGACATAAAAATTTTGTACTCCTTTGAACCTGACACCTTAGCTTCTACCATTGCTAGCATAACGAGCGATTTACTATCGCTAGACCCATGGAGCAACCAATGGTTGATGAAGTTCACCACTGTCAAAAGTAGTATCCTTATGTATAAGTGTCAGCTTCCCGCAGGAATGTTTAAAATTAATGATCAGTTCACCCCCAACAGTCCGGAGGTAAGGGACTTGGGATTACAATATTCTTGTACATTTAATTTCCCCGAAAATTCGGCCGTGCAGGTTGCTAAAGCTAGACGGCTAATTGGCCTGAATAATAGAACCTTCGGTCTTCCGGAGGGCAAGCTAAGCATTTTTAAAACTCATGTCAGACCACTTCTGGAATATTGCACTGTAGTCTTTTCTAACATGCGGCAGATTGACAGATTTGCAATCGAGAGTGTACAACGTAGATTTACCAAAAAACTACTAGGATATTCCTCGCCTTTAAATTATATGGAACGGTGTGAAATATTGCACCTAGAGCCCCTATGGCTGCGCCGTCCACGAATGAACCTGTTTTTCTTTTGCAGTATTGTAAAACGTACATCTTGCAATTCAGCCCCCCAGGTCAAAACTCCCTCCAAATATTCTTTCCGACATAGGGACTCTATGGTCTTGATTCCAGTATCCAGGACAGCGATGCAGTCCAAATTCTTTATAGTTAAATATTTTTCCCTCTGGAACAAACTCTCACGTCAACTTGGGTCAATGTCTTCGGCCTTTCTGTTATTCAAAAAAGAAATAAATAAACATCTAACTGTCCAAAAACTCATCCGAATGCATGATCCCTACATGTCTATTACCCAATCCTACGAACTGGGCCTGGGATACTAACCAGAAGCTTAACAACTTTGTTCAGTAGACACTTACTACCGACGGATGGTAAGGAGCAAGTGGATTCATTCTATATTATAGTTAGCAAATAAAAGCAGTTCAGCCCATACTCCATGACTGTCAACAGCCACTCCACGTGTTTGTCTAGCCACTCCCTATTTTCAACGCTCATGACCACGACCCCCTACTGGCCACCGTTACTCCGGTGATCCTTTTTGCATGCTGTCAGATTTTACCATAGTCGGTTAGGTTCTTTTTTTATTAGCTGCCGCCAGGTATAAGAGCATTTATAATGCTAGAAAGTACATAGCAGCATGTATAATATTGTACAAAAGGTACCAGTCTCATCCACGCTTCAACTATTTACTCATTGAGACCTTATTTCAACACACGAGATTCCAGGCCTCGTTCTGATGAACGAATCGCCACAATCGATGTGGTCTTCCATAAACCATTCGTCGAACTACACATAAGTATTTGCCCCCAGTGTCGCCTATTCTCGCCTCCTCGTTTTTTTGGTAATTCTCACTAAGCCTCACAATAACTAGTCGCTAGTACCGGTTTTCTTCGCTTTCCGTATGTTGTTTAATCCAAAAAACCAGACCTCAGCTTCGCGACCACCCATTTCTGTTACTGGCATGATTTTGGTGCTCTGCCTTTCTCCTTTAAACCACAGCTGGTAGAATTGCCAGACTGCAGCCTTCTCCGTTTTGTTTTCAGAACCTGCACCCTAAGGACGATTGTCGCCTTCTTCATCCCAGGAATAACTTGGAACCTCTCTTGCTGGATAGAACAAACGAGATCTACACACGACTCCATTTTCGCCCGTCTCACGATCGCTTTCCCCAAGATTCCCACCATCAGACTTCTTGAAGCTGGACTACTCGATCTCACTGCATTCACACAACTCATTTTAATCCCATATGTCATTATGCCAGTTCCGTGTTAGAACCCGCCAATACTGTTCAAACACTGGCACCTTTATTGTCACCTTTCATTGCCTTATCGGTCACCAAAAAAAACGTCCGGCGCTGACATATCTTTCAGTAGTCCTGCAGTGGGCAGTGAAGTAATTAGTAACTACCTGCACTCTTCATCGGTCCATCCGATCGCATCCGCAATGCTGTTGCATCGAGTGTTCGGGCTCTGTAGATCACTGCGTTCCCTCCACGACTGAACGTCTTCGATACACTTCCCATGCTGCATCGCCGCTCCGTTCCCATCATTTTTTACACCTGTCAAATTGGTCATTAGAAGTGTGACATTCACCGTCTACTTACTATACCATCACCGTTATCGACACCTTTGATCTTCCAGATGTTGCATTCGTGTTATATTACCGAAACTGACCCCGTATCCAGCCTCTAAATCACACCACTATCTGCACCGGCTGATACATTTTATTTCTATACTTGTTGATCCACTGCCGCTTTCCGCGATATACCTGGGCAGTTTCATTGATCTGTCATTTTTGCATGGTGCACTCCACACGGCGTTCATCTATTGACGTGCACTTACCTGTGAACTACTTTACCTCCCCTCCCGCAATTGTTTGCTACAAATAAGATTCCTCCAGTATACAGCCACCACTTTATATACTACCATCTTTGCAGATTGAAATATTTCCATGTTAATACTTCTTGACATACCTGTCGTAAAGTGAATAATTCACCGAAGGCTTCGACGAGACTTCTGTCCTTATGCCTCTCATGTTCTGTAGCGCACCAAAAACATTTCCTTTCAATGTGTTTGAATTTCCACCAGTGGTAATTATTTCATATACCACTTATGCATGTACTCCAGACCGACTGACACCATTCGACCTTGACCTTCAAATTTGCCGGGCATTACTACAGTTTTAGTTCACTGTAACACTCTCTCTGATACTCTGCATGCACTTGTTGTACCCTTTTGTGAATTGTCATTCCGGCATCACTATAATCATCTGATCATGCATTCTAGCATGCTTCGGGCGCATCCGAAGTATACAATTGTTATTATTACTACATTATCGCTTCCGCACGCTATCCGCCCCCGCAGGCTCTACAAGACACAATTCACGCTGACTTACCGCCACAACTCCATATCCTGGCCGTTACTTCGTGACATACATTTATCAATGAAAATATACCACTGAACACTGACCTCCAAACAGCTGGCTACTTCTCGAATCAGAGCTCCCAAAATCGCTCCTTCTATCCACGGCGTTTGTTGGTCTCTTTCCTTGTGATTGACGACGTCGGCATCTCAAATTTAGACTCAACCATCACACTGGCTGCTGATTCATGGACTTTTATATCTGAAGATCCTTTCTTGTACGTGAGTTTTCCATTCATATACTCTCCACACCATGATACCCGCAAAGGAGTCTTTTGATTCCCCTCGATTGATTTTTTTTCTTATTTCTTAGTTTTTATACCACATATCCTTTGTTTCATCTGGAATTTCTAATGTTGTGATCGTTTACCTCACTATTCATGCACTTACTCCCCCTTTTTAACTGACTCCAAACATTATTAGCCGGGTTCACCATTCGACCCTGACCTTCAAATTTGCCGATCATTACTACCGTCTAGTCCACCGTAACACTCTCTTTGATACTCTGCACGCACATGTTGTACCCTTTTGTAAATTCTCATTCCAGCACCTCTATAATCATCTGACCATGCATTCTAGCTTGCTTTGGGCGCATCCGAAACATACAATTATTATTATTATTATCACAACCCTTTAAGCGGTTAGCACTCCCATCAGAAGAGAATTCCATTCGTTTACAATTCTAAAGGCGAAGGAAATTCCTCCCAGGCGACCCGAGACTCTCTCCGCCATCAGTGTCAATGGGTGCTCTCTGGTGGCCGTAAGGTGGCTGAGGGTCAACAGCAGTGTAGCCAACCCCTGAAAATCAACACACCTCTTGCGAATCTTGAAAGCCTCTATTGGGTTGTCTCTACACCTCTTGCGCTTCGGCCGGAACAAGTTTAATTCCTCAAGTCTCTGCTCGTAGGCTTGTCCCACAACACTGGCGAGCCATCTTGTGAAAAGTGGCTGAACCAGTTCGAGAATATCGAAGTACTTCACCAAGAAAGGTCGCTACGCCTGGTCGCATTGCACTAGGCGCGGCCGAGCTAAAGCCCTGTAATACGGCAAGTGAACCCAGGGTTTTCTTGATGCAAAGGTTCTCTCAAGCCGACAAATTTCCCAGGAAGGCTTTTTGAGAGGCTGCGCAGCGCTGCTTTCCAGGTCGGAAGTTAATAATAATAATAATAATACCAATAATATTAATGACGGGATATTTCTCGATTTCGGTCTAGAACCACGCATAGGAGCGTGATATGGGTATACATTATCACTCAGTGAAAAAGGAAGTTAGAAATTTTGAAAGGAGGAGTTGGCCATTTCCGGAAACAAGAGGAGTAGGCTGGGCCAAGCCTAAGTTGAATATTGTTATGGCGGTTGATGCGGAAAATACGAGTCAGTTTCAATTTCATCACTGAAGGTAGTAAAGAACCAGCAGGGCATGCAATTGTCGAAACGAAAGTTGTCTCAGGATGCGTGAGATACAATGTGCGCGATGAGGACGCAGAAGTGACGAAATATACTTTTTTCAAGTTCATTGGACGAAGTAAACAGGACTAAACTGCCAAAGGAGGCTGAAGAAAACATTTTTGAATAAGAAAGGCGTCAGGACACAGTGAACAAGGTGAGAAGATTACCAGGAAAGATGGGTATCATTCAGCTATTTGAAACTGAAACTGGCTGAAGGAGCACGGAGTCTCTCGATATGAAGAACGAATTGCGAAGAGGAATGCCCTCAAGGAGGAACAATATATTGAAAAGGTGAAGACGATAAACGTGTTCACCTGGACTAGGCCTGACTACTCCTAAAACGATAAATGTATTTTATCTTATCGAGACTCTTGAGGCTCTTCTGCATTCGAACTGGGCTTTGTAGGTGAGATTGGCCCGCAGCACATCGGGTGCTCCCTTTATTGGGTCAGGTTCTTTTGCACGGTTGTTTGTCACTCAAAGTTAGCTAAGTGAGGTCTCGGCCAGCTGTGATATATCAGCAGGTGACAGCCATAGGTAATGCGTGTTATGTTGTAAGTATGGTTCTCTTTCGGCGTAAGGGATGTGTTGTCAAGGCAGAAAGAATATCGATCACTGGACGAAGTGACCGGCGGAAACTGGCGAGCCAAGTCGGGTAAAAGCGATGGACATTGGTTGCTAGTGCGTTAACAGCTGATGTGCACTCTGAAGACTCGTAGGCTTGGATTGAGACATCAGTGGGGGGAGAACTTTCAGAGGCGCCAGTCAGTCTGATAGGAAGCTGTCGGGAGAATTTTATGCTTTTTGGTTAGATTGCCATCAAGTTGGCCAGCCGATGAAGGGCTCCAGTAAGGGCTCAGCCGGCACAAGTCAGGCTGTATTCCTTTGCCAATAAGTACGAAGAATAACATGGTAGAATCAACCGGCACACGACTCCATGCTGGCACTTGTGGTTCGTATCCGGGAGTTGTGGTAGGCAAAACTGTATCCAGCGGGATCTGAAATAGGCGGAGAGAGGGCGCGGCAGTTTGGAGGGGGTCCAGCTGGGAATTATGATAAACATTTTGAAGGTCGATTAGCATATGTGGAATACGATAATAGGCAGAAAGGAGCTTCGTCAGCATGAGTGTAAGGAACGGTCGTGGAAGACCCCCCCCCACAAAATACTGCGGTTCCATGTTTTCCTCAACATCACTCGCGTAATTACACTATTGACTTGTTTTATGAACCCTATGTTTTTATGAACCAACGTTTGTTTGTTCGCGTCCAGCTAGCTGCTTTCTCATATCCTTGTTCGGAACCCGCGTGACGCGCGTGCTCATCTCTAACACGCCACAATTCGGTTCTCGTTTTGGTTACGTGTTGCTCAAAAGTCTTACAATGGGTCCGTGGAAAACTAGCACTCTGTCATCCGACTTAGGCACAAACGGAGGGACCAAAGGCATAGTTGGCGAACCCAGTACATGGGGCGGGCAAGAAGGACGCTCTAGGCCTAGATGTATAGTTGCCGTATTGACTGAATGCTATCTAAGCGCAAGATTGCTACAGAACATGACGAAACAAATAAAACTAAGCGATAGTCGATAAGTCAGCTAATTACGGTTACGCTGGGGCTGTGGCCAGTAAGACGGAAAAATTGAACTGCGGAACTTTGGAGAGGTAAGAGCTAGGAGATTCAGAGGTGAGATTGAGTTTGGACTCGGAGTAACCAGTCTGTAGAATAAAAAAAGGAAAGCCTGCATGAAGACGTGGAATCAACTTAGCTGTAGGATAGTATGTGGGTAGTAATTTCATGCAAACGGAATGTTCTGTGAACCAGTCTTATTAACCTGAGAGGCCTTGCAATTTGAGTGTCTGTTTGCTCCCAGAAGTTGAACGAACAGGAGTAGTACATGTTCAAGTCACGTACTGATGATTTGTTGTGGACAAGATGACCACCAAGACTAAAGGTTTCGGGAGGGACATGACTTTTGTGTGTAAGAAAGCGGCTTTCGTCCGCCGAGAACCTTATTACCCAATCAGTGCACCACGAATTGAGCATACTTAAGTCGTCCGGTATTTTCGCTATTGTATTACCCAGTGAATTATGGTCGAAGGTGCGCACTAACTTTACAACATCAGCATATAAAAATGATGGCCATGGCGAACCACGGTAAAAACATGATCGACGTGTATGAGGGATAACAACGGCCCAGCACACTACCTTGGATCACACCGCCGGTTGCAGGGCTAGGTGTGGAAGCTGTGCCGTCAATGTTTACCACCTGACTGCGCGAGGACAAGCTCCATTCTGGCTAGGCATATAGTGGGTCAGCAATGCCATACTTCTTGACCTTTAACAACAAACGAATATGAGACTACCGGTCAAAGGCTTTGACGTCTAAAGAGATTGAGATCATTGCCTTACCATCATTGGCAGCTATCGTAATAAGGTTCAGAAAGCCAGTCATACAAGTTGCGCACGATCGATGTTTTAGGAAATCGTGCTGATTTTACCTTATAAAGTGGTTTTTGGAAGGTGATCTGTTAGTTTACTTCGTGTTATCCTTTCCATAATCCTGGATAATACTGGGGTATGATATACAGGCCGGTAGTTGGTCGGGTCTTTAAGTGTTCCTTTCTTATGAAATGAAATAATAACCGAAGTTTTCCACCGTAAAGGGTAAAAACTGAACCTCATAGAAAAATTAAATAAATTTGACAAAAGAATTAGGATATCTGGGCCTCTTAATTTGAAGATGGCCGATGATAACGAGTCCGATCCGAGGCGGAAAGACATTCTGATATTTGAAATGACGACGGAAGATTGCTAAATTCATGGAAGCGTGCTGTAACTGCCTGGAATTCAGCAGGACGTTTAATTCTGTGAACCACAGATTTCTGGACGTCAAACTGCAATCCATGAGAATTTTTGGAAAGACAAAGCAATGGATAAATAATTTCTGGCACGGAGAACTGTTGGTGTTAAGTTGGGTGGTCATGTCTCAAAACCAGAAGGCATAACAAGCGAGGTGCCACAGGGCTCGGTGCTCGGCCCTCTGTTCTTCCTCAGCTTCATCAATGAACTAACACGTGAGATTACAAAAACCTTACATTTATGTTTGCCGATGACATCAAGACAGCCGGATTAGACAAAGAACTTGACGTGTTAGCAGTACAAAGCTGGTCACGCAAGTGGGACATTCCACTAAACCTCACCAGGTGTCAACACTTGACCACAAACACAGGGGCCAGTGGGAATGGTGTGGATTCGCTGCAAGTGGTCTCTCAGGCCAAAGGCTTCGGCGTTATAATGGACAACAGCTTCAAGCGGTCGAAGCTGTGCACCGCAGCAGCCAATATGGCCAGGAGTGAACTCTTTTGAGTTAGATCCATTATGTCGCGTATAGGGCCAGAGATTTTCGTTCCGATATACCAAGTCATAGTTAGGCCACACATGGAGTGCTGCTTGCAAGCCTGAGCACCATACCGCCAAAAAGATATAGACCGTCTGGAGAAAGTGCGGAGGCTAGCCACTCGAATAGTGACTGGGCAAAAGAGGTCCAGCTACACAGATTTTCTCCGTGCCCTAGGTCTGTTCGCGATGAAAAGGCGGCAAGTTCGCGGAGATTTGGTAGGAACCTTCAAGGTAATGAAGGGACTGTCAGGTATAAATTGAGAAAATCTCTTCTCTCCGATCCCACAGAGAGGCAAAAGGGGGCATAGCCTTAGATTAAAAAGAAAGCACCAGAGGCTCCAAATTAGGGCGAATAACTTCTCAGGTAGAATGGTACCCTATTGGAATAAGCCGCCGGAGAAGGCCATAAATGCCACAACAGTGAAGGTTTTTAAGAAAGCAGTAGACCTATGTTGGGTGGCAGTATATCCCGAGTTATGTTAAGCGGCTTTTAGGGACAGACGCAATTTGTTCATTGTGTACATGGGTTTATTCCTGGCAGATCATGCATCACCAATATGCTTACTGTCATGGATAGTCTGACGAAGGCCTATGACGATGGCCAGCTCTCACACGCCATATTCATCGACTTTGCTAAGGCCTTCGATAAGGTCCCCCGTGCCCCTCTTTTTTATGAGCTGCAAACATACGGGGCTACAGGCCCCATGTTGGCCATCCTACGCAGCTTCCTTACCGACCGCACCTTTGTGGTTAAAATCGGGAATGTTTTGTGTCAACGTGCCCCAGTAACAACTGGGGTCCCCCAAGGGTCGGTATTAGGTCCTCTTCTTTTCTTGATCTACATTAGTGATCTTCCGACAGTCCCTCCTGAGAACATCGCCATGTACGCAGACGATGTAACCCTCTGCAGTTCAAGCGTTGAAAACCTGCAAATTGCAATTGACGAAACGAAACGCTGGTTCGAGTATTGGAGCCTCCCAGATTATGATGACAAATGGGTGAGCATGTCTTTCGGCATAGAGACTGGTCACACATTTTCCATTAACGGAGCAACCACACTGCCTAGGGTTGACCCACATAAGGTGCTCGGTTTCTGGTTAGATTGTAACTTATCCTTCTCTCATCATCACCAACTTGCGAGCAAGTCTGCCTTTCGAGTCCTAAATATGATTCGAACGTCTTTCCCGCTCATATCTGGGGATGATTTCCCCATAGTTTTCGGCACGTGCATCCGACCTCTGCTGGAGTACTGTAGTGAGATAATGCACCCTGGCCTTGTCCGAGACCGTGAGGTCCTAGAAAGAGTTCAGAGGGCCTCCACCAAAGCAGTACAGGGCCTGTCCCACCTAACTTATCCCGTCCACTTCTCACTCCTCAATCTCCATCCCCTTGACTTAAGATGCGTGAGAAGTGATCCGTTACTGCTGAACCACCTTTCTGAACCAGGTCAAAGTGATTGCTTCTTCTCCGTCTGTCCAGCCTCTTCTCTCCATGGTCACAGCAGAAAGGTTTTCAAACCGAGGCCAAACACTTCACTAAGGATTAACTTTTTTGGATATAGGGTTATTACTCTGTGGAATGCACTTCCGAAGGATATTGTCCTCTCGCAGAAAAAAACTATCTTCGTGAAAAGTTAGACCTCTACCTGGGTCTCTCCGAATAACTCATTGTCAAAAAAGTGAAACAGATAACTTTTATGGCGTTTCCACTGCACTATATGTTCATGAATTTCGCACTCCCATTTCGCTTAAGGCACTGTCCACAGTGAGACACCACATGATGTAATGCGTTGTTTTTGTTGCCTTTCCGCCCCCATGCTTCTTTTTACTCTCGTTTCAGCTCGGTGAATCTGACAGATCAGAGATTTCCTCGAGAACCGGGACAATTGGGCTCAAAGCCTCGAACCCTTGTAGTACTTCAAGACTTCAAGACTTCAAGACTACAAGAGCCGGGAACATTTGGTCTCAAGCCTCGCCCACTTGAACTACCTAATGACATCTGGAAAACTGAGTTGATTCGAATAACCTTGAACTGACGGGCGGTTGGTTCGATAGAGAAATTCTAGGGAGACGAGTTTGCCGCCGCTGTAATTTTCTCCATCGTACTTGGATGATAGTTTACTGAAGGCGTTCGTAATGTTCACTGTTGTCATTTGAGTGCATGCGTCGTTTCAGTTTTTGGATTCAGTGTCATCCCTAACGGTCATAACAGTCGCTCAATTAATCGCTCGACCACAACTATGGCAAGGTTTGGTTTCTTAGTTCTAGTTTATTCATTTTGATGTTAGGTATCAGCCTAAGGTCATGCAGCACCCAGCTTGGTATTTGACGAGCCCAGTCAGCGGTTCCCAAGTTCCGCTGAGTTCTGGCCCGCCATGTGATATCACATCGATGGCAGATTTACAAACTTACCAAAACCAACTCTTTCTCCCAGCCTACGTCAATTCTGCTTATCCCTCTTTACCCGTGGCTAACTTGCAACAAAATAATGCGATGCCTTTACTTACGTATGCAAGGCATAGTGGCAGTCCCTTTGACTATGCAAAACCATTTGCCTACGTTCAGCCGCTTCCTCGTGCACTGTTAGGACAGCCACTACCACACATGCAAGCACCACATTATGAATATCCGGCTGCTTGTTATCCACACTTTTTCCGCTCTCATCCTTATTCCTTTGTTCGTCGTTCAAGTTCTGCTTCTTCTCAACATCGTACTGGTGAGATGGGACCGGCAACATCCGAGAATGGCTTATCTCACATTAACAATCATTCCAGCACCGGGAGAGGATCTTGCTCTCTTAAACCAAACGTTATAGTTAACGCGGACAAACACCGATCGCGATCGTCTTCCAATTGTTCCAATCGTAATTCCTCACCCGCTGTTTCCGTGAACAATACTGTTGTGTCCGACTCCTCTATATGGCTCAACGATGGTTCGCTGCTAAATTCGGAGACAACATCAAATACAGCAGATTTGGAGGATGCTTCCGGGCAACCAAAAGAACGCGAATCTAGTCCGCTACATCGAATAGACCTAACTGAAGTCCTAGAAGACGACGAAGCACCAAAGTGAGCCTTTTATCTTTGCTTCCGGTCGAGTTGTCACCTGAGCTATCAGTTAGAATACCTTACTTCCCCATACCTTTTTACGCGCAGCCGTATCTTGAAGTGGTATGACGTATTACAGCATTGCTGAACACTTAGACCAAGTATGTTTGCTTGGTTTACAGCGTCACTGGCACCCCATCACGCCTGACCTATTCTGGCCTTCTGGTCTTCTCTAGAAGTGTCGTTGAACCCCGTGCTACTTTCTCTGTGTGCTAGTGTCTAAGCCTAGAAACGTCTAATCCAATTGTTTGCATATGTCTGCGCCACGTTTATTCGTAGGATGAGGTCTGCAAACCTTGTCTTTTCCACGAAATATAATTTTAAGTAGTCTGCGAGCCATCTACTGTACCAGTCTTGACCTTTAGTGGTCAAGTGTTTTGAAGCGTTTGATTGCCACCTCTAAAGTCCTAGGTTCGAATACCCTTCACCGATTATTTTGGTGGTGGACAGCAGCCCACTGTCGTCTGGATCGTTACCACACCTGACCTTTCAGGACTTTGTGTGGTTCTCCGTCACTTGAGTTCTCGGGGTCAGGCTGCCTGTTATCTCTAATAGTGCAGCGGTCTTCTTAAGCTATGGAGTATACCTATTCCGTTGCACTCATGCCCAGGCGTGTAGCAAGAAAGAAAGATTAGATAATGGTGGTAGTCAATTAATATAAACCCCTATCACCGATCGAGTACGACGTCGGAGTCCCGCCACCGCCATTCACATTAGTGGCAAGAGGCTATCTGCTGTAAGCTACTTGGTAGCCGTTCCATGAGCTATTAAGGCCTTACACTGTTTCCGCTCCAATTCTCAGGGTCGTGATTACCGGTGCTTTGTAACTGCAGTGGGCCCTTGGGGCTAAGGCCTCATACTGCATCCCTGTGCCAGCATGGAATAAAATCGTTCGCAAACTACATCGTTTTCTGTCACCCTTGTGTATATACAGTGATAGAATCCCCATCCCGTTTGGGGTAAGCAGTAAACCAAGTGTCTCTGTTCAGGGGCAGCCAACGCAGGTATTCTGTTTGGAGTTTGCCAGCTTGATTAGTCCTGAGTCAGGCATTTGCATATAAACGGAATGTTTGCAGCAAAACCCAGTTTTTCCCTGACTAAACAGAATAGAAACGTCACACTGTTGGCATGTGGTCAATGACCCCGTTCTACGAATACATTTGCCTTGGAGGCTAGTTGCCCTTAAACTACTGCGCCTTAATTTGCACCACCTGCCTAATTTTATAATTCTCTTTCATTGGTTTCGCAGTTTCTGACATTCCCTTTGCGTGTAGATCTGTGACCACCACGGGTGATGCCCAAATATATTAAGTCGGTAAATTAGCAATGAAGTGATCAATATAGGTAAAAGTTCTCACTTATGTATAGAGTGATTTCTTTTTATTAGTGCTTAGTGTTTCCATGGTTTTCAGTGGCGAATTAAGCGTCGGTACTACATAATCTTATAATAATATATTTGCTTATTTAGATGTTGTGTATAACTAGCTGAACAATCGTCTATGGTGTAGATGTAAAATCCACCTGAGCGCGTGGAATTTTCTGGCAATGTTGCTAGCCGTGCTACACGATTCAGAAACTTGACAGCCGAATAAGGATAGGTGATTTCCAACAATGCGCAACGGTGGTCAAGTGGTTTAGAGCGTTTGCTTACCAACTCAGAGGTTAGAGTTTCGAATCCCGCTACCAGCGATCACTGTGGAAGTATACAGTAATCCACTGCCGTCCGACTCTTTACCACGCATAACTTGTTAGGATTTCATGTGGTTTTGCCCTCCAAACTTCGGGGTCTGTTTGCCGGTTATACCCAATAGTACAATGGGCCTTCGACGCTATAGGGTATGCCCCTTTTACGGCACTCAGGCGCGGGCATGTTATGAAAAGAACCGTGTTATGCTGAGTTAAGACGTAAAATAGCGGTTGTTAAAAGTATCAACGTAGACAGACCGCTTACGTTTTCTTATGGACTTCGTCGTTACATATTGATAGGGGATAAAAGTAACCAGTCAGCATTTTTTAGAGATGCCGGTGCTATTCGAATGGTATACGTTTGTAGGTTTGCCGGACTCGGGGGCTTGTTTCATACTCCAGGAATGTTGGTTATCTTTAGTTGCACACACTTGTGCTGTTTACCAGTTAGTGATCACACCTGACACTAAGCCCTAAGTGCTTATCTACTTCAGGTCCCAGGGTGATAATTGTACATAGGCATAGTGCCAACACTACAAACAGAAATAAGTAACATGGAAGGAAGTGTGAATAATGTTCGCAAAAGAATTGAAATCAGTGTGAACCATTGGAGGTCCAACGGTCATCGCTGCTGCTTCCTGTTACTGCAATGGGCCTTTGCAGCTGTGGGTTTTACGTCTTTCGCTGCAATCACTGATATAGCCGAAGTAAACAGTTTCCGAACAAACATCAACAAGTCCATCCCCGTATCGACTGTAAACTTCGTCAATCCCAAACGAGATAAATCAACTCGTGACGAGACTGCACATTGACGTGGTGTGATGGCTTACGTGCCTCCATGACCCAAAGAGCTGCTACGTCATCTGTTGACCTCCACGTGGTTCTTTCCACTGCTGATGAGTAACGAAGAGTAGGACACGGTATGGTAGACGTGTGTTTGCCATACGTAACGCGTGTCCCAACCAACGAAGTCTACTAATCTGGATACACTGTGATAAAACATCCTCCGAATTTATATCTAATACTCTCTTTCTGACCTCATCATTGCTCACTCGGTTATTCCACCCAATCCCAGCGATACTACGCAGATATCGGTGGTCAAAAACCTCAAAACGACGAATATCTTCAGCACGCAGACTTCAAGTTTCGCAACCATACAACAAGACTGAACACACCGCGGCACAGTATACACAACCTTTCAACTTCGGCGAAATATCAGGTCATTGCCACAAGTGCTTCAGTCCGGTGTACGCCGCTCGAGCCTTGGATATCCGTGTGCTCACCTCTACTACTGTGCTCCCATCCGTCGTCACACTGCTGCCGAGGTAGGTGAAGTGGTCGACAACTGCCAGCACCTCCCCATCGAGCATCAAGCTCGGAATTGTTGACGTCCAGTCTTGTAACATCACCTTACACTTTGAAGGTGCAAAACGCACGCCGAATGGAGCTACAGCTCTCGTGAATCTATTTAGTGCACACTGAGCATGTTCCGTGGATTCGAACAAGCAGACAACGTCGTCTGCGTAATCTAGGTCACATAGCTTTCCACTATTTCCTAGTTCGACGCCTACATCCTGAAGATTTTGCAACGCACTCTCCATTATTTCGTCCATGACGGATTTAAACAAGAATGGAGTAATTGGATATCCCTGTCGAACACCACTGGTCGTTTCGAACCGACCGGATAGTTCACCGTAAACTCTAACGCGGCCAGAAGTATGAGAATACATTGATCTCAGTAGGTTCACGAACTTCTGGGACATACCTTTTCGACGAAGAGCACTGAAAAGTGCTGTTCGATCAACTGAATCGAAGGCGCTTTTGAAACCCAAGAAAACCATCATTGTCGGTCGACGGTGCGTGTGACGTGTTTCAAGTAGTTGGCGAAGAGTAAAAATCTGGTCGATGCATCCTCGACCTTGGCGGAATCCAGCCTGCTGTTCACGGGTGTTCCTCTCGCGAGCCGGTGTGAGACGATGCAGCAAAATCGAGGCTTATACTTTGGTGACTATCGGAACTAAGCTAATCCCACGATGATTACTGCAGTCATTGCGTATTCTTTTGTTTAAGATGGGAACAATCAATGACTCGCTCCATATTAACGGAATACGCTCCTCGTTCCAAATTTCACGGAGGAAGGCGGTAAGTGATTTTATGAAAACATTTCCACCCAGTTTGAAAAAAACTGGAGGAAGTTCGTCGGGACCTGCCGCTTTCCCCCGCTTTAGTAATCGAGTGCACGACTCTACTTCTACTTCCGATGGAAACTCAAGTGATGCCACCCAAGGAGTCACAGTTGTTGACGCAGGAGTAACTACACTAACGTGCGGCCAGTTAAACTGTTCCTTGAAGTACTCGGCCCATCGGTCAAGCCTTTGCTGTTTGTTATGGATGGGTTCTCCATTTCTATCCCAAATTGTTTCACTGACCTGAGTTCGCCGTCCACCGGTGTCACGAATAAGTTGAGCAGTCTTTGAGTGTTACCTGAAGCAGCTGCTATTTCCATTTCTTCGGCTACCTTGATCCACCGATTTTCGCGATCATTCTTAAGGCTTTTCGTAACTTGTCTTTGCAGCTTTCTCCGCATCTTATTCATGTTCTTACGGTTCGAAAGCTGACGCTTTTGCTCCATTATACTCAGCGACTCTTGCGAGATCCAGTATCTTTGATGGACAACGGATCGAGGACCACAGGCGAAACCTGCTGCAACGTACATCGCCTGTTTGATATGAGCCCAATGCTCATCTACATTACTGTTCTCCGTGGATCCTAGCTCAAGTGCTAACTTCTGCTCATACCGGGTGCGGACGTTTGGATCACACAAACGTTGCACGGCTAATCCGGTTTGCGGTTTGCGACGATGACCATGGAGATGGAGAGATAATCGCATTAAAACTAATGCATGGTCCGACTCTACGTAAGTGGACCAGTAAGATCTACAGTTCCGAACAGAACTGCGCCACCTGTAGCTTGTTGCAATATGACCAATCTGACTCAAAGTACCTGTAGAGTTAGGGTACCAAGTCGCTGTGCTACATGAGCTGAGTCGGAAATTCGTACTACATAGGAATAATCGGTTGTCTGTACAAAACTGGAGAATCCTATCCCCTTTTTTGTGTGCCCAGCGGGTAAAGCACAAAGCCCGCCTAAGCAAGCTTCTTACACACTAAGTTTGCCAACTTGTGAATTAAAGTCACCAGCTAGCACTTCAATGTCAGAACCTTTACTGCTGCGAACGAGAGTGGCGAGAGCATCATAGAACTCATCTTTCTGTGCGTCTGTGGTGCAGTCCGTTGGGGCGTACGCCGAGACTACAATCAAATTGCGCTCAACACAACTATCCCTTCGAACGCCAACTGACCCTTGGAGTCTCACAGCACATAAACGACTGTTAACCTGGATCGAGTGTAAGAAGGCCGTATGGTCTTCTGACAGGCATTGATGTTTTTGTGTAGTTCACGAATAAATTAATGGCGGCACGTACTTCCCTTCTCCTTGATTAGGATGCAGCTGATCCCATCGCCAGTAGGCTGCGAGGCGCTAGGTGTGGCGAAGAGCCGTAAACAACAGAGATCTTGTTGTCATTTCTTTTCGAATGGGTAATGGGGAAATCAACTCTGTGTTCACATGGTGAGATTGTACATTTTATGTGACAACGAAAGTGGCATTTGTTTGTTATTCTACTCATTTATACCTCTGTATTCTCTTGAAAAAAACCATCCTTCGTATACACCTGTGACTCGGAGTGCATTGTTCAGTGAAGTGCATCTCACCGTCTCCTGCTGTACGGTAGTGTTGAGGACAAGAAAGCACCTTTTCCTCTTGAAGTTGTGACCACATGTTTGTTCTTTTGCTTTCTAGGATTTCGTTTGCACGATCACGAATAAAACCCAGTAAAACGAATCTTGTAATACCCTTTTGTTCAGTGTCTGATCTTCGTTTTCGGTGGCACCGTAATTTGCAATAAAACTGTTTGATCATCCGCATTTATTCGAATGTGACGATAATTCGGAGGTGGGATTATTCTAATATTCGAGATAACGCATTGTACGTACTACTGCATGGACGCAATCTGTGTACCAATTTGGGTTTACCCGAGCCAGTTGTAACCAGCGATATTAGTTGGCTTGACTGTGTTGGACACGAGAAAATTAAAAATGGTCTGTAATCTGTATCTGATTAGGTAGAATATACCTATTTTCCGGTTCATTAGGATGAAATGGCGTGTTGTTTTGCCTTGTTATATGGGAATTATTCTCTTGCAATAGACGGCCAGGCTATCCAGTGTATGATCTGGTTACATTCTTCAGGCTGAAGTGCGCGATTCCATCATTCCTTATCAACGTTCTGTTGAATTATCTCGAGTGCCATTAGTTGAGACTTTATAGTTCTCACATTTTATCTTCTTCATTTTTCACAAAGATAATTCGTTATGGATACATTGACCCAATCCGTTAGTCATCCAAAAATAATAAACGATATACTGAATTTATTTCCTTAGACACCAAATAGCCTTGAAATCTGTGAATTAGTGCGCCACCAGTGGAGTATCTTATTTGTCTTTATATCACTGGTTGATCACGTATTCCATTGTGCCACTGAACATTGCAGCTATTCAATGACAAGATACTTTGGATCTTTTTATTATGTAGGTCTTCCGGTCATTCTGGACCAACAGATGAGAAAAGTGCAACGAACTTGGAACAGAAGGATAGTGAGTACCAAAACATGGGAGACCATCCTTCTGTAATCGGTTACTCTAATACCGGTTCAGCTGGTCCCAAAGGTCAAAGTCTCGTATTTGGTGCACAAGCCGATACTGTTTTTACGACCCCGACTTATTCCGGTACATCTTTGCGTTTGGATCGATTTGGCATCGAGAAAAACGCTGATGGTTCACAGGAAGATACAACTTCGCTGCAACGCCATCATCATCAGTCCAGCTCCTTACCGGTGAGTTGGTAACAGAACTTCTATCTTGAATAAGCTCTTGGCATTAGTCTACCATCTATACAATCCTCCATGCTTCCTGCTTTTATTGGCTGTATAGTTGCAAGCATAACAGTGTGATAAGTCGGTTTTTAGCGAATACGGTCAAAACATTTTTTGCGTCCTTGCACGTGAGTGTAGTGGATGGGGTATATTCCATAACTTCGAAGGCTCACTGCACTACTAGTGAAAGCGGGCAACCGGACCTTGAAACTAGGAGTGGACAACCACGTGAGGTCCCAGTAGGTGGAGTGTATTAACGACCTGGACAATAGTCGATTACTGTCTACCACCAAAATTGACAACCAATAGCGGGATTTAAACGTCTGACCTCCGAGATGGTATGTAAACACTAAACTACCACTAGTCTGCAACTGAAATTGATGTTTGACGGACGCTTTGTCGTTCGGTAGCGTACAGTTGGGTTTCATTGGATCTAGTGGTTTCGACCATTGACGCTTTTTAAGCAGCTCCCAGCCAGGTCCAACTATTTTAATTGTCATTGTAAATATCAAATCGCTCATCACGGTTTCAAAATACCAATATGTTAATTGATCAGCCTTACACGTCGTCGCTTCATACACTCGTCATCATCATCATCGTACAGCGTTAAACAGTAGGACTAGCCCCACTGACCACTGCTTTTTGTACCGTCTTGCACGTTGAATTAGAAAGAATGAATATACAAGATGGACAGGGAGTGGACCTACACAGGTGGGAAAAGGAAAGAATGCCATAATAGCCAGCACATCAAATACACAGTCTAACTGTACAAACGCATATCGAGCAGTCGATTCGATAGAAAGTGACAACACGATTGCCACTGTTCACGGTTCGTTGCCATATATTTCAGTGTCTCCAGCCAACTGGTAGACGGATCTTTTGAACCCCAACAAGGAAGACGTGAAGCACCTACCTTTCCTAATTTTGCTGTACATTTTCTCATTCCTCGCCGCTACGTCATCTGTTGACCTCCACGTGGTTCTTTCCACTGCTGATGAGTAATGAAGAGTAGGACACGGTATGGTAGACGTGTGTTTGCCATACGTAACACGTGTCCCAACCAACGAAGTCTACTAATCTGGATACACTGTGATAAAACATTCTCCGAATTTATATCTAATACTCTCTTTCTGACCTCATCATTGCTCACTCGGTTATTCCACCCAATCCCAGCGATACTACGCAGATATCGGTGGTCAAAAACCTCAAAACGACGAATATCTTCAGCACGCAGACTTCAAGTTTCGCAACCATACAACAAGACTGAACACACCGCGGCACAGTATACACAACCTTTCAACTTCGGCGAAATATCAGGTCATTGCCACAAGTGCTTCAGTCCGGTGTACGCCGCTCGAGCCTTGGATATCCGTGTGCTCACCTCTACTACTGTGCTCCCATCCGTCGTCACACTGCTGCCGAGGTAGGTGAAGTGGTCGACAACTGCCAGCACCTCCCCATCGAGCATCAAGCTCGGAATTGTTGACGTCCAGTCTTGTAACATCACCTTACACTTTGAAGGTGCAAAACGCACGCCGAATGGAGCTACAGCTCTCGTGAATCTATTTAGTGCACACTGAGCATGTTCCGTGGATTCGAACAAGCAGACAACGTCGTCTGCGTAATCTAGGTCACATAGCTTTCCACTATTTCCTAGTTCGACGCCTACATCCTGAAGATTTTGCAACGCACTCTCCATTATTTCGTCCATGACGGATTTAAACAAGAATGGAGTAATTGGATATCCCTGTCGAACACCACTGGTCGTTTCGAACCGACCGGATAGTTCACCGTAAACTCTAACGCGGCCAGAAGTATGAGAATACATTGATCTCAGTAGGTTCACGAACTTCTGGGACATACCTTTTCGACGAAGAGCACTGAAAAGTGCTGTTCGATCAACTGAATCGAAGGCGCTTTTGAAACCCAAGAAAACCATCATTGTCGGTCGACGGTGCGTGTGACGTGTTTCAAGTAGTTGGCGAAGAGTAAAAATCTGGTCGATGCATCCTCGACCTTGGCGGAATCCAGCCTGCTGTTCACGGGTGTTCCTCTCGCGAGCCGGTGTGAGACGATGCAGCAAAATCGAGGCTTATACTTTGGTGACTATCGGAACTAAGCTAATCCCACGATGGTCACGACAGTCATTGCGTATTCCCTTCTTGAAGATGGGAACAATCAATGACTCGCTCCATATTAACGGAATACGCTCCTCGTTTCAAATGTCACGAAGCAAGACGGTAAGTGATTTTATCAAAGCATCTTCACCCAGTTTGAAAAGAACTGGAGAAAGTTCGTCGGGACCTGCCGCTTTCCCCCGCTTTAGTAATCGAGTGCACGACTCTACTTCTACTTCCGATGGGGACTCAAGTGATACCATCCATGAAGTCGCACTTGTTGACGCAGGAGTAACTACACTAACGTGCGGCCAGCTAAACTGCTAAACTGCTCCCTGAAGTGTTCGGCCCAACGGTCGAGCCTCTGTTGTTTGTCATGAATGGGTTTTCCATTTCTATCGCAAATTGTTTCACTGACCTGAGTTCGCCGTCCACCGGTGTCGTGAATAACTTTGAACAGTGTTCGACTGTTCATACACTGGTCGTAGTTTGAGTTGAATCAATGGTTTATATCAGTATCAAGTTCACTTGCTGAAGGCATCCTGCACAAATGGGCGTGATAATTAGGCTTAAGTGCTCAGGCTTCTGGTCTGGTTTTTTATGTGGAATTTCTTAGAGGTCAGTGCGCTACTGATTCTCAACTGGTCGATAACGGTTGTCATCAGCAAAGTCGTTGCGCAGATAATGTTCCTTCTTAGTAAGGATCTTTAACCGAAACGTCGGCCCAGTCACGTGGCGTTCATGTTCTGCCAACTGGCCTTAGACCGAAGTGCTACATAACCGTCAGTTTCCATTGAGGTAACTATCTAAGTCTTGTGAGTCCCGTTTGAGTATATTTCCGCAATTCATATCATTCGTCGTCTTCGTAGTTTTGTTGAAGAAATGGGGTAGTTTGATGCGGTTGACTGACTGAGATACAGCTATGGCTTTTCATTATCAAAACACTTACGCATGAATGCAGTGGAATAGATATACCCCATAATCCCAAAGGCCCACCGCACTATTACCGATTGCCGGCAATTGGTCCCTGAGACTTAGAGTAGAGAACCGTATAAAGTCTCACTGAACCAGACCTGGTGGCAGACCGACTGACAGCCGGTAACCGATCTCCGACGAGATTGAGTGATCGTTCGACGATCGATAATGCAACAATTAAGCAAAGGAAAACCACTTAAATGACTTCCATCACGACCGGACTGCACCTTGATGTGGTGTGATGACTTACGAGCACCCATGACCCAAAGAGTTATCCAGAATGGCTTCCTTAGGCTCAAAATTCAATCATACCTGATAGGTCAATGGGTAGAGTTCAGACGAAGTGCAATCCCTGAACCAGTTGCTGGACAATATCTGGTTCTAACCACTATGCCCCATGGAGAGAACACTCCGGCGAATAAACACGGAGAGAAACAGTTTGCCGGTCAAAAAGTCTCCATTGGATGGACGTGGGTGCGGAATGCGTGGGGTTTCTCTCAACAGTGGGAGAAGTCATCGCACTTCATTGGACAGCTGTCGCTCGCCTAAGCTGGGCAGCTCCTGGCCCAAAGGATGCTGCCCTGTCCATGTTCTACTTGGTCCATTGGGTGCATGTCGCTGAGGACTAAATCCGAAAAGCGGATCGATAACAAAGCATCAGCGAAGACAAGAAAGAATAAGCACAACACTCAGATCCAGTGACAGACCAGGGTTTCTCGGTCACATTTCCGTTCCGGGTCAGCGCCCCACTGCCTTGTGGGTCAGACTTTTGAGTCAAAGGCTCCGGTTAGGGTTCCCAAGGGAAAACCTCTTCTGCGGTGTAGGCAGCCGCGATGTATGATCATCCCACAAACCTCCAGCATCTTTTCTGAGAGGGCTTAACCAGTTTTCCGTCATTCAGTTTGAGATCGATGCAAAAAGCCACGGATAATTGTGGCTATTTAAAGAAGCAGTGGTTGAGGGGTCGGGCATAAATCAAACGCACTTCTTAAGCCTACGTGTTCACTTCACTTGGCTGCTTTCAACGTCCGCACACTATGTCAAATAGGGCAACGGAACGCTCTCGCTAGAACCTAAGAGTTTTATATATATATATATATATATATATATATATATATATATATATATATATATATATATATATATATATATATATATATATATATATATATATATATATATATATATATATATATATAGTTGTCTCCGGAACGCGCACATAAGACCCCACTTCTGTGACCAGTCCTCACATCGCGGATACAACCCCATTCGCTCACTCCTCTGTTCTCGAGTCCAGTGATCCAATGTCTAACGTTCGTGGTCAAACTGACATCAGGATCGCTTTGAGCACGAAAGCTGAGCTTGCACTGCTAGACTGGATTTCGGTCAACAGTCGTTTGTGTGCATTTTGGTTTGACAGTTCTGTACATGTCAAAAGCAACAGACTGAAATGTGGATGCTTGTTCGTCTTGTCTGTGTGTGCGTCCACTGACTTCAGTTCCCCTGAGGCCGAGGATGAATTCTATGAGGATTTGTCTTCACTGTTTCAAACGGCTGATATGACATCCTCCTACGTCTTCATAAGTTGGACTCAGATTGACCATATTGTCATTGGTGACCACGGGCATGTATCGGTTGAAGATTGTCGTTCATTTTTGTCTACGTTTGTGGACTCAGATCATGCCGTAATACGTTCTCGCTTCCGTTTACGTCTTGTTGGTGGTCGCGCCAACGCTAAAGCCGCCTGTCCCACACAGTTCCTCTCAGACGATTGCCGACGACCTGCTTTCCGGTCAGAACTGGTTTCACGTGAATATTCCCCGACAGTCCCCTTTTACAGAATATCTTCTGATTATACTGTGATTCACTTTAAGTGTAGTGGACCAATTTCTCTCTGCAGGTTTATCGATGCAGCCGATGCAGCCAAATAAACGCAGGCTACAGCTCAAGGAAGCTTTGCACGCCGCTTCCAATGTCACACGACTCCGGTTCAAGTAAGCATCAACTAATGAATGTCTACGACTTCAGTTACTCTGTTAGATACCCCTAGACCCGTCGCCGCGGATGATACATTCAGTTGGATACGCAATTCCCTGAGGGACCAACTGACTAGAAGCTTGAGAAATGGCAGCGAGCAGTGATGGATTGCGAAATGTAGGGAAATGTAAAAGGCGGCGTCTGTTAGCACTAGAAACACCCGGTCCACGTAAGCCTTGTGTGAGTTCATCACGACGAGACTGCACCCTGGCGTGGTGTGATGGTTTGCATGCCTCTACGAACCTTAGAGCAGTAACATGTCTGACTTCGAATACGCGAACGATGTTATTCTTCTGAGTAAAAATCCAGGTAAGTTGCGGCCCTCAATCTAAGTATGCTAAACGATTATTTACCAATGTTTAGAATACGTTTTACACCTTCATTGTGTAAAATACTGCTGCAAGACTAGGTTGGGTCTACACCAAACCTTTTCTTTTCAGGTGAAGCTCTAGCTGAAGTAGATACATTTTGCCACCTAGGCGGCTGCATCTCACCAAGTGGTCAGATGACGGATGAGATGTCGTCGCGTAAACAGAAATTGCGGGTGACGTTTGCCAACCTTTGTCACCTGTGGCATCTGCGTGACATTCAGGTCTCTGTCAAGGATCTAGTGTGCACTGAGGTGCTTAGATCATTTCCTTTCTACGGCTCAAAAACAGCCGTTAAGGGTCGAAGATAGGCGAGAACTGTTGGTGTTTGAGCATAAAGTTCTCCGTAGCATTGCTCGAATATGGTGGAAACCGTATGAGCAATGCTGAGGTTGGGCGTAGGGTGTTGGGAACCAGTGGCCAGACACTGAAACTAGTACTAAATCTAGACAGGTTAAGATGGCCGGGACGTGTGTTCCTCGACATCCGCTGTTCTATTCCAACTCATGATTTTGAAGATAGATTCGGGTCCAGTAGACAAGGGAGTAGACCAGTTCGAAGAAACCTCGAGGAGCGACGAATGGGAAAATAGGACTTTCGAGCGCCAAACGCACGACATTACTACTTTGTACAAATGATAACTAACTAAAAAGAGTAAACACTTGCTGAACAGGTTGTACGTCATTCACACCCCACCAATATCTTCAGCATCCTCGAGTAAACCCTGCAGGTTGTCCATAATTGTTTATTTGGTGAGCTGTTGCTCACTTACCACCACTGGGGTGGCCACTCCTCTTTGTGAATCAATGACACGCTCTGTAACATTCGGCCAAACCGTCGACTTTGAACCAGAAGCGTACTATGAAGTGCCGTTTGTCTTAGGTCAGATGCACATTCAAGTCCGAGAGATCGAAGACCATATGTTAAGGGATTCACGTAACTGGTCTGCTACAACAACATCCTCTGTTTTGCAGTTGGCTTCGTTTGATGTGTTTTACTCATCTGCTCGCTGAGGAATTATCTTGGCCGTGCTTCTCCACTTACTATGGACCATAAAAGACACTGAACATTTTTCATTTGCTCGTGACAAAGCAGGATAGCTGATGTCGTACTAAACGTAGCGTCAAGTGGGTTGGCTAGTTGTGGATGCATTCTTTAACAGAAATCATAAATGTTCTTCTGCCTTTTGACACCTGCCTCAAATTATTTACTGGCACATCACATATGACTCCTGTTTTCAGTTACATCGGGACTTACCATAATTTACCATTCAGGTGACTTTTTATTCCAGATTCCACAACTTTTCGAGCTTCACTAATTGCGATGATTTCGAGCCTTCAGAATGTGTAGTCTTTACTCAGACCAGAGATTTTGTCTGCTTTATGAAGGACTTAGGTGACTTGAATGCTGTCTGATTATCTATTTTGAGTTGTTGGTAATAAAAATAAGTGTAATTATTCACAAACCTTGAATAACATGTGACACAAGTACTTGGGTATAGCATTCTACTATCGTTTCCTTAATCAAGATTTAGTAAAGTAGATATCACCAACGCACCTTTCTTTGTGAATATTAGGAGTAATTCTATATGACATAGTTTGCGGTAGACACAACAGTCTTAAGACAGTTGATTTCCCGATGATGTAGTGTGCCATATATATGTACGGATTTCTTCCAATATTCATTGTTAGCTTTCAACTATTGGTCGCACAACAACTCAGGTTAATTCGATAATGACTGCTCCGGGCCGCGGCCTCCAAATGGTTTCGAATGGACCTCTGATTCCACCCGGTGCACCTTTATCATTTGCATCAGCCCAACCGAACAGTAAGCTTCATTCTCCCACTGAACATCTTCCTGTAGTCTCTTCTTCTTTGTATATGGAAGCACTTTCACTGACCATTTGGCAGTTCTACACACGAACCCGACAATCTAAGGCAAAGTACGCCAAGAAGGTTCATCTGAGAAACGCCTTGCTTGAAGTAGTTTCTGGTGTCTTCAAACGTGAGTGGTTGATCACTTTTATGCTTCTGGTTGTTAGTGCTTTCAACGGATGTAATCACGCTTACCCACCACCTGTCTGTCAGTCTATTCACCCACTCCTTACTAGAATAGCATGTTCATATTAGTAACTGAAGTGTTGACCTATATTTGAAATTATTTGTCACACGATGAAAACATAACTCATCATTAAAACCCACAGAAACTTTAGACAGTTGTTTCATCCTCATAATAAATCATTAGCAGTGCACATTCGCCAACCCCCAGTTAGGACTCAATCCCGAACAAATACCTTATCACCAGGCTATCCGGACTGACTCTCAACGGTTTGTTTAACATCAGTAGCACAAGACGTAACTCCCTTTCGTGACTGGCTTGTAACGGTAACAACTCTTATGATGGACTACTTCTTCGTAGGGGCCTAACTGCATCGTCCTATCCTGTTCATTACAATTTTTCGATCTGGACAGCTAGTTGGGGCCTGCATGTTAGTAATGAATCATGTTTCACGTAAACATGTACAAGTATGTCGTCCATTTGCAAAATTCCCGAAGCCCTCCATGCAGCATCGTGGCTGAGTTGATAAAGCAGACACAATATATGTATGTATGCCACAAGATACTATCAGACAGTTGATAGCGAGTATGACTTGGCGGTTAGAAGTTGTTATAACATCAAAAGGTGACTTAACCATATACTAATGAATGACTGCTTGAGAACAGTCACACTTTTCTATTCACAGCTAATATTTTGTTTCCAATAAAAGATTTCCATAGCGTAGTGTTTTGATTATTTCGGATACAGGAGGCTTTTTTGCGACTGGTATATAGGTAAAGTATAAGGTTGAGTTTCATCTACCTGTTTTATTTTGATAACAAATTGGAAAATGAGAATCTACCCATACTCTGTTAAAGATGCTGGCCTTTTTATCGTGGGCTCGTCAATGAATGGATTCGGGTCGGATCAAAGTGATATGGATATGTGTTTGACGGTGACTTCTCAGTATTTACAACAAAAGAAGGAAGCGTTTGCTGTTCTTAGCCAGCTCTTACCTCCTCTTCGAAACTGCAGTGAGTACAAAATATTATTTCAATCCTTATAACACCATGAGCCTTCTCGATATCGGGTTTTTTATAACCGGATTGGACTAAGCGTTTTGCCATATGAAGGCTGTCTTTCCCACTGATGGATTCTCTGAAGTCTATTGACCTCATCAGTGTTCAGTTTTAAGATTTAGGCGCCTCCTTTGTCACTGGGCTCATTTTCACAACCGAGTCATTAAGGTCTTATGTGTCGTTCTAGATCCCAGGGCTATGATTATCAAATTTGAATTATGGGTTCTGTGTTTAGTTGTGCACGTGCCTCGGTACGAAGAGAAATTCTTCTGAATTTTCAGCACGATGAATTCATTTCATTTTTGTGTATTATCCAGTTGTGTGCTTGTTTGTAATCAATTTTGGTCTGTTTAGAGCAGAATTGGCGGTAAACAGCAACCTACTATCGTCCGACCGTTACCATACCTGATCTAGTATTTCGAAGAACATACGGAAACAATTAAACTAAAAAAGCTGCAAACCGGATTCAACGTTAGCCATTGTTAACCGCCTAGTGATTGTTTTTTCAAATTGTTCAGTAAGAATTTCCTTCATTTCAGTATCACGCCCTTCCTTTCTGTGTATTCCATTACATGTGTTCACGACCCCGCGAAGGTTGAGCGTGATCGGTATTGGCCGTGGAGCATACAACGTCACCGCATTGTGAGAAATAGTAGGAAATAACACAAAGTACATGAAAGTTGCTTCGTACAGCTACGTGGTACACACCTAGCTAATCAGACATATACATGATAAAACAGCGTTGACTGTTGTGGCTAGCTGTTCAGACTATTGTTCAACTCTACCAGTAGATGATCCCGAACACAACGACGGATTTCAATCGCAAGGCAGAAAATCCAACTGTGTGCACGAGCAACCCACACTTGAAATCCGAAATCACCACTTATTTATAAGGTGGACGTGTTAAATTGTCGTGCGACCCGCACTAGAAACAATGGCTCAAAACACAGGTGTGCCACCGATAGTGGGGGTGCATTCATAGCTGCCTAACCTAGGTTTTCAAATCTCGTTCGTTTGTGGGCGTGCCTCTTCACCTGATGCACCAGAGACATCAAGCCAGTCCAAACTAACGGGAAATAACTTGTAACCGTTGTTATCCTGTCAGGTCAAATTACGTTGACTTAACTGACCGGAGCTCGCGCTTTGTTGTTCGCAATTCACACATTATGATGAACTGCATACTGTAGAGACCAGAAAATGCGTGGGAAACCGGGCATCAAAAATAGTTGGGAGAACTATAGAAACTAGGTGCCCCATGTCTTCTTTGTAGGGGACCTAACTGATCCAATAACCACATGGTCCGATGCACTAAGAGAAATGATGACACTGGGAACAGCAGTGATCTTGTTGACGTTTCATTTTCGATCAAAGCATTTAGGAGTGGATATTTACATTGTGACATACAACCAGACCTTATGTTTAGCGTGATAGCCAGGGTGTCATTCCTTTGCTGTCTCTCCCAAACTTATTAGTTCACATCCTTTCTGCCTCACAAAAGTCACCATTCGTTTATGCCGCTTGAGGTCGATTGGTTTAGAGCGTTTGCCTACAAACTCGGAGGTCAGAGGTTCGAATCCCCGCCATCACCGGTTACTTTGGTGGTACATAGTGATCCACCGTCGTCCGGCTCGTTACCACACCTGACCTATCGAAACCTTATGTGGTTCGCCACTCCAGGTCTCAGTGCCTGGTTGCAGCGGGGTTTTGTGGCCCTGGAGTTTATCCCTTCCATTGCACTCATGCGCAAGCATGTATCAAAATAGCCAATGACAAGGAATGCAGCGTTCAGTGATCTACGCTTAGCTGTCTCTTGATATACGGCAGTGGTAATAATGATGATGCTTGTTCGTAAACCAGTATGACCATACAAATTTCAGCCCAATGTTGGTCGCGGCAAATCGAGTGTAATGAAGCCTCCAATAAGGACACTCCGCTTATAGGGACATTTTTTGGTTTCTCGTCAGTATCCCCATAAATCCCAAAAAACCTCATGTAAATGGCATATCGCATTAAGGGAAATTTTGGTCTACACTGTGGACAGCCACAGAGTTTGATGTGCCCAGAAACTTCTAGCATCTTCCCTATCAAGGGCCTTAGCGATTTTCCTTCCTTTAGTTTAAGATCGATGCAAAACGCCACGGATAATTGTGGGTCTTAAAAAAGACAGTAGTTCAGGGTCCGGGCACTTCTTAAGCTTCCATGTTTGCTTCGCTTGACTACCTTTTTATTGCATGTGTTCGAGGTTGGAGTCTGAAAATGCACTAGTTGCACTGCGGTCACGATCGATGTTGGTGTTGGCATGACGGGGAGTGCTGCAAGACAGGGAAGAGTGAAGAGTGGCGTCATTGGCAGAGGAATGGATTGGGTTAGAAGTAGTGGATAGAAGATCTTAAATGAATAAAATAAAGAGGGTGGATGCAAGTACTGAACTTTGGCAACGCCAGCATTCACAGAAAATGGCTGGGATAGAACCCCATCAACTCGGGCGCAGATGGTTCGCTTACTGAGGAAACTTGATGTCCACAATACAAGAGCGAGGGAGAACCCGAACGTGGGCATTTTCGCGAGAAGACCTTTTGCGCCAAACTCGGTCAACGGTTTCAGAACTGTCGAAGGAGACCATGTGTTTTTTCCGTGGTTGTCGAATGCAACCGACCAAGACTGTGAGACAATAGCCAGCAGATCGCCGGTGGAACGGCGATGTCGCAATCCGTATTGGTGGTCGGTCAGCAGTCCTTTGCGTTCCAGGAACGCACGCAGTTAGTTGGAGTTGACAGTTTCGAATAATTTCGGAATTTTAAGTGTCAAGGAAATTGGTCGATAGTTATTTGAGTAAGAAAGACCACTGCTTTTGGGAATAGGAGGAATCAGGGCGTTTTCAGGGGATCGGAAAAGGCAAAAGTCGGGGGGAGAGAGAGGCCAGTTCAGGGGCACAAATTTTAAGAACGATGGATGGTATACTGTTCGGACCGGGTGGTTTGCATACGTCCAGAGAATGCAACGCTTGGCGGATCTTCCTAATGCTAATGCGAGGTACAAAATAGGATGAGAGAGGAAAATGGAACTGGAGGAGTAGGATGAGAGGATAAAGTGGAGTTGGAGGTAAACTGAGAAGCAAAACCTTGGGTTTCTCGTTTGGTTTGCAAACAAGACCACCAGAAGAATTACAGACGGGAGGAAGGATAAAATATGTTGAAGACTGCTTTGACAAGGATCCGAGATGTTCGACTACCGGTAGCAGATGAGAGTAGGCGTTCGGATTGACAGCGGACAAAAGCTCTTTGGCTCTCTGTATGGTTGACGGGCATCTGTTCACGGTTTGCATGAAGCGGTGGTGGGAGTCGGAAGTGAGCAAGTGGCGCCAGCGACGAAGTACTGAACTCTCCAAGCATACAGTACGATCACATGCGTGGTCGAACTATTCGAGGGATTCGGGTTTTCCGAGTGTGGGAAAGTGTGAAATAAAAATATTCGTACCTTGGAGAACAATGTCAACGAAGTTAGAAACGGAAGCGAAAACGTCCGACGTAAAACCGCAATCGTTTCAAGGATAGGATGCTAGGAAATCGCGAAAGTTGTCCCAGTTCACTGAATTGTAGCGCCAAAATGTGTGTCGAGGTGGGTGGAGGATCAGAGCGAGTAAAACTGGTGGAACAGGAAACAGTGTAGTGATCAAATGGGCCAAGTGGAGGAAGAGTGGAGATGCCTGAGAACAGAGTAGGAACAGAAGTGTGAATAAGATCAAAGGTATGGGCACGATTGCCAGCTCGACCGGGGATAAATGTGGACATGTCAACTAATTGGCACAGATTGTTGACCTCGGCGAAATGTTCGGCTTCGTGCCCCAGCGCCGAAGTGTCCAATGAGTGAACCAAACAATCTCAATTGTGAACAACAAAATCCCCTAAGATGGTGATATGACAGATAGGATCAATCACAAACAAGTTCGAAGGTGAAAAATCGAAGATCGATGAGTTGGTGGTGCTGAGTGAACGATAAACAACACAGACGTAGTGTTTAAAATAAAGAAGTTGGAGTTTCAGCCACACCAACCGAAATTCACGCCTGGAAAAGTTAAGGTTTTGCAGTCTGAACGTAACGACTGGCTGGTGGACAAAGGTACAGACTGCAGCGTTCGGTGAGAAAGAGGAGTAAAGTGTATATTCGGGGAATTGGAGGTGAGTGGTGTCTGATGAGGGGGAGATTTGAGTTTCGGGTAAAAATAAGGCAAGAGGGGAAGATTGGGTAAATTGGTTTACTCAATCGATATTATCGTTCAGTCCGCGAATGTTCGTGAGGGTAATCAGTTCATAGTTGTTTTGCATTTGAGTAGAGCTAGTTCATGTTTGATTGTGTAATGCTGTGATTCATAATTCGATAAGGAAACCGGCAACCATGATCCTGAGACTTTAAGTAGCCTCAATAGATCAGGCGTGGTAGCGAGCCCGCTATCAGCTTCAACATTCGCAAACTGTGTCAGATAGGTAAGCGGAATACTGTCGCTAGAACTTATATATATATATATATATATATATATATATATATATATATATATATATATATATATTCGGTCAACAGTCGTTTGTGTGCATTTTGGTTTGACAGTTCTGTACATGTCAAAAGCAACAGACTGAAATGTGGATGCTTGTTCGTCTTGTCTGTGTGTGCGTCCACTGGCTTTAGTTCCCCTGAGGCCAAGGATGAATTCGCTGTTTTGAAGTGTGCGTCCAACGGACGTGGTGGTGATTGCTGGGGGTTTCAACACTCAAGTTGGTTGTTTGGGATATTTCAAAAGGCACATCGGAAGCCCAATTTTTATCCCAGGCGATCGTACTGATAAAGGGAGGCTTTTCTGACTCATATGCTCCTCTTCGGACAAGGCTTAACTCCGCGATATCGGCCACTTCATATCGGGCTACTACCAGAAGCTTCAAAGATGGGTCAGATGCTTCAGTCAGGTGCTCAACCACCCTACCATCCAATCCATTTTAATAATGGTATCAGGCGACATAGAACAATATGTAATCGACCTCGAACCTCATCGCCGTCGTTCATACGATGAATAACAAGAAGTCACCTGGGGAGGATGGCATCCCACCCGAGATCTTCGAATCCTGTTTTCCAATTCTTTTGGACCTACCAAATACGCTATTCCGTCGTGTTTAGGACTCCGAAGTTTTCCCCAAAGACTTGCCATCCTCTGTCCTATTCAGTGTGCCAAAAAGGGCGACAGGCCTTTCTGCGAGAACTATAGGGGCATTAGCCTCATCAATACAGCGGTTGATCTTTTTTTACCATTCTGCTAAATCGCTTTGTTGCTGTTGGGGACGCACTCCTACCAGTGTGGTTTTCCCCTCACTGGCTTTGGGACAGCATTCGACTCCATTGACAAACAGTCACTCTGGAGCGTACTGCGAAGCGACGGGATGCCAGAAAAGTACATTAGATAGATAGGATCACACTACTCGGTAACACAAACGCTCGTCCGCACCTACAGTGAAGAGTTTCTGGAGTTCCCTCTCCACTCCGGCGTCCGTCAAGAATGCCCTTTGTCATCAGTTCTATCTAACTGCACTACAGACTGGATAATACGTCGCGCCCTCAATCACCTTGGAGGAGTACAACTTAACCACGGTTCTTGGATTACAGACCTCGAATTCACCGACGAAATTGTCATGAAAGGATTCCGGAACTCTGTAGCCGGTTCTCGAGCGTATTGTATGTGAAGCCAAGACTACTGGTCTGAAGATAAACACTACGAAAACGAAATTCTTCATGACTTCACAAGGCCCAATACACTATGCGCGTCAGTGGCAAAGCTCTGGAGCAAATGCACCACTTCAAGTACCTAGATTTTACTACCCAGCCGAACGGCTAGGTCAGGGACGAGGTTAAATTTCGTGTAGACTGCACAAGGAGAGCGTTCCTACAACCCTTCAAACCATTGTAGCCTCGCAGTGAAATAAGCCTCCACAGGAAGCTGCACATATACCGAGCTGCTATCAGCCCAGTTCTTACTTACGCGTGCGAAACCTGGCCGTTGAGAGTAGACGATACAAAAGGCTCGAAAACTGCGACCACCAGTGCCTCCGTTACATGGCCAGAATCCAGTGGTATGATCGAGCCAGAACTGTGCGAATACGAAACTACTTTCTTCGTTCCTCCAACGACGTCCCCTACAGTGGTTCGGCCATGTCCTACGACGACGCAAAAATAACCTACAAAGAGGAGCCTGCTGCCATCAATCTTCTCAGACTAGAAATGTCGCCTTAGTGGTGAACTGAAGACGCGGATTAACACTATTAAGGCAGACATGGATCGCCTAGGCTTTCAGCCAGCCCTCGGAGTACACGACTGGCGCAATAACTGGATTTTTGGTGTGTAAATCTTGCCGCAGACCGAAACGCTTGAACAGCTACCATCCAAGAAGCCGACTTATTCTCTCGCAGGAAGTAGTCACATATAGAAATTACTGTCGGAAAATTGGGTAGATTATTCTTTCAAATTCGCAGACTTCGACAGTTCAGTGCTCTGCAGTCTGTCATTTCTTCCTTCTTACACCGTGTATATTTTCCACAATTCTATACTCCCGTAGTTCTTCCCTGTCCTTTGAAAAAGGACTAAATCACTCTTCATAGAGGTCTGCGAATCGTCAGTCGTTTCTGGTATAGCCTCGAGAGATCTCATATCGGACTTATGTGGTAAGTACATAATAACATCTCTTTCGTTTGCCGAAAAGACTATTGCGGACTGTCCCCACCCACTGCATTGCGATCTTTCTCTTACCTAATCACACCCGTTGACCCGTCCCATGCTTCGACTACGTCCTTCAAAGTTATCGCTGTACAGAACGTCTGTAGTTCCCTTCCTTGAACCTATTTTAATAAACAAGCATGAAGTTTTATCTGAACTTTCAACCCGTTTTGGCGTGTAAAACTTTTCGTTTTTTTTTCGGAAGCTGAAAAGCACCATAAAAGCGCGCTCAAGCCAGTGTAATAATATCAGTGATAAAAGTAAAAGTGAAAGTAGATCAAGTCAAAATGTCACTTTATTCATCCCAATGGATGGATTTTTAGCACCATTCAGTGTATTACCACATTTATGAAACCAAGAAATTTTTTCTTCCTATGCCCACCACGAATATAGTTGCTCGGCAGATGTTGGTAAAAGTGTGTAAAAATTCCTTAACATTTCTCGCTGAATTGCGAATGTAGAATGTGCCGTCTACTCCAGATTGTGATTCAACGGTCCGCGTTCAGCTTTGCTCAAGGAAATGTCTACTGGAAGGGATAAAGGCGGTGGTCTCTTTACTACCTCATCCTTTTGTTTATGTGCATCAATGAGTCGGTTCTTTCAGCTTAGGGAGGGAAACGTTCTCATTTTACGTCAGTTAATGGCAAATGAATTAAATCGTATCTATCAGGGGGACCCTGGTGAACAGAGATTTTATATCGAGGAATTACCTCAGTCTTGTCACCAGATCTTGAACCCTTACCGCCTCGTAACTGATGAAGCCAAAGCAATCCGAAAATCTAAATCTAAATAGTACAAGCAACCGTTGTTGTTGCTGTCGCGATATTACATGATCCACCAGTGACCCCATTGCACAGTGTCCACATCCCGTTTCGTATTTTCCGAATTATCCTTTCTTTCCACATCGAGAGAAATCATGTTTCCATCTGCGGCTTAAAGAAATAAACTTGCTTAGCTTTTTGGATCACGGAGGCACGCAAGTTGTCGCACCACGTCAAGATGCAGTTCCCTTGTGTTGTGCGTACTTAGTTTGCACAACCGCTAATCACTCGTGGAATGCAACTTTTTCCGTTGCTATCTTCCTGCAGAAACCTTAACTGGAAACTTACCGGTGCAAGTATGGTTTATAAAATAATGGAAATATATTAACGCCAATAGTCGCGGCATACCGTTTTATCCCCCAATGTCCATAAGCCTGGAGAGATGGACCTCGAAGAATACACCCAGGGTGCCTAATGTGCCCTTCGTGGTCAAGTCCGCTGGTCAGGTTTCTCATACCATTTCACGGGCGGGCCACTCTTCTCACCTTCCAACTTCTGGCTGTATCAGCAAACGTTGCACGTCGAGTTGGCAAGCGCAGTGCATGTTCCAACCAACGTTGTTTTGTAGGTAAAACAGGTTCAGATTTAGTGCCGATCTGCCAGACGAAACTGATTGAAGCCGTCAGTGACTTCGCGATTTCAAATGGCATTGATCGAGAGCTAAAACGTTGTTTATTGTGATGCAGCACTTCACTTGTCTCGAGTTAACCGCATTGTATCACATACACTCGTCAAAACTCCTGGCACTGTCTTTAGTTGACCTCTGAGAATATCGTAGGGCAATGTTCTTTTCAGCTGCTTTTCCTTGAAAAGTCGATTTGGTTTAGTCCGCGTAGATAGTTATCATCTATTTAAACCATGTAAAGTCCTTTTGACAATCCTGTCAGATGTAGGATTCAGTAATTGAAAATTTCACAAGCCGTACTGGTTCGTCTTAAAAATGTTTTACTTTTCAATCCATGATCACTCGTCAAACTAAGACCAACACTAACAAAAAGAGACCGAAACCACATTTCAGCTGATGTGATGCTGATACTAAAATATGAGAAAAAAGATTAACGATTTTCCCCTTCGTTGATGGTACCTGTGCATAACTTCTTGTTCTTCAAAACTAAAATACCCCACTGTTTTGGTTTATCGAAGCTTGTTGCAATGGCGGACATACTGTTAGCCTATGATTGACCCAACGTTTGTGGTACAGTTGTTTTTGTCCAGTTTAAAAACGGTTTTGCTTTTTATTGTGAATGAAGCACATAAAGGAGTATTCTTCAAGCATTCACGCGAACTTGAGCATGTATTTTCTCCATTTTCACGCAACCATGTTCATTTGTTTTTGTTCGGGTTTGACTTACCAACTTCAAGTCCGTTGTGACATCATTTTCCAAAAAAAACTGTTTGTTTGCAGGTTTTATTCGAAATTTGAATCTGATTCGAGCCAAAGTACCCATCCTGAAGTTTCGCGATACTTTGGCTGGTGTGGATTGTGATCTTAATGTGAACAATGTGGTGGGTATTTACAATACACATCTGCTGGCCATGTACACAAGAAGTAAGAATCACGTCATCTCTGATATGCTTATTTTCCTGAATACTGTGTTTGTCCTTCGGTTGATGTTAGCGCTTGTTTAAACTCCTTTTGTTAGATAGTGGACATGATTTGCAGTAGAAGAGATACATCCCCTAGTCCTGCGGCCGCCTGTACAATAGGGGAGCGGGTTGGTAGGTAACCATACAGAAACCAGCTAAAGGGTGTGTCCAGTCTACATTAATAACTTCGATCGATGTAAAGAAATGTATGCGACAAAAAAGAGAACCACTCTTTTTTGCTAAGTAGTGCACACTTGGCTTTTATCTCGAACCATTTTTACATCAGTGTGACCACAAACTCCCTACCTCGAATTGTCCGAAAGGATAATCTTTTTATTTTTTCATCTTTCCGATTTCAGTCGATTGGCGAGTACGCCCTTTGGGAATGTTCGTGAAGTATTGGGCTCAGCGCATGGACATACACGACGGCAGCCGGGGACGGCTTTCCACATATCCACTCTTGCTGATGCTGATCCATTACCTACAAGCCGCATGCACTCCACCAATCTTACCTAACTTGCAGGCCAGATTTCCCGTAAGATTATAGCCTTATTCATTTACGGTACTGTGTTTTTTGCGCTTCGATTTTTGGTTAGGTTCCCTTCACTGTTACATGTAAGTGTAATTTGTAGGCGATTTACGAATATCTAACGGGAAAACAATAGGAGAAATGCAAAGTCCTTCAAAGCTGCTTACCATTAGCTGACAATTGCACTTCTCAAATCACTTCACGGTGTTATCGCTTAAACTGCAACCCAGTCTTTGATTCCGCTACTCATGCAGCGCCAACGTTAGTTGGGAAATAAGCTTACGCGGCCAGCACTATGTTAGTATCTTTTCGTTTCATCTAATCGAGCGATGGACTTTTTTTCGTGCTTCATCATTTTACCCAATCGACTGTTCTTTAGATTTCCCACTTCCCATAGTCCGGTCGTAGCTTTCGTATAAGATGTAGTGAAAGTCCTATAAGAACTTCGTCATCGTCAGCACTTGTGTATGGCCTTAGGACAGAGTAATGCGCCACATCTTCACGATGAACACTTCCATCTTCCATTTGCATTTATTATAAAAATCCTCTCTGATCACAGTTGGCACTGCGTTCCGCAGATTGGTCGCTTTTGTTGGTGCTTGGTGCATCAACGATGGCCCGATCAGTTACAACCTCATGTACGTAAGACAATACTTCACATGTGAAAATTTGGGTTGAGGCTTGTGTCCCATCCCACTGTGAGTAATGCACCAGACTCAGATTAGTTAGCATCCGATACACTCCTATATGCAAACCAGTAATCTGCTACAGCTCTTCGTAGCTGATCTCATGCGAATTCAAAAGCTCTGTCCTGTTCCACTCATGGGCGTCACAAGTGAGCCTAACACACAGTCGACGGAAGGCATCCATTATTTTTGAAGCTGATGCAAACACCCTATCGATGTGATTGCGAGTCTTCAGTGAACAGGTCACCAAGCATGACACCTAACCATATCTCCAGTGTATTTAACCACTGAGTGGACGCATTTCCTGGATCCCATCCAGGAAGTCCTCAGGTTAGGCTTTTAATGTCTTACTTTTACGCCATGGATTGCCCACCCAGTTTTGATATGATCCCTCAGTTCACGAACCAGGAGCAAGTTCGACAGACAGGAACGACCCTCTCGAAAGCCGAGCTGCTGGTTGCTAAAAAGCTGGTCTCTATATATTTCAGTAGTCTCGCGGATACCAGTCTTTCCATGACCTTACTGACCACACAGGCGAAACTTGTATTATGGAGAACTTTTGCGCCAATCAAATGTCTAATTTTGGACACCAAACCACCTCTTTCTCCCTTTCGCAAATCTGGATCGATGCACTCATACTTGCGTCAGCCTGTTCACCCCTGTTGACTACCTGACGCGTTCACGCATCCTTACATGCTGACTCTTGCCTAGACTTTTTACCGTACACACGACTATTCTTATTTTGGATCTCCGATTCTCTCCTGACCACGGGCATGTACTCATCCACGCAGCGTGAATATGTCGTTTGTTCACGCATGTTCGTATACACGCCGCTTGTCCAATCCAGTGTTCCCCACGGCTGTTTCACGTTAACAGTTGGGCAATGGATGAGGTTGGTGGAATCGCATCCACTATCTGCACGATCATTTAGTCGAAACAACCGTCGAGATCACCGAGTCAGAATGGACATGTATTGTCCGTCTTGGACAGTTGCCAGTTCTCCGTGGATACCTGCATGAGCAAGCAGTAAATTCGAATTTCGCGTGTGTGCGTGCGTGCATGTCTAAAGGAAAGCGGTTCTAGAGAGCCCATCCAGAATTGGTTGTGTCCACACGGGCTCACGCAAAAATCGGTGCCGCCACTACACGATTCCACAACAGTATGGCTTAATGGTATTTTTGACTGGTGAATTGTTCCTACCCCTGAACATAGGGACCACAACTGCTCTCTTTCACTCAGTTTCCCTTGCTGCAACGGATCGGTCTCAACAATAAGCCGAGTTCACCTTTAAACTTGTTATTGTCACCGTTCGGAAGAACACCACTGAAGGCTCCTTATGCTCCACCGAGAAAGGCTTTGCCATCTACCAAAGACGAGTTTCAGGATTGTCTCCAAAATTCTCAGATGGAACGTCATCATAGTTGGGAGATCGAATTCTCCCACAGGACCTTTAGGCCGCCACACTCAACATGCGACGAACGATGCGAAAATTGCAAACAAATGGTCCCGCTTGGATGCCTCACTCGAATGACTTTTACCAGCACACGTTTTCATTATTCGACATACCGTCAAAAACAAGGACGACACGCTGAAGTGAAGGCAATTATAAGAGTACATATACGATTCATTGAGAACAGTTGTTCGCCCTAAAACGTGTTATTCCTAAGGTTACCATGATCATGGGACTTTTCAGTCTGTTCAAAACTGAGGAATAAGAATTCCTCTTAGGAGAATGGCTTACCATTGCAAATCTTATAGACGTCATCCGACGTACGTACCATATCACAATATGAAAGAGGGGCACCTAACCGAGGGGCTGAGCAATCCCCATGGTGCACTGTACTTCTTGGAATGAGCAACAGGGCTATCTGCACACTACACGTTTACTCACCAAGCTTCAGCCAGTACCCGCAATTTTTCAGCCGCGACCCACGACCTGCAGTCCTTTAGGCTTGACGCACAACCTTTAGCCATGCCACTGCAAGCCAGTCAGATCAAAAGTATCGCAATATTATGACATCAAGAAATGTTGGAACAATTAATAATTTTTTAATACGAAGATTGGTGTTGCAAAGTTGACTGAACAAATGAGAATGTATGACGAACGTTGTCTGCGCAGTTTATCGTGGTAGTGGTACCAAATGCTGCACCGTAAAGTGATTGAAGAAGGTTTAAACGATGCGCCCGTATCGTCGAACCATGTGGCACAGCCCGTATGACTTGTATTTTCAGTGAACCGATTTTTAATATACTGAAAGGATCCAAACGAATAAAAGTAGTACAAATCTGTCCATTCTCTCCTTCAATAGCCTGAATGTGCTTCAATGTTTATGGGATGTCTGAGAGGATTAGCACCTCTGAGTTGGCTGACTGTCGTCGACCTTGGGGTATCTTCCATCTCCTTGATCTCCATCATCCATCCAACTCTAACCTATGGCTCCACGAAGCTGAAGCATGCATCAGCGGCCACACCTCGGCAAACCGCTCGACAGGCGGGCTAAACCAGGTTGAGGATAACCAAGGTCTAAAAACCTCAGCCATATGGTGTTCGGCATGCGATGACAGATACACCTGAATGGATGGACGAGATCTACTGATCCAACGGCTACAAAGGAAAACTGCCCAACCTACCCGACCCAGTATTCCGGAAGAGGCGAATGAGCCGCACAGCAGGGCCACCGGCTTATCTTGAACAACCCTGCTGCCTTGCAGTCTGCACTTGGGTGTGCAAAGGCTAGAGGTGCATCCTCGAACAAAAAGGCCGGATGGGGTACCGTCAGCTTACTTACTATTCCGGACTGGGCGGCCGAGTAGTACAACAGTCCCGAGCGGTGCTGGGAACACCGCCTCGTACCATATTCCCGTGAATCTCTATGAATAGTTTTGTAGACATGCACTCTGATCATGTTACGGCGTCCCCTGCAAGCGACGTGCCTCGTGCCCCAGCGGTCGAGGTGTCAAGTCAATAAGCTGGAATACTGAACTGTGGGAAACAGGCCTATATACCTTGTTGGAATGTACGGACACTGTTAGACGTGGGCAGCCAAAGCCTCACACTGAGGACACCACACAACTACAACATCAACGTAGCCTGTTTCTCAGAAGTCTGCATATCTAACTCGGGCACTCGGTGCACAAAAGTTCCAGGAGAAGAGGCAACTTATTGGATTTATCATAGCGGCCCGACAGACAACCCCGGGCGCCACAGCGTCGCATTTGCCAATAACAATAAAGCCGACAACACAATAATCGCGTGGGAGCCGATTTCAGAAAGACTTTCTTTGGCACGTTTCAAAGGCTCCCCGCAGAACTTAACGGTTATTGCGGTCTATGTTCCGACCAACGCGGCGGACAGCGAGACAAAGGATGAATTATACGGTAGCCTTCAAGAGGTAATAAGTCGGGTCCAGAGAAGTGACATTTTGTTCATCGCCGTAGATTGGAACGCTCATACAGGTCCGTCGGACTTGTCAACGCGGCACGTCCTGGTAAGATTTGGTTCTGGTCAACGCGTTGAGAATGCTGACCGCTTGGTCAGTTTGGCTGACTCTAACAGAATGGTCGTCTGCAGCACACGGTTTCAGCACCCCAAAAAGCACTAACTGACATGGTACTCCAACGACGATCGCACTTCGCATCAAATCGACTATATCCTAGCGAGATCTCGCTGGGCTTCGTCTGTGGAAGACTGTCGAGCGTACTGCGGCGCAGTGACGGGGAACGCAAACGACAGATACCAGGTTCTTGTTCGTGCACTCTTCAGAATCCATCCACCCGCACGTCCCAAGGCCTCCCCACCGACTCGCAAGAACGTCGCGGTCCTGGAAATGCCAGAGAAATACCCGCCAATGGAAGGAAAACTGCATCACGATCTGCACCGAACTCGCTTCCAACCGCCCCGCATAGTCAGCCATGATACGAGATATTCATGGTGCCGACTCACCCTCTAGTAGGAGATAGTTGCATAAAGGTAAAAAAAGTAAGTAAAAATGCCTGATAAATTCTTCGATGAACTTCGTCCTGTAGGATCCAGTTGTGAGTGCTCTTTCCCGACCCGTAGTAGTTGCAGTAGCACGCACTTTTTTATCCCAATGCCGAGGTGTTTGACAACTTTCTTCAAATCATCTCTTCGTGAACGTTTGATTAGCTTCCGTCCGCTCTGGTGAAACAATACGATCTTTTCGCATCGACATTAACGCTTTTCATATTCAGGCGATGCGTACAGTGCCACGTAAAGTACGGCGAATATTACCACTAACGGTCGCGGTATGATTATGTCACTGACCCATTCTGAACGAAATATCAACCAATCGGCAACGAGTCTCCCCGTGCAAGGGTCAAGTTTCACAAACAAGCAGTCCTGTAAGTAAAAAGCGCTTCATGGAATAAACGGTACTTTGTTATGTATTTAAAGTCGCTGACAAAGATCAAGACTCGATATAATAAAAAAAATAAAGAAGTGGTTCCTTAACCGTTTAGATGAGTGGGTACATTGACAGTCCGAGGATGATACGCACAGTTGTCGTGAACACACTCCCATCAAGATCATCGGCTTATTCATGCTGCAACATTTGACACCATCACTATCGCTGAAGGTGCAACAGTCATACAGGCTGTGCCACATGGTTCGACGATACGGGCGCATCGTTTAAACCTTCTTCAATCACTTTACGGTGCAGCATTTGGTACCACTACCACGATAAACTGCGCAGACAACGTTCGTCATACATTCTCATTTGTTCAGTCAACTTTGCAACACCAATCTTCGTATTAAAAAATTATTAATTGTTCCAACATTTCTTGATGTCATAATATTGCGATACTTTTGATCTGACTGGCTTGCAGTGGCATGGCTAAAGGTTGTGCGTCAAGCCTAAAGGACTGCAGGTCGTGGCTAAAAGATCGTGGGTCGCGGCTGAACAATTGCGGGTACTGGCTGAAGCTTGATGGGAAAAGGTGTAGAAGAATCAACGTTCATACTCTGCCAGATGTTGTTGTCCAAAAATCAGTACACAGAACGAAAGTGCGTATACACGACAGAACTTTCATTCAGGATCAGCGTTCGGCAAGCGCAAGCGTACTCGCGTGTCAGTCGGACGGGAGCGGTTAATGGATATCAGTCACACACCGAGCTGGCTGCGTGTCATTGTTAGAGAATAACAAGGCAGAGCGTGTTACAGACAGGCATCGCATGCGCGCCTGCAAGGCGAATGAGATACGAGTGAATCACGTGCGAAAGTTGATGACACGTGAATTGGCATCACACCAGAAATGATCTAATCATACGATGGATACGTATGAACCTCACTGCTATTTCAATTTCACCCGCCAGGACTATCACTTTCTCAGGTCAACCCGTGTCGTAACTCTCGATAACGATGACTTCCTTTTTTCACTTCTTAACCTTCTATGGTTGAGTTCATTGATTGTTAGTCACAAGAAATGGTGGTTATCCAAATCTTTGAAATGCATGCTTGTGCATGACTGTAGCGAAATGGACGTGCCCCATAGCCTCGAAGATCTACTGTACTATTAAGGATAACAGGCAACGTAACAATGAGAATTGGAGTAATAGAGAACTGATAGTTCAGGCGTGGTATCTAGCCGGGCGACAGTTGATTACTGTCACTTTCGTGGTCGGCTCGATCCGTCACTAGTTTTTCGTCCTCCAGTTGCACAATCGACTCGGTACACATGTGCCTTAGAGCAGCTAGCGAACGGCCGTTCAAATTTCCCCTCATAGAGGCCGTACGTGTTGCCACGACACCACTCCAGGGGCGCTCTCGTGAACTGTTGCACTCACCGGTGAAAATTCAGCTCAGCCGTGACAATGAGCAGCAACAAGGTTGTGAGTCATATGCGACCAAAGTCACTGCATTTCAAGCCCAAAAGGCATGGGTAATCGCTCGAATAATCGTGTGACGCAGTTCAGTTCATTCAATCATCAACCGCGCTTCTGTTTTCTGATTTTGGTTGCTACCTCACTGCACCGTTCAGTTGAGAGAAAAATGAATAGAAGCATAAAGTGGAAAAGAGCCGAAAACTACTGTCGTGATTTACTGTTTTTCAGAATGATCAACGATTTTTGTAAGTTTTTCCATTTCTGTTACCGTCTACCAAAGGTGCTCCAAATTCCTTTGTATCCACAGTTTATATGATGCTATTTTAGCTGGTTGATCATTTGTTTATTTTGTCCTCAGAAAATTTTCAATTACGCTTGTCCATTGTCCGAGTTGGACATGCGTTTGGAATTACCCTGGGCTGAATTGCGTTCGAACAACCCGGCCAGTTTGGCTGAACTCTTTGTTGGGTTCATAAACTACTACACAAATGAATTCGATTTCTCACGTTGGGCTGTGTCAGTACGCAACGGCACTCCATTGCCAATTGACATGGCTATCCGTCGGTTACCACCACACGAACAGGCTCACACGGCACGCAGTTTCAAAGTGTTTGTTGAGGGTAAGTTTTTGATCAGTCTAAATCATTTTTATTTTATCGAAACCACCGATAAACAGCAGATAACTTGGTACTCTCATTTTATTTGTGAGTGTTTTTTCTGGTACGCTTGTATTTTTGTTAAGCTGGAGACTAGTCGGACTACTTTCTTTTATGTAGCTCGTTTCTCAAACATGCATACAGTTTTTCGTTTTGCGCCCCTACAAAAAGTTTTTCAGTGGGGGACAGCGACAGACAATCGTCGATGTTGTTGTATCTAGTATTTTCAAATCGTTCATTCTTGATTACATTGTCCATGTTGGTTAAGCCCGCTACTTGCTTTCGATCAGTTTTCTCCGTTACCGCCGTCAGTTATTGTACGAAGAAAATTCGAGCTAAAAAATTCAAAGTAACTTATCTTTTTGAAAAACAGGGTAATGAATAGGGTAAACAAGTTGAACTTGTGGTTGGACCAATCCCACGGGTTTCCAGACACCCTAAGATCCATGAGTGAGAGATGCTCCGGAGATCGATAATTGCTCCACTAACATTTCCGGACTCCAAGCCGACCAGATATCTTCTCTGCCTTGAGCACCCATCTTTACGACAACACCAAAAAGACACGAAGAAATCCGTCGTTTTACTGGGCCAGTTCTAAATTTCAAAAATGAAAATAAGTTAAGTTATGATTTCATCGTTCAGGAATACTCCAAGGCAAGGTGGCCCTAGATCGTGTCTGATATATCACTCAAAATCATTAGCTGACATAGCTACGAGAAGCCGATGTATTTGGAACAGCGTCTGTCTAAGGATGTCATATCTGTAATGGTTTCAAACATTTGACGAAATCAATTTTACCAACCTGAACATAGCCACCGACATAGCCCTCACTAGAGATCCAAATGACGCAATGATCCCGCTATACATTTTCATAATAATGTATCCAAACGGATCGGTTTATCAAAAGAAATCTTATCGAAAAAGTACTGGAAATCCTCCCGGAAAGCGTAATAAAGACGTGTTTTTTATTGCTCTGCCGCTTCAAGATGATACCCTGAGCATAATCCTGAACCGACGTCTGTGGGTAGAAATTAAAAACACCTTCAACGCCGTCACATTACATTGTGTTCCGATGTGCTCCTGTGATCCAAATTCGGAAGAGGGATAAACTGCAAATGCTGACCTCATAAATAGATGTGTAATCTTACAGATGTGTTTTGATACAAGATGTACCATTATGTGCCACAGCTACGCGCTCGGATTAAAGTGTATTAGTCAGGCTGTCTAAGCCAATGGCAGATCGGAGCGATAAATTGTGCAGTCGGGGCGTACTTGATTGACACTGGACATTCAGATGAGTCTGATCACTGCTTTCAGGGTCGTTTAACTTGCCCCTCCCCCTCACCTCCGCTTAAAAATGCAAATGTTGCACACTAACAATTGCTGAGGCAAATCGAATAAGGATGTTGGCCCCTGAACTTTACACCCCAGAGTGTTTAGTTCTGCCAGTCCAACTTCCATGGCCTAAGACGGACCAAGGCCGAATAAATCGACTGTTCAGGTACTTAGCCTGCAAGAGCAGAGCTGCATGCGACCGGACACGTCCCCAGGTCACGGATAGGAGAACGGCCACGTTATCGTGGCTCGAGGATACAGTCGGGTTTTCCGCTCGGCTAGCATTCTGCGCTCTAAAACGCGACACAAATCTGCTGACAAGACTGACCGGGCGAGTGTGACCTGCCACTAAGTAATGCCGTAGGCCCTTGTCGCGTTCCATTTACATTTACCCGACAAGGTTTCCGAGGAGGAGGCGAATGAACCGTACAAATGGCCACCGGCTTGTCTGAACCAACGCTGCTGCCTTGCAGGACATGCTTGACTTTGCAAGGATTAGAAATGCATCCTTTAATTAAAAGGCTTACTCTGAACATTATTGCGACTGGCTCCTTGTAGAATGAAAGCCGGCTCAATGAATGTTTCTGATCGCACCTGCGGCAACATACTCACGAAGTTTCATGGGTGTTTAGTAGAAGAGTGGACCTCAGAGTTAGTCGGTTTCTCCAAAGGCGCACCTTCAACTTCTGTACGACCAATCGCGGACTGCAAGACAGCAGCGTGTTACTTCATGGTTGCCGGTGGCTCCCTAGGAGCTCGTTCGCCATTCGATCGGAACAAATCAACTCAGCGGTCCATGCGGCACTGTTACTACTTTGGATTAGGCGACCGAGTAGTATAATGGCCCACAACGTATTCACCCATGAAAGATATATCTAATGCAATGACTGACCCCTGTATTTCGCACATACAACCGCTCTCTTACACCGTACACAACAGCTTTTTCCCATCCCGTCGTCCATCACCACTTTTTACACCCAACGAGAACTTCGGCCTTCTGTACTAGCTGCAGTGCCCCCGGTGGAAATCCTGATCATATACTCTCTCGTCCTTCCTCGACTAGCTTCCAAGCCTCACTGAAACCGATACCGCCGGCCGGTGCCTTCCTTCGTCCTCGGTGCCTGTTCAAACTAGCCACGTCCAACGTCAGGTCTTACCTGACACCAGAAATTCCTTCAACAGTGCTTCAGTCGCGTTCCGGTGCTGGGTTAACTCCCCACTGCCTTGGGGATAAGACTACTGAGTCGAAGATTCCAGTTAGGGTTCCCAAATAAAAGCCTTCCGAGGTGCAGGCAGCCGCGAAGTATGACTTGCGCTGAAAACATTCAGCATCTTTTTTGTAAAGGGCCTTACCGATTTTCCTTCATTCAACTTAAGAACGATGCAATATGCCACGGGTTATTGCGTCCCTGAAGAAAGCATTAGTCCAGGATTTGGATAACCTTCCTAATCGTACATGGTCGCTTCATTTGACTGCCTTCAACGTTTGCACACTGCCAAACGGAACAGCAAGCTGCCCTTACTAGAATTCCTAATACCTCGAAAGTAGATGTATGCTGTATGTCCGAAACGCGCATACAAGACCCTATAAATGTGATCTTTTATCGCGCCACGGATACAACCTCAGTCTCCCGCTGCACTCTTCGCGTGTCTGGTGATCGGTGTCTAGTGCTCCCAGTCAGGCTGGCGTCGGGATTGCTTTAAACACGAGAGCTGAGCGTGCACGTGATAGTTTTTATATCCCACTCGTAAGCAATACGATTAATCCCATTTGAGCCACTCACTGTTCGTTAAACAGTCCAGTAATTATCCATGCAATTCCAAACACGACCATATACGTCATGCGCGTTTGACTCATTTTAGTGCAGCCCTGGATATTAAGCATCACATTGTGCATGTCTCGCGTGCATAACCCGCTTCTACAGCATATGACAACGTTTGGCAAGTTTGTGTCCACCAATCACGTTGCTCGTGATCAATAACTGCGTGCATATGTAAGGATGTTAGTTCGCATGTCTTCTGATTTCATCTCGAACAATCCGATCACTGCAGTGGTGTGCTGAACTCGGCGCCACCCAGCAGTCGTTCGTGTGCAGTTTGGTTTGATGGGTTCTATACATGTTAAAAACAACAGACTGAAGTGTGGATGCTTGTTCGTCGTGTCTGTGTGTGTGTCCACTGACTGCAGTTCCCCGGGGGCCAAGGATGAATTCGCTGTTTTGAAGTGTGCGTCCAACGGACGTGGTGGTGATTGCTGGGGATTTCAACATCCAAGTTGGTTGTTTGGGGCATTTCGAAAGGCACATCGGAAGCCCAATTTTTATCTCAGCCGATCGCACTGACAACGGCAATCGTCTCATCCGGCTGCACTCTGACCAGAGATTGTTTCTGGTGAGCACGAATTTTTGCCTTAAGAAGCGGTATAGACTGCCATGACATCCTCCTACGTCTTCACAACATCGGTCTCGGATTGACCACATTGTCATTGATGACCACGAGCGTGTATCTGTCGAAGATTGTCGCTCATCTTTGTCTTCGTCTGTGGACTCAGATCATGCCTTGGTACTTTCTCGCTTCTGTTTACGTCTCGATGGTCGCGCCAACGCTAAAGCCATTTGTCCCACACAGTTGCTTCCAGACGATGGCCGACGATATGCTTTCCAGGCTGAGCTTTCGGTGCGGTTATCCATGCGTTCGGATACCCAGGACCAAAGTGGACATTGGGAACAGGTTAAAAAGCTTTTTTTGCTGCCTTCGGTGCCACTCAAGACTCCAGTTCAAGTGGGTATTACAAACGATGGATATCTTAGACATTAGTTGGACGCTCTCAAATCCGTCCCTCCAAATGCCACATTCAGTATGGTGCGCAAGTTCTCGTAGTGTCAACTGACTAGGATTTTGAGAGATGACCACGAGCATTGGTGAGTTGAGAAAGATGGGGAAATGGAAGGGCTACATCTGTTGACATTAGTAGCAAATCCTACTATCTGATTATAAATACCGGTCCACGGAAGCCAAGTCTAAGTGAGTTGATCGAGGAGTTTGACGGCTCACTTATCCACTCTCAGTCACCACGTCCAGATTGTGCGATGCAGGTAAGTATTACTCCTCCATCAGAAATGAGGATTATCTGGGAGTTACATTACTTGAATAGGTACAAAGCTGCTGATCCGGATAGGCTGTCTTCATCCTCCTTCAAGGATGGAGACGAAGCTTTGGTCTGGTGGTCAACAAAACTTCTCCGGGTAGTCTGGGGTATTGCGCACATTTCCAAGAAATTATGTGAATCGGTGATTGTGTCGTTCTGCAAGAAAGGTAACCAAACTTCTTGTAAAAACCACAGAGGAATTAGCTTGGTAAGTGGCGCATCGAAGCTGCTCACCGGGATTATTCTTCGCCATCGTCCGTGAAGGGTATACGCATAAGAATCAATCCGCTTCCAGACCTTTTCGGGTTTGTGTTAACCAAATCGTCAGACATCCTCAAATTTTATACACAACAGATACACCTACCTTAGACCCACAATCTCTGTTTTCCCTGAGCTGAAAGCGGCATTCGACTCACTCGACCGTACAGTTCTGTGGCGTTGCTTCGTTGGAGGCTGTGCCTGAGAAATCCATTTTTGTTTTCCAGTGTTGGGTATCAGAGTTGCCCTTTATCACCATCATCATCATCATCATCGTACAGCGTTAAACAGTTGGGTAAGCCCCACTGATCACTGCCTTTCTCGTCATGTTACACGTTGAATTAGGAAGTATGAATATACAAGACGGACACGGAGTGGACCTACACGCCATCGCTCTTCCTCTTCCATTTTTTTATTGAAATAGTTCTAAGGTAGCCCTATCCTCTTGTGAGAATAGCGGCATGGGTTTGTGCTCAGGCAATAAACTGTCTGACTTAGAATACGCGAATGATATTGTTCTGGTGAATGAAGATCCAGATAAGTTGTAAACTTTCCTAGGTAGCCTTAACTACAGTGTAGCAGTGTTTGAGATGCCTTTTACACTTCTGAGGTGTAAAATACTGCTTCAGGGCTGTGCCCTGTACACCAAACCTTGCTTTGGCAAGGGAAGCTTCAGCTGAAGTAGGTAAGTTTTGTTACCTGTGCAGTTATAATCATCAGATGGTCGGTTAACAGATAAGGTGTCGTTACGTACACGCAACTTACGTTTGATATTTGTTAGTTTGAACATGTGGTGCTGGCGTGACATCCGGTTGTCTGTCAGGAATTAGTTTACTCTGTGGCAGTTTGATCCGTCCTCAAAATCATGGTCGTTACGAGTAAAAGATGCACGAAGACTGTACGTGTTTGAACATCGATGTCTTCGTACTGTTACTTAAGTATGGTGGGAGTATTGTATTAGCAACGCCTAGGTTGGGCATAGGGCTTTGGAAACCAGAGACCCGTCACTGGAACAAGTACCGAATGTAAACAGGTTACGATGGCAAGAACTTTATAACACAAACCCGCTGATAGACTTCCTCGGCGTAAGCTGTTGTTCTATGCAGGCAGCGTTTGGAAGGTGGGTCGAGATGGTCATTCAATGACTTAGCACAAAGGTATGAAGAGCTTGACTAGCGCACTTGGACAGGTAGGACGTGTCACACTTCCAGGTTGGGGTCCATGAGACCAAATGGTTGGTGACGTTAAATGATATGGCCAGTGGCGCAGTCGCACTCGGGCTTTCTTTTGGTCCTGGTGGATTCCGCGTACTACATAGTTTTCGGTTCTTTGTCACCTTATGCGTCTGTTCATTTCACCCTTAACCCGACGATGCTGCGACGTAGCAGTGAATCTACTCGTAACTCACAATTTATTAACTAACCTGATGGAAATCGTCGCGTCATTGTGTAAACCTTGATAGTTTGGAGGTTGAGTTCAATTTCCTCGATGTTTGGCGCTGCCAGCGTTACTGCGTCCGATTCTTCTTCCTCTTCTGAATCTTCCTGTTTAGATCTCGTTATTTTATGTGACTCAACAACTGTTGCTTGGAAATCTAAATGGGAGTTTCAAGTTCAAAAAGTAGTTTTAACGCCATCATCATCATTGTCTACGTAAATATGTTGCATTTTTCCCTCGCGAAGAAAATCGTCGATTGTCTCACAGTCGTCCTTTGCATTAGTGCAACCGCAGGATATTTCCGGGGAACTTTTAGCATCCATTTTTGCTTGCCAGGCTGTACGAAATGCCTTGGTTTCAGAATGCAGCTCTGTTCAAGTGCGTAAATTTTAAAGAGTTAATACTACCCATCAGTGTTTCATGGGTTTGACATTCTACGTCATCCATCACGTAATCAAGCAGTCGTTTCGCGAAAATGCATTTGAAGGACCAGATAATTCCCTGACCTATAGGCTGCTTGCTTGATGTGTAATTGGGGAGGGGGGGGGGGGGGGGGGGTAGAAATACCACTGTACTAGGCAACGGAGCACTAACTCAATGAGGAGCTGCGTTGTCCACAACGAGCAAAATTTTCCGCTTCTCCTGATTCATCGAATTTTTTAAATTCCTTAGCTAATCACGCCACAGGGAAGAAGTCATTCATGCCCTTCGTGATTTGTATTACCTGCATTTTCGCGTATCCTCGTGAACAATTGGAAAGTGTGATCATTTACTTCATCAATTTTTTGCTCCACTGCTGCCAACATGCAGACGATTTTGAAGCAGAATCTTGTCTGCGATCACATTTTGCACAGTTTCCACGAAACGGCACAACGTCTCACCACAAGTTTGCGTCATCTTTAATTTATGAACCATCTACACAACCTTCGCCTTCTCGATCATTGATGGTTTTTTATTCATGATCTCGCTCTGACATTTCGTACTGGCTTCTTGATGAATTTTTTCACGTCTTGAGTGGCAGCCGGCTGATTGGGGGTATTGCTTGATGCACTCTGTCTTATCTACAGACTAGTATCGTCATTATGAGTCATGTGATTCACATTTTTAAAAACAAAACTCGGGGTAATTTTTCTCGGGTAGGAGTTTTATCCTCGCTATCGAAATTTTATTTGCAGAAGCATGAGCACAATACCTTTTTAATGTTCGTTCGGTCAAGGTACAGTAATACAACGCAGTTTTATCAGCACTAAGATTATCCGATTCTACATAGTTTTGTCGTATAAATTTCGAATTTTTTCCGGCAGCAACCAGTAGACTGTGGGGATGTTGGTCAGGTCTCCAGTGCGCAGCCTGCCTTTTCTAGCAGACCAGAATGTAGACTTCTGTTATATTGGTCTGTCCAGTAGATGACGTATGACAAACCAGGTGTGAGAGCCGTAGCTAATCGGGTCCAGGCCAGTTCAGTTCAGACGACCAATAATCATGCACTGTGTGCGGTGACTTCGGTTGCTATCTCCTAGCGACAGCCTCAATCGGAAATAATGAGAAAGGAAAGGAATATGAAAACAGAAGTGAAAGGACTACAAATAATAATATCAAGTCGATAAAAAGTTTGTGCATACGAGTGCCACTGATGGCGACAATTAGCCATTTCCTCTAACGTATACAATCACAGTGTGGGAGGGTCTTTTGGACCCCTCCAGGAAGTCTAACACGTTCTACATGACCGAGTGCACTGGTTAGATTTTTCGTACCCTTCTTCTGTGTTATGGACTGACCACCCTTACTGATCTTCCAACTGTTACCTTCCTCAGTGAACATTGCACGCCGAGGAATCCTGTCAGAATATGAATGAAGGACTCTACAGTTTTCGGTTGTCGTGATTACCGTAGACTTTTATGTGCACACCAGTCTGTTTACCAGTTGTGAATCTCAAATGATGTTGTCAATTTCAACCATTTTATTTTAGCATCTAGTTTTAAATTGGATTTCTTCAAACTCCATTATCCAACCCGTTCATGGATCATTGACCCTGTGCTTGTTTCTAGAGCTAACTCGGTCATGTACTTTGGTGTTACTGTAAGCACCAATTCATAGTGGTCTTCCCATATTCTGGATAATGTAAGGAAATTGGATCGACTCTCTCTTCAAATCCACAGACTAAGGCAGTTTGGTTGCAAACACGTTGTCCTCAATCCTAATGTAGGTAGGATGGTATTGTTTGTGGATGACAAGACAAAATATCCTCAAACCACGTGACCGGTTTCGCGGTTGTTGCCGTACCTCAGGTGTGCGTACCCGGTACTTTGCTGACCAATAATCCCCATACTTGAGCACTCTACAATTGGTTCAGCACTTTAATCCCACCTGAATCGTAAGGATCGTCATCCAGATTCAACACTACTTACATCAAAAGTCTAAACTTGGGACCATGTATCCGCGTTTTGAAGGTTAGCCTTGTTAACTGTTATTATTTTCTTTGTCCACCAATGCATTCTACCGACCATACTTTACCGCTCTGGTCTACCTATAAAGAATTTTCATTCAGCACACCGCGTTTTGGCTATTATTGGTCGTGTTTCTTTGATTCCCATAGCGTCTCTTTTCAACAAGATATGTGGCCTATACATTTTATCTGTTAAAAATTTGCTGTGAAGATTCTTGCGGACCCCACTCTTGCTCTTTGCCATAACCTGTGTTTACCGTTTATATCCGTCTACAATTTTCGAGCTAAGACTCATCCCGTCCCTTATAAATATCGCCACTTTACAGGGCCTGTCTCAGAGGAACTTCGCGTCAACCTGGATGGTTGAACCTGATTTTAGTTGGTCCGTTTTTCTGCCCATTTTTCAGATGTTTTCAAATTGACTCATCGTTTTTGCCGCTCTTATGGCTGATACGTGAGTTGGTAACTTAGACGTCCTCAATCCAATACTTAGTCGCTCACGGCACGCCGTAGTCCATCACACTGCGAAATCCTGCTTCCCCCATTTTGAGAGATTATCTGCACTTTTCTGGCCTGTTCATGATGCTCTCAAAGTTCATTCGACAAATGTACCTGTAGTAATTTCATATTGTTATTTTTCTTCAGAACCCTTTTGTCAAAGCAATGCGGCTCGCTCACTATACGACGATAACGTACTTTCTCGGATTCGCCAAGCATTTATGAAAACACATCAAGCGCTAAGAGCCCAACAACCTCTGGAATCAATATGGGTGAATTCAACAAATGAAGTTGTTTGATTCCCATTCTACTCCACACCCGTCTACAACTACGTGTTTTTCACCAGAGACGGTCAGGTTCGTTGGGACCTCTGGCCCTGATAATAGAACTCACGACCTTCGGTCTGTCTTACTGATTCTGTTGTCTTTCCTTGTACAGTATCCCGTCACATGTTCTCCTGTAACACCATCTTTACCGTCTTCTCACAACCTCACCAATTTCCATTGCATCCCACTCCAAACCACGTGGTGATTTCAAGCCAAAATCCATGAAAATAACCAAAAGAAGTGTTAGTTCTACACATGTATATCTGGTAATACGTACCGTTTATTTTCGCATGTCCGTACATGTAGCTTAGCTTTGGCGAAATTTAGGAGATATTTCACATCTCATATTTTTCCTAATTCTTATGCTTGTTCTTACAGTCATGAATATTCTTTCCGTGTTATTACGCATCTTGGCCCACGCAAACCACGTTTTGTTGGGTATTCTATTCTTTGTCTGCCTTTTTTCAACCAGATTAAATCCTGAACACCCATTGCTTCCGCTTGTTTTCGTATCCACCAGTTGAATCATATTTTATTCTTCGCGCCCATACTACTTGAACCTCTCTTTGTCTATGAATTTCGATTTCTCATTCCGTGCGTCATTTTGACGAACTCGCCGTAGTGCGATCCCATTCGTATCCTGTTACCATCACCGTTAACTTTGTCTGCATTTATTGCTCTGCGTTCTCTTATCAAACTGGCCAAAATTTCCAGTAACCTACTCTGCTTGATTATTCCTCACTTTCTTCCACTTCACTGTAACTCATTAACACAACTGAAAGTTATAAAATACCACCTTCCGAGTGGTTGCCGGTTCAGGTTTGGGTCCGGTCATAGTCTGTCTCCGTTCGGCTCCTGTACATGATTTCACAACGGCCGTTGGGTCCACTTCAAGCGATCTTGTTCCGCCTCTCACTGAACTGATCAGTCCACAGGTCAATTAGCCTCCTCGTAAAAAGTACAATCCGGTATAAGGCACCATTGTCCGGTGTCTAAGCTTCGATTTCCTATTCATTTAGTGCACCCAGCTCTCAAGTTTTGTTGTCCCTATCTTGTTTCTATTTCACTTACCTTTAGCGACCGACTTACGTTGAACCAGGTGCCTTTTCTGCGATATCCACTTGTCCATCTTTTTTGTCCTACCTGGTTTGTTCCTTCGTAGCAATACTGTCTCTACCTCTGTCTGATGCCTTTATACATGTACATGCATATCGGTTGGTCGATCCAGTTCTCTTCGGGCTGTTCCGTCTTCTTTATTACTCTTTTCCGCCGGCTTGCGCGTGTGGTTTCATTTGGTCCCGAGGCATTCTCTCTTGCGTTGTATGGTAAGCGGTAATTCCATACGGCCCTCTTCGGTTTTGATGCGCGCGCCTATGTGCTTGTGTGCTATTTTGCTGCCCCAGCAATTGTTCGAATCGGTTTTCAATTACAATCTGAGTCAAAGTTGTCTTGGTCTTTAACCACAATGGGTGTAATGAGTAGCACGATGGTTGGAGTTCTGGATGTAGATACCAATCCTCCTGTCAGAAGTGGACGTCCTCCGTGAGATAAGCTACTCTAAACACCATAAGGCTGCTGGACCAGATGGGTTGCCACCGTCCATTTTCAAAGACGGCGGCTCAGTATTGTCACTGGAGTTGACATGGAACAGGGAACAAGTTCCAAAGAGTTGATATGAATTAGTGATCGTACTCATTTATAAGGTAGGCAGTAGGTCCTTCTGCTAAAACCACAGGGGAATAATTCTGGTTAGCATCGCATCTAAACTGCTCGCTAGTATGGTACTTCACCACTTATCAAACGCTCGCGCGAGAATCAAGCTGTGTTTGGACTTGGTCGAGGTTGTGTCGATCACATATTCACTGTCCGAAATTTTTTAGAACAGACACACCTTCCATAGGCCCACTATCTTCGTTTTTCTTGATCTTAAAGCGGCCTTCGACTCAGTCGACCGCACAGCTCTCCGGCGCTGCCTCTTGTTGAAGAGTTTACTAGAGAAATTCATTTCCATCGTAAAATCCCTTCACATTAATAGCCGAAACCGAGTTCCGGCTCACCATGACCTTCCACCCGAGTTCATCACGAGAAGTGGTGTACGTCAGGGTTGCTCCCTCTCTCCTTTTCTCCTTAGTTTTGTGATTGATACGGTCCTAGAGACCGCACTTTGTCAGATGAGGATAGCGGCATTGAACTTTTCCCGGGTGGAAAGGTATCAAATCTTGAGTGTGGTGACGACGTAGTTCTTGTAAGTGAAGATCCAGGTAAGTTGCAAGCTTTTATAGACAGTTTAACGGATTGCATGGCAAAGGTTCGGTATGCGTTTTGCATCTTCAAAGTGCGAGATGCTTTTGCAGGACTAGGTTGGTCCAACACCAAACCTTTCAGTATCTGGGTATACTGTAGATAAGTTGTTATCTGGTCAGTTGTATTCTTCCCGGAGGTCGGATATCGGATGAGGTGTTTTTGTGTATACAGAAGGCTCGTTTGGCATTTGCCAATCTGAGTCGTCTGTGACGTCGACATAGCATCCGTTTTCCTATCGAGTCGAGCGCACGCTGCAACAGTCGGGCCAGTTTTCTACTGTTCAGAAACAAAGGCTGCGGATGAAGGAATGTCGATACTTTAGGACCGATGTCTTCGTAGCATTGCCGAAATCTGGTGGGATTACCCTATCAGCAATGCTGAGCATTAGGCACACAAACCGTATCGCCAGATAAAATTCTAAAGACTACGAGGCTAATATGGGATATGCGTTTCGCATGATCCCGGATAGGATTCCTCGGCGCTATGTACATTGAGGCGGGTAATGGCTGGAAGATGAGTAACGGTGGTCAGTCTATGACACGGAAGTAAGGTTGGAAAGCTAACCAGTGGACTTGGTCATGTAGTGTGTGTTCTACTTCCTGTGTTCGGTTCAAGTGATCTCCCCACGCTGGTTGAATGTAATGAAGGATATGATTCGGTGTCGCGACCAGTTGTGCTTTTATCTACAAACTTTCTCGGTCGATTTGATGCTGTCTATTCATCTTTTCTTAGTCTTCATGCTTATTCATTATTTCCGGTTGAAGTTACTGCTCAGAGATAGCAACCAAAGCCATCGCACTTAGTGTATAGTTAATGGTGGCTTGAACTGAACTGTTTCAAGGCTGTTTTTCCATCGAACGGTTCGTCGGACAGCATCATCTTTCCGATACCATCGCAGAGCAGTTGAAGCGCAGATGTTTCGTGCGTTCATTGACTCAAAATTAATCTTACTTCTCAGCGGTTTTCACAACAGCATCAGTCACTTTTCTTTTGAACCGGCGCAATCACCGGTTCACGCCTTGCCTCATGAATTTTTTATTGTAAATGTTGGTGTGGTCGAAATAATCCAGGTGATCCCGAAGATTTTTGTTATTTTAGATAGTTTTCTGTGGCGAAAAATTTTTATTGTCTGAAGCACAGTTAGTGTTGCTGCTAGATTCTAGTCACCGTAATCAGTAGTTCCACTGTGGAGGTTACCTCAGTATGCCTCGCTAAACATCCCTGATGGTGATTTGTTGTGTTGTTGGGTTGCTTTATTACCCCACTGCGGTTTACATTAGCCGCTATTTCTGACCATGCAATCCAGTTTTAATTCAAATCGTGCACGGGTGGCGACTGTTCTCGTTGCTGTCTCTCAGTACGAACCTCACTCCGTATGAATGAGTTTTTTAATAATGACAAAGCCCCACTGTACTTCACAAGGCACTACTATTTCAAAACCGGTTTTTAAGTCAACTTTTCAAGGATACACAACCATCAACAAACGCAGCATCCAGAGAGCTTATCCTCAAAGGTATCTGCCTCCACCTTGACCGACTGAAACTGAGGTATATTGTGCTGCAAACTTCACGGATGAAGATTCACTAATCTGCATTCAGTGTCAGTTTACCATACATTAGAAAAGTGATCGCAAGCGCTTATGGTTTGTGGACTAGCCTGCAAGTGCTCCTCAACTTAAGTAGCGAAAATAATTTGGAGAGTTGTCTAAGCCCATTTAAACTGCATTCCGAATTGGACTACGTTTATGCTTGTTAGTCGGCAAATTATCGAAAAATCCACCTAGGCTATGACCTTCCGGTCTAATTGCCTAGGCCTTGTTTTCTGCGTATTGACCCAATTCTCGCTGGTAAATTTTGTCGGAAAACCGAGATTATCGACGGATAAAAAGCAGCATTTTGTCGATTCCTCGGAGGTCCACAAGGAGTTAATCCAGTCTAAAGGCTATGAGGCCATTGGTCCTGATTGCTTTCCGACAACCCGTTTGCATGTGGTAACAAGACACCGTTATCAATACTGATTCCATCTGAATATATCGGACAGTCGAAAAGTTGGACCTGTCGAGCTAATGACAATGAAAAATACGACCAGTGTGGTGCTAATAAACTAACTTGAAGGCAGGTGAAATCTCACTGGAAAAGATCACTGACGTAAACCATTGTGAGTATCACCACTCACACAGCAAATCAGATATTGTAGCTTCTCCAACGCCATAACCTTTTTCTATCGCTCATCGGGAACCGTAAATGTGTCATGACTTGTTCACTAATAAACTGATGGATTCAGTCGTGTCAACAAGTAAACTCGCTACATACTCCAGCGACAAGCAGTATCCTACCCTCATCCAGAGGCCAGCTAACTAACTGTTTTTCAACGGGTTGTAGACCGGACTGCTTGTTAACCTTCCTGCCAACAAAAAGTACCAAGAAAACTATTCAGTCTCCTTGTTTACGTTTCACTTGTGGATCGTCCTTTACCCTGATCAGTTCATCAAGCAAGCTAGTGCATACACGAATGCCTCCTCCGTGTTCAGCTGGAGCCCTGCTAATCACTTAATTATGCGGAGAAAATAGTTTTTGTCGTCAGCCTTTTCGGCACCTACGACCACCTAAAATCTTGACGAAACAGGCAAAGTGATCCACATTGCCCACCAATTTGACACCCACCGTCGGTTTTCCATTTCATTGATTAGCCAAATCAACATCGCCAATCCGACTACGGGTTGGATCCGTGCATTGTGTTCAGTCTCGTGATTGCAATAATTTCATTCGAAAGGCTTTATCAAGCTGTCAAATAAGGATAAATGGTAATCGCTACACACGCTGCTGTTCTTCTTTCCAACTGTCCTAGAGTGACCACGCCGAAAAACGCTAGAAATTTGTACGCATTGGTGAGGATAATCAGGTTGTGTTGACCTTCAAAACCACCGGTTGATCGTTCTCCGATTCTAAAAAGAACCGGTGTTGGCCTCAAGCAGTTTATATCGGTGGCTTCTATTTCTGATTTATTTGGGAAATTGTAATAAATCACCTCGACAATCCGCAGCAGCCCAAAATTTTCTGATCTTTATTCTTTGAATCCGGACAAGACCCCTCAGTTCATCTCCATTCCAAGCACACTGAACAATACATTTTCTGTCTTTGTTAGACGATGTATTGTCGGATCTTCAGTGAATAATTGGAAGAGAAAGGCACTGCTATTTGCGAACGCCATTGGTAACGCAGGTTGAACAGTGAACATCAATGTTTAACGTCACTTCGACGTAGTTAATATATCCAAGTCTGTGTGACTGAACAGTACGCTGAGTAGAACTATCATTCATGAAAGCTGAGCGAGATAGGGCGAGTAATCATTAAGCACACGAACGGTTCAATGAAAGACTTCTCCGTTTCGAAGAACTCACTATGATTTGTCGATTAGTGTATTGATTATTAATGTCCTCGTCGGTTGATAGAGAATGAAAATTTGCTACGAAATCAGTATTCTTAATTTCGGTGCCCGAGAAGACACATTGGAGGTGGTTATCTTAACTATGGAAAAAGGGCTACAACATGGCAGCTGGAGAACGCCGGAGTTATTAATTAGGAAGCTGGACGGAAATTGTTCGCACTCCTAGTACTTTGGATAAGTGTCAAAAAATAGTCCATATGTCATTCCAATAAAATAGCTGCACAACCAAAGGAATGAGGCTGCTGTGGTAACATTAGTCTACAAATAAAGACCAAGGTTGAATATTAGTTCTGAAATATGTCTATTATTTTTGGTTTATGTACGGGTACCGCGTCAACCACTACGGCTTGTTCGATGCTAATAGAGTCTGTGCCGTTCAGAGCCGTGACCTCAAAAACGTCAGGAATAACATTAGCTCCTTTGAGTTCGCTTAGTGCCTAGATTGTCAACCGCCGGATGGACAAATATCAGATGTAGTGTCACTGTGTATACAGAAGGCGCGTTTGGCTTTTGCCAACCTTAGCCGTTTTTGGCATCGGCGTGACATCCGGTTGTCTGTCAAGGGCCGAGTGTATAATGCGGTGGTTAGGTCTATTCTTGTATACGGCTCAGAAACGTGGTCGTTAAGGGTAGAAGATAGGCGAATACTGTCGGTGTTCGGGCATCAATATTTCCGTAGCACTGCTTGGATATGGTGGGAACACCGTGTCAGCAATGCTGAGGTTAGACGTTGGGTGTTGTGAACCAGAGGTCAGTCTGTGGATCAAGTACTGAATCTAAACAGGTTAAGATGGCTGGGATATGTGTTACGTATGCCCACCGATAGACTTCCTCGGCGTACGCTGTTCTCCGAGACAGGTAGTGATTGGAAGGTAGGTCAAGGTGGTCAGTCCGTGACATGACAAAAGGTATGGAAACCTTGACAAGTGGACTTGACAAAATAGGACGTGTGAGACTTCCAGGTTGGGGTCCACGTGATTCGTCTACCAAATGGATCAAACGATAGGTGATATGGCTAGGTGTCGCGACCAGTGACGTAGTCGCATTCGGACTCTTTATTTGTCTTCGTGATTTCCACCTATTACTTTGATTTTTGTATCTTTTCCACTGGATGCTTCTATTCTTTCTTCTCTTTACTAGACGATTCTGTGAGGTAGCAACTAAAGTCAAAGCACAAAAGTGCAAGGCTAGTGGTTGTATAAACTGGACTGAAACTGACTACTTTGACAGCTTAATCCTAGGCAGCTCAGAGTATTCGCCAGAATGAGCGTAGTGTCGGAACTATTGTCAAGAAATGCGTATTCAGGAGCTTCTTTGAAGCCAACCCGGATTCTTGATGAGTGCAGCCCGAGGCTCGCTCCGTTATGCTGCAGTCTGGTTGCCTCGCAGTGGTTCTTTTCGATTTTTTGGGGCCGAACTACTTGGTACCAATAAGTGAGGCAAATGATGGTGCTGAACACCACAGCCCTAGATGACAAAAGCGTTGTTTGACCTGCTTCTACTTGTTCTGTGGCTTCCTCGTAGACACATGAAACACTGTCCCTTTCTCTGCGCCCCTTCCCACCTGGCTGATATTTCTAGGGTCACAAATCTGGGACAGGTTACCGTGGGACAACCCTGTTCACATATCGTACAGACTATTGAACGTTGGCGTAGATCTCCGTGTTAAAAGCCCAAGTGGAACCTGATAGAAGCTGACCTGTGTTTCAAGTGGCTTGATTTATCTAACTAATTTATCTTCTTCAATGGGAAAGCTGCCCAAAATGACCACGAGCGATCCACGCCGTCGAAGGCACCAACTCCATCAGTTCGCTAAAGGTGAGCTCGTGGCCATTCCGCGTCAATCGATCGACCCTTTCATTCCATTTACTCTGCAAAGAGTACGGAAATTTCTTTCACAATTTGCTCGAGGTTATCCAATGAGTTGAAGTGTGCCGGGTAACTAACCCTCTGCTCTTGGACGATCACGCAATTCTCCATTTGGAACTGCAAGCCTAGATAGTGCCTCTGTTTAAGCCCAGCTGGCGGGTAGCCCGATAACCAATGAACTTGTTCAAATGTGGCAATTTGGCTTGTGCCGATCGCCTTGACTTTTGGTAGAACTGAACCATACTGACTCCAATGCAGTTGCCGCTTTCATTAATATTGCGAACGTTCTGAAACGTGCGGCGTATAAATCTGTCTTCAGGGTTAAAGTTTTCTCTATAATTTTACAAAACGAAAAATATTACCTTATGACAAAATCACGATCGAGAAATTAGCGTGAAGCATACCTGAGCGCTCAACAGTGTGAAATAGCAGGCATGCACCACAAATGTGTATCATATTAAAACAAATCACAGTCAACCAATTTTATTAATGCCCTTGTTGTTGGAGGTCTTTTGCTTTATGATGAACTCCAGTCTAATACAAAGGACTATTTTGGCCATCTGGAACAAAAAATCCAGGCATCTAATGAACAAAGGTAAGTGGCATTTTGAGTGATGAATCAACCACTTTAGAGGGAGCACTTTATGCTGACTGGATTCTGTTTTAAATCGGCCAGTTTAATCCCAACAATCAAGCGATCGTGTGGTTAGTCTTCCAGCTGAGTACCGTATTCACAACGCCGCCCATTTCTGGAACTCAGAAAATAAAGTCACAAATAGACTTGTTTTTGTCTTGATCGGGGCATTTGAATTTGGCCATTTCAACTACAACAAAATTGATGGACTTGATGTGTTGTAAAATGAGAAATTTCAGTTTGTCTTGCCGGATACTGATGGGAGTAGACGGAAAGGACAAATTTTCCACCAGACCGTATGTTTTCTTTCCAATTAAATGTAGGGAAAAAGTAATCTTCGGTGCATCATATAGATGATTTCTGGTCATGGATCAAATTTCGAAGCGTTCCATATAATCCTTCCTCTCTGTTGACATAGATTACACGTTGGGGGTTCCATTTCTGAAACAATCATGGTTGTATTCCTTTGTGCTACGTCATATGTAGTATAAAATGAATTGGATTTACTGAACCTCATATAGAACTCCCGATAAATCTGAATTAAAAGCCAGTATGGAATGTACCGTATTATTTCATACAATGTACAGACGTGTAATATAATATAAGGAATACAATAATGTAATGAAGAAAAACTCGCTCTCCTATTTCACACTGAGCTAATGAGGCTCCAGCATTTTTCTACTGCAAACCATCGGCTGGGAGCGGCGTAATCTAAGGGAAGCGAATTGGGAGCGGGTCAGTGAAAATCAACTAGAAACAAGCTGTGTTCATTGTCACTCAGCATAAAGTCTGAGTGGAAGAGGTCACAAATGTGATGAGGTGGGAGTGGTCCATAAACCAAACAAACAGAGCACGAATAAGTAATTCCGTTTAAGCTTGATTCTTCCACGGCGAAGAACAAGGTCAAAATTCTGACACGACTTGTATCACTTCAATAGACAAAACTTGTAAACATTTCATGATCGTCATAGACTGCTTGTACTGAAGATAAATGAAGAATAAGTACCGTAATGACAACTCGATAACAAATTTCTTGTGTGCGCATGTGCGAACGCGTGTTTGGAACCTCGAACCCGAAAATTACGAAACCCAGTAAGACGAACATCCACGGAATAACAAAGTGTTTATGCATCAGTTGATGCTGTGTCTAAATATGAAATAGTATTAACTGAAAATGATACAAGTGATACTTGGATATGATGGTTCCGAGGCTGGCTTCAAGGATGAGACGGGGCTCAATGATAAACGAACAATCGAGAACCACAATGTCGGAACAATTGGTAAAGTCTCTCAATGAATTGAAACTTTTGAACACAATAAAGGAGATGATGAAATCGTCATTCTCGTTGGAATCAACTGAATTCAAGGAAATTCTTGTGGTGTGGAATCTACTACGACGCGTCAGCGGCTGTAACAGTTGTTGCACCCAAAATTGGGGCAGGAGAGTGTTATCCATGCACGCCGTATCCATTAAAAGCGCATTTTCGTTCACAACTGGGAAGTCGTTGAATCTAACCGCTGGATTTCGGAGAGTACGTGTGCCTTATGTTTCTCATACGACGCTACCAACGGCATTATGAGGGATTCCCAGAGTACGTCTCCAGGGTTGTACTTCGAATGTTTATAATGATATCCTTGATTTGTGAACACGTCGGGATTGTCGAAGGTGCCTAATGTACAGTGTGCTCAATGGTAGCGTTCGAATTTCTGTATATGCTACTGAGAACGATAGCAGTAGGTAAGTTCTGACATCCGGTGAAAAGGTGCGTTAGATTGTCCGCTTAAGCTGATGACGACCGATACCGAGATCCGCTAATTATTGTTTCAAAATGCTTCGTTTGACCTCGGTGTGATTGCATGAAGATACCGACTTACTCCTAAGGCACTACTAGTGGTATATCAACGAATACAGTCCCGCCGGCTGCGAATAAACTGGTCGTATTGGTCAACGGATTCAACAGAGTTGTTTTGCAATTCACTGTTGGAAAGAACTAGATAGGATACATAATATTCTATTTGACTGGTGTTGCAGTGGCGTGAATATGTGTTATTTTTCATTTAGGGGTAAAAGTCGATGCTTTGGCACTTCCTTGTTGAAACACCTCGGTCGATTGTTGAGTAAACATCACTCATTGGGGCTATGCTGGGAGAAGTGGTTCAACGTCAACACCTTCGGAGGTTTTATTAGGGTTGTTTGGGAAGTATGGCCTACTGGTAAACATTTGTGTCACTGGTCGTCTGATCATAGTACGCTTCATTGTATTCCCCCCTTTTATCTTCGGTTATTCCGTGAATTTTGGCTACTGATAGTTATTCCAGTAGTGAAAACAGAATTGGGCCCGCATAAAGTGGGTACGGAATGATGAGACGGACTAATCCAACGCACTTTTTCCTAGTTATGTTTGTGCCATTGCGTTCGACAAGTTTTCCCGTCTTTGATAGCCCTTGTTCCATCGTTTCTCAGCCATTACTTACAGTGTGTTCGGAAAGCTCGGAAACACCACACGAAACTGACTACTGTAATACGAATTAGTGCTGTAGAACCGAAATTCTACACATGATCAGGTGGGAGTTGCGGTGTCTATTCTGATTCGTTTCGATTTCTATTCAGTCACCCACTAATCGGTTTGAAATAGGAGTATTTTTATAACAAGTATTGTGGTTTAAAGTAAAGGAGTGTCAGAAGGGAGAAACTAGTAAGTTAGACTTCGAATTCATGAGGATGCTACTAGTCAAGGTTACAAATCACTAGGAAACATCGGTTTGGGATTCGATTTTCAAACTTACGGGCACATTAGAAAAACCGCTTTTTTCTGAGGGTCAGACACTTGGCAGACTTTTGTGTACCTGGTTCCTTTACCGTTCTCACGAAATGTACAGATTATGAACGACGAGATCTGTTCTTTCGTTAGGTGACATCACACCCGCATGTTTTGTGTTAATTCTCTTTATGACTCAGACTAAACTGGAACATATTTAGGTGCAAATTAAATGCCCTAGATAAAGTATTTATCGCACATCCTAGACGCAAGACGGAATTACGTTTTTGGGCCATCTGTGGTCCTACTGGAAACGACCTTGTGACGTAACATAACTTCGTAAGTGTTCTTCTCTGATAATATTTAGAAGTTCTGCGCAAAAGAGTGAGACAGTTTCTCAAACAACATCGAACATCAGTATTTGTGTACGACGCTACGACACCAGTGCTAGAGTGGTGCGGCTCAGTACTTTGTCCGATCCTTGTGTCTTCCTAGGTCCTGTCGTTCCAGTAGCACTATTATTAGCAGCATTCATATTGCTCCATTCACTTCTCAGCCTGACGTCACTCACCCTCTAATGTTCCTCATGTTGGACGACGACCCGCACTTAGGCGTTGGCGAGTGTCTATAACCCCGGTAACCGCACTTGGCTGGAATGATTTATGTGTCTACTACTAGATGAACCACAAATCCTAACAGAGTGATCGCCGAGCAGTTAGGTATATTTGTTGTTAAATTATGAGCTCCCACTTGTAGCAGGTATTAGTGTCATCCTTTCTAGGGCAAAAATCTACTCCTGTCTAGACCATAATGCTTTTGTTCGATTTAGGTAAGATCAAGTTCCGTATTTGCAATCCGTCCATACATGTTTCACTACCCAAACAATTCCTTACCGTGGTTTCTCCCAGATTTCCTTTGATTCCTCATTGCCCAATTCTGTAGAACTTTCTACCCGTACACTCAATATACTTCTGGGTCTTTTCTGCTCGGCTGAAAATGCGATTGTACCCAAGGGAACGGTGACCACCCCACCCATAGGGAGTTTACAAAAAAGGAAAGTATTTGTGTAAAGCCGGGGACACTGCAGCAGTAAAATATTTGCCCCAACTTATCAGAAACGAGATCAAGCGCGTGGACTCCACATTTGCGGAACAAGTTAGGAGGGGAAGGGGGATTCGAGTGCTATTTGGTCGGTCGGACACTTCATCATCTTATTTTGAGAGTATAGATAATCTCAAAGCTGCATGTATTCAACCAGCCACAGTCTCTTTATCACCATGCGTTTTCATTAACTGTACTGATGTAAAACCAGCGCAAAAAGGTCTTCAAATTTTTTAGAGGGACCAACAGTACAGCTACGTCAGGTTCGCACGCTCTACCTTCGTCTATCCTTATATATGGTGCGCACGTTGCAACATCAGTCACTTCCTTCTTGGCAAGCAACTTCCTACACTCATTATCCACCCCATATGGTTGAAAGGCTACAACCACTGATCCAGTACCCAAGCAAACAATATCCACCTTGCTGGCAAACGCTCTTGTGACACTGACCTTAATTAGGTGCTTCTGAAATCCACTGAAAATCTCATACTCAATCGCCTCACAATTCACACCAAGATTCCACCTGATATATTACAATTTGAATTTATTACTCACAGGAGCACGCCTGATTTGGTACACTGTCTCCTTTATCCTTACCGTAGGTCGCTAATTTACTCAGTTTAATCATCTAGACGAATAATTCTTGACCATTCTTTTACCTTTGAATCCACTCCACGACCATTTTTACATCAGAATATTGATCCCATTGGTCGCCCATTGTTTTTCGGGACGTATCCGATGTCAGCGAGTCGCAAAAACCTCTCTGAAGTGAAGTTATCAATCACTTGAGCAATTCAAGCTGGGCTGATCAATCAATATTCAATGAGCCGTCAAATCGCATGAGGTTTTACTTTTCAGCCGAACGAATATTTGCAAGCAGTTCGACAAAATTGGATTGAGGATCGATCGATCATGCTAGCGGGCTGTTGCAAAAGTACTCGACTCGCAAAGGCGAAAAAGATCCGGTCGGACAACCGACTATCGGGAATGTTCTGTTTCAGCTTCAGATATCATTTGGTTCATCCATGTCATCTGGCGTAGTGTGGTGTCGTCTTCTGATTTATCTTAGCGGGCTGATTCGATAGGAGTTGCAGACGGAGATCGACTGCTCGGACCGTCCGTAGAAAAATCGCACAGCAGAATTGGAAGGGAATACAAAATTCGAAACATTAGATTTGCGGACAATTTACGTCCAGATTCCAAACAAACAACGCTTGCCCATCCTCTTGCTCACTCGTATCGGCTGTTATCCCTCAAGATCTTTTGAAGCTGTAACTGAGTGTGCTGATGAAGTAGTTATGCGTCAGCCAGAAAGTACTAGTCTTTAAAATGCCGAGTTTTGCAAAACCGTTGACTTTTCTCTAGACTCTTCCAAGTGGTTTCAATCTATCTTCACACAATCTCCCTCAGTGCTCTTCTACAGTTCATATCCTAACACTAGAACGATGAAGATGTCCAAGGGGACATTGGATCGTACTAAAAACGAAATAGCTCCTTTTTGTTTTTCACAGCAGTTCACTGAACTACCGCGACTTTTCCTGACAATACGTTTAGCAGGTTTCTTCAATAGTTCGCTGAGATTTACCAATCGCTTCACATTCTAGAAACAAACAAATCACTTTCAAATACAGAACGACGAGTTTTGCATTAGGACTCCGATAGAATTTTGTGTTATCTCATCGGTTCTCCCACAGGCTGACAACCAAATCTCTATCCTTGTCGGGTCATCCGATTCTACCAATACAAAAAGTGACCCAATCACGTGTCTGGCATGGGGACTGGGCTCGCTAAAGGTAAACTGTCGTAATTACTTGCCAGCCATGGCGACGTATTATTAAGCTATCATTCTGAATACGAGAAATGCATGCTACTTAGATCACATCTAGAAGGGGTTTTTAGCTGGTTACTCGTCCGCGATTGTATTCGGCCGCATTAATTCCGTTCGTAATGACGATGTGAGTTGTGACTCGACATGAACCTATGCGGTTAGCTCCTCTGAGGGCGAAATGCGAAGGATATGAACCAGAATTTTTAGGGTTCTCTCAGGAATCCGGAGGGCGTATGTCAAAAATATACAGTGTGCTGGACGCTTCCGATCTGTGTTGAGAACTCACTGCGCTGACATACATAAAATGTCCATAAACGCCGTTATCGTTGAACGAATTGAAGGCTTTTATTGATTTACAATTTGTGCGTGCTGTATACTATAAAATCCATTCAGTTTATTTATTACGGTGTGGAAACGGGATCTCTACGTTTTCCAAGAGTAATGACCCGTCACAGATTTTGTTTATTGAAGCGTCATATTTGCTGAAAGAAAAACAGGTGCAAGCAAATTGGACACATGCCAAAGCAGCCTGGTAAATTTAGCATCAAATTGTGGATGCTTGTGTCCACAAAATCCAATTAATTTCGCACTATACAGCCATACCTGAATGCATTTGAAAACGAGTCGAAATGTGGCCGATCTCTGACTAAGACATCGTTTTCCAGGTTGATGGATCGTTTTTGGAACAACGAATAACTTTCTTACCACTCCTCAGCTGCTCCATAGATGCACAGGACACCGTGTGTGCACGGTGTCTTGACGTTTTACGAAGTCAATTCATGGAAATGAGTCATGCAAAAAATATAACAGTTGAGTTATTTCATTGCCAGCATGTTGATAGGTAAAAAATATTTACGAAAACGTCAAATTATCTCGTTTCAAGCAATAGTACGAAGGATTCCAAATGGCGTTTCACAGTTGCGCCCCATTTTCTCACAATAAATTTGGTGTTATTGAAAAGATTTCACTAGTGGCCTTCGAATTCAATCATATTCGTTTGATTACAATATTTCCGGAGTTATGAGGGAAAGTGTTCTTGTGGGCATCACGTTGCCCAGTCAAGGTTCATTCTCTCATCGTTCTAGTGTGAATAAGCGGATTTCCTGCGCAATGTGTTCTTTTGTAATACGGATGCAACAATACCTTTCCTTGTTTCTCAATGCGACTCACCTGTCTTACTTTATTGCTCCTCATGACCTCCCCAACATTATTACCTTAGGATTTCTTAGTTCATCCTTGAGGTATTCCTTTAATCATTCTTGTTTCTTCCATTACGACTGTTGAACTGATCAACGGAGTGTGTGATATTCATGCTCATGCCTGTGAGTTCTTTGAAAATTTTCAATGGTCATACTCCAGTCCTCAAGGGGATTTCTTGAAATCCTGCTCAGACTCCGGAATTGGTTTTCTGTGTTTAACAAACCGGCGATCTTGTGATGATTCTCGTTATACGCGAGGCTGCCCATCCGGAAATCAAGTTGGAACATTTTTCATTTTTCATCACGATCAACTTGCAAGTGAACAGTTTTGGATAATTCAGAAACTAAGGTACTGAAACAACAACTAGTGAGATCGAATAAGTCAGGAAATATGGCTAAATAAAATGTGGAATGCATTCGAGCCAGAGGCCTAAATTGAACCTAGTCAGAGAAAAGGCTTGATGAATCTACCGAAAACCAGTTGCAAGTGTATTCATGAAAACATGTCGATCCCCACGACAGATCATGAAAATGCGTTGATTTGTACTAATTATTCGAGATGGTTGGGATTAAATGCCATACTCTTACGGTAACTAGTGGCGTGGATATGGACACAAGGTCGAGTCAAATTTTTTCCTTTTAATGACCGGACCACTCGTACTTAGTGACTTGGTTGGACGTTTTGCTTCCTGATTCGAAGCTTATGCAAGGAGACGTGTTGTGATATGCTGACGGGGTAGAAAAAATCAAAAACTTCCCCCATCTCTGACTATTCACCCTCTTTTTTTAATGATTCGAATCACAAAATAATAGCATTTTTCACTTTTACCATTTCGTGATTCCATGAGGGCATATCCATAGCAAAACTGACAGCTATGACCCTGAGACACAGAATAGAGATCCGCACAAAGCTCCGATAGGCCAGCTGGGGTAACAATCCGGGAGACCATAGACAAAGGTTGAATGGCGAGGGCGGTTGGGGGGATCAAACATCTTAACTCAGCTTTGCTATTGGGTAGTCTGGACCCAAATATTGTGCCAATGCGACTGGATTAGCCGCCAATACAGACGACTGCGGGCTTGAATTTGGAATCACGGTTCCCATGATCCCGCACTTACTGAGCCAGGTACTATGGTGAACTTTTTCACATGCTTGAACTATCCCAATCAGTGGCGTTGTCATGGCTGACTGACTGTTTTTTGGGTTCACTGACGAACTGGCATACACACACACAAATGCCATCCACTGTACTACACTAACTTCCAACTGGTTATTTCTGTCACACTTGCCTCGTAAATACGTGAATGATATTGCCAACATACACACTTCGCTGAATACCCACTGAATTCCGTCTTCTTGACTGCGTTCCGTGGTTTGAGCTTAGAGCTGCCGGTTACTGGATTTTGTGATTCGGAGCGTTGCTGGTTCCCATTCCTAGTACAATTTATTCGCAATAAGCTTATGACAGTATTTGTTGCACTTTAAGAGCCGTGAAAGGTTGTTAAACTGTGGCGCAAATCTCTTAAACTGCAGGAAATATCATTAGAATACAGTGAATGGAAGCGTTGTTCATTACCGTCTACTTATCACCGAGGTCATCGGAATAATACAATGAACACCTGAGCTCTGTCCGAAAATACGATTATTACAGGCTCATCGCTTCCCACTTCACTACGATCACATCGACATATAGGACAGGTAACTAAAACTGTAATCAGATATACAGCATTTTATTGTGAACTCAAACCCGGGTCATAATTACTCTATCGTATTTTCAGTGGGAGGGCATCAGGGCTGTTTCCACTTCACATCGCAAACACACATGCCGATTGAATATGTCGTCGCATAAACTGCAGTGTGATTATAAAAATCTTGAAAGCAACTGTTCGCATGAGTTTGTGTTTTTAATATTGACTGATTCTTTTTGATCATCAAATAAAATTACCCTTAGCCAAAACCCCTCTCGTGTATTAGCACTTCTAGCTTTGCTCACCGCATAACATTGGCCGTATTTCCGTCTAATTTCCACCGCCGTTCACACGGTATTTGACCTGCCAACCGTTGTTTAAACGTCATGTGTTCATTTACGCGAAACGACTTTCTGTTAAAAGTGGCCGCCCCATCTGGGGTTCGATCCTTTTTGGCCCTAGCTTAACACCCTACCTTTCCGTTAATCCGGCACCCCGGCCGACCGCCCAGTGGTGCACAGTCACATGCACCCCACTGGCCTTCATCCGACTCCTTTTCTGATCTCCATTTAGCACAAAGCGCGCAGTGTACCTTGTAAACGCCACAGAATCGTACGTTGTCTGTCCGTAAGTCATGTCCGTTTTCTCGTTTTGCATGTACTTTAGTGCAGTTATTTATTTTATGACTGCTCCTGTTATCCGTTTCTGAGCAAGGCTGATGTTTTATCACAACTGATCGTACGTTCTGCTTGAAATCATATTAATATTTATATTCAGTACCAGTTCCAACTGCTATAACCGTCTATTGAACGCTGCTGCCCTAATCTGCCACAATTCTACATTTGCTGCCGTCATTATCGTTCATAAAGTTATTCAATCCATCTTCGCGGTTTCTCACTGACCGCCATTATATTGGGACTGCGTAAGATCGAGTGACCAATACCCGCAGGATCCATAGGTGTTCGGGATTCTGCAACATTTAATAATGCCAGCACATAATTCGAGTCTGCATTTTCAGACAGTATTTTGGAGCAGCGTAAGCAATATTTTCGTCACAGTTCACAACTTAGTCCTATGTTCTAGTTTCTATGTACAATTCCATTGTAATTTCTCAAGGCAGTTTGCATTTGTAAGTGCGGAAAACTTTCCAAGTTGTTATTGTTGGTTGCATAAGTTTATAATACTTCAATAAATGAACGTGTGCTTTTCCTAAGGGACAAGGGTTTTGTGCAATACACGATCGTGGTTAAATTGGAACTAAGCTTTCAGGTCTGCCTCACATTTCCGTAGAGCCAAAAAAGTGAAACTGAAAAGTTACCGTTTCTAGGAACAAACATACGTCAGAGTTGGGGTACATAAAGACAAAATTGATTAGTTGCCCCGACAATCTCATTGTCGGTCGGTCGGTCGGTCGGCTTCAACTAGCTGACCCGTGTTTAGGCTCCAGTTTCGCCAATGTTTTATTCATCCCGGGTGTTGTACGCGGTCGGTTTGGCCAGCGACTTTCGCCAGTGGCAATTTCGGCCAAGTTATGTGACAGTGTGAATCCTGGCCCAGGAATGTCTCCAGGTCTACCGCCGATTTCAGGCAACGGTTTACGCGGTGATACAGCTTTTCCAGTCATTTTAACCGGTGTTGGTTCCGGGGTTCGAGGTCGTGAACGTGGTAGTACCGGTGACTCGGTTGAACGGATGGGAGCTAACAAACTGGGAAGTTTTTTTTCCGTTTTAGTTGGTTTTTCCGGTGGAATGATAACCTCACGACTTGTTGCTTCCGTATGAGACAGATGAAACGGGAACACAGTGTTGGCATTTTCCGGACGCAAAATGAACTGATTAGACAAAGAATTTGATTTAAGAAAAGAATGAGCCGAAGAATTAAGTATTTACCAATCACAACACAAGGTAATTTTAAAAATGCTTCTGTGCGGACTTGTGAAAGTGTAAATCTGTTACCTGGACGTCATATGGTCATGTATCACTCAGTTCTGTGCTTTTAGACGCTACTGTCGTACGTCGATGTGCCGGCCTTGTTTTCTATCGCCCAGTGCAATCCATTTAGAGGCAGAATTAGTTAAACCGTAGGCAAGTTAGACAATAGACCCAATGCAGTTATATTCACAGTTGACATTCTTGGTTATGTCGTCTAGTGTTTCTAAAGGTCTGCTAGGCAGATCTAACGGAGCATTTCATTCTTTCTTGTCTTGACAAAACTGATCGCTCCGATCTCTCGTACCTCCCTCGGTGAGTAATTGACACAGAAAAAGACTATAAGTAAATACGCGCAACACACGCTCTAATCGAAGTATCCGGCCTAATAACGTAGCTCCAGGACCCATGATCTCGCTGAAGTTTAGTGTCCTAAACTTCATGATGTGCCACCGGTAGGTCTCGCAAGGGAGTCTGCTGAACTGTGAATCATAACCACCCTCAAAATAAAATGCATAAATGGCTGTTACAACAATCACCGACTCGATCGAGTAATGGATTTTCTAGGCGTGTCCATTGTCAGGGTGTCTCCACAACCTACCCGAAACAAAGACACTAGTCAGTGTGAACGTGCCAATCAAGCAATCCGCCTCTGCACTGTATGTTGGTCTGAGCCCAACACATAATAGTTCGTATGCGGTTAGTTCACAAATTCAGGCGAAAACTCACCAATCATAGTAACCGGTGCATTATTAACCAAATCAGCTGGACAGGAATGCGACCCGAATGGCCGTACAAGATTCTCGATTGTGCTTTGATTACCGTGGTGGGATACACCGCCGTACAATAAACTGACACTTCTTTCCCACTTTGGGCTGACGCGTTCTGGTCTAGACCGGAGCTGTTGATGTAACAGTTGCAAGCTACGATTCCACTGGAGAATCACAACTGAAATTCACTGGTAATTCACCGTGCTTTAGTCGCCATTTACCTTGAGAACGAGGACATCACCGTCGACAGTTGAAATATTTGATTTAAGTAATACCCACAGGTGGATGGACAAAGTTTCTTGGAAGCACACAACCGGTTTCACGATAACTTTTACCTGGTACAGTCTACCAGTGCATAAGCGGAAATCTGGATATTTGCAGTGAAGGTTTAACACTTAATTCTGTACGTTCTGTAGCTTGGCAGCCCACATGTTTATATGTAATTTTGAATTGACCTGCTGCTCACAGAAGCGAAGTTCGTCTGGCGTCTGGAGTGGGAGACCATTCAAAGGTGATGATAGGGCTATCAGACGCTTATTTAGAGAACTTAGGTCTAGTCAGTCCTGATCAGCAGCTGCGATCGGTAATCTATCACGCTATCTAGCTTCCATCAACGGTACGTACCGTCCATTCAACGGACATGGATTTCGATCAAGGAGGTCCATTCCTGTTCCTCTAGGGACTGAAGGTCACCGAAAATTGCGTTTGGAGTGAGCAATGAGGAGGTGCGTTTGGAGGGACGAACAATGGAAATCGATCATTTAAACCGGTGAATCAGTATTTTCGTTATTCAAGCATGGTCATCGAAGGCGTATAGGAAAACATAACTTTGAAACTAATAAAAGTAATATGGAGGTAACACCTAGCCACTGTTGAGCATAACTGCTAAGGCGGTTTTTCAGGGAAACATCGCGCCTGCACATCGTTCCCTAGTCGTACGCGAGTTGAATGCTCTTGGTGGTTCTAAAACGCCCCAGTGGTCACCTAAATCACCCGATCTTAATCCAACATAACATTTGTGAGATCAGCTACGAAAGAAAAAAGCTCAGAGGCTGTATTACAAATCTCTAGGGCAGTTGAAGACTGCTCTAAAGGACGAAGAGGAATGTGTACCACAAGATGTTATTAGACGTTTGATAGCGAGTTACCCAATGTGTAAATGCTGTTAGATCATTCAAAAGTGGTTCGTTCATGTACTGACGAGTGATCGTTTGAGAACGATTACAACAAAACATTTTTGTTTTCAATACAGGATGTCAATAATGCATAATGCTTTCGAGAGGGTCGGCATTTTTCAGTGAACAGTGTACCTTATCAAGCCGACCTACAATTTGTTCATGTCTTGTTACAGTCCGTAATACCACTGCGTTTTGTACATTAACTGCGTGTTTCTAGTTTGTAAAATTACATTGTGTTATAACTGTTGTCCAGTCTTCTGCTGTCAAAGGGGCATTCGTTTCCAGCAAGGCTCTTGAACTTTCTACAAGGCGTCCTCCGGGAGAGCAGGGCATTCTTTCCACATTACTGCGATCAGTTGCCGTAGCATTCCATTGGCTTGATTTCTTATCGAGATTGAAGCTGTGACATGACAATCAGAATCACGGCCCCCAGTGCACTGTTAATAGTTGCTCTAATCTAATTGAACTAAACTGGGGTGAAAATGTTTGTAACTTGGTGAGTAGGATGAAAGATGCCTGGTCATCGGTGTCCAACAGAACAATAATATCCCAAATTGTTACCAATTTATTGTCCCTCCCGCCCTAAGGGTTCTGTAAACTACACATGCCCCGGCCGGTCTTATCTACCGAGTCAATTGAATCTCTGGCCATAATCACCCTCGGGCCTTCGTTTCTTTGTCTTCAACGTTCACGCGGCCTGTCCAACAGCGCCAGCTGTCAACACAACAACGGAGTTTTTGAATATTTTTGAATGCAAGGCACGCTTTTTCCCTGGACGTTTTTCCGTCTTTATGTATGGTTTGTACATAATCCTAGACTGTTTTTTCACGGCATTAGCCCATTTCCTGGATTCATTCTATTCGACAATGACAGAGTGGATTGACATCTCGCTCCTCACTTTGATGACGACTTCAACAGCTCTGATTTACCCTATAACAGTCTAATTTCCCTTCATTAAATCCGTTAATTCACCCATCATACACAGTGCTTGTAAGGACTGCTTATTTGTGAATGAGCCGTCTTTCTTTCATGCTGTGCGGCGTGTCCCCGTGGGAAACTCCGATCATTGTTTTGCTAGAATTTTCAGTTAGTGTAATCATCATGGCCTAAGAAAGTATCCCGCTCGAAAGGTGCATTTATTGCAGTCTGATGGATTCAGTGTTCATTTGCTGAAAGGCATTGTGACCTTTTCCAATTTGGCTCCATTTTACGATGTTGACTTATCTATACGTTGTGGCAGTATTGCCAGTCATCTAGCATCCTGTCTACGAACTAAGCGCATGATGCGTAAGGACCATTTTGATTCGATTAGACTAAATAAATTGCGGAGGATAAAAGAAAGAGCACAACAAGTTTGCAGTAGAACTGCTAGACCAGTGCACCAAATAAGAAATTAATTATCTCGGCCGACCGATGCATGAGTACAATGCTCAAAGACAACTTTTCCCGCCAGTTACGGGATGGACTAGAAATGTTACCTGGCCGCTCACCTCAAGTAAATTACATAACGCATGATGTTGAGGAACTTCATTGGTCTCTTGTCACAAAACCTAATTCGATCGATTTGCTAATTGAGAAATCCTCAGTATCTTAATTTAGAACTTGCTTTCAAGGTGTTCAAATCAACCAACACCAAAAAGCGTCCAGTACCGATGGCCTCATTTCTGTCATTCTGAAAACGTGCGCTACCGGCTTGATTCCCATGTTCTCCTCCATATTCACCCCCATGTTAGTCATAAGGCAAACACACTGACCCCTGGCGTCAAGTTCGCATCACTCCAATATCGAGAAAGGAAAAAGGCAAATTTTATACCATGACATCCACTTCAATCCTACTGGAAACTTTCGAGCGGATTATTATTGACGATCTTAAGTCCTTTATTTATTTGTCGGATGCAAACCAGTTTTCCTACCGAAAACAACGCTCTACTTTGAATGCCGTTAGCTGTTTTATCTATTCAACTGTGTCATTGTTTGATCGTTTGAGGACGACTACATGAGACATTAAAAAAAAAACACTGGTTTCAATGAATGATTTCATTATTGTATAATGTTCTGACGATATATATATATATATATATATATATATATATATATAATCACATAAATGCACACCTAAATACTTGCGAAGCAAAAATAGTATTTGGCAGTGCACTTACGCCTGGGCGCAATACGTTTAGGTACCCAAGAGTTTCACTGTTTTGATCGCGTTCGTTCTTTAGCTACCCCTCGTCAAACATCACACAGCAGTAATTTTGGACCTCGACTGGCTGGGCAAAAGATCTAGCACTTGGATGACTTGACCTGGTCTTATTCCCTTACTATCTTCATGAGTATTTTAGAAGACAAACGCATAATCTAATACATTCTATATTCAACTGAAACCATCAACCGCACCGCTTTTCAGGCAGTGATTTGATAGGCTTAGAGTAGATCACTCATCGCCTGCCACGGAATCTATGTATGACGCCATGAATCATATTCGCAAAGCTGACTTCCATCACAGCCCAGCTGAACACGAATTCAGCATAAAAATACCTCTCTCATAAGTACAACAGTCCGTGTGTTGCGTGGTCTTACAATTGGTCGAACTGCTGACTACTTTCCGTCCAGGCAAATATACTTAGTACCCTTTTTGTCGATGTTGACTGATACATCACACGCATGCACATTACCTTGAAATTGCCTATACTACGAGCATTCGTTATGTGGTGCGTAAATCCTGTAAATATGGCTACCTATCATCTTAGTAAACTATTGTTGGCATTGTTGTCCATAAGTCTTCATCCACCTTCCTTCCGCCCGATTTCAGGAACACCTGTGAAGACCCAGTTGACCAGTAAACAATTTCATATTCTTATACTTAACATATGGCTGAATGTGTGGATGTCACATAATACAGACCTTATTCCTCCTGGACCGGATTTCTGTTTTTTCACTACAGTTCCAGCCAATCAACCTCCTGCATTGAGCCACACTTGTTGATTCGTTGCTCTCTGAGCGGCTTTGCTTGGTCGCACGCGATTTCGTGTACTACTTGTGATAAACGTCCACCTCTCTACTAGCTTGCTTACTTGCGTACAAATAAACGGATTCCTACGTATCATGTTCTACCAGCAGTAGCGTATTCAACATTTGACGTCATGGTCATCCAACCTGTGCCATATATACGTGCATACTGCGCACCTGATAAGTGTGGATGAGAACAAGGTTGGTAAACAAGCTCGTTTTCAGTGATTCATACTCATGCCATTACATCACAACATATTACGACAAGTTAAGGAATTGACCAATTAGACAAATACAAATTGACAGAGAATAATGGTGACATACAAAAGGAAAAAACAATTGTAATCCAGGCTTTAATGAAGACTGGATGTGGATTATTGCCCACGTATTATTATTAAAACGAGTTTGCTCGCCAATCTGTGTTCTTAAAACTGAAACAGGCCAAAAACCCGGACGTATTAAAAGAACTTAACAAGTACGTTAAGTTATGTACGAAACTGGCACTGGCAAGAGCTCACGTTCAGTTCCTCGAAGAATGTATTAAGGAGTCCATATCTCCGAAGGAGCACTTTTCTGTGTTGAAAAGAAACCGCATATTCATATCGAGCGTGTTACTCCGACGCCAAGCGCCTAATGAACAAGATACCGTGTCTAAAAATAATGTGGGTCTAAAACGGACACTTGTGTCACCTCGTGTTCTTGGTCAGTTAATAATGAAAGAAATGTACTCCTTTGAGGAATACGTTCAGTCAGTTGCGCAAAAGCAAGTGAATCGGAAACGTCAACTATTATCGGATTCGATAGGATCGAAATCAGCGAGCGAGTTCCCACCGAACCCTGAAAGTTTTGTGCACAATTTATCTAACTTCCAGTTGGACAAAACATTGCTTGAGGTGTTATCCTGGGGACCTTAATTATACCGGCCAAGCAACCAGAGTAAACAACTAGATTTGGAGGTGGAATTTGAGAACCTTTACGTTCAGTTTTTCAGCTTAGTTCCTTCGTCACAGTTGGAACTACAGAATTCCAAATCTACCGAAGTGAATACGTGCTACCAATATCATACGGCCAAGCCATCAACAACTGGGCTATCAAGGACAGAATATATAAAAAGTTCGAAAAAATTACAAAAGAATAGTGACACCATTATATAGAAGCCGGACAAGGGTGCGGGTATAGTACTCCTGAATAAGTCAGACTATAACACAAAAATGGAAACCATTTTGAATGACATGCAAATCCGCGAAAACGGCAACGGAGAAGGATAAAACACAACAAACAGAGAAGTTTCTGTCCAACATTCTACGACATCGTAAACAAGGTGACATAACAAATTCATCTGATTTTGAACGAATACGGCCTACAGGAACCATCTTTCCCAGATTGTATGGATTACCAAAAATTCATAAGAATGCAGTCCCCCTAAGGCCTATCCTTGACATGTGCGATTCTCCGTACCCTGCAGTGGCCAAATGGTTGACGATTCTGCTGGAACCGGTTAGACAGAAAATATCGAAACACAGCCTAGAAGATACACTTGAATTCATAAGCTGTGTAAAAGATCTGAATGTGAAGGAGTAACGGATGCTATCGTTAGATGTCAGTTCACCCTTTACCAATGTCCCAATCGGTGAAACCACCGATTGCTTATGTGACTATATCAAAAGCAACGCAATCAAGATAGGCATTCCTTTGGAAGCTTTGAAACAACTGCTGTTTTTCCGAATACACAAAATTCTGTTCAAGTTTAAAGGTCAGATCTACCGTCAAAAAGACGAGGTAGCAATGGGCTCCCCACTCGGACCACTGTTTGCCGACGCAGTTATGGAAAAGTTGGAAAATGGCCCACCTGAACCAACGATCCATGGCTGTTTGTTATATAAACACCATGCAGATGACATTTTGTGTGTAATCAGTCCCTCAGACCAGATGAGTCAACTGTTAAATTTGTTTAATTCAGCTCATGACAACTTGCAGTTCACAATGGAAACAGAATCAAACAACACAATAGGCATCTTGGAAGTTCCGATGAATCGTCGTGAAGATGATTCAATCAGTCGGTCGGTACACAGGAAGGCAACGTGGAATGTACAGTACATTCACTTCCACAGTTTCCTGCCTATTAAGGTGAAAAGGAATCTAATTGGGTGCCTCACAAACAGAGCAAGACGAATATGTTCGGAGGGCACAATTGAGGAAAAACTTCGAACGGTGCGTAGGATTTTTACCCAGAATAGCTACCCGGACCGCCTAGTTGGTAAGATGATGCAGATAGAGGGTAAAACTCCAAGAGAATCTGTGGTGGAAAGAAAGCCAGCATACATTACTTGGTGGGAGGCATTCGCTGGGAGTTAACGGGGCTGGTACCGTGTCTCCATTCGAAGCTATCGGGCATCTCTGGCTGCCCTAGAGGTCGACATCTGAACAAGCTTACCTTGGCGATTCGGATCAGCCCGGACGGGAGCGGGGTGGCGCGGTGGTAACACGCGCGCCCTAGAGGTAAATGGGCCCGGGTTCAAACTCTGGGTGTGGCAGAGGGTATGCACCACTGAAGAGCTCTAACAAGAGAGAGATTCGAGTCTGGTGCTTCCAAGTGCAGGTGGGTCGGATGACCTAAGGTTTGTGCGTGAAAGGTGGAGTCCGAAGGGCAGTCAGCCAAACAAATGCATAACTTTGCCACTCAAAGGCTACGCGTTGACAGACGCTGCACATAGAAGACTGTCACACGTCATCAGCAAAACATTTTAAGCAGCTTATCTCCGGCTGTTCCAATCCAGACCAGCAGTGATTTTGCGGTTGAAAAACAAAATACCCGATTCTGTAGCCTCATTGTGTGTACTCATTTAATTGTACCTGTGGGACAGTGTAAATCGAACGCACGACCAGGTGCTTGTCTGAACGGATCTGCGACCACCACTCTGCATGATTGAACGCTGGAGCAACTGAATCGCTCAACAGCGCGGCCGTTTCACACCTAGCTCGGTCCAATCACAGTAAACGTGTCCGAGCCTTTTCGTGCCCTGTATAAGGTCCGGGGTCGACAATCAAGAAAAGCAAAATGTCGTGTCCCGGTCACAGCTGAGGCTGTCAGTATCCGCCTACACAACCCCTTTCTGTAGGCTGAAAAACAATTTGTGTACCCTGAAGCTGCCCTGGCTCTACCTCCACCCTACAATAGGCCATAGGACAGATGAAAACTGACAATACGTGGGCAATAATCCACATCCAGTCTTCATTAAAGCCTGGATTACAATTGTTTTTTCCTTTTGTATGTCACCATTATTCTCTGTCAATTTGTATTTGTCTAATTGGTCAATTCCTTAACTTGTCGTAATATGTTGTGATGTAATGGCATGAGTATGAATCACTGAAAACGAGCTCGTTCACCAATCTGTGTTCTCAAAGTGTGCTCAACGGGAATAAACGGACAATTGTGGATGATATGCTAGTTACCAGAGAGAGAGAGAGAGAGAGAGAGAGAGAGAGAGAGAGAGAAAGAGAGAGAGAGAGAGAGAGAGAGCGAGAGCGTATGAGAGAGTATGTGAGAGTATGGTCCGACACATCGTTCGACGGAGGGTTTAATCTCACTGGCAGACAGTGCGTCAGCACCGGCCCTTACCGAGTCCACGGAACTGCGAACAGCAGGACAGCCGATCGATGGCGTGAATCGATGGCCGAAACGAATCCTTTTAGCGGCATTTAAGCCTCAAGGCTTGATCATCTACAGCAGTCGGGCCAATGAGCTGTGCGCAACGTGTGGGCGCGCGTGACAGTGACCTATACATTCTTTGTTTTTTTTGCTAATAAACTAGATGATTCTGAGGTCGGCCTGAGTTCACACTAGAGTCTGTGGGACGAAACAAAACAAGAGATTCAACTGAATTGTTTTCCGACATTTGGACGAACGCTGCAAAACTCTGCCACCAAGTATATCTGTGAAAAATGGTGCATTATTCTTAGCTCAGCTGAATAAATGGAAAAACACTTTTTCCGAAACTGCTTTCCCATTTACAAATTCATTATTCGCCCCGTTATCGCATGCGTTAATCCAGTTTGCATCCTCCATCACACCGGCGCTGGATGACTTATTGCGTTTGGGGTCACACTGTATGCATCCTACTGGTATTACAAACGATACTACTGAGACTACGACTTTTTTGTTCTTCATTATATCGGCTCCTGATCATTACCTATCCTTTGTCACTGTAGGGAAACTTACTATTACCACTGCTACTACTTCTATTGTGGCTACTGCTAGTGTAACTATTGCGATTACTATTGGGACTACTGCTACGACTACTGTTACCACTACTGCGTCTACTGTTCCTGCTACTACCCTTACTGCTACTACTACTACCACTACTACGAATACTACTATGAATACTACGAATACTACTACTAAAAATACTATGAATACTACTACTACGAATGCTACGAATACTACTAATACTACTACTACAAATACCATTACTACTACTACGAATACTACTACTACTGTTGTGAGTGTATATACTACTTATTAAGTAGTTGATTGCTGAAGACAGAACTTTGGACAATTGTGGATTAACGAACAATCCAGGCGCAATAAGGTAAGCGACGATCTGCAAACCACCTGACCGCTCCTCCATTGGACGATGACTGTTTTCAAGTGAACAGGACAGCCACTTGGCAAATGAGGATGTTTGTAACGTTTGTGTTGTTTTGTCAATGTCCGAACACGTTGATGTCAATAAACGACCTATTCATTTGGTGCCGTGACTAGGATGGATCTACCATGGCCGGAGCCGTTTGAGGATGGTGACATACGGATCTTCCTGGTGGATTTCGAGGAACTGGCGGAGCTCTCGGGGATCCAGTCGGACCGGGGTAAGTTGACGGCCCTTCGAGCGCTTCTCAAGGGCAGGCCGCGGGCGGTGCTGGATGCGGCGCGAAGGGGCCCGAAGGAGCTGAAGTGGGCCGCCGCAAAGGAAGCCCTGATTGCAGGGCTAGACACCCCGGCAGACCGTCAAGACGCTATGCGCCGGTTCAAGACTGCCCAGCTGGGGGTTGGTACGGATCCGCTGGTGCACGCCGTCGCGCTCCGCTCACTCCTGGAACGTGCGTTGCCGACGCTGGATGAGGCGTCACGGGCAGACCTGTTGGCAGACCGATTCGTGGATAGTCTGCCGGAGCCCCTGCGTGGGATGGTACGTGTTGGCCGTTCCTTGAATCTGGTCCAGCTCGCGGATGTGGCTCGAGAACTGGCCATGCTTGACGTGCCTGTGATCAATACGGCCCATGTTGGAGATTCATGGAGGAACAGGGACCGTGTGGAGAAGGTGTACGGTCCAGAAATTTTGAACACGGAGGACAGAACAGTGGAAGCCAGACAGTTGGAAGAAGCCGGGTGTTTCTGCTGTGGAAATGTGGAATCTGTTTTGGACGAATATCCTGAATTTCAGCAGAACATCGAAGAAGTTGTACCAGAAGTATCACTGCTCGAGAATTCAACCATTACCGATGAGTTGGCGAACTGTGAAAAATCGAACCAAATCCGTTGTGAAAATGCGGAAGATCGCTACCCAGGTTGCCTTGAACATGAACATTGTGACGAGGAAACCGAGGACATGTCGTCTAATATCGCAGTCACTGAAGCTGCAAGCTATGAGGAAACTCAGACTGAAGTCGAAATTCAAGACCAAAATGAGTTTAGCCCGAAGACTGCAAGAGAAGTTGCTTGTGCTCCAGAGAATCTGCCGAAGGAGGAAGCCGAATATGATGCCGTTCAAATCAAGACAGTTAAACACTCGGTTCTGGATCACGTTCAAATGACACAACGAGCGGTCCCACTGGGAAAGGAAGCAGCTTTGCACTATTTCGTGGTAATCTCCCACGACAGCCAGGCAGCCTGGGGCACGCTAAAGGTGGGTACTGATCGTGGAAGTCGCCTCAGCACAAGGTTTCATCCTATGCCGATTATTCACCTGAAGAAGCACACCTCCGGAGGAGTTGTGGGGTTGATGACAACACCACCACGAACCGGGGTTGGAGGTATGAACCTCGGAATGGAGAAAGACTTGAAGGCAGTCCTCTGGATATGGAGTATCTTTTTTGTCAGGGGGGAGGAGTGTTGTGAGTGTATATGCTACTTATTAAGTAGTTGATTGCTGAAGACAGAACTATGGACAATTGTGGATTAACGAACACAGCTAAGTTCAGCAATCCAGGCGCAATAAGGTAAGCGACGATCTGCAAACCACCTGACCGCTCCTCCGTTGGACGATGACTGTTTTCAAGTGAACAGGACAGCCACTTGGCAAATGAGGATGTTTGTAACGTTTGTGTTGTTTTGTCAATGTCCGAACACGTTGGTGTCAATAAACAACCTATTCACCAAGGCACGCCTTTTGGATTATAACACTACTACGAATACTACGAATACTACGGATACTACTACTACTAATACTAATACTAATACTAGTAATACTACTACCACCACTAATACTACTACTAATACCGCTGCTGCTGCTGCTACTACTGCCTTTACTATTACTGCTCTCATTCCTACTACTACCATCATTGCTGCTGATACTACAAGCATAATGCTGGGTTCCATTCAATTTCACGCTTAACAGTTAGATCGAGGATGGAGGTGGTGTTGTGTGATCCTATTACTGATCAAACCTCTGACAGCGTTTAGTCCGGGCAAGCATACTTATTGACCTGTTGACTGATACTGGCTGTGACGACAGTGAGAGTCTGCGATCGAAGAGAAGGATCGTGCCCATTGGTTGTTGCGACCGATTTACTGTCTGTTACACGTACGACAAATAAAACCGGTGAACTTATCGACCGATCGTTGATTTTTCTAGCAAAAATGACCATTTAAACGAATGCGAAACTGAAGTGCAGTAGATGAAATACGCGATGAAATGCGGGTACGTGAACTTTAGTCGGACTTGGTAGTCCAAATTTACAAAGTGCTTCTCTGATCAACTTAAAGAAAGAACTGCAGGGAGGTAGGCGCCTCGGAATACTATTATATAACCATTCCTTCTCTTTGTGATTGTCTACAGTAAAAATGCTTGGCTTTCTGTGCGTTCTTCTCACGAAGTCAAGTAGGAGGGTTCCATTCACCTTGTTTTAAGCCGAACGTACTTATTGGCCAACAGTAGTATAACACGACTGAGTAAAGTTATGACAAGACTGAGTAACAGTGCGACCAGGCTGAGTAACGAATGGAAAGCCTGTAGCTTCCCATGAGCTTTACACTTTGCTTATATGGTTTGTTAGCATCGAAATGAGCTGACAGAATAGGACATCTTACTAGATTAATAAAATGTTTGATACGCGATCGTCTTTGGAGTTAGAACATCACAGTAGACTTTTTCCATAATTGTGGTCAAGGCTAACAATGTTCGATATCAGAGAGATTGTCTGGTACTTTTAATAAGAGGTTATTAAACAGAATTCTATCCACCCATGTTCGTGACCGGATCAACCGTCAGAAACCTGATGAACTGGAACTTACCAACAAAATAACGTAGGCTCCGACTGTTATCAACTCATCCCAGACGCGTATCAGATTCTCTGTAAATCGTTTGTGAGTCACGCTCATTGTGACAAACGTCCACAACGGAATGTTCCAGAACCTAGTCAGTTTGGAGGAATGAATATTTACATAGTGCAAGCGGAAAACAAACTTATTACATAACCAACAGACGGTCCATCATTTCTTAATAACGAATAATCGGTCTAACTACTAGAGAAGATGGTGTCCCAGAATCTACACGGGGCGATGTGTTCAGTTGTCAATAAGATCGCATTTCGTAACGTGTTTCGTGTGCTGGGTCACTTTCAGTTGGCAAACTTTGTTTCCGATGCTAGACAGTATCACGGGTACTGACGATCCGAATAATAAATCGTCGTCTGACCGTCTAGTTAAAATTTAAAACAATAGCTCCAATGACTTATTTAAAAAAAACAGCATGAGCATGTAAGGTTTCTTGCACACAGACAACCCGACTGTATCTCAGCTGTTACATTTGGACACGTCAGCGTGAATTTTACATTAAGCAAGGTGAAATTTGTCAGTTACTGAAACATAATTTCTTCAGCACATTGGGACAAGTCGTGGGACGTGCTGAGCGGATGGGCTTGATTCCAATACAAAGAAATCGGTTCTGTAGTTTTGTAACGAAAATGCTCATCAAGCAAGTTAAAAGGGGAAGTGGGTTTCACTGTCAAAGGACATAGGAAATGGGAACCAGAAGAGAGGGGAACTGCGGAAGGGGGTGATTAACCTAAGTGTGGCAACGCTAGGTCTGCTGCCATCTATCTTTGAGTAAACAAGACCAGGATGAACATCCTGATTGTCACTGCCTCATTGTAATGTTTCTTTTGACATTGCAAGATAGAATACGGAGAATGAGTTAAGTGGGTTATCGCGGATCTCATGCACCCCGAATGTGACATTCCTGATCATTTCGGAATGTATGCGGGGAACAAGTATCAAAATGCCCTTTCGTTTTAACCATGCATCTGCATCTACAGACACAAGCGAAAATCTAAATGATGCTTAAGAAGGCGAAAAGTGGGATGGGGGCTTTTTTGTGTCCCCCAGACACACGTGCCCTCGTTGAGGAAAACAAAATTTACTGCGGTAAATTCCAGTCTAATGGTGGACTATGGGCTTTGTTTTATAATGGTAAAAACTCTATCCCCTTTGAACAGTAAATAACTGAAGACGTTTTTCCAGTTCACTGTTCATATTTTGATGTTATGCTCAATTCGTTTTGAATATTTTCCCACGAACCGTGTTCGGTAGCTATTGTCGACAAGGGTAACTTGAAGGCTTTCCACTTATCAAGTCAGTCTGTCTAAGGTTACCAACTTTGTGTTTCTGTCAAACCGAAGTTTCGCTAATCCTCCTCACACACTGAAGAATTTATGCTTGACAAATGTCAATTTGCTCGAGGTAAAGTGTACGCTAACATGCTCGAATATAACAGTTGATCAAAATGTCTCCGGGCAGGACATCTTAAATGCTCATTATTTTTTATAGCCAAGTTTGTAAGTGTTTCTGAGCAAGAATTGTCGAATCTCGGCCTTTCCTAATATCAAAAACAGGCAGATAATTTAAGTAAGTCGAGAAGAAATCACCAATAAAATAAATATTGTGAAATTTTTAATGTTAATAACACAGCGTTGTTGGTAGATGTAATAAGCCAACGTTTCGGTTATCGTGGGTAACCTTTCTCAAGGCAATTTCACATCTACCAACAACGCTGTGTTATTACCACTATAACTTTCACAATAAAAACAACACATGGCGCATGGGATTTTCGATACACTTCTTACATCGTTTGGTCCGGATATTTACAAGCTCATCACCAATCGAGAAAAGAAATATTTTGCCGAACGAAATACGAACTCACATACCACGGAAATCAAAAGTCAATGAAATAACTTGGTGTGCAAGATCTAGCTACGATCGTGAGGGATGCTAGGCTACGTAAGAAATCTAGTGTGACCGCAGAATCATCCCTGTCCAGCTTAGCCGATAAATGCGTATCAGCAACAAATCAGTCTAATACCAGTTTTTACTAATGGAATAACCATCAGTAGCCAAAATTCGCCGAATAACCGAAGATAAGGGAAGAAATACAGTGAAGCGTACCATGATCGGAGGATCAGTGACACAAATGTTTACCAGTTTTGGTTATCATGAATGTCTTCTGTATGGAGAAACAAGTATGTCGAGATGCCCATACCGTCGTGGTGGCATATGGTGTTTGTGCATTTGTTTGCCACTTCAATTTAACTGCTTGCAAACTACGGTGGACACGGGAGACAGCTGACGCGCCATAGGAAACTTCACAAATCATTTGCAACTAATTAGGTTCAGCATTTGTGTATTTCTATGCGAGACGTTGTTCTTGTTATTCTCGCCAATGGACTTCTAATTTTCTGTGGTATTTCCTCTTCGGTTCCATGATTCTACTTTATGGAACATGTATTTTCAGGCACTCAGCCAACAATGCGAGGATGAGTGATGTGGAATGAGAGTAATGAATAATTTCTTTTCATTCATCATCGCATTTCGCCAGAAAAGAAAACGAGAATTGTAGTATTTAGCTGGAAGTACTCAATTACCTTTCTCTATGGGAAATATTTTCCAACCGACCTTATGATTACTTTCGCAGCTTTTGATTTTATACCACTCCTCCCGTGGCATCTTTCGTAAGTGATGTTTTACCAACAGCCGACCGAGGAGTTTCGACATGCATTTGTGGAGCACCAGTGTTTACCTTTTCCTGGATGAATCTAACATACGCATATTATTGAAACGCTAGTCAAGTAGAATAATGTTACGCAAACCATCTAGTTCATTCTAACCGTGGATTGCGAGACAAATCGGTTACGTTCATACTTTGGGACTTTTCTTCCATCTTTGACTTCCTTCAAATCCTAATGTTCACACGGAAACCTAATTTCCTTGGCTCTCCACTAAGTTTATTGGCATGGTGTACAGACTACTTTTCGGGAAGTATCGTAAATGCTGGATTTACCGGAAATTCGTCCAGCTTGCTATAAATAACTCTGGCGTTCTCTAAATTGCTGTACTTTTGTCTTTTTTCCCTACTGAAGTTAGCGGCCTCCGTCCGACTCTTACGGCAATATACTGAGTACGTTGATTGTGAGAATGTTAGCAAAAACGTCATCTGAAAACGGCCTGGTTCAGCGGTTAGACAGTACGCCATCGTCCGTCCAAAATCAAGAGCAAAGTCGGAGTCAGCGAAGACAGCACGTCATCCGCTGTCCAGAATAGGAAACAAGAGTGGAGCCAGCTGAGCGGATCAACGGATCAATCAGAGGCCAACAGTTGTCTGAGCCGACCGGAGCCAAATAAACCAACCCGGGTGCAACCAGACAAACCAGCCAGGACGGCCGTTTAGGAATATCAGTGAACCAATATGCTTTCATGCCAGGATTTTATTTTGATCCCTACACATCTAATGTAAACGATCCGTGTTGTAGTAATAAACCGGGATAGGTCGAAGGCATAAGAGTATTCTCGCTAGAGTTAGTGGGACAGCATATAACATTGATGTCCTAAATATTTGTCAGGCTGTATCAACCCAAGAGTTTTTCTGAACACAGTGGTCTCCGCCTAAGTATTCTAAATGTTCAAAATGTATCTTCACCCAAACGCACACCACTTTTTCCCAATGATCATTATACTCCACGCACCATTCAGTTACCCAGAGTTCAATCTATTAAATACCTCGAAGTGAACTTTAACGCTGATCTTCATTGGTCGTCTCATATTGTCAATTGCGTACGCGAGGTTCAGTTCACCCGTCGCTTAGAGGTCTCATGGTCACAAGGACCACGGAGCACATAGGCCTTACTTGAATACTGAGTGACTGAGCGAGTGAGTCTGTGTGTTCGCGCACGTGTGCACAAGCTAGGATCAGTAGCGAAATGCAGCGGGGTTGATTATCGATCGTGATGGGGTTACTGATTGCAAACGCCTAAGCGAAACAACGAAGATAGACACTAGTCCGGTGGCGGTTTACTCTATCCATTTACTTGCGATCAGCATTTGGCTACTAAGTGCTTATTCAGTAGGTCATCGCTAAATAGGACGATGAAGTATCAGCTCACTGCGTAAATGGGCACATCATTGTGGTGAACGCAAGTGGGATCTGACAGTCCGTCAATAAGTACCACTGGTTAAGCTTCCAATCCAAATTGGCTAGAAAATACATCCATTTTATTGCCACTTGACGTATAGTTTTGAATGCGACAGAGCGATTGGCTGTCAAATACCTGCGTTACTTAATATTTCGAAAAATACCGCTCAGTTTTGTATTTGTACAAGCCGCATTTATAAATGCAAATTACCTCTCCCGATTTTATGACGAGCAGTGTTTACGCGAAGCTTCGTGTTGTTCTTACGGTTCCTTGCGGCCTGTAGAGAGTATATTTTTGACTGTCCAGGTTCAAATTTAAGTGACAAGAACAATCACTCGACAGGTAAATGTCTGGCTTCAGCAAAAGTAGCATTATACTTGATATCTCACCATTCGGAAGAACGTATCTAATCCATAAATGTGTGCAAAATTTGTAGAGCTAGTTATTCAATATTCTTCATCTTTTTCATGAAAATGTTTTTGCTCCATAGCGGAATGATGTTTTATCTGATCGGGATGAAATTCATCCGGAATTTCTCACCATGTTCTGAATCTGTTTCATATCACTTTGTTTCGTGGAACGAATAGTGTATTGTTGACTTTTATATAAAGATATATACGCACAGGTACTTATGCATATCCGTTTCAAAAGAAAAAAATATGCAATATATATTTTATGTGTATATGTCATTTCCGCTCAAAAGAATACTTGTGAGTGGACGTGAGTAAATCAGTGAGTCATTAGTGAAATCGGAAAAGTTTAATTCTCGCTTGCAAGCCGAGGGGCCTTAGACGTTTCATTTTCATAAAGTAATGAAAAAAGTTACCCGGAAAAAGCTTGACTTACCATAAAGAGAAAATGGCAACCAGTCGAATGAAAAACAAACGTTTCTGAGACCACGAGAACAGCGTGTATGCACAGCTGACACAGAACCCTACCCAAGCGGTTAGTTGTAAGCTAACGTAAGCACTGCTGGCTTTCGAGTGATAACGCGACAGCACGTCTCCCTGGGTTTCCAACTGCACAGATATGAAGTAAACAAAAGAATAAATTTGAAAAAGCAATTTTATGTTGTCCATTGTGAGTCAATACAATGAAGCACTAGGAGCTGATGCAGTTGAATCTTGAGTAAAATTCTTGGGGAAATTGTTTTTTATTACAGACCACTGTTTAACATAATAAGGTTATTATTTTGTGTATTTTTCGTCTTGACAACATCTCGTTCGTTTCCATTGCTTTGTCTTATATTCAAATGTATTTTTTGCTGGTGCATTTAGAACATTTTTTCCTGATAGATAAACCACGAAGTTTCGCTGTTTCTGTCACTCTTCACAATGTTCTCATTGATTCATGAATCTAGCTCATTTAATATCATCGTCATATGGTACAGATGGTATGTGTGGTGTCTTTTCGGTGCATTTCCAGTCAACCCAACTTCACATCCTTTTTCTGAAATTATGCAATATTCAGATCTTTTAATTTCTTCAGGCCTACATCTGAACACTCCCAAATGTTCCAAGTGCATATTCACCCTTTCCATTTTCCTGCTAATGAACAATCGATCATTAACTCTGTCCTCACTTCCGGAGCTAACTCGGTCAAGTGCTTGGGTGTTTTTATAAGCACCAATTTACAGCGGTCTTCCGATATTCTAGACAGTGTGAAGAAATCTTGTCGACTCTTTTTTCCAATTCTGGAGACTAAAGCAGTGTCATTGCAAACAAGCCTTCATCATTTCCCTCGTTCACCAACGTGTCCTACAAATCTCACTTTACTGTTCTCGTTTAATCTTTCATAGTCTACTTAAAAAAGATTTTCATTCACTACTCCGCGATTTTTGTTACCACCGGTCGTGTTTCTTTGATCCCCATAGCGTCTCTCATGAACAAAATATGTGATCTACACATTTCCCCTGTGAAAAATTCAGTATAAAGATTCTTACGAACCCCGTTTATCCTCTTCGCCATGACTTGTGTGTTTGTTGTTCAAATTCTTCGACAATTTCCGAGTTTAGACTCATCTCGTCCCGTGTAAGCAACTATTGCAACTCTACTGTGCCCCTTTTAGCATGTATTCTCGTTAGCGAAATGAAAGTCACCGAGGAACCTCGCATAAACTTCAGTGGTTGAACCTAATTCTAGTTTTGTCCGTTCTTCTGCCCATTTTTGATATGCTTCCAAAATGACAGTTTCCGTCTCCGTTACTTTTTACGGCTGGAGTTTGAGTTACCAACTTATCGAAGTCCTCAATACAATACAATATAATATAATACAATTCAGTGATTTTCTCCATGCATCTCTGTTGGTGTTTTCTTCATAGCCCATTTCACTTCCTTTTGCTATTCCAACAATACCGCGTTATTCGGCGTCTGGAGACACTGCACGGACGTATGGGACAGATCACAAATATTACGTGACAATTCAGGCGAAATAACCAAAGCCAATTGAATCATCGGTTGCTAACATGTATGATGATTAGACAGGTCATGCTACGATTCGAAAGGAATGTTTTTATTTTCAACAGTCGAGGCGTTTGTGGTTGCGGTTAGATGCACATAACAACGCGCTATGGTGACCAACGTGAATTTGCATGGAATCGTGGATTGTGGGCATTGGGGCCAAGGTGCCGGTATTTGTACAGGTTCGAGCCTGGTATTTGAGCTGACAAGTTGCTATGACATCAGACCAGTACCGGTGTGCGGCCCTGATGTTGCCTCAGTGTGTCACAGGGTCACCTTGGTGACTGAGGAATTGAATATAATCATTTATGAAATGAGCACTAAGACAGGAAGAAAGTTGTGTATTAGCAAATCGCTATTCCAAATATATTCACGCTTGAACTGTATTAAATGCAGTCAACTCATCGTTATCACAGGTCAATCAAGTATTGTTTTCTAAGCTATCCATGTTTGTACAAACAAGGTATCAAGACCAAACCTGATATTCTTCATGAAACCTAAGCTATTTATTTGATTTTTCAGATAACAAGAACCAATAATGATATGCGCGTGATGCAACACTTTTTGCCATGGTAACTGACAGCAACCCTTTCACACCGTCCTTATTTCCCTTTGTAAGCCGAGCCCACAAATCTACCATATAGCATTACCTCACACATCAATTTCACCCATTTTTGTTATCACTAGGTCGACCAAAATTATCACATATGACTGAGCTGCTATTTGTCTTCCCACTGTGACATCCTGAGTTTCGAGGCTTCACGCAAGCTTGTTACATCCAAACAATTCGGCTGTGAGAACAAACTATCAATTCTCCTGCGCATTGACGGCTGATCGATAGCAAGTGAAATTAATGATTAAAATTAATTCTGCTCATGTGTGTGCTCATTCTTTGCTCAAATTATGAGAAGATACAGACAGACCATTTTTAAGAATCTATCCTCTAGCTATGCCTTTCACGAGACCAAACATGTGAACATCAGCTTTGTTGTTCATGAAACGTTTTCTTCCTTCACATGTATGTCTATCGATAAACAACGGATATAAACCCACTTGGTCATTCAAGCATTTCACTTGCTAATCCCACAATGGATATCGTCCCAAAAATGAAGAAGAAGCTGCATGAAGAGCAACACAAGGTGGCGAACAAGCTCGTTTTCAGGGATTCATATTCATGTCATTACATCACATTTTATATGAGCAATGTTAAGTAAACGGAACAGAAATCAAGATAAGGCGATGAGACAAAATTAATTGGAGGGGGAGGGGATCAAATCTCACATGCGTGACCTAGATCCGTCTCTGGACTGTGAGTGGGTGTCTGTGGTGTCATTAGTCTGATCAACGGACCTACGGTTTGTTTGTGGGTAAGGTGTGGGTCAAGGAAGCTTTAGCGCTTGCACGAACTGTTTTTGGGCGCATAACGGGAAATTGTAGAGACGAATGCATACCGCTTCTGCTGCGGCTAGAAAACGGCACTTCACCAGTTTCGATTGCCTACTTCGAACTTTGTAAATTGGCCGGAACGCTTCGGTCACATTCACTGAGTGGTTAGACTGAACAAGGTGTGAACACACAGCGCCCGTAATTACTTTGATTAATCCAGTGTCCAGCAAAGCTGGGTGGTGTTCGCGGACACGTTCGGATAAGTGTCTGGTCGTACGGCCAATGTACGTTGTCCCACAGGAACAAGTAAACGAGTACACACAGAATGAGGCCATAGAATCTGGCACCTTATCCTTTAATCGTAAATACACATACGGCTTTGATGTAAATACAATATGGAGCTTTGCCGCGTAAAATGATTTGTAGACAGCTTCTGATAATCTGTGATGTATAATATCAGCTGGGATATCACGTTTGAACGGCAAACGGATGTATACTGACTTTTTCGGGATAGCTATGGTCTTCGCCCTTTCTTCCACTTGTCGCATTGTCCTGTCAATGAAACCATCCGGATATCCATTTTGCAGGAAAACATGGCACAGAAAACGAAGTTCGTTGTCAAGTGTGTCCTCAGTACATATTTTGCGCGCTCCATTGAACAGGCAACGAATTAAGTTGAGATCAATAACACTGAAGACACCCACTCACAGTCCAGAGACGGATCTAGGTCACGCATGTGAGATTTGATCCCCTCCCCCTCCAATTAATTTTGTCTCATCGCCTTATCTTGATTTCTGTTCCGTTTACTTAACATTGCTCATATAAAATGTGATGTAATGACATGAATATGAATCACTGAAAACGAGCTTGTTCGCCACCTTGTGTTGCTCTTCATGTGCTCTGTGGGATTAGTCGGACAAAAAGCTATTTTTTTTAAATCCAGAAGATTAACGTTCTTTGTCATCATTTTAGAACACTTGTCTAAATTTTTGTGAAAATCGTTCAGTTGATTAGATGCCCACAGTGCGTCATCTTCAAAAGTGTGAGGGCTTTTCTTTGCCTATCAACTTATGTGGTTTTCTCTCTCAAATTGGAGAAGGACCGAAAACGTTTATTTAACAGACAAGAAGTGATTTATTTCGAATACATACATACATACATCATATATATATATATATATATATATATATATATATATATATATATATATATATATATATATATATGCTTTCCAGGCGTATCATCCATGTTCCCCCAATTTATTTCATTTTTAAGGAATTCAATGCAATTTAAATTCGAGATCAACTAATATTTTTGCCTATTTCATTAGTTTCTGGCTACGAATGCCACCTCTTCCTACGGTGCTTGGCTAAATGAGAAGTAAAATTTAATGACGGGAGGCTTTATGAAGTCCATAGAGTATTCACTTATTTGTCTGTGTCAGGAGTGCGATGTTGGGTGCATTGGTACGCCCGTAACCGCAGATGACCCCATCGAGGAGATTTGGAGTGAAAAATCGCTAGTGCGTAAACGATTCAAGCGATACTGGAGTTCCGTTCAACACAAAAATTGACCAGTTGTGGAGAGATTCGAAAAGCGTACCGCAGAATTTATTGTCTGTAAGTGATAAAACCCGACTCCTACTGTTCACTGAAACACAGCGTAAAAATAAGTTGTGAGGCATAAACGCTTCCCTTTCTTATCTTTTTAACCCACAATAAGCAATAATTAATGTTAATATAAGATGAAGTAAGAGCGTAGTACGAATTAGTAGTAACTTTAATCTAAGTAGTACTAAGGCCAGGAGGGAACAAAACACCTCAGATTTTGTAGACTAAACATAACTTTGAACATTTTACTTGGGTTGACGCAATGCCGTGGTTTCAAAAGCGTTGTGTAAAATGAATCGATCAAGCAACTTGTGTTCGGTAGATAACGTTATCAGCTTAAGTTACTCATCCTTTGTTATCTGGCGCCAGACCGGGATATGTCCAACCATACTACTGCGTAGCTGTCTTGAGGTTTTGGTAATGTATGTAACCGAGCATTCACTAACGAATTTGAAAACAAACAAGATTCGACATGGAGAGGTAGTGTTTTTGTCGACGAGTGATCACGGGGAGTTTGATGACATTAGCATCTTGGTACATACAACCAGTACCAGGTTTGGGACAGTTGCTGATTGAGTTGTAGCTATCGACGACTCACAGGAGACAACCATGAGATTATCTTTGGGTACGGCATGTGGATCACAACAGCTTTATTCTCAATCGACTGAAAATTGTTGTCTTTGGTTTATGAGAACATTCACGTTGTCTTTATCTCGACTGAAGTCAGCACTTTGATTAACGCAATGTTATATTCTTTTATACATTACGATTACCCAGAGAAAACTTGTAGATCACACTTTATTCATCCGGATTTTTCTTACTACTGAAAAATGCTCCGTTTCCGGTTCAGGATGTTTTCAGTCCGCAAAAACAAGCACCACCGATGGTGACCAATTCTCTGGCTTGTGAAGCAGGGCCCTATTTACAACTACAGTCGTAGTGGATCTATTTCTGCATAAGTTGAGAATTTTCATGAGCTATCAGACTTGGGTATACCTTACTGAGTTCGACAGATTTTTCGTGCACACAATACCCAGTGATCGACTATCTACTTCATTTTCCCCACAAATGTTTTATTAATTTCCCAATCCATTTGAATGCAAAACACACCATTCATTATTTCTGCTGAGTACCAGTGTTCAAAATTACACTTGCATAAGCAAATCGATTCAGTTGTAGTTGAGGATGCATTGAAGGAGTCATATAACTCTTTCAATGAGTAAGAACAGTCGGTGAGAGGGACAATTTTCTGGCATTCCCGAAGTGATTTCAATTTACATATCGCTCCATGCACAAGAACCAGAACTGCTGACTAATGCGTGGTTCGGCGACCACACACGCAGTGTTTTGACAACACGGTGAAAATCAACTTTTCCTATTCAGTCATCAAGCCATCTTTCAAGATTCCCAACAAGCATCAGGAAATAGACAAAACCTCTTCTGACGGATACAATAAGTTTTAGGTATTGGATTTGATGGAAATAAGCCATGTTTTGTTGGCATGAATTGAACCCTAAAAGTAAACCCGAATCGCCTATTGGCTAACGTGTACGACTCACAATCATGCATACTGGATACCAGTTTCATTCGGGACGCGGTACATACTAAAGTGTAGCGGTTAATTCCCAACAAGTTAAGTAATAAGCGAGTTGAACGTTGACAGCGCTCGACAAATTCTCTGAAACAATCTAACTCTTCTACTACTGAAACAGAGGAGCACTACTTAACAGCGACAACCTGATATTTGGTCAGACATGTGTTCCGAGGAAAAGTTGAGTGTGTTTTTCCTCGGTCACAGTGGTAACAAAAACAGCAGAGTTTTTTAGTGAAGAAATGGGCGTCACACAAGTGAAACCTCCACGAGGATTATTCAGAAATGTACCTTTATCCCGAATGCACGTAAACTATTTTATTTGTTTTAGCGAAAAACGAGACTTATCTCTGGTGAGAAGTGTTACCTTTTTCGAGAAAATGATACTGTATTGCTGATGATGGTAAATGATCCTAAGGAGCGTGTTTGAGTTGGAGTTCAAAGAAGCCAACTGTGTTGTTTTTGATGCAAGTAGTATGTTGTGGCGTTTTTTGTTTTGATTGAAGGGCCCAAAGAGACCATGATCCCTCAGTACGATTCGTTGTGAGTAGGAGTTAGAAGATTCGCAAGCGGCAAAAAATTAAAGTTAAGGTAGACTTACAATAACGATAGTAATTTGCGTTGCCAAGTTGACCAGTATGTACGCACCCAGAAAGATGTACAGGGTGATTGTGAGTGTTCGCGAGAGAACACGATGTACAATCGTGTAGCCGCTGCTCAATAGTAGCAGACCGGCAAACAGGGCGCTCGTGGATGTGCTGTACAATAGTTGTACTGTAAAAGCCAAAAAACGGGTACAGTTGTGTTAAACATGACCACAGAGCGAAAACCATACTCTTCAAGATGGTAATGCTTCATGAAAGTTGAAAAATTATCTGAAATCATCTAAAGTCTGATAAATTCGATTCAACTGTTCGGTCTACTCTTACAATCTACTACCAGGTCCATTGATTGCATCAATTCAGATGTGGAATTACCGCATACCCGAGGCTACTGATTCACTATGTTTCACTTGAAGTATATGATACGGGATTTCATTGAAATTACCGTACCATTAGCTTGACGTTTAACTGTCTCTTTCACCTTATGCGTATGCAAGAGCGCCACTGAATAAATCACCTTTACAATCACGATAGTATCGGCTGCTTTGACCTTGATAGTGGGAGTGATGTTGAGTCATTCACTGTTCCAACGGGAATAAGCTGATAGACAGCGCAGCAACCTACAATCGAACTTGACTGACAATGGCCTGTTTTAAACTTTGATACTCACTCTTATTCACCTTGGCAATGCATTATTCCTTTATCACTGTAGAACGAAACGGTTCGTTTTTCTCCTTTGACTGGGGTGTCCATTTTGATCCATTAATTTTGATTATCTTAACATTTGTGGCCACAAAACGACTTGTCTTCATTCAGGATCGGTTATGACTATTAAGACGTATCTAAAATCTAGCAGCGATTTCATATCAGCACAACCAAACAGAAAGTGTAAAGCTCTTTTTTCAAGCAAGTGGTTCATCGCCACGTATTTACTCATATCAAAGTCAAATGTGCGACTGAATTTACAATTTCTATACACATGGCCCATTTCAGTCTTTGTATCAAGTCGGTAGATCTGGTGAAATATCGATCGAATCCCACATAAGGGGATTTATTGGTCTATTCATATATATATATATATATATATATATATATATATATATATATATATATATATAATGATCTCATATTTCGAATTACCAAAGCATTCAAGATCCCCAAATGGTTCAATATTTCAAAAGAGCTCCAAACTATTCTTCATGAAGTCACAAATCTCAAACATCTGGATGTTTCACGCAGCTGGAATATCCACTTCTATCGCATTGATATTCGTAGGTCCCTCCTCCAAGTCTGAACCGCACTTGGCTTTTTTCACATAGCTGCAAATGGAAAGCATGGGTGTACAACCTTTTCGCAGTTCAGTCAACCGAAACAAACTCCGCTTACGAGAATGTGAGTAAGACAACTTACTCAGAATGTCAAACACAAGACTTCTGATACCCATCGCCGCAAAATAGAAGCCAATCACACAACGCAGTAACTGGGTTGCGCAACGCATCACGATCGAGAAGAGCCACAATAGTACGGTTGGGTGTAACTGACGGGATTTGTAAAGCTTGTCTGAATCGTTCAAAAGGGAGGCATAAAAGGAATGCACGCAGCCAACAAAAGCCACCGATGAGATTCATACACAGTAAACTGAGTATTAATTCGATAAATTTAGCAAAAATAATCATATTTTTTCTATTTTAAATGAGTATAAACCAATGAACGATTAATTCGTTGATGCCGCGTGATGAATAACATTATTTAGAGGGAAGATTCAATGGCGATTATCATATATCACTGGGTCAGGGATCTGCAATTTGATATAAACTATCGATAACCAAATCAGCTTTTTTGACAATAATCTGTATTCACTATGCAACGCTTCCGCAATAAATTCATATCACACCGGACCGACAAATAGACCTTATCAACGGAATAAGCAGGTTTGAAAAGAGCAGTAGTAGTCTCAATGGTCTGAGTAACAAGTTCAAGCCGCACGGCCTATTTTCAGCTTGCGCGAAGATATGCAGACGTCAGGGCAACAGTAATCGTACTTTTTCAAGGTTACCTTATGCCACAGTAAAAATAATGGGGCATTTCATCAGTTTTTGCCTTTGAGTTTTGATCAGAAATGTACTCAGTGAGGGATATCATTGTTCACTCACAACTCGAGTTCCGTATCTGAAATGACCATTATATTTCACTTTTCTTATTTATTACACGACACTTTAGAGTATTTCTGAAAACTGTCCGCTGCCAATCAAAAGCTTCTGAATAGGAGAAAAAGACCGGCGGTGTACGCAAACGGCCGAAGCCGGTTTCGCGCTTACTCCCATCTTTTACTCCAGTTTGCCACGAAAAGTGGTGTTCGTCAGGGTGGCCCTCGATGGCCCTTTTTGACTGAAAAGGTTCTTGAGACGGCTCTATCCTCGTGTGAGAATCGCGGCACCGACCCATGCACCAGCAGTAGACTGTATGACTTAGAATACGCGGACGATGTTGTTCTCGTGAGTGAAGCTCGATATAAATTGCAGGTTTCTCTACGTTTTGTAAACAAAAATGTAGCATAAAGTGGTTGAATATCCAATTGTGTCGTCGCGTACACATAAAATGTATTTGGGTTTTGCGAACCCCAGCCATCTGTGGCGCCGGCGTGACATCCGATTTTCTGTCAAAGGCGGAGTGTAAATGGCAACGGTGGGATCTTTTTAAAGGGTTCAAAAACCTGAACGTTGCGGTTAAAAGACAGACGAACATTCTGGGCGGTTGCGCATTGAAATCTTTGTAGAATTACTCGAACACAGTGGGAACACCGTATCAGCAATATTGAGTTTAGATGTAGGGTGTTGGGAGCTAAAGGTCAGTCTCTGGAACAAGTACTGAATCTAAACGGGTTAAGATGGCTGGGACTTGTTACGCATGCCCGGTTATAAAGTTCCTTGGCGTACGCTGGTTTCCGAAGTAGGTAGGGGTTAAAAGGTCTAGGTGGTCGTCCCGTGACATGGCAAAAAGGTATCAAAACCTTGACCAGCGGACTTGGTCAAGTAAGACTCGTGAGACTTCCGCTTTTGTGTCCTCAAAACCGGCCTACCAGATGGTTGGAAACATTAGGTGATACGGCTAGATGTCCCGGTCAGTAGCACAGTTGCATTCGGTCTCCTTCCTTGTCTTTGAGGTTTCCGATAATTATTTTGTTTTCGACTCCTTTTCACTTGGTGCTTCTATTCATCTTGCCTTCAGTTCGACGATACTGCAAGGTAGCAGTCAAAATGAGAGCACAGAGGTGCGAGGTTGATGGTTGAAAGAACTTCTGTTTAGGTGCAGATGGCGTGGAATTTTAGGCATGAAAGGCAAAACAAAGGACTATCTTCGCGACCACCACACAGAAAACATTTGGCCAAGTTTGCTTACGTACAATTCAAAATATCAGGCTTAAAAGGAAATTACAATAAGGTTGCCACTGTTCAAGTTTCATGATGAAATCTTTTGTGTCCTAACCAATGAAACGTAGAACATTGACTCTTCTTATTCTCTCCATGCACTTTTTCATGCCTTCTTTTAAAATCATCTACTCATCTACATGTAGTTTCCTCTGTGTTTGTTCTTTTTCCGCCAAGACGCCTTTCTTACTTTATTAGAAAGGTAAAAACATAACACAGCCAAATTAGCCCTTCTTTGTAATATTTTGGTCGCTGTAATTCAAGCATTCAAGGGCGACTCCCGTTCAGAAATTACCTAAAATCAGCCACTTCGAAAGTGTGTATACTACAAAGGGTTTTCATGCACTCTGATGAAAGAACAAGCACTATGTGAAGGTTCATTCTTACAAATAAAACAGTCCATTGCATCATCAAGTCAGACCAGTAACCATGATAAAGAGATCCAGACCAGAAAGTCACAAAAGCCGTTATCGGTCCGGAGTGGTGAAGTTCAGGAAACTTAGTAGTGTTATTCACCTCCAAGCAACTCTATTTTGTGGTTATACGGCAAACAGTACGAAGTTATCGAAGACTTATCAGAGAACAGAGCACGCGGTTTTAAACTATCTACAATGGACAATGACTTTTGTATGTTTGAGACGCGAAATGCTTGGTGCCTTTCTTGTGGCAGGTGGCACTAGATCGCCGTGGGATCCATGCATTCATAAATCATCTCAGCAAATAAAACATTGTTTTCAGACATGCATCACACATTTTCATGAGATAGTACCTCCATGAGACGCTATAGCTAACACCGAAACAGTTGATTGGATAATATTGTTAGCCATCCGTTAGGCAGTATGTTTACGTCAAACTTTAATATCTAAAAACGCTTGCCAATTTCCTAAGCGCTGATCGAAGGCGGCATTTCGCAACTTCTCAAACAGTTTCCGCCATTTACGGCCACTACGTAGTACACGAGTATTTACGAAAACCATTTGAACCCTAATTAATCAAAATGGAAAAACAAGACTGAAGCCTCAAAACTTGGCTAATTTAGCTAACATTGATTTTGGGGTGAACTTGATACCACTTTGAAAAGTCTGAGATAGAAGAAAGGAGAGAAAGAAACTAAAAAGATCAATAGAGGGAACAATGAAAAATTAAAACTTGTTTTTGCATTTGCTCTCGTATCGAATCTCTAAGATCCGAGAAGTTTCACTGAACAGGGTGAACAACACAAATACACATCACTCGGGTGCATCGTCATTTCATCAACAAAATTCAGTAGAAGGTTAAAACATTTTGAGGATATTAAATACAACCCTCAGGAGTGCCAGAAAGTTAACGGGAGTAGAGGACAACTATGAACCACAACTGATGTGATGAAATATTTAGTTCAGGTTACTCATAATTCGTGGCCCGAAACTTGCCGATTTGTTCGCAATTTGATACAATATCATTTTTCAGGCAAGTTGGAAAGTCTAAGAAGTTGGTGTATAGTGACGTGGTTAAATGGCCATCAAAATGATCCATGTACTTCAAGATGCCGTGTTCAAAGTTCGCTACCGCGGTCGGACTAAAATATTACACCACTGTTGTGTGAAGGGTAAAACAGATAAAGTTGCTCCTATTATAACTCTCTAGTAGTATCGAAACAGTAAAATAAACTGACTCACATGTAATGATAACTGCAAAGAATTGGAGTGTGCCAAACAATAGCACGAAAACCATGTCCATTTCCAAATTACCTTTGAGGGAATGAAATAACTACTCATTTAGTTACTAAAAAAACGGCACAAACAAAGCATAACAGTACGTAGTAGTTCACTCATCGGATCGGATTTTTGGTTTAGTGGAAGCATAAGTCTAAAGTATATCAAACATAAACCCGTTTCCAGTGATTTGTAGTCATGTTCATACTTCCAGGAAAATTAAAATGGACTCGAGCGGGATTTGAAAACGACGGAGCGTTTGAATGAGATGAAGTATAATTGGTTTAAGAGAAATCAAGGATCACGATTTGTGTGATTTAGACCTAATCTTGGACAAGTTTCTTGCGTGAAAGTAACCGAAGGTCATACTGTTAGCTTTTTTCTGTGACATTTTCTGGGTAGAGTATGAACCAGAAGAGACGAAGCCTATGTAGCAATTATTTTGGCGTGCGCAAACAGAACCACGAAAATGGGCTCCTACTGCTCCATTTTGGCCAGACAGTCAACTGGGCTTGGTATTCAGCTATGAACCCTAAAGATGGAACTTTGGTTACACTCGCTGACTGTTTAAACGAAATGAAGTGTAAACACACCACCTTAGTAATTTTCTCAAATGCCTACGTGTTTTCAATAAAGCTTGATGATGCTTACGGATGCATTTGGATAAACGCCCGGTCGTGCAGCCACTACGTATACTGCCACCAGGAGAAGATAGATCGGTAAACGCAGAACGAGGCAGCTGAATATGATAAGTTGTTTTCAAGTCGAAAAATCACAAGTGATTGGAATGATAAAACACTTATAAAAGCAATGTTAGTACTCTGTTCACTGCTCCCAATAGCCTTTGCTGTGAAGTATTTGTTATTCAACCCCATTTGCATAGTAAAGTGAGGCACATGTCTCTTTTGCACTCTGATTTTGTTTCTTGTAATAATGTCCCCTTGGCTTGTGAACTGAAAACGCGTTTGATTGCCGAATTTCCTTTTGAAACAACTGACTTTTATGAAATATCACAGTGAAATGAAATATCAATGTAACAGTTCTAAGTCGTTCTATTTGGTTCAATTTCGGTGTGAAAACAACGTGTTTGTTCCGGTTTCCTAAGCCTCTAATCCTCGGAGAATGCACTGCAGTGAGCTGCGTCTTATAATAAAAGTGCCAAGGTAATAGACATTTGGGCTGAAGCTCACCAAATTTTTCTGCTGAGAAGTGTCCCCGCAAAAGATCGCCCGGTGGCCCATTTCGGAGTGTTATTTTATAGGCCGCTTCTATTCCACGAACAGTAGATGTACGTGATATCACCGGAGGCGTCTAAATGGGGAATTAATATGATACAGATTGCTTCTGTAATCCTTTTTTCGAAAATATGCATTGTATATATTTTAATTTACATACTAAGATACTTTTAGACCAAATCACTTACTGAAACCAGTTCTTCTTTGCACCGTTCCAGAGAAAAAAACCACCAAGTTGCTCGAGAAAATTGTAAATCAATCTCAGGGGATTTACAGTAAATCCAGTTTGTCATTTCTGACAATTTCTCCGGGCTTGATTTTTTCATGTGGTTTTTCCAGGCCATTTGAACAACGTCAACTAACTCTAGACCTTTGGAAGTATGTATTTTCAAAGCTTCATCTCTAGTCCTATTATCTTGCCAAGCGACTGAAGAGCTGGATTCTGAATTAAGGAAATGACAGTGTGCAACATTATTCAAACCAGAATGAAACTGAACAGATTTCATCTAATGTTTCATACACCGTTGGAAAACCACAATACTTAAATACCAGTTAATATAAACTGACAGAAGTAAATACAGGTTCTGCTATAAGAATGCACATAAAGTCTTTTAACCGTGCTATTCATTTATTTTACTCCTGTTAATTATTCGAAAAAATATTACTCTACACGATACTATAAAGGATTCACTCATTGAAATTTCTATTAGCCTAAGGCGCGAGTAGACTGACCAATTCCTGAAGCAATCTTCATTTTCATTTTTTATTGTACTATCACCGGCCTACCTGTTACAAAACCTGCTATCTACGTCGGTATCAATACCTCGACTTAGTCTTTTTGACAAAATCAACGTGAACCACTGAAATTCTGCATTAGAAGTATCATAATTTTACACTGATACGAAAACGGGACGAACCAATCGCATTTGGAGTGATCAAGGAGGCCAACGGATCCAGCCAGTCTTTGGCGTCACGAATAGCCCCGCTCAATCTCACTATCACTGAAGAAATCATAGATACCCAATCGCTCCACTGAGGTTCAAACGGAAACGCGTTTAATTCCCGCAAAACTTCTTTTGACAGAGGTATCTTTTGACACCACTGATTCATAGAGGGATCCAAATGGATAGTTTGCCCAAACGAGAGCCGGTTGAGGATTGCTTGTTTTTTGGGGCATGGCTGTTTAGAAAAACAGTGAACAGCTTTAAAAACAACTTTTCACAAACGTGATTGAAAGATTTTATAAAAATGACTTCGTAAACCGTAAGAACCCCATGAAATTTTTCGGAGACTTATTAGACAACAAATTTATAACGGACGGATTGTGTTATTCAATTAGGCATTAGTAGGGCCCTTTAAATAACAAGCGGTCACAAACAGAGTTTATATAATGTACTGCAAATGTTTTTTCAAGTTTGTCGTGTCAAAAAACGGCGTGCGTCACTCAGTTAAATTTTAACGGCCACAAAATTTGTTGAACACAGAGCAAAAAATATAACTGAACAGTGGTTACCTGCTCTTTTTGAATATAATTTCTTCTCTATTTTCACTGAAATAGCCGTGATTGGTGCACCGCTGACAGATCTGTGTATTTGTTTGAGTTCGTTAGTGAAATAAAGAACTGCTTTATTCTATAATTCCAAGAATAAGGTTAGGTGAAACAGACTGAAGATGCTCGTGTGCATTAATAAAGAACACCATCAGGCGTAACCATGAAATTTACCGTATAGATCAATATGGATTCCATGTAACTGGAGTGTTCTAAAGATCCGGGCCACAAGCAAGTGATGTTCACTGCAAAATTTGACTGACATTGAGTCTTGCACTTCCAAGGCCATAGACATTTGTACCACTTGACCAAAGCGGTCATTTATAGTTGGACTGAGAATTATGATGGTCAGAGATTTATAGAATTCTGTCACTTCTAAGTAGTGCCTAATCCATGGATCACTTTCACATCAGAAGGTAACGCACACTTTTACCAACATGTTGATAAAGCAAGATTTTTGAAATTTTTGCAAATAAACCGCAAACTACCTTAGACCCAGTCAAAACAACTTTTAAATACGCTCAAAAGCTTCGATATCTAAAAATAATAACTTGATAATATTATCTTTGAGTTAGAACTGTATTTTCGGGTAGTTTCGAAAATGTGATATTAGGAATCCCGAAAATAGTTGGCCAAACTTCCGCTGCATTGAACGTAGTACTTTGTTAACCTGCCTACACCTCCGATATGCCAGTCCAAACCTATCTGAACACACCGGTTGCAGCCTAACAGTAGCATGCTACGACACTGACACCGACAAAAAGACCCATTCACATTCCCCGGTTCAAAACGACCCCCCCCCCCCATCATCTTGCATTCTAGATTAAAATTTTGGGTAATAAAACAAATTTTAACCGCAGCTATAGGGTTTTCATTGCATACTTGAAGCATAATAAATCCTTGAAAATTCGATTTCAGTCGTTACGCAATAAGCAAACCTGGTTCTGAAAGGTTTACACTCCGGTTGGGTGTTGTATGAGTAAATGTTTTAACAGAAGAATAAAAAAGATGAATCTTGCCGAGGGATCCCATTTTTAACTAATATGACTCGGATTAAAACTTGATACAGGGAAGCCAACAAAAAAACCGTTCAAAAATGCCATCGAAGATGTCTCCCTATGGATTTTATGGTTGATGGTTCGAAGACTACATATTTTACCACTGCTAGCGGAACACCGCCTCTAGCAGCGGTCTCTATTGTTCATTACTCTTAACTTTATTACAGCTAATTCCTCAAAAAAGACACCATCGAAAACGTGAATACTTTGGCAATTCTTGCAATACTGCTTTCAGTGATTGAGTAAGTTTTTGGTAACGGGTATGAAATAAAAGCAAATATTGGAGGCATTTAGTCTATTTTATTAGAAGATTTAGGCATGCAAGGTAGATTTAACAGAAGTTTTCAAAACTTTCACTCATCTGAAATTGATAAACCAACTTGAGAAAGAATTATTTCCGAGGAGATATTAGATTGCACGTCGATGGATTTTACGTCAGGAAGAACATACGAACTATCACGGTGATTTGTAAATATTTGCTGCAATGAAATATCTGTAGCATCTTTTTACCATAAGCAACCAATATTAGAAATTAGTAAGTCAATTGATGCAAAAGAGCAAAATGTGCATTAGTTTTAAGTTCATTCTTGATCCTCCAGTTGTTAGTTTGAATTTCCATGGTAGACTTTATTTATAACTTTATTTCGCTGTAAAATGAATTTTACGGGCCCGTGAATTGCGAGGGTATTTTGTTTGTGTTTACACTCAGCTACATTTAAAAAGCATACCCTACCGTTTTCCTAGTCAGCTATTAACCACAGGCTTCATATTAATTAAATTACTCGACGAATTTAAGCTCGTCTAGAAAAGGATTACAATTCATGAGCTCATGTTTGATTTCTTGTTCTACCTAATCATAGTGAGCTTACACCAAACTCAGTATACTGCTTTCATTTCATTTTATATACCAGGAACTCGTGCAGTTCTGTAGTGATACTGTTTCAATTTGAAAGGTAAAAGAAATAGAGGGAAAGTATTTTCAAATGTTGGTGAATGTTCGAAGGCAAAAGATCAAAGTTAGATATTTAGAAAACTAAGCAGATTTACTACTGCTGCTACTACTAATACTGCTACTATTACTACTGCTACTACTACTACTACCACTGCGATAGCAAAATCACTATTTTAAAATAACTAGAAGCAAGACTTATTCTAAAGTGATTTGATTAAATAGTTTTGGGGTCTCTTTGGTAGTGACTTTTAAATGCATCAAGCAAACGTTCCTCACGATTGGTAAATGAATTTTCAAATATACGTAGACGATCAGAGATGAGTTTGTTTATCTGAACATTTTCTATGTCTGGTTTTGCCCTTTTTACATGATAAAGTGATATGTACACTTGCAACTTCATTGCCTTAGACGATTTATTTTGCACACTGAAGCTTTGTGCCATCACTGCGCCTTATAATACTCCATAGTATTGTCTTTTTAGATCAACCTTTTGTTCTACTTTATGCTGAAGATTAGGCTTTTGCCTGCTATCCTGAACAACAAACCAAAAGCTAGACCGTATGAGAGTCAAGCATAACTGCTAGTGGATTTAAGTTTTATAACTATTCCACAAGTTTGTTGAAAACAACTAAAGCCTTGACAGAATGAAAGGCGAATTTGGCGCAGAGACGTAAGTCAAGAACTTTTATTGCTTTGTCGGCAGTTGGAATTAGCACGGACGATGCAGATCACCCCAGTAAATGTTACAATAAAAACCATATAAAGCTACGAAAGACTCTTGGGAAAACAAGAAGATAAAGCTGTTTGTGTCAACATAGTAAATTATTACAGCCTTTAGATATCAAATTCAGTAATAAGGTATTGAGGAACATTTGGGATAAATGAACTGGGCAATGAGCACGGCAATTTGTAAGAAAGATTACTTGCATAACAGGTGTTGGGACATCTAAATTGGCTAGGACTTACTGGCAAACAATCAATGTGTAACAGTCAATAGCAGCGATTGATAATTGGGAAATTTATTTAGTTGTTTCTCAATATAATACGTCATGCATAGTCACAATTTTTTAGAGTGAACATCACATCTAATGGTCGAAACGATTCGACGGTGGGTGCGAAAAACTAAGCCAAAATCTGCTTATTGTGGTTATAACGGCAGATGATTTCTGCCCGACAATCAAGGTAAGAATCAGACAAATGTACATAAACCGGTGTTGAAATTATCACCTGAAAATAATTTTGGTTTTGATTGTATATCTTTATGCTCATATTACTAGAAAGTTTCCATTAATCATGTGCTCAACTGTTATTGTTGCGCTAAAGTAACTCCACCGGTGAAGTAGGCTTAATAAGTTTGACTAGCCCATGTAAGCTCTTCCTATTCTTAATAGTATTATCAATACTGTTATTATCAATAATATTATGACTAATACTTTCACAGAATAACGTTCTGAGTTTAACCCTAACGTTTTTATTCAACTGTTCAAATGAAGAAGACGAAAATACGCCCATCATGAGTGATACTTAGAATCTTTAAGCTTATGTCAGGCGACGTTTTATAAAATATGAATGTTCAGGTTTCTTCTGCATCCACGCGTATGTCCGTGGGACGGTAAAGAAGAACGATACAAGACGTATATACTTCCTTAATCCAACGTAAATTTCGACAGAAAGAGCTAAAGCAGGTAAATTTGTGTGAATATTGAAACAGAGTGGTCGAAACATACAAGAAAGGGCTAGCAAAGCGTGTAATAAGAAAGCAGCTTGGTGTGGTTTACACTACCTTACAGGGCTATCTACTACAAGGATATCAAATCGAACCATGTCAGAGCACAGGACTGACGGCCAATGCTAATGGTAGTCCAGTTTCTTGCTCTTGTGAGCTCCCGCGTATAACCGTGCTTTGACTTCTTGGAGTCTTCTCTTGTCTGTCGGTGGATGGAAGTTTAAGTCACGTGGTATTTATCGGGTCGCTGTCGGACAGAGCAGCGGCAGCAGCGACATTTCGATAGAGTAAAGCCTCCGCAACCAGCAAGTTCACTCGTCATGCAAAAGTTCTGTCACCCGAGTGTCAGCTCTTTTGAAAGGAAGTAAATGTAGAGGGTCTACGAAGCATCAAGGTGTGGATGAAGCATCAGTGACAAAATAAAAACAATAACAAAGAAATACGGACGGGGAAAGAAGTCGGGATAGAAGTTCTTTTGAGTGCTATCCACTGTCTCACGGGCACTCCAGAAACATGTGCCCCCGCGAAGTCCAACTTCTTTTTAAAAACAATGACAGTATCTTCTGCTGTTACATTCTCAGGGATTTTACTTCAGTCATTTATTACTCTACTTGAGAAGAACTGGGCTCTGATATGCTTGCTGGCCCTTGACTTAACGAGCTTCAGCTCATGCTCTTGGAGAGAGGAGTTTCCGTCTCAGACAAACAATGGCCTGTTTGTTCTCGACAAACCTTTTAGTTCCTTGTTTCTATCAGGTCTCCTGTTGAACATCTGCGCTTGAGCGAAAACAAATCTAGCGATGCCTGTCTGCCCTCGTACTGTAGCACCTTACGACCAGAGATAAATCGTGTGAACCTCTCTCGGACCCTCTTCAGTGTGTGAGTGTCCCTAACCTGCTGGAGAGCCCATGCCTGGGCTACGTACTCCAGGTGGGTTCGCACCAGGGCATTGTAAAAGGGCAAATCTACTCCGAAGTCCCTTAGAGTCACCGTTCTTTGCAGTTGTTACATGACTCTGTTCGCCTTGTTGGCCGCTGACGGACACTGCACCGACGGTTCAAAGTTGCTTGTCACAACTTTCACTAAGTCCCGAATCTCTGTTTTCTGTGCAGTTGGTTACGGGTTGTCCGGGTTCAGGCATCGAGTCCCTCCGGACCCACCTGCCAGAAGACGTGTACATTTCCCTGGGTCCAAGGGTAGGTCCCAGGCTACGGTCAGGTTTTGAATAGCATTTTGGTTCTCCTGAGCCTGGTTGGGTTCAACAGATCCCAGAATTCCCATGTCACCCGCAAACACAAAACATGGTGACCGAAAAACACTCGGTAGGTCACTCACATATACCAAAAAAAGTACTGGTTTCAACACTAATCCTTGCGGTACCCCACCGGTTACCGTCACCATTGTGAACGCAGCGTTCTCAACTTTGACGTAGAACCGACAATTACGCAAGTAGTCCATTAGCCCTGTGGCGAAACTCAGCCCACGTAGTTTTTGAAGCCACAGTTTGTAGTTCACACTATCGAAGGCCTTGCGAAAATGGAGGTAACGCACCCCAACTTCCTCAACTTGTTCTAGTCACCTACTTTCCTCATCAGGGGAGCTGGGAGGTTGCTGAGGTAAAACTTTCCTTTTGTGATAATAAGGATTACTTGTAACTCGCTATTCTTAGTGCCAACTCGTAATAAAAAGTACTTGGCGAAATGAAACTTTCAACGGAAATACACAGCACCATGGTCATCGGTAGCTTCCTCACAGCACAACGGACGATGTGCTGCTTGGGTGGATTGTTAGAAACTGTATTATTTTTGAACTTCCAGTACCCTTTTGGCAAAGCCACTGCAAAACCGCTCCACGACCGTGCGGTTTTTTACTATTACGCCAATCGGTTTTCGGTCGGTTTGTTTAGTAGCCATCCCACACGGATCAACGATGAATTGATACGAAGGAAATCGACGACCTGAGTAATATGCAATGCATAGTTGGCGTTTTATTTAAATATATTGGCTTAGTTCATCGAAATGCCCTGAAATACCTCGTTATAGATCGCACTACTTTATTCCCACGAAATGGGTATAAATAAAACAAATAATTGGAAAATCATAAACTGGGAGGTAGAAATGAGCATCGTAGATGGTACTTCGATAAAAGTGAGAGAAATTATTGGAATATATCATGTATTTCAAGTGATTGACACAAACCGCTCGGAAACTGTTCAGAAACCGTCCAGAAACCGATCAGAAATCACTTAGAAACTGCTCAAAAACCGGCCAAAAACCGATCGGTTTCGGAGCGGTTTTTGGACGGTTTCTGAACAGTTTCCGAGCGGTTTGTGACAATCATTTGAAATACATGATATGTTCCAATCATTTCTCTCACTTTTATCGAAGTACCATCTACGATGCTCATTTCTACCTCCCAGTTTATGATTTTCCAATTATTTGTTTTATTTATACCCATTTCGTGGGAATAAAGTAGTGCGATCTATACCGAAGTATTTCAGGGCATTTCGATGAACTAAGCCAATATATTTAAATAAAACGCCAACTATGCATTGCACATTACTCAGGTCGTCGATTTCCTTCGTATCAATTCATCGTTGATCCGTGTGGGATGGCTACTAAACAAACCGACCGAAAACCGATGTTACGAACGGTCTGGATGCTGCTAGTGTACATTCTGTACTATTTTACTAACTTCAGATCCCAAGTCACAAAGAAAGTAACTGAGTTTGTGCGAACCAAAGCATCGTTCACAGCTAGTCATATTTTGAGCGCACTCGAAAAAAGGCGAATGTCTGACCAACTTACCACCCTCATGGGAAATGTATCAACCCATGCTATTGGAGAATCCCAGTAGCAGCGAAGTCTTATTGGTTCGTATTCCTGATCATAAGAAATTGAAACATGTTCTTACTTCCTGATATGCGAACTCAAACTGTATTGATGAGTTCATAGACATAAAATTAAACTTTGAAAAGAATGATTCCTCCTGGAAGGCATATTAAGATATATTTTGGAACCACCGACTTTCCCCGAGAATATTGTCCCGAGAACCACTTCGCTCCTCGCTTTTCGAAATACTGCAAACAACAACACGAATACCAAAACGCCACAAACGGACATCAGCAAACCGCAGTTTGAAAATGCGGCTGATTCGCGTGACCTACACAGAATGACCGCGATTCAGTTGAAGTTCAGTTCAAATCATTTTGCACAGAACAGATAATGGCCACGGCCAATCAAGCGTCCAGAATTACTTCGATGGCATGCACACTATGAAGAAGCTCACCACTGAGCAGTTCACTTCATCGATTCTCTGCTAAAAACAGAAGGGAAACGTAAAATCTTATCGCATATGTCTTGAAGTCTTGAAGTACTACACGGGTTTGAGGCTTTGAGCCCAATTGTCGCGGTTCTTGAGGAGATCTTCGATCTTCTGTTGGATTCACCGAGCTGAAACGAGATTGAAAAGAGGCCAGCCGGGGGGGGGCGGGGTGGCAGCGAAAACAAGATACACATAGCATCATGCAGTGTCACTGCGGACAGTGCCTTAAGCTTGAGTGGGGGTGCGGCATTCATGAACATATAGGCGACAAACGACATCTATTTTGTTAGTTTTTTTGACAAAGGGAATTATTGGTAGAGACCCAGGTAGAGGTCTAGCTTTTTCTTGAACATAGTTTTGTTCTGCGAGAGAACAAAATATTCCGGAAGTGCATTCCACATAGTAATAACCTTATAGCCATAAAAGGTAATCCTTAGTGAAGTGCGTGGCCCCGGTTTGAAAACTTTTCTGCTGTGACCACGGAGAGAAGAGGCTGGGCAGACGGAGAAGAAGCTGTCACTTTGACCTGTTTCAAAAAGGTGGAACATGAAAAACAGATCACCTCTTACGCGTCTTACGTCAAAGGGGTAGAGGTTGAGGAGTGAGAGGCGGACGGGATAAGGTAGATGGGATAGACCCCTTACTGCCTTTATGGAGGCACTCTGAACTCTTTCTAGAATCTCACGGTCTCGGACGAGACCAGAGTGCACTGTCTGACTACCGTACTCCTGCAGAGGTCGGATATAAGTGCCGAAAATTATGGGGAAATCATCCTTAGATATGCGCGGGAAGGACCTTCGAATCATGTTTAGGACTCGAAAGGCAGACTTGCTCGCAAGTTGGTGACGATGAAAGAAGGATAAGTCACAATCCAACCAGAAACCGAGCACCTTGTGTCGGTCAACCCTTGGCAGTGTGGTTGTTCCCGTAATGGAAAATGTGTGACCAGTCTCTATGCCGAAAGACATGCTCACGCATTTGTCATCACTAACTGGGAGGTTCCAATCCTCGGACCAGCGTTTTGTTTCGTAAACTGCAATTTGCAGGTCTTCAACGCTTGAACTGCAGAGGGTAACATCGTCTGCGTACATCGCGATGTTCGCAGGAGGGACTGTCGGAAGACCAATAATGTAGCTCAAGAAAAGAAGAGGACCTAAGACCGACCCTTGGGGGACCCCAGTTGTCACTGGGGAGGGTTAAGACCAAATATTCCTGACTTTAACCACAAAGGTGCGGTCGGTAAGGAAGCTACGTAGGATTTCCAACATGGAGCCTGTGATCCCGTATGTCTGCAGCTTATAAAGAAGAGGGGCATGGGGGACCTTATCGAAGGCCTTAGCAAAGTCGATGGATACATCGTGTGAGAGCTGGCCATCATCATAGGCTTTCGTTAGACTATCCATGACAGTAAGCATATTGGTGATGCATGACCTGCCAGGAAGAAACCCATGTTGGGACGGGGAGAGGATCTTATTTCTATGAAGATGGGAAAGAATCTCACTCTTAAGAATTCCCTCAAAAATTTTGCTAGGGATGCTAGTGAGACTTATGGGTCTGTAACTAGAAGCAAGGTGTCTACTACCCTTTTTACAGATGGGTGCGATCACTGCTTTTTTCCAGCCACGAGGGAAAACTCCATCGTCAACACATGGCTGAAAAGCGAGGCATATGGAGCAGCTAATATATCTGCGGCTTCCTTGAGAATACGGGGATGGATTAGGTCAGGACCCATAGAGCAATATTAGTTGAGCCGTCGGAAACCTTGAGCAACTGCACTAATGGGAATAGTGACGCGGTTAAGGGTAGTGGTCAGAGATAACGGGTACATGGTAGGGTGGGATGATATGGGTATGGAGCTAAAAGTTGTACGGAAGTAGGAGCTGAAATCCTCGGCTACTTGGCTAGGGAAAGTGATAGGAGATCCGGCACTATCTTTGAGAGCTAATGGCGTCGGAGCTGTACCCCTAAGACGGTGCATGTACTGAAGGAAAACCGCCTTATTGGTCCGTGCTCCATCAAGTCCAGATCGTTGGATTGCATTCTGGTAGGACCTAATCTTGTCTTTGCATATGTTCCGTATGATCCTGAAGTCTTCTGCATCACGGGCAAGGCCTGTGGTTTTATATCTAGCAAAGAGGCGTGCGAGTTCGTCTAGAATGCGCCTAATGGGGCGAGGGAGGAGTCGCTTAGCGGTCTGTGGACGACAAATTCTGGGGACAAATAGCCTATCAGCTAAGGACACTAACTCTCTGAGATCCTCTGCAATGTCATCCGCAGAGTTACCTGGGTTAGTTGAATTTAGCTGGGAGCGAAAAAATGCACAGGCTTGGTCAAAATTGGTCCCTTTGAAGGATATCAAAATTTTAGTTTCTGAGGGAAGAGGAGGCTATTTCACGATATAATCGAATCCAATGAGAATGTGATCACTTTTGCCGAGGGGCGGCAAGTAATGCACCACTTCTATTAGGAACCAATCATTGGTGATGACCAGGTCTAGTAGGGACGGGGCATGGCCTGTGCGATATCTAGTCGGATCTCTTACGTTCTGCACCCATGCGTTTTTCAGTACGAGATCAAGGAGAGGTTTACCGAAAGTGATATCCGGGGCACCAGCCCTTTGCCAGTTTATACTGGGAGAGCTGAAGTCGCCAGTGACTAACAGATGGGTGTAGTCAGTTTAGCTTTTCAGGGGGCCTAATAAGTCTGAGACCTAGGCTATCAGTTGAAATGCACGCGGGAGGACGATAGACAACACTAAGCAATAGGGTGTCTGTCCTAGAGAGGTTAAACACAGCCCACAAACAATCAATACATGAAAAGGTAGGGGTTGTCAGTAAAGTGGAAGGAGGGATCGAATTATCGTAGTATATGATGACCCCGCCGGCACGACCTCTACTGGAGTCCTGCCTTACTGTGAAGTATCCCGGAATGGATATTTCGGCATCATGTATGTCAGGGGTGAGCCAGGATTCTGTGAGGCTCCTTATCCAATACAAGCTGCCGAAGCTCCGGGATCTTATTCAACACACTCAGGCAATTGCTGTAAAACATGTGAGCACATGCTCAGGAGTTGTTGCAGAATCTCCAGAAACAACTGATTTTGGGTTTGAGGAGGGGGAAAGAGGGGGATTTGGGGGTGGAAAGGAGGTCCTGGGAGAGTCTGGAGCTGAAGACATTGGGGGCTAGAGGGTAAGCAGACTGCTGGGGGGACCGGTAGGTTTTGATGTCTGTCATAGTCGTTATGCCTCCAGAGCTTTCACCATGTCATTAAGTAGCAAGTGGAAAACCTCAATAAATAAACACATTACATCCTTTGTCCAGCAGCATGCTCTAATTTCCCCTTCAGGAATGATTTCATCCCACTTACGATCTAGAGCCCCCATGAAAGCCTGGACAGTCCGTATTTCTATTACCTCTTCCGGCGGTCTACTCCAGTATTTGACCACTCTTGTGCCAAATTAGTGACAGTTAGCTAACAGCCTAGATAGAAGTCCCGCCAGCTTCCTTTCTTGACCTCTTGTTCTGGAGTCTCCTGCCATTTGGGATAGGCCCTCCCATCTAAGCCCATAAAGCCTTCGATTATAATAAATGTCCCCATGAGATCCCCTCAGAGTCACGACGTTTTAGAAGACGTTCGAGAGCGGCTGGTGAACGTGTCTCCTATTGGGTCTAGCAGCGAAATACCAACAATATCCCCTCTATCGGACGATTAGAGAAGACACAATTCGGTTTACAGATGCAAGGTGTATTCTATATATCCTGGCGCAGAAACAGTGCCAATGCGAGAGATGCACCGAACGGAAAACGAAACGAAACGCGACGGCTATGCAGAAAGCGAACCGCGAGCGTGTACAATCGGCGAACGACCGAAAGTGGAAGTGATTTAAAACGAGGTCGACGAGAACCTCGGAAGAGTCGGTCCAGTAAAACGTACGCAACCGGAGAACACTATGAGGTCGATGCCAAACGCCAGAAATGATCGTAGAGAAAATAGATCCAAAATGGTGTCCAGAAAATAGTCATTTCCTCAAAACGATCGAGGTCACTATAGCAGCCCCTGCTAGAAAGCTCAGAAAGCTTTCGAAAAGTGTCAAGGAGGAGAAGGCATACAAACGATATTCGTGCGCGTGAATACGTGCTCTGCTGCAGGATGCCTACGGGCAAAATCCGTGGTATGCAGGAACCGTAGGATAATGGTCGAGTGTAAACCAGATTCGTTGCCAATGACATCGGACGCATAAATCGTCATCCAGATGTGCCACACCAATATCGTCCAGCGTCGGGTAACCGTTAACCAATATGTTATCCCGAAGCCAAATCGGTGAGTTCGTCATCGACGAGGAACGAGAGCTACAGGGCCGATCCAGAATGCAAACTTTGGTGCCAGAATTCTCCAGATTTCTTGGGACCAGCGAAGCACACCATATGGCGAGGTTTCATGAAACGAAAAGAAACGAAAAACTGGTGTAGCAACCGCAATGGACTTGACTAGAATACAGTAATAACTAATGAGGTATGTTAAATCGTGTCGAAACGACAAACACGAAAGTTATTACTGGGAAGTGCAATGGTTAAGATCGTGTTTGACCTAAGCGCGAAAACGTGCTGGGCAAACGATCTTCCGACCAGAACGTGAGACGGGAGCCTCATTCACGGACGGGTGCGTAGGGGTGCTCTGCTGACTTGAACGTGAGACTACAATCTCATTCGAAGTCGTTGCAGGCAACGCTAACTGCAGACCTCGGCGTGACACGGAAGTGTCATCAACAGGCAATGCAAGGTTAACATCGAATCCCATGTCAGCGGCCGACACGCTATCGTCAACGTACGCGGCTTTGAGACGATCGATGCTAAATGTATCGACGCGACCGTGTCGATCAACCTAAAGGGTCTTATCGTGACGAGAAATCACGCGAAATGGACCTTCGTAAGGCTGTTGTAATGGTTTCCGTACCGAATCAATACGAATGAATACATGCGAACAAGTTTCGAGTTCGGTCGGAACAAAAACCTGTCGTCGCTGCATTCGAGTCTGCGCCGGAGCGAGATTTTGCATGTACGTAGACAAACGGTGAACGTAAGTCTGTACGGCAAGTGAGTCCGTACTCCTTGGCATAACGAATTCCCCCGGGCAGTCGTAATGTCGTGCCGTAGACAAGTTCTGCGGTGGAACATTGGATATCTACGTTTATGCAAGTCCTGATACCAAGCAGAACTAGCGGTAATGTTTCGTACCAGTCGGGGCTCTCGTGTGCTTTAGGAGCCGCTTTGAGTTAGCGATTAAAACGCTCGACTAAATCTTTCGATACCGGCTGGTACGCGGTCGTGCGAATGCGTTCGGTACCCAGCATGTGAGTTATTGAAGAGAATAGATCGGACTCAAATTGTTGCCCTCGATCAGTAGAGATTGTAGAAGGACAACCATATAAAGCTATCCATCGTTCTATCGAATGTCAAGCCACTGATTCGGCAGTGACAACAGAGATAGGAATAGCCTCGGCCCACCCCACAAATCTATCGATGCACGTCAATAAATAGGTATACCCGTGTGATGGGGTCAATGGACCCACAATGTCTATGTGGATATGATCGAAGTGAGCATCAAACATAGCAAAAGTACCGATTGGCGAAGCTACGTGCCTATGCACTTTAGATCGTTGACATTGTGGACACTGTTTTGCCCACACGAACATCTTTATTCATGGTCGGCCAGACGTATCGTGCAGCTACTAATCGGAGACTGGCTGCGATGCCTGGATGTAATAATCCATGTAGGGTATCGAACACGAGACGTCGATATGTAGAGGGTACGACTGCTCAAGGTATGCCGGTAGACATGTCGCAGAGTATAGTCCCAGCACTGGTGGCCAGAGGGACGGACTGACACTGTAGCGACGATGACTGGGCGGCTTCCGCACATGAAGAATCTTGTGCCTGTGCTGCAGCCATGGCAGGGATGTCTAAAATCGGAGACTTAATAGCACTAAGTGAAATACTCCACAAAGCATCTGCAACGCAGTTCGACTCACCTTTAACAAGTCGTAGGTCGGTCGTGAACTGAGAAATATAGTGTAAATATCTGACTTTTCGTGGGGAGTAAAGGTCAGACTTAGTGTGCAATGCATACGTCAAAGGCTTATGGTATGGAGGATGAAATATCGACCCTCGACTGCATGGCGGTAGTGTTTAAAGGCATTATATGCAGCCAGCAGTTTGCGACCAAAAGCACTATATTTGGTTTCTGTGGGACTGAGGCGTCGATAGAAAAACTCTAATGGCTGCCATATCCCAGAAACAGACTGCTGCAGGACCGCTCCGATGGCAAAGTCGGATGCATTCACCGCTATGCTTAGCGTGGCGGAAAGAACTGGGTGCATTAGGAGCGTGGTCTGAGCTAATGTCACTTTAATCTCCGAGACCGCTACTCGTGCGGCATCCGTAAGTGACAACCTACGTGGATTGCCACGAAGTAGGTCAGTTAATGAAAGCAAACGTTCAGCAGCATGGGGTATGAAAGTACGATAAAAGTTAACTAACCCCCAAAATGCCTTGAGCTCCTTGATTGAGGACGGTACGGCGTAATCTTGAATAGCACGCACTTTATCCTCGAAGGGCTTAATACCCTCTCCAGTGATCTTGTGGCCGAGGAACACAAGTTCCTTTTTGCCAAGTTCACGTTCATCAGGATTGACTACTATTCGATGTCCGGACAAACTTTGAAATAGTGGCGTCAAATGTTGGAAATGTTCATCTACGCTCGACGATGCGATTAGAAAGTCATCGATATAGACGTGAACAAATTCCAAGTCCCATGTAATGCTATCGATAAACCTCTGGAATGTCTGAGCAGCATTTCACAAACCAAAAGGCATACGTAGGAACTCATACAAACCAACAGGAGTCGTGACAGCGCTTTTCTCGACATCTTCAGCGGAGACTGGGATCTAGTGGTAGGCTAGCACCAAATCTATCTTAGAAAATACAGTCGTGCCGTGAAGTGATGCCGTTATGTCGTGTATGTGGGGTATCGGATAACTATCGTGACGGGTCACCGAATTTAGTGCGCGATAGTCGCCACACGGTCGTCAGCTAACGCCATCTTTCTTAAGAACCATGTGCAGACGTGAGGTTCGTGGACTGTGAGAAGGACGGACAATACTTTCATAAAGTAAAGTGTCAAACTCAGGTTTGGCGAAAGCCAATTTGTCCGGTGCCAGTCGGTGACGTCGTGGCCACAAACTTCACGGGACGCGTGAAGCTAATGGAAAACTGTGCCACTTTCCCGACTGGACAAAAATGTTAAGAGCCGTAGTCTGGTAGACACGATACAAAATACTCCTGTTGATTATGAAAGGCGCACGGTCACAGAACACATTAAATGTTGGGACCATACTACCGGGTGAGCTGAATCAAGCCAAACTCGAAGTTCTACGCCCACTACAACTAGACGCTTTCCCGTCCGAGACCCGCGAGCTAGCCAGGACAAACGATAACACCAAAGGAAACAGGCTGCCTCACAGCAGTATCCGAGCACTAAACCCCATGCGAATCAACGGACCCATGAGAGTTGGAGGGCGGCTGACGAATTCAAGCCTACAGTACGAAACAAAACAACCCATAATAATCCCCGGTGACCACCATACAACGAGATGCCTGACGGATCATATACATCGGGAAGAGGGACACACAGGCTTGAGTCACGTATTGAACAATATACGCCGACGATTTTGGATGACAAAAGAACCAGCGACGGCCAAGCCAGTCATAGGCAATTGCATTTCTTTTCGTCGCCGGAGGGCGGTGGCAAGCCAACAAATGATGGCCCCTCTTCCAGCCGTAAGAGTCCAACCAGGATGGTGCCCGTTCGTGGAAATTGGCGTCGACTGCTTTGGCGCGTTACTCGTACGACATCAGCGGAGCACCCAGAAGAGGTACGGCCGTCTGATAACATGCATACAATCCAGAGAAGTCTATCTTGAAGTAGTGCATAATATGATCACCGATTCATTTCCAGTGGCCTTTCAAGGGTTGTCCGCGCGACGAGGCTTCCCCAAGGACGTATACTCATACAATGGTTCCGACTTCGTTGGAGCTCTTAAGGAGTTGGAGAAATGCTGGAACCGCCTGGACCAATCCAAAATACAAAACAATACCGTGGCAAAAGGGATAGAATGGCACTTCAACCCACCTTATGCCAATGGCGTTTGGGAAAGACTGATACAATCGACTAGGAAAATACTCACAGCCCTGACCTCACAACAAGCCCTCAATGACGAGACGCTGACTACTTCACCAACAGAAGTAAAACGCATATTGAACAACAGACCCCTGGTGCCGATCGTCCCAGACCCGGAAGGCGAACCGGCTGCCATCCCCAAAGACCTACTGTAACTCCGGTCAAACGCAGGAGTAACCACACCGAAAACCCTGCGTGGAAAGTACGTTGTTGGATGGAAACAAGTGGACCACTTAATACAGGCTTTCTGAAAAAGTTGGACGAGGGAGTACTTACCGACACTGCAGCTTCGGCAAAAGTGGATCTCCAAACGGAGGTCGTTCGGACGTGGCTAGGCCGCCATCCTAGTGGAGAGCCACCTACATAAGAACGATTGACCGGTTGGAGTGATCAAGGACTGCTGCACAGAAATCAATGGCCTCGTGCGCACGGTGGTGGTGAGGACGAACAAAGGAGACGTATTGCGAGATATCTGTAAGATATGTCTGCTTGGATGTGACAGTGGTGAGGGCGAGGTTGACGCTACTGACCAAGCTAAAACCAAGTCTGCTGAGACCAAATGAAGCTGAATTTATTTATTTGTTTCCTCACGCATTCTCCCGCAGGACCCAACCCTTCATACTGTCTTTGAAGTATATTTGTGTCTAATTTCACACTGTGCTCACGATTTACTATGGAGTTAGTTGTCGAAACCTTAGTTTAACACACTACACGACGTTGTTTGTGAAGTAGCCGAAACTCTTGAACCAGCAATTGTTGATCATTTGTAAAAATATCTCTTTTTCCGTGACCTATTTGCATGATTATCCAACCAGTGTTCAAGTGGATATAAGTTGTGAGTCAAACATACTTCTAATGTGATGACACCACAAGTTGATCCCCTGATGTTCGAGTACCCTGTAGCAAACTCGATTTTTCATCAAGAACTCTCAGCGTTTATCTTGCCACTTACTTTACTCTTGTTTGGGCAGCCTTTTCCTCCACTCTCCGTCATCTGTCTGCGCATCCCGATCACACGAAAGCCCTTCCTTGTATACGGATAATGTCGTATCATTCTCAGAAGAAACTTTGAGACGTCAAGAGATGGAGCATAAACTCAAGAAACCTGCAAGCGGGTCTGCGACTGGCCAGCGATAGACGAAGCTTATAGCGACGTGCTTATGCACTGACTTAGGGCCCAGGTAGGTTAGGACGAATCAGCACCCCTATTTACTCCTCGGATATTAACCTTTTCATGGGACACTTTGGTGGTCTGTGCAACGCACATCCTTGGAAATCCTCCCTAGCCGTTGTCATATACTTGTATTGTCGGGACTACGCTCTTTATTTTATTGACTCTAGAAGAAGTACAGCATGATTCGATCACTACACTTCAACATTTGTTTATATTTTGCTCACGTGAAGGGGCATAATTTGATTCGAACTTGGACTGCCGTGACGGCGGTACCTGACATTGGTCTTTGTTGAATTATGGTCCTCGTTGTTAGACGTTGTGGCCGTACAGTTGAGGTTTGTACATGTTTATATGAGTATAACTTGGTAATCCAGTGCCGCAGAAACTACGAATCAATCTTGTTCTGGTTTGGGGTTCTTTTTAAATTGGCTACATGTTACTCACAGTCGGAATAACGGTTACAGTGGTCACTTCAGTCATGCGTGAAACAGCCGAATGTGGTTCATCGAAGGGGCTTGGGAAATCATCCAGATAGAATTGGCTCACAGCCCTTCCCAAAAGATTTTTGACGCCGTCACAAGTTCGACGGTTTCCCTGGAGAAAGTTAGCCCAGAAATATGATGATACCTTCCTAAATAGATGAATCGTTAGCCTGTACTCGTCCGATGTGCTGTCCGTATTGCCTTCGGGCCGCCGGAGAAGATGGAAGGTTCCTCTATCTTAAGCGGGCATCTTTATTTGTGGGAAAGCTTGGCGTATGTTTGCAAGAACAACCAATTCTTTCAGCCGGAAACTGCATAAAATCTCTTCTAGCGTTGTCATCATTCTGGGCCCTGCACTGTGTGATCATTCAGTTACACACTCTGAAACTTCGCAGCGCAGTCAAAAACCACCCTGACCTCTCCAGGTTTCTCTGGTCTTCTGACGGGGCGGTGGGGTAAGTAACACCGCAAATTCACGTCGATTACCACTCCACCTGCTCATCTTATGTAAACCAAGTCAATGTTGGACCAAATGACTCGCACATATTCTACCCTTAATTAAGGTTCCCGAATTGGCCTATTTTTGAAGAACCATAATGGTTCCGGGGCGATTTCTCGGCTGTTTGGCATTCGTTTTAAGTAAGGCTTTTAGGACACGGGAACCTCGAAACGATTGATCTTATACCTAGCTTTCTCGGCTACCTAGGTCAGAGCTGGTCTATTTTCTTGCGATGATATTTCCCCACCAATGGCCACGTCAGAAAATTCAGAGCTGAACCGGTGGCAGAATCCCCTTTGAGTATTAGCAGTTTTACCGGAGTGCAGCTTACTTGGATCTGCTCGTAGTGTCTTCCGTTTTTACCACCTTGTGATATCCAACCAAGTATTGTGTCTACTGCGCACGGGGCTCTGCTGCTCCCTAGCCTTTAATCCAGGACTCAATGTGCTCCTAGTTTATTACTACTGATCTGTGGGTCTATTTCATTATTCTAACATTCTTCCATTCCGACCCCGTGGAGATGCTGCTGCTGGCTCAAAACCGACTGCACCGAGCTAGATGCTCTCGTCGGCGGATACCTGAAGATGAGCGCCTCTAGACTGCCCGCTTGGTCGCTGTGTTCTTAAGAGATAAGTCGCAGATGCAGTTTGATGGGTTGGGTGACCTGGATGCCACCAACGGTGCTCACGGGCAGGGTTTGTGGAATGCACTTAGACGGTCAGTTGAGGCTGAGACGCGAAAACGGAAAAAGATGTAAAATAATGACAGGATTGATCATGGGAGGCGAGGTGGGGATGACAAAGAGTGTCAAGTTTGGAGGTGTGTGAAGCGGAAGTGTACAAGTTTGCTTAATCGGCGGCAGAAGAGAAGGCCTACTGAGCTCATGAACCGTGATGAGACAGGCAGGTCGCTGGCAGCCATAGCGGTGTTCGAATAATTCTGTTATCCTTCATTTTCTGTTGATGGATCTGGAACAGTCTACTTGTCAGTATTGCTTGAAAAATATCTCTGGAGCCCATGTTGAGTTTATGGATAGCTCAATCGCCTCGTTAAGCCCAGCGTGTTTCTTTTTCGGGACAGAGGCCGATAATCACAAAAGAATTCAAGAATACCAGTAAAAGTCCACGCCAACAAGGCCGTCTGTTTCGGGTTTTAGAGACCGGAGTGCTCAGGAAGAACTTAAGTCGTTGAAAGCTTAGCAGCAATATGGTGTAAGAAGCTTGGAAGATGTGGCACTCAAAGAGGCAACAAAAACTCCGCAGGAAGGAGTGCAACACTACTTCAATTACTACCTATCAGGTCTCTGCCATTTTACTTTGGCTTCAGACCACCTCACATCTAGTGTGACTGATCACCTGTGCCATTCTAGCCGGCATTCTTCAACCCATCTCCATTCTCCTATGGGGCATATTGAGGTTGAAGATCAGCAACTGTTGGGACCCTTGTCTGCTCGGGGAGATCTTGGGTGAGACTACTAAATGACGCGGAAGTTGTCCTTTATTGTGTACATCAAAGCCTTTCACACCATGATTTGGAAGACGCCCCCAAGTTGACTCAGGTAGATACTTATATGCTACTACTCAGAGAAGGGCTGCCCTGAAAAGGAATCGCTGGAGAACACTGGCTGATTGCTCATTTACTGATGCTTAAACTGAATAGCCTTCTTAAAATACGAGTACTTTCTTCAAAAGAGACTACTTTAGTCCGGGAGCATCGCCGTCCTCTATCTCTCAGGCGAGCAATCCGGACCTGATCAGGCTCTTTGAAGAAGACTACAACCAAAGGCACAGCCATTGAGACAAATGGTCAGTTATTCGAGTTGTTTTAGGCTTCTCTTTCGGCAGGCAACTGGCCAGCATCTCCCTCCGTCCTCAAGTCCTCAGAGACTCTCACGGTACGCTTTTTGTTGCCAGTGAACATTGTTAGGAACTTTCTCCCTTGCATTGTCTCTGATACCTTCCTTCACCCAAGTCTTAGGCCCTAGTTTCTAATACTTCGTGCTCACACTCCGGCAACTCAGACAGTTATGAAAACCGAACTGTTTTCCTTTTGAAAGATAAATTGAAACCTTTCCTCTCACACGTCACAACTGCTGAAGGGAAGCGTTTCACGGACAACCTTTATCACGAAGAGCTACTCAAACATGAGATCAAGAGTCTTCTGGACTGTCTCTCGAAAAGAAAGACGAGGCTGAGCGGAACTAAGTTGAGCATGCTTCCCTTGAGGAGTTCGGTTTACAGTGCGCTTCAAAATCACCCGACTGTTCCGGGCGGTCGACCTTATTTGGATTGTTCTGTTTCACCTTAAAATTGCCCTTAAACATCTCACAGACAGCACAAGAAGCGTCGCCGATTCAGCATACCCCGGTATGTCAAAGTTTAGCGCCAAGAGAAGCGGTCGAAGTAAATGCAACGAATAAGAAGTTCATCTTTTATATAATGACTGTTAGACAACATTCAGTTCACTGCTTTACGTATCACACCTATCCACGCACAAACAGATGTTCCCAAACTTTATCGAAGTAAATTTTTATCTGAATGCAGTATATCTGGTCAGTGTTCCACAACTCAGCTTTTTAAATGAAACAAAAATAACCGTTAAGTTTACACAGACCGTTTCCAGTTTTGCATTCCCCTCCGTCTTTCTCATTCGCTCCCAAAACACTATCGTCGTTGTCATTATTTGGAGTGTTGTTTTATCTTGCATCTACCTCTTTTCTTTTACTCCATCCGGAGGAATCGTTCTCAGTTTCATGATTTCAGACACTACTCCGATGGTTCTAACCTTTGTCAAAACTTTCCCCTGTCTCTCCTTACAGTCTCATCATCACCTTCTCCAATCTTTGTTTAGCCACCTTCGGGCTACTTGGATTTGTTTGTTTATCTAGAACGGCCCGTTTGAGTGAGCAAAGTTTAGTGTGGTTGATAAACTCTCTGCTCGAAAATATACTATTCTTGAGACCTGACTTTGCACAATCCTGTAATAGCAGTGCCGGTATACGCCGTAGTGTGGAACTAGGGCTAAAATTGTAGTTTTGCTTGGCTGTATAGGCAGAGTTGTGATTTCGTCCACGGATTATTTTCGGAAAATTCCAGTGTGTTTCTAGATGATTTTCTGCGGGCCGTTGGGCAACGGCAAGGGCGCGATACTGTGAGAACTTGGAGGTGGGCCGAATAATTCTTCAAACCTATGAGTGACACTTGACTGGATCAGGTAAGCTGGGTGATCCGATCCTCAGTCCAGTTGCATTTGTGGGCTTGGAAACTAGGGGAATGCGTGCGAGGTTGTTAGTGGATCGGTGCTGTTGCTGCCGGGAGTTGCCAGATGCTCACCAGCTGCTTTCAAATCTGACAGCGGACTTTAGGATTTAGGAACCCAGGGGTTGAAGCTCGTAACTAACTGTTAAGCGACAGTGTCGGACGGCAGTGAGTCTTGCTTTTTGACGGTCCGTTTGGTAGGTAAGACTACTGGGATAGCTGAGAGATACAGCGATGACAAGAGTGACGGGCTGATGGGCGCAGCTGGATGAGGTGAAGAGGGCAGAGTTAGTGAGCATTCTGCGAAGCCACCCCTTTGGTGATTGGGATTTTCCTACAACAAGGTTTACGTTGATACTGTTGGAACCAGATAGAGTAGATAGGGAACAATTTCAAGTGGGAGCTACTGCCACGGGTGCAGCCGTCTGCTGGAGGCCGACGGGGGCCAGATACGAATGAACCGTTGAGACTGACAGGTCCACGAGAGGGTGCGGATGGATCAAGAGGGCGGGATATTGGTGACATGAACCAGGCTATTTTCTGCCCGAGGACCTTAGATGGTCTGCAATCAAAGTAACTATGCGGCTGTGCATGAAAGAATTGTGGCTGAATTAAAATTTCTATTTATTTGATCAAATACGTGGCCACTTTAAAACGGTAAGATAATCAAAACTAGCCTCTTATCGACCACGATAGGCCTTTGGCATGCTTTTCTTGGCTTTTGATGATGCTCGATGAACTTCATGGGATAACTAATGCAACGTTCTTTTTATGAGCTTCTCTTTCTTCCGCACTTGATTGCTGTTGCAGATAATCATTTGCGCCAGGAAGAGGTTATTTAACGAAAAGAAATTCAAGGTGAACAGAGTACACATTTTTGGAACTCACTCAAATCTTGTTCTCTGCGTCAGCTAGTTTGAACGAGTCCGGTAGGCGGAATGGTGTTTGATGCTTCCGAATGGAGAGGGAATGTCAACAAGCCAAATTGCATGCTTATGATGTGCTAAGTTCCGCGTGCATAATATAGGCCTCAGAGAACTCCAGACTTGTGGACCTTTGGTGGCCTTCTAAAATAAGGCCTTTTAGTTCCGATTGGTTTCAGCTTATTGTACTTGTTTTCAGACATAAGCCCATGTAAGAGCTGAATCTGTAGTTGTCGATATCTGATTCTTTATAAGTATATTGTTATCCGTGGTGATTTCCGATTCACAAATTTGTGTACCAGAAACTACGTCTTGCACCCTCTGCAAGTACTCATCCTCCTTCTTGTTTAAAATGCCAGATTCTTTATCTGGTTGGAGAAACCGTAAATCGTCCATTTATTCGAGCTGCTTAACAGCCATTCGATGTTCTGACGACGAATAACACCTTTGGCTTATGGGTGCCGACGGGTATAACTCTCACGTATCAACTAGTTATGCCATGAACCAACCTGCTTTGTTGGAAGGCTTGAGCACGATTCCTTTGAGCTGATTATAGAGGTTTTCAAACTGACCGTGTGTTTGTTACTGATACACTCTACGAATGACGGCGACTCTCCGAATCAGTCCGCTTCGTAGAATGGGGCAACCTCTATTTAACTCATGAACCTCGGTTTGCAGCAAATCTACCAAATTTTTAACTTTATCATGGTCCAAATCAGATCACTACTTACAAAACCCCCGCGGCTGGTCTAATGCCCCCACATCCTTGCAAATAAAATACAACGTGTTCCTAGCATCTTACAGAAACTCTCATGTCTTTTCTGTCTTCGTCCCCTTGTGCGGGTTTTCTAATAGTAATCTGTTCACCACTGAAGAACTCTAAACAAAACTGGGAGCTTCTGGCTTCCGCCGGCCGGATAAGATACTCAGGACTTCATGCATCGTCAAGAGCAGAAACGCACTCTTTTCCGAGTATTTTGTACCTGGAGTTACCAAGTGGTACACTGGACAGTAATCCCGCTGCGACGGCCGGGGCCCTCAACTAGGTTTTATCTTGTTGTATGACTACCGACTCCGGAACTGCTCACAATCCACTAGCTCCTCTTACCATACTCACTTTGTCCGATGTAGAACCCACGCCCAGTGGAGTGTCTGATATAATCTGTCACAGGGCCCTCTTTTTGCCTCAGTTTCGGTAAAACCCCGCAAGGGCCGCTCAGATTTGGTGGGCCGGTTTTCGCAGTTTTACTTTTGAATGTCTTTAGCTTATATCTGAAATTTGGAATTTTCCCGCCACGGTGGAAAACGTTCACTATTTTTCTTCCCCATAGAATGACCCTCACTTTGACCCCTTGAAAGAACGAATGATTAGCCGCACTCCAGTGGCTTCTAGGCTACTAGCTTTCAGTCAGAAAGTACGTCTGTCAGTATTTGTTAACTTATAACTTGACACATGAAGGCCAACAAGGTTTTTCTAAAACTCGGTCTTGCAACTCCTGTTAGATCGACTTTTTCAACAAGGTTACTGCAGTCGCAGATATGGCTAAGGCATTTGACAGCGTTTCTCACTTGAGGCTCTTGACCAAACTTGAAGCCTTTGGATTCAAGTACTATATGATCAACTGGTCCTCCCCCATCTTTCCCGGGGCGGCCAAGTTGTTTCAATCGATAATCATTTTTCGCACCCCCTCCCCCTATTTACCAGTGGTGTCATTCAGGGAAGAGTGCTAGGACCACTTCCATCCTTAATATACGGTAATGATGCCTTCCACACAATACATCAAGGCACTCCGTTCCTGCTTACAGAAGACGTAAAAATTGCATATGAATTCTCACCGTAGATCTTAACAAAGCAAGTCCCAATGTACAGCGCAACCTGCAACGCCTTGAACGACTGTTTTGCTCGTGAAAAATGCAATTCTCTATTGATCAGTGTATTTTCGTGGCTCTACACGGCCCAGGAAGGCCACTGTTATACTTCTCAGAAACTGCCAATATGCCTCATCTGCTCCACTATTTGTGACAGTTATTTATTTATATCTCGTATGCGGCCCTGAAACCAACCTCAGTGAAGCTATAGGAATTGCGTCAGTACCTACACACTGGTCCACCACACGTACATATATATGTATATGTAACTGTCCCCCAGTAGTTAGAACCATCATGGTAAGTAACCCTCCGCCCCTTGATATTTTTCTACTTACCTTAACTCTTTTCCACTTCGGCTCCCCCCCCCCGCGTATGCTTCCGTCTCTTCCAGCCATTTTGGACCGAAAAATCCTGTCCCATCTCTCATGCTTGATGTCGCTCATTAATCGAACTCAGCTTTAAGTTTTGACGTCATCCATTCTGCCTCACCCTTTCTCCGGCTTATTTTCTTCTATAAAATCATGCAGCTTTTCTTTCTGTCGTCTATCGAATGATTACTCTGGGACAAATTCCAACCTCCTCGCTGAATCTTCTAGCACTTGCTTGTCCGCTTCCCTTTCTAGCCTCACGCTCTTTGTCCTCTTTTTTGCTTGAGGACCTCTTACATCGACAACCCCGTGCTTCGCTTTCGTTCGTCTTCCTGTTAACAGGTAATTTTCAGCCGAAGCATACCCAGGCTGCGTCCCTCTATACTATTTCCATTTCCAGTGATCTTTGATGACGATGAACCGCTTCAGGCACTGTACTGGTTATTTTACCGTTTGGTGCACCTGGGTTTTAATGCCATATGGCCCTCTGTTGGTCACCGTTTCTGTTGGCCCATTTGTTCAAGTTCTCACAGCCCGGCTAATTGCTCCTGAACCATATACCCTTATGATGTTGCTCTGCCCTCTGTGTAATTACCACTGACCTCTCTTGTGTTCACTTCACGAAGTGTTTTTCAGGTTGGATGTCCAGCGCGCGGTCAGCATTATCCACTAGCACCGGTTGTGCATTGCGCGCTCTAAGCCTCCTCGCCTCATCGCATCCAGTCCTGTCGCTTGCAGATGGCGTGCGTCTATCAGCCTTCTCCCGAAACAAACGGATCATCTATCGTTCTTGTTCGTACTCTTATCACGTCCTTTTGTGTCACGCAGTCTCCGTGAACACATCTCCCCGTTCTATCCTTGTTCCTTGGGTTTCTCAACTCTACAGCTCACACCGCATGAAATCACTCCCGCTTTATCCGTTTCACTCTATCCAAGCCTGCAAAATTTCCTTTACCACCCACTACTTACATCCCGAACCCTAGTCTCCATTCACCTGGTACATCATTGCAGTGAGAAAGCTCGTTCGTCACATATCTCAGTAGCTGCCAATATGTCATGTCGTTAACGTACATCCATCGTATACCTCCCGCCATTACGGGCCAGACCAACCAGCAAGAATGACCCATCTCCATACGAAAACTAGCCATTCCAACCAGTGCGCCCACTACAGACACAATTCTTATCTTTTCATCATTACCATACTTCCCATGCTTGACTCCGCAATCCTCCTGTGAATTTTCCTCCAAGACAGTGCCCCGACTAGCAACTTCTGACTCAATCAATTTACGCAATCGCCTGCAGGCATATAGCTCTCCAGTTCCATTCTCCCAACTCCGGCGCACACGTATTTCTCATGCCGTTTTTTCCATTACAGTTTTACTTGTCTGGGAACTTCTTTACTTTTTTCCTCCCGGTCATCGTCCTGCTTCATCTGCAGTCAAACGGTCGGATTGGCCACCTCTTACCTGTTTTTCTTTGACTAGCACTCATCCATTTCGTGTATTCCTCGCCACAGGCATCTTCAGTGTGTCTTTCAGTCTGTGCTGACTTTCCGCTTTCCAACTAATGTAAATTAATCGTTACTTTATTATTTTTACGTGCAGTTTCAAACCATATGATCAGCCGTTGTCTGACGCTTTTGATCCCTCACTTTTTAATTCCCTCTTATGTTATTCGCTGTTACGACTGCTGCATATTTATCATGCTGCTCTGTCAGTGTCATTAACTCAAGGCGTTCGTCGAAATGGTCATATAGTTGTACACCTACCGTCCACCGGCGATATCACCATTGTACTCTAATTGTCATTGCGATCACTCTCCAACGCATCCAAGATCGATTCATCATACAATTACCATCTTCGTGCTGATAAATCACTATCCACCCGTCATACAATATAAACTGCTCAATGAGTATCTGTCATCCGTCGGCCTTACTTTCAAAACTTTGTCAGTCCCTCTCCCACAAAAGATGTGCCATCCTTTAGATTTTTTCGAATCATTTCATCTGATATGGTGTACATGCAATTCCGTTAGTAATCAGCGTCCACGCTCTGCTACTACCTCCGACGTAAAATTTATTTCATGCTGTAGCTGTTGTTTTACCCCAGTCTTCTCATTCAAGTGTCATGCAGCTTCAGCCAAACTTTTTGTGACAGGCAATGAATAAACCTATGGAGGAAGCAAAGGTTAAGTCTGATGCAGCATGACCGAAGACGTTCAACGTGGAGGACGGCACAGCGCTCCCTGTAGCCGGGGGGAACAGAATAACTAAGCAGCTGTTTCGTGAATTAGCTCTGAATAATATCCAAGGTAATTGTCTGTCGGTTTGGAGAGTATTAAAGAAGATGATAGGGCAGCTCTTTAGGCAGGGTCAGATATAGTACATACACGATAGGAGTTTTGTACAGTGCAGGATAAGTGATCAACGCAGAAATACCTAGTACTTATTTGGCTTGGAAGCTTGGAAAATAAGTGTTCGGGGAAACCCAGCATGCGCGAGTAATGCAATCCGGGATTTCATGCTGATAGGTTGTGCGTAGAAACGAAGTTGTGTGTAAGGGAGGAGTTCGAAGGGACTCAAAATAATAATGATAACTGTAATAATGATTGCTTATTTCAGAAACGCGCGCAGCATGCCAGGCACATAATCAGATTTTTGCAAGCCACAAAATTGGCGGAATATATAGTGACAAACTTAGAAATACTCATGGCAACCGCAGGGTAGGTAGACTTAGAAGGGACACGAGTGGGAGATAAATGTATTCTCTTCAGGAAATGTTGAAGGGCGTTTCAGTGAACCCAATGATGGTTTCTTATGTGTGCCCGGTGGATTTGAAAGTCAAGGTCAGTTTGGGGAGCAGGTTGGGATAGGTGTGAGGGTGATTGGGACCTGAGAGTTTTACACAAGGACTGAAAATCGGCGTGAGACCATGCTAACCAGGAACAATGGAAAATCAAAGAAAAAAGGGAGAAAGAGAAGAAGAAAAGAATTGGGTTGTATGGGAGGGGATTAGATAGCCATGAATTATGCTACAGTGCGATAAAACGATAGTGTCAGTTTGAAGGCAGAGAGCTAGCATTGCAAGCCGTAGAGGGTGGGTCAGATGGCAACAATGGTTTGGAAGGATCAAGATAAGGTAGATGTGACGTAAAGAAATTAACAAAATGGACAGAATTCGTGAGCAGCTGCGAGATGATGGCAACAGAACTGGCTGGCAAATAACTGGAGGACGCAGAGGAAATAATTGAACATATGAATGTATGCGTACACTTATACGTCACAAAGTTCAGCCACGGAAACGGTTGAGTGACGCGTAGCAGTCAATTTCGACACAATTCAAAACAAAGTCCATTTCAAACAGCTACGGTGCTATATACAACAAACTAACCAATTCTACAATAATCAAACCTCAGTAGTGTTCCTTCTGGGCTCTTTTGCGCCAAATTGGACAACAAATCAACAGCTGCAGCTGAGTTACAGCAAAAGGTTAGATACAGAAGATGAGATTACCAAATACAGTCACAACGAAATTCAAGCTGAGCGACTTCCACTCGAGGCAACGGTAGGAGTCCGGATTGTGACGAAGATTTAGAGAAATAAAACAAACAATCGGAATTCCAGCAAGGATAGTTCATACAAATGATAAATGTCGTTTGTAATATGGATGCTAATGCATGGAACGGGGTTTACTGAACTCCTTTACATACATATTCATAATTATAAGAGGAGAAGTAAAGAACGATGAAGCGATGGAGTGCGGGAGTAGCAGCGCTTGGATGAGACGGGTAGCGTGAGACCGAATTGTACAAAATTAGGTTGGATGGATGTAACGACCAAAACGCTCAAGTCCTGGTCCGGGTGAAGCCTGACCAACGATTCAGTTATCGATTCACCGACTAATAAGCTTCACTCGTTCTGGATAGCACCTTGGAGCCTCAAAGCAACGCGTAGCCCAAATCGATGCAGAACCCGAATCAAGAACACGATTGCTCTGCAAATTCTACGGTACTATTAGCGAGTAAAAATATAAGTACAAACATGATCATACCTTTGACAGTGAGCATCAGTCACTATCCAGCCAAAAAAGTAATCAAAAATAGGACAAATTCTGTAAAAGGAGGAATAGTTGGCCAAAAAGAGTAAATAATAAATACCTGTCCTGAAGTCCAAACAAATAGAACAATTTCTCTACGCTTAATCAGACCCAAATAACAATTTCCTGAGCGTGGCAGCCAAAAATCAATGTAAACGAGCTGAACGTCTACGGTCAGTCGACGTGAGCGGGAAAGTGAAACCGAGGAGTAATAAAACAAAGTGTGTTGAATCAGTGCATCTCACTACCATATCAACGGTCCTCAAAGTAATCTCAATAAGAAAGCACAACCATAAAAAGAAAAAATAAGTGCACCAAGCGTAGAATAATTGTCGACCACAAAACAGTGTCAGCATGAAGTAGGCTAGAGAAGGCGGTCCAAAATTGGTCATAGAGTACAGGAATGTGAGCAGGAGAGGAATTTTTCAATCAACATGGACATTACAATGAATGCTCAAGAACTTGCTTGTAACAGGTGAACAATGGGATCACCGGAGAAAGAAAAGCGACTTGGGACTTATGGAAGCGACGCCTGTAAGCAGATGTTGATAAACGAGGGAATATGAAAGAAAGGCTCGTAGAAAACCGGTAAGAGTGAATCTTCAATCTGAATAATAATAATGGTGTAATTCCCAACCATGGTGTGACATGTGGTTTTGGTTGGAAACGAGTGAAACGTTATTAGGTGGACGTGTGCGGCGAAGAGATGGCTTCGAACCTGGCTGGAGGAAGCAAAATGAATGAAACTAAAGAGTGGTCGGATTAGTGTAAGACATCAGTGGAGAATGGCAGCTTGGAGGTAAGACGCACTGTGTTGCAAAGATGCAGCAGTTGTAATAGTGAATAACATAAGAGGGAATTAAAAAGTGAGGGATCAAAAGCGTCAGACAACGGCTGATCATATGGTTTGAAACTGCACGTAAAAATAATAAAGTAACGATTAATTTACATTAGTTGGAAAGCGGAAAGTCAGCACAGACTGAAAGACACACTGAAGATGCCTGTGGCGAGGAATACACGAAATGGATGAGTGCTAGTCAAAGAAAAACAGGTAAGAGGTGGCCAATCCGACCGTTTGACTGCAGATGAAGCAGGACGATGACCGGGAGGAAAAAAGTAAAGAAGTTCCCAGACAAGTAAAACTGTAATGGAAAAAACGGCATGAGAAATACGTGTGCGCCGGAGTTGGGAGAATGGAACTGGAGATCTATATGCCTGCAGGCGATTGCGTAAATTGATTGAGCTACAAGTTGCTAGTCATACGAAGAGAAGAATGATACAGTCGAAAGTGCTGGGCTGAACACTTTGACAGCACCTTCGGTAGGGGAGGGAGAAGTCTGTTCTGTTCGCGATAAGGCAACCGAAAACCTCGTTTCAACCGTTTTTTGCACCAAGCTCCGGCCAATGCATCATGATAAGAATCGCTCCACGGAATGCTAGCAGGTTCGACTTGTGATTGAGCAATAACGCTGAGAAGGGTTTCATCGGGCTGACCTTGTGACCTGATGCAAATAAGAGTTTTGCAATTGAAGAAGCCAGAGGTTTGATGCCATTTTCTGCTGTCGCTTCGCGTTGAGCCATTGATTTTTCCTAAAATTTGGGTACGCGCTCGAACACTCGTTGAGCCAAGCAGCGATCCGTCCCGCCAATGTATGCTTCACCGCAGCTGCAAGTGACCTGATGGACATCATGTGACACATTAGTATGGCAAGTCTTTTTGAGTGATGTTTGAAGCCTAACTTTCTGGGGGTCTTCAACAGAAGTAACTACGCGGCTGTATGAAAGACTTGTGGCTGAATTAAAATTTCTATTTATTTGGTTAAATACGTGGCCACTTCAAAACGGTAAGATAATCAAAACTTGCCTCTTATCGACCACGATAGGCCTTTGGCATGCTTTTCTTGGCTTTTGACGATGCTCGATGAATTTTTTGGGATAACCAATGCAACGTTCTTTTTATGAACTCCTCTTGGTTTTGCGCTTGATTGCTGGCGCAGATTTTCTGTGCTCTGTTTCAGAGTGTTCGTATTAATTTAAGTTTGTAGGCTACTGGTGTAAAGCCGCAGAGATATATGTAGCGACCACCCCACGTAGCTTTGCAATAAATACTACTTTGCTGTGTTCTATCCGGATGTCTGCCTATTGGGATATCTGAAAAAGGTAAGCCATTGGCACGTTCTCCTTCGTGGGCAACAAAAAGATTGGAATGAATGGAGATTATGGCTTGAATAAAAGGATTTAATGCTTTTTATTAGAAAAAATGAAAATATCATCAACATACATTCTGTAAAGTAAAAGTTAAGAAGTATTATCACAGAGTTTTCCCTCGATCATCTCCAGAAAAATGTCTGCCAAAGTCGGAACCAGAGGAGTACCCATGGCCACACCGTCAATCTGCTCGTAGGGTGTTCCTTCAAAAGTAAAACGGATGTTCTCTCTGAATGAAAGAATGAAGTGCTTGATGTAACCAATAAAAATGGGTAGATTACGGTTGCGTGAAGAAATGAAATCATATTGCTAATCATTTATCCCAAAAAGAGGCACTCTAGTGAAAAAGGACTCAAAGTCAGCTTAGTAGACAGGAGTAAACGAAGTCCTTGTACCTCGCGACTCATATCTTACTTCTGTTCCCGTGGATTGTATAAAAGAGACCCGTTGCTTAACATTTTTAAACCGATAAATCAAGAAAATGGGCAGCTTGTTTAGGCTGAAATGGCGCCGGGTTTGTTGTGGAGTCTATTAGGCCTAATAACGGAGTGATTTTGGAGAAGCCTCAGTCGTGAATCATGAGTCTTGTTGATGTGTCTTTGCCGTCTTCACGATAATGAGCATCCTAACGAGCGCCTTCCACTACATCCGTCGGTAAAATGAAACATTTTTTACTTGCAATGGAGTTTCCTAACCTTTTGTTATGTTGACATTTTCGAGTGTCAGGCATAATACCAGCATTAGAAAAGATCTCGGAAGTATTTTTTACGTTCAGAGACTTACCAGCAAAATGACCGATATTATTCCCCGGAAAATCCGTGGGAGGAAATGATGACAGCGAGGAAGGTTTCCTCCAACTATCCTATCTGTAAGTTTACATTTCGGCTGAAAAGGTTCTCATGGCCGCCTTGGACGATCCTACCCCAAGGCTCGCCCGAGGCGAAGTACTGTCAAGCGGACCTTGTGTGTATCTTTCCATTTTGTAGATCGGTATTGTGGGTGCCGCAAGATTCAGACCGTAAACGATTTGTTACTCTTCGTTCAGTCGGTATTCTGCTTCGCGGATCGGTTTCAGTTTGATTTGTGATGCAGCGAGCCCTGTTTGTGAGCTTGCAATCCGCCAAGTTCGGAAATCCGTAATAAGTCCAGTTAATGCTTATAAGATTTATAGCTTTGAATATTTCAGTGGTCCATCAAACTAACTTTTTCTGTGTACTCCTGAAATCACAAGATGCGAGGTCACTCTGAGGAGCACTCAAGGCCAATTTCCATGCAATTCAGCGGCCATGCCGGTGACAAAGGCAGGGCCTACTCCACCTGGCCTTATGTCGTCCCCTCCGCCCTAAGGTTAGGCCTTCGTCCCTAATGCCGAGATTTATAACCCACCTTGAAGCTTGGAACAAATAAAGCACAGGCTTTTCAGTTCACTCACTCTCTCGATCGTATTCTCGATCGTGCGCTGTACCATGTTTATATTTCTCAGTCTGCCCATCTTCGTTGGTAAAATGTTTAACGTCACCGAAGATGATGAGACCATGCCTATGCTCTGGACTAAGAGCTCACCAGAAGGCCGGCCGTATCCCAGCCATATTCTGGGGGACTCTGTGGAGGCCGTGGATATAGAAAAGCTGAGAACGAGAGTAGTAGCCACCGAAGAGAAGATAGCCAGTCCTAAAGTGCTAAATAGAACACCTTTTCACCCATCATCGACCAGTCAGTCTGTAGCGGTATCAGGACAACTAATCCCGGGCACCGCGAAGAAATTGCAGGTCTTAGCAGCAGCTCCAAGCAGCTCCATGAAGCAGAGCTCTTAGGAGAGCAAATCCAATGCACCTTGCCCTAAAAGTAAGTGAAATGATCGGGGAGCCACCTTTTTAAACCCTGACCACCTCTTCCGGCTGATCTTCATAAAGCACAAAAAGATATCGGGTTTAATCCTGGAATTCTCTCCGGAGGAACCGGCAACCAACATGATCGCGCGAAAAGCGAAAGTAAAAAAATCATGTAACTGGGAGCTTGGAGTAGCCTTTGACCGCTCACTGGAAGTTCGTCAGATGATAAGGCTTCAAATTGCCCCGACCTTAAAGGCAGACTCAAAATCTCAAGTCCAACTAGACACAAACCACAGGAAAGTCGAACACTGAGGATCCCGGTGAATCGGATTCAACTACAGACACCACGGTCCGCACAGCTGTTATAAATCCCTTCCCAATCCCGATAGCTTCCAGCTCACCCAATACAAATAGCTATAAGAAAAGTATGAATGCTCCTAAAGCAACCATCCAAGTCGATCCAAATTTTAAAAAACGGGGATAAGGCATCCACAGAAAGCGACACAAGAGCCATAGTATCAACCAAAGCTTAAACTTAGTCAGCAGAAAGGTATTCTTGGGTCACTGCTTACCCATTCCTCCGAAGCATATGAAAAAGTAGCCCAACCTTTGGCGAAGAAACGGAAATCGTGAAATGGAAACTACTCTGCTCCACATGGCTCACAGAGTGATCCAGCCCCGCAACATAGTGACCTTTGCCCGGGGGCTTCTTAGCCGCGACCATCAGAGGGCAACTCCCCTTCTCACCCGCTGAAATGTGTAACTCAGACACCCCAGCTTATGGCGCCTCCACGCCTTATGTCGGCAACCCCATATATGAGGACACCTCTTTGGAAGAAACCCCCCCCCCCTATTAGAATTTCCGTTTTAAATGGGCAGGAAACAAGGTTTCTATACACCAGTTCTCTCAGCTTGCGATTCATAATGCTGGAACCAGGACAAATAGTAACAGGCACGAAGTCCTACATAGTCCGCGTAGTGGAGCACTGGCTCACACCAGACTATCAAGACGGCGAAGTAAGAATACAGTTTACTGCCTACTCCTTCATGATTCCAGAAGAAAGCGAGCCTGGTGTGGTATCTCTCCACATTAGTTACCTCCTACCTCCAAACTCCTCTAGATATATCTCACCATCCATAATGGGCTTAGCGGTTATTCTTCATTTCGACCCCCCAATACTTACCTTTTCGGTGTGATTTACCTTTCCCTTTTCATACCACAGGTAGATTCACCATCTATGATAGAGCTTCTAGAAACTCTCAAAGCATTCCACTCTTTCAGTCGCTTTCTTATTTGGCGGGGTCTTCAGCGGCCCTGCAGTGGACTGGGTAAGCCCCAGTACTGACGGCTAGTAAAGTGGAGCACTAGTAGATATGCCGGCCGAGCAATCATGGATGCAGCAAGTGGCCTTTCCCACCGGGTGCACAAAGGGCAAGGCTCATTGCTTCTAGATCTGATCGTGACCGATTCCAAACATGGCGTAGACGTCGTCAGTCGCCTGCTACCGCTGGGTAAGAGTGACCGCGCAGTTTTCTCTTTCGACTACTTATTGAGGGGGCTAGCTATATTCTCCCCACATAGAATAGCCCGTTTCATCAAGCGAACGGATTTCCAAGTGACGAGGCCCTTCGTCAGTAGTTAACTAAGTGACATAACGGCCAACATAGATATAAATGAACTCGACAGCCTACTAGCGCAATGTTTACCAAAGGCAGATAGTCTATGTGTGCCTACAATCCCACAGATTTCAAAAGTTTAGTCACATCTGTCACGGTCAATCAAGCGCCTCCTCGACAAAAGCTCTCAGCTGTTGGCCAAGTACCGGACCACATCCCTTCCGGCGGATGTAGAAGCTTTCAGGTGCCTCCTGAATCTTTGCGAATCCAAGACTGAGGAATACTCCAGGGGACTATGGAAGATAGTCTGATACCGGGCGAGTGCGGATGGTTATTTCTTCTCTGATCACCCGCGCCGCAACCGTGAATCGGAGTCTTCATTGTTCCCGCAGTCGCCCTGTGATGTCCCTCCTGTATCCTCTCCTTCTGAAGCAGCAGATGTTGCCAAATCTCATCTCATGTCAGTTCTCTTCACAACAGCGGTGCTTCCGTGTGGGCTTCCAACTCTTCCGCCAAAACAGCCAACCTCCTCGTTAGGGCACTTAACAGCTTCTCGCGTAAAAGAAGAGGATAAACTTTACAAACTTAACTCTTTCTGCTCCATGGGACCGGACAAAGTTTATCCCCGAATTTCTAAATAATCCACCTTCATGCTTGCCGCGTCATACTCTACACACTCTCAAGTGACCAAAGACAAGGGGAAGTTTCCAGCTTCGTGGAAGCATGCTATAACTGCCCCAATTTATAAGCAACGAGACCGACACCCTCCTGGAAGTTAAAGGCCAATGGACCTCGTCAGCGTCCCTGGCAAAGTCCCCGAGAGCATCTATAAAGGGCGAAAGATGGAAGTACTTGAGCGAAATATTTTACCGTCTCCAGTGCAACACGGCTTCCTTTCTTGCGGATCATGCTCCACCAATGCACTGACCCATATGGATAGCCTGACACAGACCCACGACGATGGCAAGGTATCCCGTGCCGCATTCATCGATTCCATCAAAGCCCTTGGTAGTATCCCGCATATCCCATTTCCGTACAAAACCAGAAATCACGGCTTCCCATATAGCCTACTGTCTTTTAAAGAGCCGAACCCTCCAGGTTCGTGTTTTTACTTCTCAGTCTCAACCTGCACCTATCGATAAAGGTGTCCCCCAGGGCTCTGTCCTCGGTCCTCCCCTATTCCTCAATTATATTACCGACCACCCTGACGTAGTGCCGGCAAGCATAGCAAAGTATGCAGATGACGTCACAATCTGGAAAGCAGACGTAAATGCTGTGTAGTCACTCGTTGGTTCGGTTAAAAGTTGATCAGCTCACTGGAGTCTCCCAAAAATGGCGACAAATGTGCAAGCATGTCATATGGCAAAGCTCCGGCACCCCTGTTCAAGATAAGTGGAAGTACACAAATCCAAATGATGGATCGGCACAATATGTTTAGTTGCTCGCTGCGCAGTAATCTCATTCTCCTCCAACCAACAAAAACCTACTAAAACTTGCTTCCGGGTTCCAAACATTATGAGACAAAACTTTCTGATGATCTCCAAGGAGGACTTCCATCTTCTACACAGAACCTATATTCGATCTCTTTTAGAACACTGCAGTCGGATAGCACACAAAGGCCTCGTCAGGGGTCGAATCATTCTGGACCGGAAGTAATGAAAATTTACCAATATGGTACATGGCTAACGAATTATCTCATAACCGGATCGTCCAATATCACTTAATCTCTATTCTCTTGAGACGCCGTATTAGGAGAGACCTTCCTGATAATTGATCTATTCTCACTGGGCCTACTGTATCAGTTTATCACTCGTTCAAACTCGAAGCCCTTGCTGGGACGCGCGAAAAAGCTCTTCAAACCGCGTCCACATAGCTTCAGTAAAGCTTTTGTCCCTTGTGGGGTAACCTCTCTACGGAATAGCCTTCCACAGGAGGCGTAGAATGCTTCCTCAAGGGAGGCATTCCAACCGAGGCCTGGCAGCCAGTCACGACTAACGCCAAGTCTAGCCCATTCCCTGATCGTGCTTGCTTAGATTATCCTCACCCATAATTTCTCGCCTCACCTTCAGTCTCATGTACTTGTACATGTACGCCGTAATAAACAGATCCGTTCTCCTCCCCCTTACAAATGTACATGCAACCTACCATCCTGCGTAAACTTAAAAATAACAAAACCAGCAGTGGAGTGTTGACGTATCCATATTCATATTGTCTGATTTGCGTACCAAAAGGGACACATTTGATTTTATACTACTATCGAATTTACGAAAATGATTACCCCACCTTTTCGAGTTACGACACTTCAGCTCAGTGGCACCAGAGAAAAAAATATGTACACACGAGAGCCGGGAACATTTGGGCTCAAGCATCCTACCCCAGAAAAACTTCGAGACCTCCAGACAATCTAACCACTGTAACTTCCAAGTTGATTGGCAAAATTCTCCTGCTCACATTCATGTACCTTACGGCCAATTTTGGACAGCTTCCTCGAACTCATTCGTGTTGGCACTGTTTCGCGGTTGACATTTATTTCACGCTTGGTATACTCACCTTTTCTTTTTATGGTCGTGACTTCTTACAGAGAATACTTTGCGGACGGCTGGTGCGGTAGTGAGTAGCACTGAGTCAACACCGTTCTGTTTCATTACTGCTGGGTTTCACTCTTTCGCTTAAGTAGACTAATCGTAGGCATTCAGCTAGCTTATGCCAATTTTTGGCTGCCAAGCTCAGAACTTGTTCCGTTTGTTTGGACTTCGAGACAGGTACTTACTACTTATTCTTTTTGGCCAACCGTTCCCTTTTTACAGAATTTTGTGGTATTTTTAATTATATTTTGGTTGGATAGTGACTGGAGCCCACTGTCAGAGGTAGGATCTTGTTTGTACTTATATCTTTACTCGATTATAGTGCCGCAGAATTTTAAGAGTAATTGTGTTCTTCATTTGGGTTCTGCATTGATTTGGGCGACATTTTGCCTTGAGGCTCCAAGAAGCTATCCAGAACGAGTGAAGCACATTAGTTGGTGAATCGAGCTCTGAATCGTTGGTTAGGCTTCACTCGGACCAGGACCTGGGAGTTTTGATCGTTACAATCACCACTTCTAAAAGCTTGTTTATATTTCTCTCGTGTTTGTTGTGGCATCTCCGCGATTGCGACTTCCAGCTTGGTCCCAGGTCAGATCAGAAAACAGGACTAGCTTTCATTATCTGTTATGGTCCAGCCTTCTTTACAGGCGAGCTAGCCGGCCTCCCCTTCCTTCAACACCCTGAAGTCTTGCTTCTCTCAGTCGCTGAGAAACCATGATCATCGCCCAAGAAAGTAGAATAGAGCAAGATTTTAATGGAATAGGCTCTCGGAGACCTGAAGATTTTCCCTGGATGCAAAGTTCAAGGTGTCTTGCTATGAGCTCTGATGAAGTGGAAGAGAATTCGGTAATGAACTCAACCAGACTGGAGAAGACACTAGTGAACTGGAGAACAACCAGAATTCATTAGCTGACTCCTTGGCAATCCGAAAATGCATCTACAAAAGCTGAATCTACCTTCTTCTTGAACAATGCCGCAGTCTTCTCTTCCAACACATCCTCATGAAGCTCATTCCAGCTTATTACTCTACAAGCTTACGACCGGGCTTTGATTATTTCTTTGGTCCTCAGCTTGGTGAGTTTCAAACCGTGTCCCAGGAGGACGGACCTTCCGTCGCAGGTAAACAAAGGCTTGTTCGTAGCTGACTGCCCGTGTACCGGTTTCCTTATTTGTGCCGATTCTCCCTGCTCTCTCCTTTTATGAGCCACAGCAACCCTGGTTGTGCAGGTTTGTCGTTCTGCTGAATTTTTTTAGCCCAAACACCGTTATTGTTACCTCTGGAGCTTTGCCGCGAAGCGAGTGCCCATCGACAACCACGAAATCCAGAACTTGACTACGCACTTAAAGTGAGGTCGAACTAAAGTTTTGTAAAAGGGAGTCCTTACCTCTGGGTCCCTTGAAGCCAAAGCAGCATACAGGACAAAATAACTCTATTCACCTTGTCTGCAACCTGTGGACGTTGCTCAAAGGGTTCAGAGTAACTTGAAGTAATCACACGTAATTTTTCGCCCATGAATTCTCGGCCAGCGGGTACACTTTGCCCGGGTTTAAATAATCTGTTGCGCAGGACACCTCGTCTATCAGACATGAGTTTCTGGCCAGGTTCAGGTGTTATGCGAAAGCAGCGATGTGATCAAGTGAAAGTGAATAGAATCTAGGCAAGCCAGAAACTTTATATTACATAATGACGGTATGCTTCCAGAGTAGGTTAGGACGCAAGCGCAGACACACGACCGCGTGGTGCAGCATTACTCAGTGAGACGGCGTTTCTACAGTTTCTAAAGAAATTCTGCTTTTCAGTAACAGTAACAGCTGAAAGGAGTTTTGCTGAAGTAGAAATATAGTGGCTCACTTGATAATCACAAATTCTTTTCAAATTTAGGTAAAGGCGCCGGCGAAGAATGGGTTTGGTAGTTCAGCGCTTGTCACACGTGATACTACCAGGTACAGCTCCATAGTCATGCACGTGGATGAGCATCAGTCAATCGGAATTTCCGCCGGCAAGTTTGGCATAAGTTCCTTGCCATCATCCATCTTTTAGTCCACCAATTATCTCCTCTGATTTCACATATTCATACGAACCAGTTCTGCGATAAAGATAACGTGCTGTTTCATAGTCTTGGTCTTTTTACTACTTCCCTTCACGTATTTCTGGCTGAGAGAAACTTCACCACATTCCGTCAGCCCTGTCCATTGTGATTACTGCAAAATGCATCCCGTCAAGGAGCTGCCGGGTATGGGACAGCTGAACCTGCACTTTGGCGCTTCTGAAATTGAAGGCTGAACTGAACGGTTCAGGTTATGGCGCAACATACGGAAGGATTTGGTTGAGGAGAATTGGACTGCATTCCTCTTGACGGCTGCCGGCCAGTAACTGTATATGTTGGTGAAAAACATTGCTTATCCAAGAGACCTTGCTGAGGTTCCGTCGGACTAGTTGAAGGTTCTACCGCTAGGCCACATGGTTCCTGGCAGTTTCCGGGCGACCGAACACGCCAACCTCCATTCGCTTGCTTGTGGTCATAACGTGAAGTTGGGTGGATTCATCGTGACCCATCAGACGCGGGCTACAAAGTGCAATTTCGGTGACTAGTTAGAGAACCATTTGTGTGTCCGTCTCATTGATGGTATGAATCATCCGGAACTGCAAAAAAGGCTATTGCCGGAGCCCGACTTTACATTCTCCGAAGCCCTGTCAACCTGCGACTAATTTGATAAGGTAGCCGATGAGACGGCTGTACATTCCGTAGTGCACTACCAACACGTCAATCCCCGTAGACTAGCCCGTTCAGGTCAAAAGCCCCAACCAAATCCCACCATCAAAATGATCCCTGAAAGCAAACCGGTACAACTGAATAGTTGCTTCCCGTGTGGCTACTTCCACTTACTTTTCATTTGCCGCTTTCATGATGCGGTATTCCATTCTTGTGAAGGGCTTGGTCACACTCTCAAGTTGTGCCGTTAATCCAAGAGCAATATGAAGAGTGCACATCTTGAAGATACGAAAACTGCCAACAATCTGACCTGCAGACTAAATATTTCAAGTAAATCCTACCAATTCCCGTACACGCCGGTCCAGCTTCAATATAGCCCGAGACGCTAATTCATTGTGGACACCGAGAGCTGTCAGTCCATCACTCCGAAATCAGTGTTTGACTTGATTAAGCCCAATGTACCCATAAAACCTATTGCTGTGCGCATTCACGGTGTTTTTGGACATCAATTTTTAATTCTGAGCAAGATTACATTACTTGTTTAGTTCGAAAGCGACTATACCTTGGTACGACTCCTGACTTCCGCAGACAGTCCCTCATCTTCGGGCATGAAGTCCTTACACACCTTGAAACACTCGGTAACCCTCAAAATAAATCTCGACAACTAGGTGAATCGGCTCGTTCTTCAGCAGCTGATTACAAAACGCCCCTACAGCAAAGGTGACGTGGCGGTTGAGACCGCGAAGTTGGAATTGGATGATGATCAGATATTCCTGAAACGCCGAATGTTGTCGAAAGGCCAGGGAGGGGGCGTTATGGAGATGCCTACCAAAGTGCAGCAAGAAGGTGTCATTGCGAGCGTGGCTTTATCCACTTGGGCGACGTCGGTTGTGATCACAATGAAGGGCGACGAACAGACATCCCAGAGTTGCTGTGATTACTGATTGCCTCGAATCTCGGGTTATGGAAATGCATTGCTACTACGGCTAAACAGGAAGACTTCAGTAAGTGCTTGCTCCGTAGCAAGTTTTTTCATAAATTGATCCGGCCAATGCGCACTTACAAATTCAGCTGCAGTTGGAGTCCAAACTGCCAACAACTATTACCACTCCATGGGGGGTGTTCCGATACACTTTCTTGCCGTTTGGTCCGCACGGATCATACGGGATATGCCAGACCGGCTCGTGTGCACCCTTTTCCGCGGTAAACGAGGTAAATTTCTCAGAGGAGGTCGCGCGTAAGTACCTGCGGGAATTAAACGGCCGCAAGTCAGCGGGTCCAGATGGCATTCACTCAGCTATTATTAAGCCGCTGGCAAATATCATAGCACCATTGGAGTACCGGCTGTACAGGTCCAAAGTAGACCGGAGTGGGCCTTTTCAGGACTAGAAGATAGCGGCCATCGTGAAGACAGGTGCGGGTGGACCTGACTCGATTATGCAGAACTACAGGCCCGCAAGTTAACCGGCATCCTATGTAAACTCTTCGAGATCATCCGTTCCCACATGTCAGCACTTATTGAGGCACTTTATTCTGAGTCCGGCCCAGGGTGGATTGCTGAAAATAGATCTTGACTGACCAACCTCTTTTGCTTCTTGCATGAAGTGACTCGGGGACAGGATAGACGTAGGCAAGTTGAGGTGTGCTACCTTGACTTTAGCAAGGTCCTCTGCTGTGCAAGATGGGAACTTTCGGCATAGGTGGGCCAGTATATAGGTAGCTGGTGGACTTCCTCTCCCACAGGACGTTCCACGTCAAGGCAGGGCACAGGTGCTCTAGTTTGGTGAATTTCATCAGTGGTGTACCTCAGGAATCCGTCCTAGGTCCGGTGCTATTCCTGTTTAATAATAACGACTTGTCATCCGTCCTTCAATCGCCTAGCTTTATTTTTTAGGATGGCGTAGAAATGGTTTTACCTGAGGGTAAAACTGACTCAGCGGAGATGAGGGGACCGTCCCGGACTGAGCATACAAGTAGGGCTTACCCTTGAAAGCTGGAAAACTCGCTTGTTGCTGAGGACAACAGAAAGCTTAGCTGTCGCTCATGACCAAGTGCTTCGCACCATAGAAACAGTCGGTAGGGTTAAATACCTCGGGGTCATCATGAGCAAAGGCTTTGAATTGTCGGACCAGTGCAATTCTGCTGCATAAATGACCCGTGGTAGGTTTTTTGGGCTGCAATCAGCATTGGCCCGCTGGCAGCTGGATAAATTCCCGCATATTTACATGGCTATAGAGCGACCTCACTTGGCAGATGGCGCGCATGCTCGGTCACCCTTCTACAAAAGAACGCCGCCAGCTTACGGAAAGTTCAGTGTCCCGCTACACAAATGGCTGAATGTCAGAGGGGTAAGACGTATACACAGGGGCTCGGTTATCTCCATATATTCCCGTTAGAAAAGAGGAGACAGCGAGGCAATCTCATTGGGACGTTCAAGGTAGTGAGGGGTTTTTCTGGCCTTAAGCCAGATAGCCCATTTCAAATGGCTTTAGATTCCAGAACAAGGAGGTACGAAAAGAAGCTGAAGAAAATCCGAGATATGTTGACAGCTAGACCGCACCTCTTCAGCAACAGGGCAGTCAACAGCTGGAAAGTTCTTCCTGGTCGAATGATAGACTGCAGACCGTCCAGTCCTTCAAAGGCTCCCTTGATGGTGAGTGGTACGAAATATTTCCTTGTAGTTAGCTTTGCGTATGTTCACCAGATGGGTGATGGATAGAGCTATCGCCCGTCTGAGGTGTGCCGTAGTTGACGTTTTCGCTCATTGTATACTGTCTCAGTGAACTCGCACGAAGCACAATGTCTCTCGCAGTTGATGTGCGATGAGTTTATCCGTTTCTCTCATTTTTAACGGGGGTTCGACGAAATACACCGGGCAGTGGTGGGTGCATATTTGGTGTGCATTCCATCGAGGGAATTCCGAATGCTCGACTGGCCGTGGCCATTACCCGTCCCGTGCAAACTGAAATGGACTGCCGTGGACGAGGTGATCCATGATATCGATGGATTGATGGCATATCAAGACGATGAACCAACTTTTAAACCAGCTAGGGAAGAACACTACAGTAGGATGCAAAAGCCGCCGAAAAGGTTTGTGGAAAGAAGTGTATTGATCAAATTCACCAAGCGCACATTCGGCATCACCGAGGTAAATTTCCTCGGTTTCATTTTCAGTGCCCGCGGATGCCAACCCGGTCCAGATCGTGTCAAACCCCCGACGGGTGACTAATCAACAAAAATTCAGGCTCACTCTATCGGTTTGTGAATGCCTGCTATACTAATCTAGGTTTATTTTGAACTTTGCAACAAGAACCCAACCACTTTTTCTGATTCGGTCGTCCAGTTTGTGGCTGAGGGACTAACAGTGTGAAAAGGTACTACGCGGTCTTATTCAAAATATCGTTGACCGACCGATACCAGCCTCAGTTGCGCATTCTAAACAGACCATTTTGTTCACTGGCTAGTCCACAGTGGGGATAGGAGCAGCCCTGGAACATAGTGGACGTCCAGTTTTCTGCATCTCGCGTCCCCTAAGTGCTGCTGATAAGGTTGATATCGGAGAAGCAAGGAAACGCTAGCCATTTTTTGGACGGTAAGCTGACTGCACAAGTACTTGTTTAACTGAAGTTTGCTGTTGCCGCCGAACGCCAAGCTCCTCAGTTCCTTTATAATCCAAAAATGTCCACCGCCAAGACAATGGCTGATGGGATTCAGAGATTAGGCATTGTCCCGGCAGCCTATAACTTTGAAATCTTCCATTGACCCGGCAAGAAAATTCAGCAGGCGGACTATCGGCCTCCATACTCATGAGTTGCAGCGGCGGACTAGTGCCACTTTACTTTCCCTGTTGTGCCCGTGTCTAGGGAAGAATTAAGCAAGCAGACGAAACAATGTCAATCATCTATGGTTTCGGCTGTCAGGTAAGCATGGCAGTCCGGGGTGAAGCGGAAGTTCCCTCGGTTGTCCGTGCTGAGAGAAGAATTCAGTAACCAACCCGAGAGCTCCTTTCGTCGGAGTGATCAGTTGATCACAACACCTCCGTTGCTGAAGTCTTTTTTGAACAAACTGCATAGAGGCAGCTTAGATGTGGCCAAAATAAAGTCGCTGACCCGACAGAAGTGTCCGTGGCCGGAATTGGAAGCGGATGTTGGCACCACAGCAAAGTACCGTGAAGCTGGTCTCCACGAAGTTCAGTCGAGAACAAACACTTTGGACCCGTGGCTCGAAAGCTACGTTACATGGCACAGAGTCGATGTGGACTTGAACAGGTATCACGCCCTTGTATAGGTCGACTCCTACTATGGATAGATGGAAGTGTTTTTGACGAGTTCACCAAACACCTCGTTCATAATCCAGGTATTGCGGAAGAGCTTCAGCCGAGAGGAAATCACTCAGGTTCTGGCCTCCTATAATGGATCGCAATTCTGTGCGGTGGAGCTGAAATGCTGGCTTGACAGGATCGGATGTCGGCCTTTGTGTGAGGCGCCACGCCACCTGTGTTCTAAAGGTGGAGCGGAAAAGTGCAACAAAGTCAGCCAATCCGAGAGCATTGCCAAACTGAGAAGCTGTCCTCGATGATCTCTCGTTGTAGTACCAAAATACCGTATACGCAACCACCAAGACGAGTCCAGCCGTTCTGTTCAAGTCCAGAAAACTGCGGTGACCACCAGTTATTCTTGATTCAGTGACGCCATGTACTTCCATGGGGGCCAACTCCGACCAACTAGCAGAATCACAACCGGAAAACTTGTTCGAACTACGGTCGAGATTACGGACCTGGATGATGCACTGGTGCATCGGCACCACCCCATCTAAATCCATTTCAAGGTGGCCACCGAAGATGTAACCGACCACACGGATGATACGACCAAAGATCCAGGCGCCGGACATGTTGATGACAGCAACCCACCTGTTCTGCTCACTGAGACGATTGCCGCCGCGGCCGAGCCGCTGCCACCACCTCCAAGTCGAAGATCATTGCGACAAGTGAGCCAAATTGGGGAGATGCCGTTGAAAGTGGGAGTTTGTGGTTATTCAGCAGCCCTCGCGAGAGATGTGACCAGGCAAAGCTCCGTAGCCTAGCACGCTCACGGGCGCTAGTCAATCGAGATGGCCTCGGACAGGTTCGAAAAAAGCCCTGTGCAGTTTTTCATCTCCCGGTCTACCAATTGTCTCCTTTGATTTAACGTTCATAGAAAACAAGTTCAGCCCCCCCCCCCGTTTAGTTGTGAGACAGTCTATCTACCAGCACCATCATTTCTACGGCCTAGCACGTCCTTCTGGAAGCCTGGTGATATGACCGCGATAATACAACCGCTGCATGTACCTAGAACTATGGAGACAAAGCTGGGTCAGCACCGTTCACCATGCTCGCAACCATCTGACCCCCTAGCCACTACCAACGGCTACTGCCCTCCCTCAAAACAGTTACCAGTTCATCGAACCAATTCACGAACCCCCCTACTCCAAAGCCAGTTGCGGAGTTAGAGCGGGCTTTGGGGACTATGGTCCGACTACAGACATCTCGCCTGGACAGCATTTGATTAGCAATCCTCTACTCCTTATAAGCCTACAAACCCCCTACACATTACAGCCCCGGTCAAATCTGCCAACGCCAAGTCAACTCCGGACAATGTACGACTCGTCCTAACATTACTTAGACCCGCTCTCACATGGGCAAATCCTCTAAATCTCTACAACAATGGTGCTGTCAATAATGGCCCCGGTTATTGGGCAAATTCCGCCGCCGTTTGCGTCTCAGCTTCAACAACTCAGCACATCAACAGGGCCGATCGCCTACTCCTCACCTCTACCCTCGTTTGGAAATCTGTACCCCGTATCGAGGCTGTTGAAGGACCACAGCGCTATGGAATCCCACATCATTGCCCCACCTTAGACAAAGAGAAAAGCTAATAACCCAAAGATCCTGTCTACTCCTTCCCTGAAACCCGGCCCAGGTGGTCTCCCACCGGCCCTTTTCCGTCTTGGCGACTGTAATCTTCCTTTGTTGTTATTTAATGTACACACAACCTGCATGCTTCACAGCTTCCTATCCCCTAAATGCAAAACTTTTGCCTCCACTCCGTGCTTTAAAAAGGGCACACAACACGACCTGGATAACTTTCCGCCCATTAACCACACCCCACTTGCCAGCAAAGTCGTGGGAAGAAGTGTCAAAAAAACGTTGTTCAGTATCTCTTACCCAATAACTTACTGAACCCTGGTCAGCATGGTTTTCTGAACTCATCTGGGCCTCCCTAATGTCCTATCGTCTGCAGCTGACGCCGGTAGCTCTGAAATTGTCTCGTGCATTGACATTTTCGAGGGTTTTGTTCGTGTTCCCAGTATACACCTGATAGCGAAAGTCCGATCCTTTGGTAAAACGGACCCTGTCCTTCCCATATTTGTCCTTTTGTCTCTCACAAATCACAAGCTGTGTTGGTCGACAACTACTTATCCTCTACCAAACCTATTACAAGCGGCGTCATCCAAGGCGGTTTCTCCCCTGATTCTCGCCACAACAAGACCCATCTAGCGTTTTTACATCCCACTCCCTATAACCCAAATCCTACCTTATTCTCACTACGCATCCACCGGTGCTCCTTCTGAAGTTTCTGTCGCACTGTGCCTCCATTTATTTGTTTTTCTCCCATAGAAGCGCAGTGTCGCTCCCCCGGTCCATCGACCCCATATCTACAATATACTTCCCCGCACAACCTGGCATTTTGAACCAAGCAACAATCAAGTACCCAACGTATCATGTGGGTTGCACCTGTGTGTAATAACGGGTCGTGGAAAATCCCCCTTTTAACCCTCGCGATTCAGTGTTTTTCCTGACACCACTCATTTGCCTACAGTATTGACTTGTCTTTACGAACTGGTTGCTTCTGTGGACCGATTGTTGTTTGTTCGCGCACAGAGCGCTACTTTGGTACATCCTTGTTCAGGACCTGCGTAACGCACGTGCTGTTTGCTCACACGCTGCTATTCGGTTTTTCGTTGTTGAGTCCTTGTGATCGTATTATTGAGGTTTGTATTTTTTGATGTCATTGTTCATGTAATAATCTAGTATCGTAGAATACCACAGATAGTCGTCTTTTGATTTCGGGATCCTTTGCGTATTTGGCTACGCATTGCTCAAACGTTCGTTACGATATTCAATAGATCGATTTGAAACGAGGAAAAACACGCAAAATGCCAAGGAAAGGATCGAAACCATTGGAAGCCAGCCAGGAAGTAACACGGCAAGTCTCTGGGGCGGTTTTGGGTAGATTTGGTTTTCTAGTTAATGTTAGATCGCCTATTTCTGTCAGTGCTAGTTCATGTAATGATGAGAGCAATATGGATCGTAAGGATTTAGATTTTTACAGGCTGAGAATACTAGACCTAGAACAACAGTTACTATCGGCTAGACTACAGGCACAGAAAGCAGAAAAGAAGTGTACACAGAAAGAGCGAGAGCACGAGACCAGCGACTACGACACTCTCGATAGATCAGGGCGCAATAAGATGGGGAACCCCATGCCGGTCGCCGACTACAAACCACCATCGATCGATTTGCCTAGAGTGGAACTAACGGTTTTCGAAGGGTGAGCTGATCAATACTGCAAGTTTGTCAAGCAGTTCGAGACTTTCGTCGAAAATAAAGTAACCGACCCCGGACAAATGCTCCTCTACCTGACTCACTACTGTCGAGGCCGAGCAAGAGAAGCTATCGACGGGTGTACCGTGCTCTACCCGGAAAGAGGCTACACAAGAGCAAGGAAGATTCTAAGGGACTTGTTTGTCCAACCGTTCAAAGTAGCCCGCAACCTAATAGAGGGCGTGATGGTAGAGGCAAAGAGATCCAAGGGAGACGTCTACACAATGGCCGATCTGATGATTAAGATGCAAAACTGCCCAATGGCCCCCGACCGTTTAGGTTACAGGGCTGACCTAGATGCCATGCAAACTTTGGAAAACATAGTCCGTCACCTTTCCCCTGAACTACAGGGTCGGTGGGCAGAAAAAGCAGAACGGATAAGCCGAAGCGACAGGGAAGCCAACTTTGAAGACCTGACCGAATACTTGGACAGGCAAACCAAGATAGCCGACAGCAGGTTCGGCCGACTCATCCGGGATAGCAACCGGGCAAACAAGCCCAGTACTAGTCAGGCTCAAACCCCTGCACGGGAACATCCAAAATATCAGCCTTGGACCAATGCACATGCCATTTCACGCAATGCTACTGCGTAACCCATTGCAGATCCTGTGTTACTAGCCATGGACTACCAGAATGCCCCAAGTTTGGCAACGCCACAATAGACGAACGGTGGGGAATGGCGAGGATTGCAGGAGCGTGTTTTATTTGTCTCAACACCGCGCACCGGGCAGCAACCTGTGGGACAAAAAACCGATGCGGTTACGAGGGCTGCACGGGCAGACACCATCGGCTGCTGCTTCAGGCGAGAGTAACCTTACCCGAGACGGGCACCAAGCCCAGTGTTATTTGTTCAACATCGCTGTCTGCCAGCAAACCGGTGCTTTTAGGCGTAGTTGCCGTGGGAGTAGTGACCCCAACAGGAGTGGCCAAAGCGTTGGCCTTCATAGATGGTGGCTCGGACACCACGCTAGTAAGGAAGGAGTTCGCAGAGAGATATGGGATCAGAGGGAATCAATCCCCATAAGCAGTAAGCACAGTGAGTGGCATCGAAGTCATCCGGTAGACCAAACTGCACCTACAACTCGCTTCCTTGGTCGGCAACGATAGAGCACAAACTCTAGAAGCATTCACCATGAAGGACCTGCCGATGAGAGCACCTCAGTCAGTGCAATCGGTTCTGACTCAGTGGCCGCATCTCGACGGGATTACGATCGAGGAGTGGCAGAGTAACGAAAATGATCTGCTGATCGGCTCTGACATAACGGAAGCGCATTGGGTCCTAGATCAAAGGATAGGAATCGGCAAAGCACTCTATGCAGTAAGCACCATATTCGGTGGGACTTTATATATTAGTACAGACGGCAGATGCGGCAAACAAATCCAAATCAACTACACTTCGGTGAAAACGGTGAACATGGAACAGGCATTCCAACACCTATATAACGTCGAATTTGCCGACCTGGCCATGGATAGAGGTGCCCCATCACGATAAGATAGGTTGGCTTTGGAAATGGTAGCCGAGAACGTCAATTATGCAAAAGGTCGATTCGAGGTTACTGTTCTGTGGAGACCCGACCTGAAACCTTTGCCAAACGGCCGAGAAATGGCTCTGAAAAGATAAGGCTTCCTCAAAACCAGGCTCCTCCGGGGAACCACAATTAAAGATAGAATTCACGCGAGCCATGAAACATAACATCGACTTGGGTTACATGGAAAGAGTAGATGAAGCGGTTGCCAGCGCAAATTTGAGGTGGTACCTACCCCATCACCCGGTCGTGAACCCAAAGAAACCGGGGAAGGTCAGAGTGGTTTTCGACTGTGCCGCGAAAAGTCAGGGTGTGTCACTGAACGACCATATACTATAGGGCCCAGACTGGACAACACCGCTGGTCGAGATTTTATGTCGATTCCGGCCAGGAAACGTAGCCGTCTCTGCGGACATACGTGAAATATTTCTACAAGTGAAGATGCCCGTTGAAGATGGGGACGCCTTCCGTCTTCTCTGGTGGCCTGAGAACGACACGAATCGCGCACCTGAAGAGTACAGGCTGACCGTTCACCCCTTTGGGACGGTATCATCCCCCTTACGTGTTAATTTTGCCCTCCGTGAAACCCTCAAGCGTTTCGGCGGCACCAGCAGCTCGTTGGGAAGAGCAATAGACCAATTCTACGTGGGCGATTTTCTGCGTTCCTTCGACGATCTAAATACTGCTGTTCTCCATATGACCGAACTGATCGCCAGTCAAATGCCGGGGGATTCAACCTCACTAAACGGACTTCGAACAGCCAAGAGGTGCTCAGTTTTATACCGAAGTCCGAGAAAATGGAGTGTACGAGAGAGCTTTTGGGATCCTCTTCACAAACGGAGTGCAAGCTTAGTCTTCAGTGGTAACCCAGAGGGGACGAGTTCATTTTAACTCTAGACCTACCCAAACGACCAGTCGCACGGGGAGGAATCCTATCATCAGTCTCAAGCCTATATGATCCCCTAGGTTCCGTTTCGCCATGGCTGTTACCGGAAAAGTGCTTGCTGCAATCGCTGTGCCAAATGGGGATGGGTTGGGACGAACCTGTTCAGGATGACGACGATAAGCGATGGCGCGACTGGCTGCACGGCCTGGATCAACTTGATGAGACCAAAATACACAGGTTCTTGACAAGAATCAAGAGCACAAACGATGCCCAACTCCACTTATTTTTTGATGCATCAGAAAAAGGCTACGGGATAGTTGCTCACGGCTGCTGGGTGGGCGCAAATGGTGGGTGGCACAGCCAGATACTATTCGCAAAAGCGAGATTGGCTCCACTGAAAACTTTGCCCATTCCAAGGCTGGAACTGACGGCAGCAGTACTGGCCGTGAAAGCCGCGAGGCTGATTAGGAGATGCTTCGACCGGATAGACTGGGAATTAAAATTTGGACGGACTCAGCCGGGATAATACATTACATAAACAACATTGTCACTCGTTTTAACACTTTCGTGGACAACAGACTCACCACAATCCACGAGTCGACTAAAACCGATCAATAGCGCTATGGAAAATCCGCCAGTAAGCCGGCCGACTTCTGCTCAAGAGGCCTGGAAACACTAGAGAGGTTGCGGATGTGGACAATGGGACCGGACTTCCTAGCTGCAGCTGAAGAGATGTGGCCAACGCTAATAATACCCAAGGCTGATGATGGTGATATCGAGACTGAAAGACTGATTCTGGCTATAAACTTCACGGGAAGAGTAGGCCTGATAGAGAAACTGTGCCAATTCCCCAACTGGACAAAAATGTTAAGAGCCGCGGTCCGGTGGACACGGTACAAAGCACTCTTATTGATTATGAAAGACGCAACGGCCACAGAACACATTAAATGTTGGGACCATACTACCGGGTGAGCTGAATCAAGCCAAACTCGAAGTTTTACGCCTACTACAACTAGACGCTTTCCCGTCCGAGACCCGCGAGCTAGCCAGGACAAACGATAACACCAAAGGAAACAGGCTGTCGCACAATAGTATCCGAGCACTAAACCCCATGCGAATCAACGGACCCACGAGAGTTGGAGGGCGGCTGACGAATTCAAGCCTACAGTACGAAACAAAACACCCCATAATAATCCCGGTGACCACCATACAACGAGATGCCTGACGGATCATATACATCGGGAAGAGGGACACACAGGCTTGAGTCACTTATTGAACAATATACGCCGACGATTTTGGGTGACAAAAGGACCAGCGACGGCCAAGCGAGTCATAGGCAACTGCACTACTTTTCGTCGCCGGAGGGCGGTGGCAGGCCAACAAATGATGGCCCCTCTTCCAGCCGTAAGAGTCCAACCAGGATGGTGCCCGTTCGTGGAAATTGGCGTCGACTGCTTTGGCGCGTTACTCGTACGACATCAGAGGAGCACCCAGAAGAGGTACGGCCGCCTGATAACATGCATACAATCCAGAGCAGTCCATCTTGAAGTAGTGCATAATATGATCACCGATTCATTCCTAATGGCCCTTCAAAGGTTCATCGTGAGGCGGAGCGTCCCCAAGAATATATACTCCGACAATGGCTCGAACTTCGTTGTGGCTCATGAGGAGTTAGAGGAATGGTGGAGCCGCTTGGACACAGCCAAAATACAAAACAATACCGTAACACTTCAACCCACCTTATGCCAGTGGCGTTTGGGAAGGGCTGATACGATCGACTAGGAAAATACTCACAGCCCTGACCTCACAACAAGCCCTCAAGGACGAGACGCTGACTACTTCACCAACAGAAGTAAAACGCATATTGAACAACAGACCCCTGGTGCCGATCGTCCCAGACCCGGAAGGCGAACCGGCTGCCACCCCCAAAGACCTACTATAACTCCGGTCAAACGCAGGAGTAACCACACCGAACACCCTGCGTGGAAAGTACGTTGTTGGATGGAAACAAGTTGACCACTTAATACAGGCTTTCTGAAAAAGTTGGACGAGGGAGTACTTACCGACACTGCAGCTTCGGCAAAAGTGGATCTCCAAACGGAGGTCGTTCAGACGTGGCGAAGTGGTCATCCTCGTAAAGAGCCACTTACGTAAAGGCGATTGGCCGGTTGGAGTGACCAAGGATTTTCGTACAGAAATCGATGGCCTCGTGCGCACGGTGGTGGTGAGGACGAACAAAGGAGACGTATTGCGAGATATCTGTAAGATATGTCTGCTTGAAGGTGACGGTGACGCGAGCGAGGCCGACGCTACCGACCACCCATGCCTGCTGATACCAGATGAAGCTGAATTCATTTGTCTAACCCTCATGTATTCTCTTGTAAAACCCAACCCCCCACAACACCTTTGAAGTATATCTGTGTCTAATTTCATACAGCATTTACGATGTACTATGGAGCCAGTTGTCCAAACCTTAGCTCACCACACGATACGACACTGCATGTAGAAGTAACGGGGCTTAGGTCACGCACACACGCCTACGTTCTACTCGCTTTTGCCACAGTCTTTTGTTGACATTGCAGAAAGTCCTCCTTTGACGTGTAGTCATACCTGTGATTCAATTGTACACCCCGGCAAGTACACATACACACTCACTCAAGCACATACATCCAGGACAGGACGGCCTTTCACAAGGACGGCATCTATGTGCCCCCTTCACGTCCGCCATCGGTCATTTGGTCTTGTGGAAGATGCAGACTGGCCTCAAGTCTATGTAGCCATTGGGTTAGGTGCGACCAGTAGTAGAACGTTGACGACGAGCATTAGGCGCGCACTGACAGCAAGGCCTAGGTGGGTAGAAAGAATCAGTACATTTATACCGAACCTTTGACTCTGCTAAGGAAACAGGGGGATTTTGGGGGGCGGCGGAATAACGGGTCGTGGAAAATCCCCCTTTTAACCCTCGCGATTCAGTGTTTTTCCTGACACCACTCATTTGCCTACAGTATTGACTTGTCTTTACGAACTGGTTGCTTCTGTGGACCGATTGTTGTTTGTTCGCGCACAGAGCGCTACTTTGGTACATCCTTGTTCAGGACCTGCGTAACGCACGTGCTGTTTGCTCACACGCTGCTATTCGGTTTTTCGTTGTTGAGTCCTTGTGATCGTATTATTGAGGTTTGTATTTTTTGATGTCATTGTTCATGTAATAATCTAGTATCGTAGAATACCACAGATAGTCGTCTTTTGATTTCGGGATCCTTTGCGTATTTGGCTACGCGCTGCTCAAAAGTTCCTTACACTGTGCGATCCACACAGCAAAATTTCTACTATCTCACTATTCCTCATCGTCCCAAGTCTCATAATCCCGACTATATATAAAGCGGGTCATGCAGCTCACTTCCTATACCGCATTGTGGCATAGGTCTCACCTAGATTTTTGCTTACATAGCATCCAGGTACACTCCTGGTCTGCTCAGACCTTTGGCTTGTCTATGTCTAGTTGACCGAATTCCTGCTACCTCTTTACCTCCGTCATACATTTTTACTTACCATGCCACCCGGGTCCCCAACCAGTGCTCGGAAAGTCCGTGTCGCTAAGCTTGGCAAATCCAAACAAAACTTAACCCCTCCGAAAAACCAGTCCGTGCTCTTTCGCCCTCGTTAACGTCGACGGCGAAGCTTCTAATAGTCCTTTTGGCCTTAAGCAGAGTTTCGTCGAACATGGAAACAAGGTCGAGCTGATTGATGAAATCCTTTCAAATTTTTCACCTCTGGCTACTCTTCTTGTTCCTGTAGCTGCTACATCACCCAAGAACCTGGCTTCGGTGGGACACCTCCTCGAATTTGTGTCTACCGAAATGTACTACCGCATTACCAACTCCAAGAATGCAATGGATTTTATTGTTCCAAACTACTTACCGCTTTCCTTAGTAAAACACAACATACTCAGTTCGTGCAATACGGCTCACTATAGATGCCATTGCAGGAGGCCACGTAAAAAGTCCCAGCGACATAGTTGCCCCCTGCTGTTCCAATTCATGGACGACCTAACAACTAGAGAATTCATTGGCAACAAGTCGACAATTGCTGCCATTTCTCCGTATAAGGACATCAAGATATTCCCTGATAAAACCCCCCTCCAACGGGAAACACTTCGCTCGCTGAGAAGCGGCTTTGCCTTGCCCATGCAGACTGACCCCACTGGAACCGACATGAAGGTTACCCGATACCCCGCTAGCAAGAAGTCAAATGCCAGCCCGGCGCCTCACCCTGCCTACCTGCAAGCTGTCAACCTAGATATGTCTAACTCCCCACCCCCGGTTTCGCTTCCACACAAAAGCCCCCTTCTACCGTCTGCCCCAGTAGCTTCATACTCCAGTAGCTCTCGCTCCCCGACCACAGGCCCCAAGCAGCGCTCCACTTCAGTATTAAAACCGCGCTACCCCATCACAGCCTCAGAGCCAAGACAAGACCCTGGTACAATCATCAGCCCTCGCCGTACTACTTCCAATCCGTCCTCCGAGCCGTTGACAATTGTTGTCAACGGCCGCACTCGCTCTGACTTCTCTACCAACTACCCACCAGCTGCTAGCTCAGCAGTGACACTTCGTTTCTATCCTCATAGGTGCCGCTCCAATCCTCCCATGAGCCTACCTGGTACTTCTACCAGGTCCGCACTTGTTCAACTAATCACCCAAACCATTAGCTCCCACTCTCAATCGGCATCTGCCTATAGCGTACCCTCGGACCCTCCAGGTGGAAAACTTCGGGCCACCGTTCAGATCTATCTAACGCCATCTTCCCTTTAAATAGGAGTGACCTTCAAATCCTTGCCAGTTCCGCTCACCCTTCCATTGCTTGGCACCCCCTTTCACTGTCTTTCCCTCTCTCTGGTCGAAAGAGTCATACCAACCCTCCATACTGTAGCCCCAGCATGCCTCCGCTGTTCCCCTCTGCTCCCTTCCACCAACGCTCATCTAACCCTAAAGTACCACGTACGTACCCTAGCAGATACTCCAGGTTCGTACCCGTGTCCCGCCTCCTCGCTCCACCTCCCCACTTACTGGCTCCCATGCCCCTCATGAGTCTCCAAACCTTTCCAAATTTCGCCATTCCCTTTCCGTCCCCCACCCTACACTACTTCTCAGTTACTCTCCCACATACCCCCACCCCCACAGCGAACTACCGGCCTTATACTGACTCTGCCCAACAGGTAGGTTACTTGCAGTCAACATCTCGTTTCTTCCCGGCCGTTGCCCTCCGCACCCGTGGCCATATAGCTAGTCGCCCTGTGGACCATATCGATAAACTTTCACAGACCTAAGTCACTGATCACTCCCCACTCGATGTCATGTCCCTTAGCACCTTACTCCCTGCACTCCCTCCTGTCCCCCCGGCTTCGACAGGTATTTTTAACCTCTCACTTTGCCATATCGTGCCCCCTCTCCCTGTACCACGTGACATACCTCCGGCACATACCAGCGATCTGTTGCACGCCCACGGTATTGATCACCCGCAGCAACCGGCGGCACTTCATTCTAATGTTTTGCTTACTTTCTGTCCCCCATCCAATATAGCCTGCTCTCCCACTTCTATTGACGCTCTGCCCCCACTGAGACCCAAATCCTATCGCCAGAGCGATCCCAATAGTCGTGCACCTGACATCCATGCTTTGCGCAAACCGACAATGAACTCATTCCTACTAGTTCTTATTGCCGCTCGATCAATAATTAGAAAAATGTCGCATCTGCGATCACAGGCATCTACCTGAAATGCTGACATTATACTAGTAATTGAATCCTGGATGTCAGATGATGCCTCGCTTGACCTTGTTCGCATAGCTGGGTATCAATGCTTCTTAAACACCCAAAAGTCCAGGCTTAAAGGGGGCTGTTTAGCCCTTGTCAAATGCACTATCCACGCTAGTGTTATCGACCACCCCTCTCTTCTCCTTATTGAGGATTCGTTATGGCTATCTTTTCACGCCTTCGGCCAGAACCTCCACCTTGGCTGCATCTACTTCCCCCCAGATCTGGAGCCTGCAAGAATTGACTCTGCCGTGGATGTCTTTAACGCTGCCCCTGACCATCCTGGCAGTGCAAAAATTATTTCAGTTGACTTTATACTTCCTTCAGTCTGCTGGTCCTCTTATACTAGCTATCCTGCCCTCTCAACCTTCATTTCCTGTGTCTGTCTTGGTGGATGGACCCAACATGTATCCTGCCCTACTAAGGGAGCAACATCTTGGACCTGGTATACTCCATTGATGTTCCTGATATGGCCACCCAGATTACTGACCACTTCGCTGGCACTGACCATAGTACTGTCAGGTGCAAGTACAGCTGCTTCAGCTGTCCTCATTCGACGCAATCCTCTCCCCTGTTCCGACTTCCTACCGTTCCTGTAACTGGCTCCCAAAGCCAATGATAATCCTTTCCCCTAACTGGGACACATTTTTTTCTCTCCTCCGATCCCTCTCTGTTGTGAGCCCTCTCTACTCCAACCTCCTACACTGCCTAAGTACCGCCAACCCATGTGCCGAACCACGCCCCAGGTCCAGCAGCTCACACCTGCCAATTTAAGAGCGTAAGCTGACTAAGCTGCAACTTACCCCCGCTAGATCACACGACTATACAATTCTCCTGCGCATAAACCAGCTACAACTAAAGCTGCGTTGCATGGCCGATTCACATCTGAGAAGGAGGAGGCCATCGCCCTAGCACAACCCAACAAAACTGGCTACCTGTCCAACCTGCTTGGTAAAAGGCCCAATCACTCCAACCATATCTCGCCCAAATTCCTCGTCTGTGGCTAATCTACCGCTAATACACCAGCATCTACCTCTGATGCCTTCATTGGGCATTTTTCTGCCTCCCTTATAAACTGTCTTGGTATTATTCCTCCTACAATCCATCCCTGCACCTCTGCCTCTCGGTCGTTGATTCTCTTCACCTATCCAGAAATTGAAAAATCAGTCTTCTCTATTAAACCTCCCCAATACCGGGCCCAGATGATCTCCCACCGGCCCTTCTCCGTTTTGGTGGTCCCGACCTACCTTTACTGTTACTTGATATATACTTCACCTCCATGCTTCACAGTTTAGTCCCACCTCAATGGAAAACCTCTGTTATAATTTCGAGCTTCAAAAAGGGTGCACCACAAGACCCAGATAACCATCGGCCGACCAACCACACACCAGTAGTCTGCAAAGTCTTGGAGAGAATCACCAAAGAACACATAGTTCAGTACCTCTTGCCCAACATCCTGCTGAGCCCTGGTCAGCATGGTTTCTTAAACTCCCGTTCCTGCTCTTCCTGCCAACTAGACTTTCTCAATATCCCATCGTAGGCTGCCAACGCCGGCAACTCTGTAATCGTCCTTTACCTCGACAAGTTTAGGGCTTTTGGCCGTGTTCACCGTATGCATCTGTTAGCCAAAATACGGTCTCCTGGTATTACTCATCCTCCCCTTGCCTGGCTATCCCCTTATCTCTCTCTCACAAACCACAAGCTGTGCTCGTTGACGGCCACTTACCATCCGCCAAAACAATTACTGGCGGCGTCATCCAAGGCAGTGTCCTAGGCCCATTACTATTCCTTATTTTTATCAATGACGTTTTCCCTTCTATTCGGCACGGCACCTCTCTCTTCTTTGCCGACCGTATTAAAATAGTATGCTCCTTCCTCCCTAATGACCTGTCCGTGTCTCTGAGCAACATACCGTTCTCCAAACTTAATGCGTCTCGTGGTTCATGAAATCCTCTTTGGAGAAAAGCCTCCTCCTACCTTACAGGTGCACTGTACCACCAGGACAAATTCATCTGGACTGCCTGCCCATCCCCGTACACCCCATGGTTACCGATCTTGGCGTAAGCTATCCTTGTTCCTTCAACTTCTTAGAGCATACGTCGTTCCAAATCTCCAAAGCCAAGCGAACCCTAGGCCTGATCCATCGGAGCTTCTTAGTACCAGCCAGTCGCCTTTCCACGTATCTCTCACATGTGAGACCGCTCCTAAAATATTGTCCCATTACCTCCAGCCTCTGGCCACGTTCCTATATCGTATCTCTTGAGAACTTTCAGCGTACTTGCACCAAAAGGCTGTTGGGCGTATCCATAGCCCTAACATACCGCGAGAGCTATGAGCCTCCACAGATTGAGCCTCTGTGGATTCGTCGAATGAGGCTCAACCTGGTTTTTCTCTTTAAAGTAATCCATAACCAGGCCTACACCTCTCATCCCATCTTATTCGCTGCCCCTGCTCCTACCCCCTCCCCCCCCCGACATTGTGCCGTCTCTCTCCCTGTCCCCCATTCTAATCTCAGTCTGAAGTCCCAATTCTTTCTGTCAACCTATTCCAAAATCTGGAATGAGCTGTCCATTAGCTTACACAGTGCCTCCTCTCTGTTCGCTTTTAGGCTCGCGCTTGTGTTATACTTAACAGTTCCCAATGCTATACTGCTCACCAGTGAGCTCATCTCCACCGACCTGGCCTTTGATAGAGGCCCCACAGTGTAACTCTGCTACCACTGCGCCACAGGCCACTAGGTACACCCCACGCCCGACACTCCCTCTCTCTCTAGTGCCACGAACTAAGGCTATCGCCCTAACTGATCCATAGAAAACCCACGACCTGCCTTCATAAGATAACCCTGTTGCTCATTCACGTCCATTTCTTATCTATCACTTTTACTTTTTTCTCCTCAGTATCCGTTGCTCCTCAGCTGGAGCACACCCAGACTGCGCCTCGCTATCCCCTTTCCCTTTCCAGTGATCCTCGATGGCGGCCAGCCATTTCGGGCACTGTACTTACCATCCCCCTGGCGGGCGCTCCTGAATAATGCTGCTACAAAGTCAACTACCACTCGCCGTTTCCGTTAACTTCCCTGTCCATGGTCTTACCTCTTGACCAGTTGATCCTGAATCATGCATCCTTATCGTGGTGGCTTTGCCCCTGTGTAGTTATCAATGACCACTCGTGCCACTCCCAACGGTGCGAGGCGCGGTCAGACCCACCGCTATGGCCGGCGCACATCAGGCGCGCAGGCCGTCTGCAACAATGTGCAGGCGCAATTAGACTGGTGGATCACACCCCCTGTGTTCACTTCACGAAGTGTTTTTCAGTTTGGGTGCCCAGCGCACGGCCAGTCCCACCCACTAGCACCGGTTGTGGATCGCACGCTCTAACTTTTCTCGGACTACCGAATCCAATGCTGTCAGTTGAAAATTGCATGCTCCTCATCCTTTTTCCGCCGCAGTTTATTTACCTATATATTCTTTTATCTGTTACCACTTTCCTTTTTTGTCGCTCTACCATGGTATGCACACCCACACATTTTGTCCTTCCTCCTATCGCCTTTCGCTATATCACCTCTCATTGCATGGAGTTCCTGTCTTTCTAGCCACTCTTCTCTGCTGATCCTCGCCAATATATCTCTTTCCACCTGCCGTCATTGTTGGCTTCTATTCTATATGCACTTGGTATTACCCTCTGCTCAGAACGCTCATTGATTACATTCCTATATCCCACCGCCTGTTGTTTTGCTAAATCCCTCCTTGTTCTCCCTCCTCAAGCACAATGTCATTAAGCACCAGTCACACCCGAACCCATGACCAATCCGCATATAAGAACCCTCAGCTCCAAAGTTTGCGTCTTGTACAGTCGCATCTATCATCTAATCACCGCCACCATATTTTCCTTTCTTGGCTTCGCGATTCCTCTGTGGTTCTTTCCATTAGGCAGTGTCCTGATCAGCATCCACCTGCTTAATTCACCTTTCGATTGTCTGCTGGCACGCAGCTCTCCAGATGCATCGCCTCAACTCGGTCACGCATTCATTTCTTGAGCCTTTTGTTCGATAACTGGTTCACTTATCTTGGGGCTTCCTTCTTCCTTCTCCACCTCCTTCGTGTTTCATCTGCTGGTAATTTATCTAATTGTTCATGTCTTACTTATGTCTCCTTGGTCATTGTTTTCATCCCTTAATCCGTTTATTGCTTGCTACAGGCATTTTCTGTGTTCCTTTCAGTTTGGCTTGCTTCCCCATGTTCCACCAATTGTAAAGACAACGTTACATCATGATGTTCTTTTACAGTTCCAAACCATTTAATCTGTCATTACCCGATTCCTCTGGTCCGTCACTACATGTCGCATCTGCATTGATCAAATAGTTGAACCCATTTTTTACCTGCTCTCTTCCATCCTACCCTCCATCTTCACTCTTGAATGAACTGCTCCTCACGGTCGCCATTCCTTCGGTGCTTCTGCATTCCTTTTTTCTCTCTGTTGGGCGGTTTTGTCCACCTGTCATGAAGACAATTCATCACGATATTTCGAAGATAATTCTACAACAATTTGATCTGACCTTGCCTACCCCTCTCAATGAGTGATAATTTCTTTTTAGGACCCCATTGTTACTGCTCCTGCTCCTCTTATATATATATATATATATATATATATATATATACTTGCGCACATATGTATGTGCACGCCCCCTGCATTTTGCAGTTCCTCACCGGCCTTTTCTCTTGCTATCATTCCGCCGACCGCCATGATAGGCATTCATCAATCATACATCTGTGCCTCACATCTACCGTATCCAATCCCCCTAGATCGATTTTGTCATCTGATCCACCCTCCACGTCTTGTGTTGCTAGCTCCCTGTTTTACGATGAGTGTTGTGCCTTGTCCGCCGACCGTCCACTGCAGAGTACCAAAGCTTCATTGATATCTAATGCACTGCAGTGCACCTCATTTTTTTCTCCATCGTCTCTTGCTACTGCAGCTTCTTATACCGATTTCTAGCCTTTCTCACGTATATCAGTCGGCCTCCAGAAGTCTCTACCCGGACCAGTCATACTCCCCGTCTGACCTTGACTTTCAAACTCACCCAAAGTCTATTTAAATCCGCCCTTGAGTTCATTTACACCCCTACAATCTCGAGGATGTGCATACACCTATCCTAATTTCATCCTGTTTTACTCCCCCTTCTGAGTCTATTTCTCCCACATTTTCTTGCAAATTTCCACATTTTCATGAATTAAACCTGTCCATTCCATCACCTGTATCAACAAGATCGTGCACATGGCATGCTTCGGGAGTCTCCGAAATAAACCAATAATATTATTATTCCCCGCTTATATCAACGAAACTTCCTCTTTTATTTGCCACGGTACCCTATTCCCCTTTGCCGATGATATAAAAATAGCTTAATGCTTCCTCTCCCATGACCAACACACGACCCTTTGCAATATATTGAGGGACTTCTCCCCTCTCCAAATCTGGTGCATCTTGTGGTTCATGAAATTCTGTGCAGAGAAGAGCCTCCTCTTAGCGTACAAATGCTCAGCCCGGTCACATTGAACTGGACGGCCTTCGTATATCCATATAATCCCCCCCACTATTGGGCATGGTGTACTTCACTTCTGTTCCTTTACCTTCTAGGAACAGGTATCGTTCCAAGTCGCTGAAGCTAAGCGAGCCCCAGACCAGACACACTGATTCTTTTTAATGCCCGTCAGTCGCCTCTCCACGTATCTCTTACAAGCAAGGCCACCCCTAGAATACTGTCCGGTTGCCTCCAGCTACTGGCCGCCTCCTTCTACTATATCTCCCAAGAATGTTCAGCATATCTTCACCGAAAAGCTCTTGGGCACATCCGTAACCCTAAAATACCACTAAATCTGTGAGCTCCTTTACACTGAGCCTCCGTGGATTCGTCGCCCGAGGCTCTAGTCTTTCTCCTCAAGCCAGTCCACAACCAAGTCCACACTTCCTATCATATCTCATTAGCTGCTCCTTGCTCCTTGCTTCTTCGCCCCCCCCCCAACAGTGCGCCTTCTCTCCCTGCCTCATAAACTTACCTCTATCTGAGGCCCCAATTCCTCCTGTCATCCTAATCCAAAATCTGGAATAAGCCCTTCGCTACACGCAGTGCCTCTTCGCTGCGTGCTTTAGAGCCTGCACTTCTCATCTACTTAACTGCTCCAAATGCTATATAGCTAACCAATCTATAGGCCCTGATGATCTGGCCTCTGAAAGGAGTTTCATACTATAACCTCTCCACCTCCAAGCCCCAATCCAATACCTATATTCCGTGCCTAACTATTTCCATCTTCTCAGCGCCACTAACCATGATCATCGCCAGCCCTGATCCGCAGTGGACTTATCTCCTTCTTTCGACACCATAACTCTACCCCGAACCCACATCGCCTGTGTACCCATCCTGGCTTTACTTGTCTCTTCCTTTCTTTCGTTATTAAGCTGACCATATCACAATACCCTACTGCCTTTGCTCACGCCAATACAGCAGATTTTAACCATGTACACCTCCTACTGTTTACGAATATAACAAGGGGACCCACCACATCGATCAGCCCTTGTTTCGCCTTCTTTATTTTTTTCACTTTTCCTCTACCCTCTAACCGTTTATCCTCAGCTGTGGTATATCCAGACTGTTCTCTTATCTTATTTCTCCTTCCAGTGATCCCCTATGACAACCAATCGCTTCGTGCGCCGTACTGCTCACCTTTTTGGCGGATGCACCTGGTCATTATTGCTATATGATCATCTACCGACAACCGTCCCTGTTGACCCTGCTGTTCAGGGTCCCACTGCCTGGCCAATCAATCATGCGTCATATGCCTTTATCGTGGCCATTCTACCCAAGTGTATAACCGTCAATAAACACTCGTCCAATCCCAGCGGTTCGGAAAATGGAAAGGTCCATCGCTTTGGCCGGAGCACATTTGGCGTGCAGGTCGCCTGCAATGATGTGCGGGCGCAACTAAGTTCGTGGATCGCACCCTCAGTCACCAAAAACGGTTGCCAGATTATGTGTCCAGTACACGGCCAGTCCCATCCACCAGCGTCGTTTGCGGATTATGAATCATCACTTTTGAGCTCTTATTACTGCTGCTAAAATTTCATTCGCTCTGTGGTCTCCAACAGCTGCTTTACTTTCGTCGTGCTCGCTCCCAACATAGTCATACTATCCTACATTTCCATGCCCGGTAGGGTTTTTTATTTCATTGATGTACTAAATAGAGTGTAGCTTTCATCTCCACTCACCACCCCCTCTTTCCCTTGGCACACTACGATTGTCTGTGCAAACATTCACCAAACTTGGCAAGTACCCCAATGCCCACTCTCCTTGCTTTTCACTTCTAATAACTCTCCTGTCCCTTACGTGAATTTGCCCATTCCGCATGTCAGAACTTGCTGCTACTACTTATTTACTGGCTCATTGATTGTCACCGTTCGTTTCCGCACCACTATCACCAAACTATTTTTCATCGCTAAAATACATTCTGCAGTCTTCAAGCAGCCAGAAAAGTGATTACTGATTATTTGTTTTATCCGTCGGTCCAACTGTTCGCCTACACAGTGTCCTTTCACTGCTTCATCCCGGCCTTGTCAAGCACATTAACTCCTCCACATTTTACTGCTTAGATATATTCATCATGCCGCTCCGCCGTTTCCATTATCCCAAGACACCTCTAGAAATGTTCATTATAATTTATTTACTTGCCGTCCACCCACTATAACATCATCTTTACACGTTATTCCCCCATGGAATCACTTTTCAAAGCACTCCAAATAGATTTTTCACCCCGCCATCACCTTTATTTTGACGTCGATATGACATTATCCGTCTGTTATACAATAAAAATCCAGCCGAATGCTTACCTGTTCGTCGCCGGTTTCATCATTGTGACAACCTCCTTTCCCCCCGGGATGTGGCTTTCGTTTGACTCGTTTATTATAAAGATAACTCCTTAGGTAACCGGTAAGCATATTCTACCACCATCTCAAAAACCTGAATTATTTCACGTTGTAGCTGTTGTTACACGCCATCCTTCTCTGCTACATGTCATGCAGCTTTATTCGCCTGCCATGGTTTTGCAGTACACCGAACCTAATGTTCATTAGTTGCTGAGCACCTGCTTGTCATCCACTCTAGCACCCCTTCTGCGAACTATCTACCTTTGTAGTAGCCGTAACAAAGCGCACCCCAAGTTGTTTCGTCTTCCATTTTACAACGATGTTCCCAGGCAAACCCAACACAGGCGGATGATTAGCTTCATGCAAACTGTTTCCCCCGGCCTTTCCTTAATCATCACTTTGATGGTCTACTTATACCTCCAGAGACGTCACTCTTTCGCTATGCAGCTGGCGCTACCAGCAATCAACCACCATTTTCTACTGGCATGTCTGCCGACTCTTTTATTTTATTTCAAGTCCGATATCCCGTTCCCGTTTTTCTTATCAGGCTAACTGGTTCAGTAGCTGTCTCTTCACCCCTATAGAGTGATCCGCCTATGAAAACGGTCACAAGATCACTTGTCTACCCTCTACTCCTTTATAGCCTTTGCAGGTTATTCGCCGTTGCATCCGCCATAAAACTCACCCCACACCGGTTTGCCGCCATAATTCACATTTTTGTTGATACATCGTGACAAATCTATAGAGATGTGAATAATTAGCCGATCCCTCGCCGGCTCTCCTATGGCTATTCCTTCCATTCCAGCTCTTGAAATTTTCCCATCCGCCTATCAGATTTGTCGTTCTCTTTCCCTGTGCCTAACTCCGTCGGCATCTAGCAATCAAAGTTTTACCGCCACGATCGCCTTAGATTTGTTGAATTTTGTCTATGAGTATCCATTCTTTTAAATTGTTGAGTTTTAATCGTTATGCTTTTTGCACCTTGAAGCGGGCAAATGACTCTTCGAATTCCTCTTGGTGGGCTCTTCCTGTTGAAGCAACTTAACAGAAACCCTTGGGTTATGCCAGAATTTCCAATTCTGTGATCATTTCTAGCATTGTTCATTCATATACTCCTCCATTTCAACAAACTCCAGCCGCCATCAGCCGACTGGGCTACTTGACCTTGACCTTCAACTTTGCTGGCCACTATTAGCTTTTTGGACCACGTTAACGCTCTTTCCAATACCCTGTGCACACAAATTTGGCGCCCTTCCAAAAAACCCGATGCTGACAACGCTCGAATCATCTGGTCATGCAATCTATAACTCTTCTTGATCATCCGAAATATACCGTCGTAGTAAATTATCATTGTCATTATCAGTATCAGCTTCACTATCAATGACTGACCTGCTGTTTCAGAGCCTGAGTCCTCTTTCTACTTTCGTTCGCGAAGTAGTGGTTGCGAGCAACTTCAATACGTCCTGTCAGTTCAGTTCACTGGGATTACAAAAATGGCCAAACAATAAATTTTTCAGTACAGCTCTATTACGGAATGCAGCTGATGTGGTAGATACTAGGGTGATGCAGAAATGATTGTCAGACGGTTACTGGCATTCACTAAAAAAACAAGATTTGTGCAGCAGACAGGCAGAAAAAATTGCCCAAAAGTAATCGAGGGAAAGCTGACGAAGATGACAGCATCGATGATCAATGAAAAGGAAAGTGAATAACAGGGATGGGTAAAATTATCATTCAACAGATGAGAATACGCAACTGACGGATGCAGGGTGGAATCCGGACAATGGAGAATTAGATACCAAGCTGCATGGGGTGCCAGGGAGGTACAAAGTCTTGGAATAGAGAAAAAGGGCAAAAACATTTCGCCTAAGCCCAGGCCGAATAGTTCTGCTGCGGTGGTGAATACATATTTTATCGAGTCTCATGAGGCTTTCTGCTTCAGTATTGTTCCCTAAAGGGGAGGAGGAAAACGACACTGGGGCCTAGACTGGAGTTTGGGTGTTCTTTCGTCCTATCAACCGTGATATGTTGTATCAAAGAGGAAGCTACTAATTCTGAACCACTCACTATTGCAATGAATGCCCCTCAAATGGTAGCTTGTTGCCCGGATTAGGGCATCAGCCAAGTAAGACTAAATCCCCCTCGGTGTCCAGGAAATGACCACTAGGGGACTTTTTGGCAGCTTGTATTGTCCAGTATGTATGAAAAGTTCCGAACTAAAACTTTCTAGGGGAGAGGATGCTAAGTGCACCCTGGCAAGATTCTGGGATTTTAGAGCAATTTGAGGGTTTTGCTGGTTGACTACACAGTCCACGTGAAGGATGAGCATAAGACTGCAGCAGGCTTGCTGCGAAGACCAAAAACACAGAGTTTCTTGCTATTTCTTATGTGTATCTCCGTTTTCGGCGTTTATTACCTCTCAGTGATGGTCGACTTTGCGGACGGAGACAACCACTGCCAGCATTGTTCAAAAGTGTGCTACTGAGATAACCATGCCATCCTGAAAGTCAGGAGTTTCGTAGCAAATCCATTAATCAATCAAACGCGGATGCTTGTGTGTTCTCCCGCAGCCTGCGGTCACTTGATTGGATTCACGCTCACCGAAGCACGAGTTAACACAGCAGTGAAGCCCTAGAGGTGGCGCTCAGAAGGCACACATGTTAGCAGAGCTAGAAAATGACTCCAGCTATTAGAGAGAGGCTGGTAGGAGGACAGTTTTCGAAGACTGCCAATGGTCACGGTTCTGTCGCTCGGTGGATTTTAAACTCACATTGAGGCATTCACTAACGTTACACTAAAGCCGGTGTGAAGAATCGGGGCAGCAGATATTGCCATGCGCAACAATCAAATACCTATTTATACTGGGGGCCTGGTTTGTAGGACATGCGATGAGAAAGCTCTGCGCCTAGGAGGCGAAAACTTTCAACGAAGGTTATCTGAGAGGAGGTGTGTATCTGGCAGTGCAGGCGTTTGTACTATATGGGTTCAACATTAGAAGGCATAGCCACAGCGCGTCAATCTGAAGAAATTTACATTCATGGTTTTATGTGCGTGTATGATGGTGCACTTATCAGTCGATGGATAGAGAGCATTTGGAAATTTCTACGGGGATGATAGTGTCGGGAAGTGACATTTTGTGAAGGATGAGGGCGTAGTGCTCAAGAAAGCGTCCAGCAACGGCAGTGAAAGTGAAGAAGTGACTCTCACTGGGTTTGGGACATCGAAATAAAAGACCGGTATGTGTTTGGTTTTAGCTATTCGGCAAGAAGCCTGTTTGGAGAAATTTAGCTTCACAAGTGAGGAATCTCTGGATCTCAGAGGGACTAACAGAAATGGGGAGGCCAGTGATAGCGAGAGAGCCAGACTGAAGACGGCACCTATAAGGTAGCACGGTACACTTTGCAAAAACAAATCTTTGCCAGGTGGAGCATTAGCCACTGAGGGAATTTAGATCGTCTAGCGTGGTCTCCGAGGTGATGGACAGATTTCTGGCGCCATACTCACAGGGATTTAGTGCCATGGTCAAAGAGAAAAGCGGTGCCGCGGAGAATCATGAAGAACATACCACTGGTATGCATAAGAAGTAGTGACAGTATCACCAATAGTTTAACTCCGGAAAGCCGGAGGCGTGGCCGATACAAACCAAACAGTACAAATCACAAAATGTTCTGATATAAATTGGTGATGTAGGTGGTCGTGGAAAGGTGTATGCACACCAGGGTGTATGGTGGGTAGATGACTGGACTGGATGATAAGTACAAATCGGGCTCCAGGCAATCTTGGAAGTCAGGGTCACATGACGGCCGGGACGAGTGGCGGTTGCAGAAAGGAGGATGTTAAACGATAGAAACAAAAAAAGCAATGAAACAGCTGGGGTAACCGAAGGAGAACAAAGGGCAAATTTTTGCACAAAAATTGACTAAATTAATGGTGCGGATGACGCACTGGAAATGAAAGCACATCAGAAGGGAGGCAGTGAGACTGTAGAGAAGGAAGTGACGAAAGGTTAGCCGGAAAACGCATTTCCAATAGATTAGCAACATGTTCACTGTAAAGTGAGCTATCAGCGGAGAAATCGAACTGGAGAGTAAAATGAACTGGGGTGCAAGAATACATAAATTGAGAATCATGTATCAACAAGATGGGTGAGAGCGTCAAACAGTTCAAGAAGTCTCGCTCCGTTGATCAGCCTTCGTATGACACATAACATTGTCTCATTTCAGTGAACTTTTCGACCGAAACTCCAATAGCTTGTTCCATTGCGTTAAATGTCCGTCACAAGTGGGGCCCTTACGGTTGCCTCCAGCGTTGATCGCTGGGCTTGCGCTTTGCTGTGGATGTCTTTGGTAACTACATCTTTCGCTTCTAGCTTGTGGCTGTTTTTTTTGGCTGCTGCCTTTGATTTTTGTTCAATTTTGGAGCATAAGGGCTCATAAAGAACACTGCTGGGGTTTGGTTATTGTGAAATTGTTCAATGGTTGTGTATGGCGGGGCAGCAATACGGAATCGACTTCGTTTGGAATCGTGTTGAAACCGATGGCTGCGCGTCACTTAAACGTCCTGTTTGTTGAAATTTACAACGGTAAAGATCAGAAAATCCGGATGGGGGTAGATCGGTAGGTTTATTACGGGAAAGGATCATGACGTCATTCTCTTTGACAAGCGGAACGCGGAGAATCAACAGAGAAAGAGCGGGGGCACATATCAATCCGGAGAGCGCAAGCGCTGACGTTTCAGGGGCAGTATATAAAGGAGAGCTCGTGAAAGAGATCATCAAATAAGGCAGGAAAGAGGGTACCGATTTATTCGTTCCAGTGCTGGAGTATCATATGATGAAGGCCGAAGAATAAACGGGGCACCGAATTAGTTTAACCTGTAAGGTCCCTACACACTACCCCCCCCCCAGTTTCCCTGAAAAGCGTGTTCTCTGGCCCCTTCTGCTACGTGAATCACATTCATGCTACTCGAATGCTCGCCACTGCAAAAATACATGAACTGGAAAGGTATTCTCTACCATGGAGAGCGAGAAGTTGATTGGGAGGGAGAGATCAGAGGGCATTTGAGAGCGTGTGCAGGAAAAAAGGTCAAAAGGCCAAAGCCGTCGAATCTAGCCGCTTGGGTTCCCTCCTAGAAGTCCAGTGGAGTTGAGCTTTGACTGTGGAGAGGACCCTGAGGTGTTTATATCCCGGGAACTCTGTGTGTCGTCCCCTGCATTGAAGGAGTGACTCCAGACGACTGATACTGAGTCCGACGTCTGCACCTTCAAAGTCCATTCAAAAACGTGCCCAATGGCTTTTTCCAGCTCCATAATGACCATTCATCTTGTTGTGCAGCCAGTGTTTATCTCCTTGGAAGTGCCAGGCGTCAGTGACGAAGCGGATGTAGCTAACGTGATTCTGTATTTACCTGACAGGATGAAGCTCATTGAGGAGAAGTCGCGTCTTGGGGAACCAACAAATTTTCGAGCAGAATAACAAACTCAAAAGACATTCGGTTCTGCTGTAGCTCGTAGAAGAGCCAGGAAGACGGATAATGATAAGTAGGGTTTAGCTGGTAACAGCAAGACTTTGAAAGTCTTCAATCCGTGTAAGAGCAACGGGTAGCCAGGTGAACGAAACCCAAAAAACAAGATTTGTCCGAATATTCTACTATGCCAGGTTAGCAAAATATGAATTCATAAAATATACAAACCTCAATTTTGCGGCCAAAACTAATACCAGAAGAGAATTATAGTTCAGCCACGTTCAACAACAAAAGCGATGACCATTAATAGGTCCCACGGTCACGTCAGACTGACTCACGGTCAAGTAAAATTGTGAGATAAGCAAGTGCGTTCAAAATGTGGTGAAAACACGTGCTGTTAAATTTGCCACCATCAATGGAGAATCCATCTTACCGGGGAGTGGGTACGTACGAAAAGTACTTCATGAGGACTTTCCGTGCGCGAATGACACTGCGTGATAGACAAACTTCTGTGAAGTACACGTGACAAGGCGACAGGGACGGAATTATGTCTCAGAGACGTAGCGCACGTCAGCAGTAAACTGAAAGGCAAGCTTTAATGACCATTCTCGCGTGATGAGTGCCGATTGAAAGCTGTTTTTGGTGCTTATCAAAGGCTTGTGACCTGTTGACTTCAAGTACGAACGACCTCTAGGTTTGTGTCGCAAATGGTGCACGCTTAAGTATGAGGATTATAATTTTCTTACTAAGCGTGCTGCCTCCCAAGCCTGCAGGCTATAGGTAAATATAGAAAAGACAAAACAACCGAGAGTTGCCCACAAACTGTTACCGCCAGAACTCAGAAAGCTTATTAAATGGTGACAGTAGGACGAAAAAGCTATGAACAACATGCAGTTCGAAGAGAATTTATTAAGCGACGTACGAAGAATAGGAGCTACAGCAGAATATTCGACAACGAAGCAACACGACCAAAAATACCAAATCAAACTTTAATGGGCGAACAGAATGGAAACTTCCGTGACTTTTATATCACGTCAGGCTCAGCAACTGTGAGTTTGGTCAAACCTTCCCATGCTTTTTTCTCATCCTACTCGTTTATTAGCCCTCCCCGCTACAAGCGGACCACCTGTCGGCCGCAGTGTTAATTTGCATAAAGCTGGCACGATTAATACAACCTTGCCTCTTACGACCCATGAGATGGAGAACAAGGTAAACAGTGAGGAATTATTGGAGTGTATTTTGAGAGCGTGCGTGTAGCTTGCACGTGCAAAGTTCCAGTGGCCACCGTGCTTAAAGGCAAGGGTTCAGATGAAGAACAACATACTTTAGGTGATGTAGAAAACTGGATTCACAATGCAAATATGTGACGGGGCACAGAGAAGAAAAGAATGCAAGTGGCAGAGTCTGGCTGTTGGAGCTGTGGAGCTTCATGCGTGTGGGCAACTGCGCCGATGGAGAGAGCCAAAAGGTTCTAGACAAAACTCTGGCTGACAGAAGGCTCTAGAGTGGTTGACTGGGCTGAGCACAAAATAGACGGTGCGGGTGCCGATGCACAGCGATAATAAATGTGGCCGTGAAGAATGGAAAGGCGGCAGGGGTGAGTTCTGACATGACAAGCATGTTTACGGATGGGATTGGTTGGTATTAGCGTGTTTCATCAGGAAAGAAGGGAAGGCAGGGCGCACCAAGTAGTTTGGTGGCGAGAATATGGGAACACAACCACTGAGCTGTGGAGTAAAGGGTAGTAGCTCCGTAATGGAGACATGGTTAGAACAGCGTGAGTTATTATGATAGTATTATTATTATTAACAACAATTTCACATTCCGAATGGGCCAAAGTTTTGCTACAATGCATGGTCGGATGATCTGGGCGACATCAGCATAGGAGTTTGCAAGGTAGTAGAGCGTGCGTACACAGGGGGTTGAAGGAGGTTGTTGACGTGGGCCAGAGTGAAGAAAATGCCCGGCAAATTTGAAGGTCAAGGTCAAGTTGTAAATTCGGCTTAAGGCTGACAAAACTGGTTGACAAGAGGGAGTACCTACATGGAGAATACCGTAGGCAAACACAACAATCAGGAATTCGAGCGAAATCGAAGGATTTTTTCTAGGCTTTTCTAAAAAGAAGAGTTTAATAAAGGAGGTCCGAAGAATCATTTGCGCTCTGATGTGTACAAATGTACATAGATGGGAAAATGAAAGATGTGCAATACTAGATTTTTAGAAATGAACTGCGATGATTTAGTCGGCCATGTGATGGCAGAACTTGATGGCGAGGTGCCAACGAATGCAATCACAAGAGCAGTGCATAAAAGAACCAAGTGTGGGAGAGTGCGATTTCAAGGGCAGGCGATGGAAGAAATAGCCGGAGGGGATCAGGTAAGCTTTGCGCGGATTAGTCACATTGATGCAGACATGTCGCGAAGTAACAACACGAAGACAGAATATTGGTTATGAATCTATGTGTAATGTGATTGCGGAGGCGGGTAGCATGCAGGGGTGGTAATGGAGTGGAGACTAGATGACTGTCCGGGTGAACATTCTGAATAAAGGAAAAAAGCACGACGTTGGCGTCGCGTAGAGAACAGCTGTCAAAAAGAGAATCAATAGCATTTCAAACAAAATGGGTGGGTCAGCATGCCGTTGAATTACGAAGAAGGTGGAATTAATCTGTCCGCGACCCGCTTTATTGAAAGCGGTATAGCGATGACAGCTTGGGCGTGCGATCCGCGCTCTGTGCTGCTAGAACTGGTTGATCGTTTCCTGATCACCCAACTTGAAGATAGCGTGTGACGTGAACACAGGTCGATCTATCAGCCAAATTGCGCTAGCACTTCGTTGCAGACGACCTACACTGCCGTCGAGCTTCGACCAAAGCGGTGGATCCGACCGTGCTCCGCACCCTTGGGATGAGTACATGTGAGTAGTTGGTTTACATGTGGGGCATACTGTAGAGGACGAAATTTTGGTAACCCAGACATCGGCCAGATAAGGAAGGATCCGTGGGGGCAGAAACAACTGGACCAGTGGCCAGGTGACGAGAGTATAACCAGATGACAGCCATGATAGAAGCTGACAGAGAAACCAAGACAACAGAGCGTAGTAGGAGGTTTCAAAAACAAAGGCTGACAACTGAAAACGGGAACATGAGGGGAAACGCAGTCTGGGAAGCTTTCAGCCAGAGAATAAGGGTTATCAGCGGTAGCAGTGCAAGGAACCTGTGAATTTTATCGCGAAATTTATTCAGGGAAGTAAGATATGAACCTGGTTAGAAGAACGGGGAACCAAGCAACAGGCAAAGGTCAAATAAAGTAGGGCTTTCAAGAAGGTCGTTCAACGGGAAAGAGATCCACGGGGGGAGAAACGAACCTCGGCTACTCTGAGATTCCTTCGAAAGCAGGGACGAAAACATGAGGGAGTGATCACGGTGGTAAGTGTAAGATAAGGAAGAGAGAAGCCCCTTTCAAAGGCCTAATCAATCGCCATGAATTCACTGGCTAACAGCAGAGCACTAAGGACAGTCTAGTAGGTCAGAAGTTGGCGGCTGAAACATGCAATGAAGAGACCTCACGTGTACTGAGAGAAAGCTTTTTGGAAATCCCATAATACGCAAACAGAAAGAATCGGGGCCCTAATTCAACATTGGATAACCGCGCTTGAGAAGATAAGGAGCTTTGTCGAAGGGGGTAGAAGCAGGGGCAGTGAAAAAAATCGTTGAAAATGCACTCGTGAAGTTAGATTATCTTGAAAAGCGACTGGATCTCGCCTTAAACGGCGAACCCACGGAAGCTCATGGAGTAGGTGATAAAAGCTTTTGCGGTAAGGTGAGGATGGGGCTACACCCAGAGGTTTCTGATGAGAGAAAGCTAGACATTCTCCATGGCCATAATAGAGAAGCTTGGCCGACTGGTGTATTTCGGTTTGCAATACCCAAACGGTGGCCTTACTTGAAAGTGATGCGTGGGTTGACGGCTGTTGGGTAGGACGAGGTGTCGATGGATCGGACGTGGGATTTGCCTGGCTCTGGCATTCCGGAAAAAGGCTTGTTCTGGGAGGTTAGAATGGTGGGCATAATGTATCCCGAGTTATTCAACAACGAGCTTGGTGGAGAAGGAATGGCCTGTTGTGGCGGCTGACCCACCGTGGGTCTTCGGAGATTACAGCTGTCGAAGTTTCTCTATATAGTTTTCCATATGTGGCTTTTTCTCCATCCATTTCTTTCTCTAATTTTGTTTATGTTCAGCAATTCACTACTGTTTTGTAAATCGCTTTCGCTTCTTGTCTGGTAAAGCTCCGATGGGCTTTTAGCTTCCTAGCGGTTTTTTCGCTTGCGGTCTGAGGCAGACTACGCCCAAGTACGATTGTGTGGTTTATGCGCTGTCTTACTACGGTATATTTCAGGTGCCGCATGATCCGTGGTTCGAAATAATCTCGTGATTCTTTCGATAACCCTGTGGACTGAGTTTTGTGTACAGCTGGGCAAAATCAATCAGGGACCGTCTAGTTCGGTGTCACGAAATCGATTGAGTAAACTATACTGTAAAAGAGAGTCTCGTTTAAGCGACCGCAACGTGGCCGTCTATGGTAGTTTGACCAAGAGGTAGGGTGAGTTTGAAAGTCGGAAGGAAACGCTTGTCCACTGGTTTGCGAGAGTAGCTCTCGGCGACGAAAGCATTTTCTGAGCTTTCGCCGATCAGTGGCCGTGACTTTTATGCGGCGAGGTTTTTCCAGTCGATGATAAAACGGAACAGCTCCAAAATGATGGTCCACTTCGTTAAAATGCCTTAAAATCAGTTTACTGACTTCGTGATGTGTACGCAGGATGATAGGCTACGTGTCCTTCAGACCAGGCACCCCGGAACCATGGCCACCCAATTAACTAAGTTCTCCCTGGGTAGTAGGTATTAGGGCCTCCATAACCTTAGGTAACTACGGTGGGTTTAATTTTAAATAATTCGAATTCTCTTCAGAATATAGATGATTGACTAGTCTGGTCACCGTGGGAGGAGTGTCTAGTAGATCTTCCACTCTCAAAAGTGCCAAAAGGGTTAGTGTATTACGGTCCAAACTTCACAACCAAAATGAAACCTACGCCCCTTTGAGCTCAGTTACTTCCGGCTCGAATATCGTTCAGGACGGATAATGCGATACGAGGTTTCTGCCAAAAAGACAGAGATTTTGATAATATTAGTAGAAGGAATTTCTTTCTTTTCTTGCGCTTTTTCTGGCAATGAAAACGTATTTTCACATGTTTAGCCGACCACCTTTGCAGTGGTTTGAAAACTCGAACCGTGAATTCAGAGCAAACATCCGCTTCGGCTCACTGATTGCGACTCTAGAGACATCCACCTCTGGACTCTGGTTGGACAGCACTTCACCGTAGATCTGACTTGCAGTTTCTGATGAGTCAAATTCCGTGGCTAATGGTTGTAAACAGTAATGTGTCACTATGTATATGCTGCAGGGAAGTGGTGAAACCCGCCGAAAATTTATACTATCAGTGTAGAGGAGTTCAGGAAACCTCGTTCCATGCTTTAGCATCCATATTACAAACGACATTTATCATTCGTATGAACTATCTTTGCTGGAATTCCGATTGTTTGTTTTATTTCTCTATATCTTTGTCAAAAACCGGACTCCTACCGTTGCCTCGAGCGAGAGTCTCCCAGCTTGAATTTCGTTGCAATTGTATGTAGTAATCTCATCTTCAGTATCTAACCTTTTGCTGTAACTCAGCTGCAGTTGTTGATTTGTTGTCCAATTTGGAGCGAAAGAGCCCAGAAGGAACACCATTGAGGTTTGATTATTGTAAAATTGGTTAATTTGTTGTTTATAGCACCGTAGCTATCGGGAATGGAATTTGCTTTGAATGGTGTCGAAATTGGCTGCTACGCGTCGCTCAACCGTTCCGGTGGCTGGACTTTACAATCAGTGTGGATTTTTAGCTCATCGGTGTTGTCAAGCCAGAAGGCATCCTTTTCCGGAGCATACTGCTCCACTCTTTTGCCAACCTAGTGGCATCATCCATGATTTCAACAGAAACCAGCAATCATCGACTTGAATGTCGTCAGGAGAGGCACTAACCATCCTAACTGGGTACGCATGGCCATGGTCAGTGGTTGTACTCCTTAGCTCAAAGCCGGCGCAAAAAGCGGATGACATGGCCGTAAATGGATGCACTTTCTTTTATTTAACCTGCGGTGGTTTATCCAAAAAGCCTCACTCCCAAAATGGGAAGCTTATTGCCGAGCAGCCAAGAACTGGCGCTTGAGCCCGTAAAATCATTTTTGTTATATCTGCGGACAACGCTGGGCAAAACTTCGGAAGCGCATTAGCACTCCTAAGATACTATCAATCCAGTTCTGCCCACCTGAAAATTTCCCGTTCACGGGCGTTTATTTATATTGTGCCGTGCCAATAAATGCCACTCCCATGTTGTCAGGTTTGTTAGAACTTGCCACGAAATGATGGGGCTGGAACATTCTTTTCGTTTTTACGGCTTCTGATAACATATCCTCCGGATATACACTGAGTTGGTGACTTTCCGTGAGTTGTTTATGTTTCTGAGCCACCTCTGCACTGGACTCGAGACGCGTTGCTAAAGGCGCAAGGTACAGCTTGACCAACAAGCCATTACACAACGGCCCGGCATCAGTTTCCCCACGGTAAACCCCTTTCTTATCGTCCATTAACTAGCGGTGTGCTTTTCTTTGTGATGTGTCTAACTCATTAATCCTTGAAATGGTCCCCACTTTTTCATTGAGCCCCTCCTTATTGTACCCAAACTCGAACCTATTTTGAATCTTTTGAGTGACGCCAACTAATCTCACACATTTGACTTCTGTGTTGGTCAGAGCAGCTTTTGAAACGGGTCTTCCTCAACCCAAAAACAAAGAGTGATTTAACCGTAAATGGTCGTCTTCTTGTGTCTGTTCTCCGATGGGCACTACAGTGGGCATCACCCACGTCACAAACCACTAAAACTGCAACTAGTTTATGGGGAGCAGTCTTGAAGCTGAACCCTCAAACTGTGGCCGGCAGGTGGAAGCGTTCACCTCGTCATTCTTGACGTATGTCACCGAGAGGCTGCTGTCGACGTAAGCCCTACTGTTTCCCGCCACAGTCTCGCACTGAGGAGTCCACTGCTAGATAGACCCCACACGAAGTTTTCTTTATACTGCTTACAGTGAAAACAGCAATTTCCCTCTCGCGACCATCTAAACCGATGGCCTTTGCCACATTTAGGTCGATCACTGCCGCATCCGACCCACTATTTGAAAAGAAATGAACTTCAAGCTGACCTAACGGGCCGCTTGACCTCAACGGTACACAGCAGAGGCCACAGCCGTTTGCCATGGGGCTGCAGCCAACCCGTTTGGTCTGGTCGGATCTCGACGGGCTTACCTTTTCCAAGTAACAAGCTGACGTTACGAAGCCCACATCTAGGTTTGTCATAGCGACCCTCAGGTTGGCAGGAAACAGCTAAATGACCAACTTTCAAGCATAGAAGGCATCGTTTGTGGGTCCTTATGAAAAACGGGAATTCAGCGACTTCCATGAGGGAAAAGAGCCTGTAGTCAACGGAGTTGTGGTCGTTAGGCAAACCGGGCTCCGTTGGTTTTTACCATTTCCATCAACCATTAACGTGTTGGGGTGAGTCGTATTGTAACTACGAACGTGGTTTTCTTCTTGAAATTTATCACGCCTTCAGTGGTTTTCTTGTGCTAGCAGACCATAAGGATTGCTTCCAAATGAGACCATTCGCTCCACAAACGACAGCAAATCCCTAAACTGGGATTCATTCCCAGCCCTGGTAATGCTTTCTGCAGCGTCCGCCCATTCAGTCCATAGACCTTCAAGTGATCTATCAGCTATTTTTTCGAAGCCGTTTGCGAAATTTTGTCCATCTGCTTTACTCTGTTCAGTCTTAGTGGCCAAACAGACCTTCTATCTTTCAGCTAGATCATTGAGACCTCCAGCATCTCAAAGACCAAATAAGGACCCATCATATAGACCCCTACCTCAGCTTCAAAGGCGCAGCGAGTTTGACCAAGTTTTTGTTTGAGGACATTCACCTCTTCTTTAGATCTCTCTTCTCTGGGCAAACAAAAACAAAACTTGATTGATTATTTAGCATGATCTCTACAATAATACAGTAGATGAGAAGGTTTCTGCACACCATCAGTAAGTATTTCAACTATGTTACCCTCAGAATAGCGAACCAGCTTGTGGAGTTTTGATAACTGTAAAATGTAGGTAACTTTATTCTCTGATAGGGTCACTCCAATGATCGGAGACCTCAATAAAGGCCGTTCCATGCACAGCTTCTGCTGATGGGAGGCTAGTTTATGGGTCATGTGGTTCGCATATTTCAGGTTCCTGTTGACAGGGGGAGTTATTTGAGCACGGTCTAAGCCCTTCTTATGTCATCACCATTACCTGCACTACCTGAACTCTCTCTCATTGGCAAATTTTGCTGCCACCAATCAGTGCCCCCCTCGGTTTTGCTTAATTCATCCTGATCATTCAGCCTGCCGCATCCTTTAACGTCATTTGTCCCACGAGCAACAGAGGGAGCCGTGCAAGTCGATGAGCCCCTCCTCTCAGCAGCACGCAAACTGTCAGGTAACCGTGTGGCCGCAGAAAGCAGTTGTCTAAAATTAGAACCGTTAACTTTCAAAATGGAAGGAATGTAAGACGCCGACCCTTATCGTGGAGGTTAACCTTTTACCCCTACCTGCAGTCAGTGCTTATTTCTTTGAGGACAGGGCAGCATGCGAAAGGTTCCTTTTAAAATAGATTTTCGCCTTGTCACCATCAGTTAAGGCTTACGCGGTGTTATCGCATTCGCAGCCAAAGTGTCGTAAAATGGGGGATGTGGATAACTGCATGTTCTTGGCCGCGGAGCAGAGTTTGAGTTGAATGTGATCGCTTCCCAGAATTTGCTCTTACTTGACTGATCTCTTTGGCCGACATGACTATGAAGCATTCGTAGTCAAGAACTCATTCGGCCAGAGTATTTGACAGAACTTGAAACGACCTGTGTGGAACTGGGAGTCATCAAATGAATTATTGAAACTTGCTGCGCAATTTTCAAAGTCTATAAATACATGAAACCAACCTTACTAATCGTCCCCTGGGCTAACCACCCCAAGAACCAGGGCAGAAGGGAGGACACCGTCGATGAGCAAGACTGTAATACGCCGGAGGAAGAGTTCTCCTTGGGGGTCACAAGTACACGATCTGCTAGGGGAGTAACAAAACTCGGAGAGCTGGGACTCAGTAAGTGTTTGAACAAGCATCGAGGCACACCGACGGAGATGGACTTGGCTACTTATCGGAGTGTGCTACGTGGTCACTTTCAATGCGCCAAAATCGGACAAAAATAGGCAGCGTGAAACAGCTGACCAGCTTGTGAGATGATCGGCAGCATATAGCATGAAAGAGGCAAAAATGCCCTTCGACGCTGCTTATGTTGGCCACATGGTCGGCAGCCACAATGAATTCAACAAACGGTATCACCCGAACTCGGTATAATGGAAAAGGCAATTAGCGCAGGACGAACCACTGACGGCAACTTAGACTAAAGCAGGCCAACCCAAGCAGATTTCACGCTGACGGCCTTAAGAGTTAGCAATGAATCTGTGACACCAGAAGAAGGAAAGTCAAATTTCTATCTGGTTTATGCTAACCTAACTGATTAGTCTACCGTGGTAAATTCTTGTTCAAATAAAACTGGGGCCCAGTGTGCTGTCCCTCTGGGCATTTCTGTAGTTTTCCCGCCCTAGTAGCCGTGGGCCTTGTCTGACTCGCTCCACCATTCGATCTAAATTTCCCAAAGCCTGATTAGACTCGTATCTAGGCTTGAGGAACCACGAGTAACCTCTCCTGAGGCTGTGCTTCTCGGAGTGAAAGTGGTGATTCTTTGCTCTAATGAATGATTTCGCCCAGTCTTCTGGAATGGCGTATGCAGTAAGACTGGCTTTGATCTGGCTTCAGTGGTGATACAGTAGAATACCAAGAAGTGTCTTCGTGTTCTATAAGGGTCTTGATGGCCTGTTTGGTGTGAGCTCACGGTGCATAGAACGGGGCAGAAGGATGTCCATAAGGTCTGACACCGGGCCCAAAGAACTGTAGGTAAATGAACGGCATGAAGGCTCCTCAAGCCTAAGGACATAAAAAAAACCGAGCCAGCTCAGCTTTCTGGGATGGCGTGACTTGGACCTGATGCCTCAGGCTGGCAGGTGAGCCAACGGTCATTCGTAGTGTGGGAGTGGAGAAGAGCCCAATGAATTCCGAGTCACGCAATGCCATCCAGAATCGGATTCAAAACAGTTTAGGAGTTTTCCAGACCTCACTCAGTGTCGGGCCACTCAAATTGAACTCCTGAGGTCTCAGATTGTTTCCATAACAGACGTAACTAAGATAATCCAAGCAAGCCCAGAAACAAGCCCGGGCCGAAGCAGAAACGTATTCATAAGGAGACTCAGGGAATCCTTTTGAAGGAGACAGGGCAAGGAGGTCAGCGTTTGTAACCACGGGTTACCTAACCAATAAGGCAAGTTCGTGCGTCATTGCTCACTTTTGTTAGGAGTATGGTACACCTAGAGGAATGGAAGCATGAATCTGGCGGTTAAGCGCCAGGGAAGCCTACCCTGTCGAAGTTCGGGAAGCCCAGATACTGGAGGGCTTTTCCCATAGCTGGGGACTGAAAAAGTACGAACTTCAATGAGGATATAGTGATGGAACTGGATAACCCATCACCCCTGGAGGTCACTATAGGCCTTCGGCACACAAAAGCTTTCACATCAACCTAACTGTTGAAGAAGAAGGGCATTACTACTCGTGACCTCCTATAGTGGGCCTTATCCCAATGGTTGCACGTATATCTCAGGTCACACAAAGCCGTCTGATGTTTGATAGAGCCTTTAAAACACAGCATTAAGCAGGACTGCCGATGAAACATAACTCGGAAGCTCGAAAGAAGCTAGAAACGTGGACAGTACTCTAGTGTAGAGCCCGATTGTAAATAAATGCACCACCACAGAGGACTAACGGGGAGAAGGGAGTACTAGCAGCAGTGCAGCGTGATATATGCTTTGTGGGCAATAACTGGGGGAACTGGTGGTCCAACCTAAGGGAAGTCACTGTGTGGTCATCAACAAAAGGTGACGAGAAAATGATAAATCAAGCACAGCATCCCCGAAGGATGAGCGTGTGCAAGGAGTCGTCCTTGCAAATGGAATAATGGGAGGCACAGCACAGTTATTTGTAGCACAACAGGACTCAAAGGAAGAGTATTAGGTGTGTGATGCTCAGTGTACAGACTTTGGCAGCTCTAACAAAAATTTCAAAGTAGGTGAGTGGCTGCGGTGTACATTTATAGAGGCCACCTCCGGTTCCGCTGGAATACTTACCAGCGTCAACTAGAAGCCAGTAAAGATGATGGTCTCTGGAGGTTTTGTTGTCCCCGACACAGACTTGCAATCGAACTGGTAGCCGGAGGGGTCTCTTGGCCAAGAATTGTCTGACCACAATGAGAGCAATGTACTGATACCAACATCTACCAGCATACTGGATGAATAGAGACATCACAAGAAGACGCTTTGTTGCCCCTGAGAGTGCTCAATCGGGGTAGAGCCAGAGGACCAGGTGGCATACACCCAATCACCGTGGATACGCTGGCCAGGAAGCTGGCAGGGTTCTTGGCTAAATCGTTCAATGAATCCCCCAGAAATAAGGAGCTACCTGCTAAATGTGCGAAGCGAAAAGTGCCTCAATTCATAAAAGTGGCGAAAGGATAGACGTGGCAAATTTCTGGCCTGCTAGCCTTTTTGGTAGTCTCAAATGCAAAGGAAAAAGTTACTTAGAGGTGAATAGGCCGGTTGCAAGTAAACATCGTGGCTTCAGAAGCTTGAAGTTTGAAGTTTTTAAGTAGAACACTGGCACGAGGTCGAAGTCCACCCGGTTGCGCACCTTGTGATTATCTGGCCACCTGAATCTCACCCGTGAGCCAGGAGATAGTTCATCGGATACAGGGCACGAAGAAAAAAAGAGAGAACTCAAAATACAAACCTTAACAGTATTTTGCATGTGGTATTGCTGACGAACTGGAAGATAGACCACTGGACAACGCGGAAGGTTTCAGGACACTAGTGTTGATTGCGTCTTGCGTCTCGAATTGCGGGTACTCTGGAGGGTAAACCGCCGGACAGTGGGAGAAGGCTCAACTTTTTGGTAGTCTGTTCAGCTTAGGAAGCAAGGAAGATTCAGCCACGGGAAGTCCGTCTACCATCAAATAGCGAGATTTTTGAACCGCGCACCGCGCGCGGCCTCTCAGCCCCAGCGGTCCCCCGAACTTTTTTGTCAAAGGAACCAGTAAACGGGATCGGTGGGCGAAGGTTGCAGCCTATTACCTTGACCTTCGCAGTCCTTGACAGTTTGAACCATGGTCTGTTTTCGCGCAAGCTATGGGTACCAACCGTTTCTACAAGGCTGCTGGACTTATTACAAGCCTAGCTAAGTGGCCGCCGGCTTTGCATAGAAGCTGAAGACGCCAAGTTTCTCACGACGACTGCGACCGCTTAGGTACCCCAAGGACCGTTCCTGGTTCAAGCGCTCTGCCTGGTGTGTGCGAATAACCTTCCCGAAGTTCCTCATTCACAGCGTTTTCTGTCCACAGACGTCGTGAAAATTCTCGATTCGAGTGGAAGAAGACAAATGCTATCCAAAAATGAAAAGTAGGCCTGGCCCAGCTTTGAACCTAGCTAAACTTACGAGGTCGTTGGCGTGGGGTCCGAACGTGCCCGTTGCCCAAAACCGTACAACTCTGAATCGATCAGTCAGACATCAGGAGTCGGGGGCTTAAAGATAGTTGTAACGAACTGCCCCAGTCCGTCGGTATAGCTTCAGTGGGTAATAAGGCGTGCACGGACAAGTACCTGCTTTGCAAAGCAATGACTTTACCTACCCGAGGTTCCTGCTATTCCTTTACAAGGCCCTAGTGTTGTCCCATTCTGCTCACGTAGTCCAGGTCTGGGTTAGCCACTTAGTGACACCCACATAATATATAGTGCTCGAACAAAGCTCGCAAGAGCGACCTACGGTGCAGGCAGACTTGAGTAGGAGGACGGGATGGAATGCCGGACTTGTACTTGTCGGAGAACAGAAGCGCAAGATGAGACTCTGTAGAAATAATAAATAAACTAAAACAGCCGTTCACTACAAATAAGCCGCTGTTTGTTCGTGAAGGAAAGTCCACTCTCCGAAGAGATGAAAGTAAGCTAGTTAGGTCGAGGGCTGACAAGAACATCAAAGCCCCCATGATTTCGTTCGTGGCAATGAAAGGTTTGAATGAACCACCTGCAGACTTAGTGGCAACGGGTAGTCTCTCCACCTTCAAAATAAATTGAACTTGGCATGGGCATGTTACTGCGAGTTGCCCGAGGGATAGTTGAAAGCTTCTAACACACACTTTAGTTTCGTATCATTGATCTTTCGCTCACACTGCCCTCAAACGTCCTGGTCCATATGACACAAAGATAAATACAAGATACTGGAGCATTTTAGCTCAGGCCTCTTGTGGGCGAATTAACTCAAGACTTCAAGACTGTACTTCTTATTGTACGAGATTTGACATCTGGCTGGCTAGACTTTTTCATGACGAGTGAAAGCTCTGGTTGACGGGGCCATGTACTGCCAAAAATGTCCTCCTGGTTCCCTCTTCGGCGGTCAACCTGAAATGCCTTAAGGTCTCGACGTAGTGCACCGGTACGAGGCTGGTGCCCAGTTGTTCCCTGTTCTTGAGGCACCTTTTCTCTAGCAGTCACTCTGCAGAAACCAAGAGAGCCGAACAGCTGGGGAAGACGACCAGGGGCAGCTGCAGAGGCCAATATCACAAATAAGATCCTGGAATGACCAGCATTAAAACATACATTTCGCTCAAAGGCAGACAGAGTGCGCAAGATGGAACAGTTCATCAAAAGCGCAGCCAAGAAACATTTAAAGAGACGAAGCTGAAAAACCAACGTTTTTGGCTTTGTTTTTAGGAACGCAGCGCAGGAAAGTCAGAATGGTGAAGGAGTGAAGCGGAGAAAAGGTTCTGTTATGTTTATAAAACAATACCGCAATAAGAATTGAGAGTATTTTGTCACTAGAACAGCAATCAAAGCCCAAAAATAGGTTTGAACGAAACGTGGGTCATACTTCGATTAATTAACAGGTGGCATGGACAATCATGGTCAGTACACATGTGGCAGACAACCAGCTGTAGAGTCAAAATCCACAAACACCAACATACACGCAGCAAGTAGACAGCTTTCACTGTTAGTGTTGTGTATCTTTATAGCCACACACGATATGCGGACAACCGATCAATACTCCTCCCATGGATGGAATTGTGCCTGATTTGCCTTGGTCCTAATTCACGCTTCAGCAACGGCAGTACTAACTTACTGATTTCATTATGTTTTGATTGGTCTTACCATTTGGCACATAACAGCACATGTAGTTTAGCTCTCCATGCCAAATCGGTTGCGTGCTTGCAGCTAACCCGCCTTCTAAGGCCGAGTTGTGTGCTTGCGCTCTTACAAATAAATGCCTCGCCACCACCACGTGTTCTGCTACTAACTGCGGATACAACAGTAAGCTTATGGAACGACATGCCAGGCCCGGTTAAGCTAAAACAGGTTGTGAATGGAGCGGTAGCCCCAAGGGCTTGTCCAACCGCTTCTTATAGGTTTGCTTGCTCGAAGCCCAGATAACCTTTTGTGGTGGTAGATTCACAAGCAAGGCCTTCCTTGGGCAAAAGTATGTTCGAATCATTTGCACGTGAGCCAGACTCGACTTCTTTCTTGGTGTGACCTCTGAGGGTGTTGAACTCGGAGGCAGAAGTTATCTGCAAGATATGTGGTTAAAACTTTGTACATTATCAAAAAACCTCTATTTCTCCGAGTTTTTAAAGGATACAATTTTAGTTCCGTCAGTCGCTGAGGCAAACGGACGCGAAAAATTCGTGAACGGGTTTCACGTTTTTTCTTCGTACGCATTCCAGTGTCTCGGTCTTTGACCAGGTCAGAGTGTGCCATCTGACTGCCTCACTTCAGATGTCGAATATGAGTCCCACAAAAGAACTGAATGTCATCACTCAAAAGGTTTAAGGAAGCATCGCCTTGCCTTGTTAGGAACGCGAAAAGCGGGCCCATCCTCTGACCGATGAGAATAGGAGAAAGACAGCAAAACGTTTAACCAGAAGCCGAAGACTCTGTGCTGCACAATGTCCCGGGTCGATGTGGAATGGGCTGTATATAAACGTTGGGCACGGGAGCTACCAATTGATACGCCTACATACTTGTAGTCATTAACTGACAGACTCTAGTCTACGGGTTCTTGATGGGCGCCGTCCACCACCGAAAGCACTTCACTGGCATGTCTTTCTCAGACCGTAGCACCATCAAAGTACACCGCAGTGTTCACTGAGGTGTCGGTTGAGGGGTCGCTTACGTAAACCATAAAAATTGAAGGACTATCACCGATCCGATGGAATTCCGGGGCGAATGGAAGATGGTTCAGAAAGACAGGGACCCTCCCCATGAGAAGGCTATGAAGAAGAATGAGCGTGTTCTTGAAAGTTCCGTGGGACCTTGTTGCACACAAGACGAACAAGAGGCACCCTATCGAAATCTTTTGCAAAATCTATGAAAACCGTTTGTGCGCCTGGGCAGGACTGTCGCAAAGAGCGTTAGTACTGCACCACCCTCCCATTAATCCGTGCTAAGAGACAGAGATAAAACGATTCTGACTGAGGTGTTCCAAAGCGACATGTTTCAGCACTTGCTCAACGATCTTGCTGGTAATGTTAGTCAAATTATCGAGCTCCTGGCTCCATGGTCGACAGAGATCGTTTTTTCGATGATGGGGCCGATTATTGCTCTTTTTCAAGGACACGGGGAAGCTCCACAGTTCATATATCGCCGGGGGAAGTCTGCATAGGATTTTGCAGTTCTGTGGACTTTTTCTTAGGAATTTGAGGACATAGACAGTCTGGGCTCATGAAGCTTAATGGATCACGTTGGTAGAGACTGCCCCCAGCCTATCAAAGAATATTGTGCACGGCTGTTGATCGGCTGAAAGGTTTGGGAGCTTGGGGCGGCCAGTGCTGAACAGAGCCATGTACCGTCTAGAAATGTGGTCACAAGAGGTCTGCCACCGGGGAAAACGCCGTACCCAAGGTGCCATCTCCAGGGTAGAGCGCAAGTTGGACGGCACCTGGGGGCTTTTTCCCGTGAAAAAATCCAGGGAGCGAGGACCAAGGTGGGTTTGCTCGAGTGATGATAGACCTGTGCTTTTCATCGGAGTTATTATTCTGACCCTGCAAGCCTCACGGGTGCGCTTAAAACCCGCAGCCTCCATTTCTAATCCCGTGAATTGAAGCTTTGCGAACCCTTTCAAGCGCTCATCCAACGGAGATATGATTAGGCCGTGTATTAGAGATCTACTTTTGGCTGTGACCGGTTTCCTACGTACGTAAGTGCAGTCAGCCTAGGGAGTACAGCCTTTGAAATGTTTGTCCACAGATTCTGCTTCAGCTAGTTGGCCTGAAGTGTTTATTTCATGAATAAGATAGGGCCGCATGGTCACTTTTGCCTAAAGGAGTAAGTATGTTGACCACACCCACCTGATGATTCTCTTTTTGGTGATCACCAGATCGAGCTGTAATGGCTTGCTCCCTGAATGGTATCTAGTTGGTTTGCCGAAGTGGTATGGCCAGGAGAGTTCAGCCACCGGGTTTGTTACTGCCTGGCCAAAGGGAGTAACGGAGCTGCCCCGCGTCCAACTGACACCGGAAGCCTTGAAGTGGCCAAACAATAAGAGGTAGGTGAAGTGACCAGAGGCTTTTGGGTCTCGAAGATATTCTATAAGCCCAAGAAATTCATTTAAATCAGTTCGAGGGGACTACACTACACATGCTAAGTGAATACCTGGGGAACTAGTTCAGACCCTCGACCGGAGTCAGTCAGGAAGAGAAGTCTGGGGAATGTAATAGGCAAAATAGGAGGAAAAACTTGGGCTGGAATAAGGAACCGCCCAGTTGGTTTTGCCTCTAAAAGAGCTCTCTAGGAGCGACTTGCACCCAGTGACGGAAATTTCACCGTCAAGGTTTTCTCCGACGGGCAACGTCCCTGTGGCTGCAAGACTGTGGGTTTCCTATCAGCCACCAGCTTCCTGATTTCCTGTACCCTATAGTAGGTGGCTGGTGGTTGGTTGGGACGCATATCAGAGCTAGCTCAGTAGAGGTTTGAGAATGCTGAGGACGGCGGCTGGAGGAAATGACTAGATAGGCGGTCCTGGGGGAGCTCTTTGCTGCCCGAACCGTCCGTGAAGACTTTGGCGGAAGCCTCACCTTTTTGGTTGTCACCTTGCTTGAATTACATTTTCCCGGACGGGTCTGTTTTCAGTTTGGTCGAAAAGGACTTCGGGGAGAGTATGGCTCCTGGGACTGTTGTAGGATGCCAGAAGAAAAGAACTGCACCCGATTTCTTGCTGTGAACACGTAGGTTTTAGGGACAGCGATAAAGTGGGCTACCGGAAGTCAGTTACAGAGGGAGTACGCAATAGGTCTGGCTTGTTCAGCCCTAACCTCGTAGGGTTATAATCCTTAGCAGCGGGGCCAGGATTAGGGGAACTGAGAGTGGTGCTTTCTTGGAGACCATCCCGTCTTCTAAGGGTTTTGCGGCTTCAGACAATATGTCGGCTGGCAATTTGTTACTTGAGTCCTCCAGGTTCGCATTTGGCGAGCTGAGCACTAGAGGCTTGGTAAATGCCCCAGTTTGGGCGGAAAGCGAGTAAGGAACCGCTTTTAAGGTACTAGTACCTAGCCCTCGTTTCTCCTCTTTCGAGCTCTCCGCGCTAAACGGCTTCGCTTTCCCTTTTTCATCGGTATGATTTTTATTAGGCTACCTAGGGTGATCCTGATAATTACAGTTTCCAAGGGATTAATACAACTCTAATTATTGAGCGACGTTTTCTGAACACTAATATTCGAAGCGAACCGCTGATAGAAGGTATTTGCAAAAGGGAACGCCGAATCGCCTCTCAGGGTAGGAGGGAAACTAAACACCGGTCCCAATTGTAAAACCTCAGCGGATTCACAGAAACTGCGTCCGACATCATCTTCGCAAAGTAACTTCGGTCGTCCACGTTAAAGTTCATCCCGACAATTCAGCTTCTTTCTGACCTGCGAAGTGCACCCGGAGGCACTCCGATAACACTATCTACACAAACTACCTGCAGGCTGAAAAATTAGAACCGTTGATTCTGAAGATATTGACCCCCATGACGAGAGCACTAATCCCCCCCCTCCGCAAGGGCTTGCACTTACTGGCCTTATTCTGAGCTCATCACCCTGCTTGCGTATTATTAGCCTACCCCTACGTATTGCTAAATCTGGTCCTATTGACCACTTGTAGCTTTACCACTGTGGGTTTTTCCGCATCTTCTATCAGCCGACCCAAACCGCGGTCAGCAACAGCCGTCGCCAGAACACTAAGCTCCAAGGCACACTGGATAACCGTTCAGTCCCTCTGGTGGGTATACTTGAAGGAAGCCAATGAAAAAGCCGCGGAAATAGGCAAAACTCCCGGTAGCCTTGCCCCTCTAATCGACTCCGCAAATCTGATCATCGGTAGCCTGGTCTCTTTGGCATTCTTGCTTGACCAGGCAACAAACCATGCCCCGACCAACCTACTGTCGCCTTCGAACTCTGTGGACACAGCTGCTTCTGAAGTGTTCAGATGCATAAAAAAGGCAAACAGTGCGATGCTGTTGAACATTTCAAACAAAATAACTCTTTCAACGGCCAAATACACAATCTTAAACGTTTGCAAACCCGACTCAAGGCCATACCACTGTGGTAGACTTCACAAAGCTTCCCGGCGCACCCTTTATCTGCCCCAGTTCCAGTTCACAAATAAATGTTTCGCCAAGGTCTCTACTAGCCGAAAAACTTTAGTCGTAGCCAAAACCAGCTTCAGCGGTGCAAATATATTTCCTGACAAAACTCACTGCAAAAAGAGGTTCATAAGAGCCAAGACGAGAATAATAACCTTGGCATAAATGCAGCCAGTGTTCGTTCCCAGCGCTCCGATCCACCTATCACTGGCCATCACCAGAAGTCGCCATCTATCACAAATAACAAAGCAACCGTGTACCTGGAGATTTCGCCGACCTCTCCACCAACTTAGCTTCCTGACAAACTCCCCAACATGCAGAAAGCCTAGACTTGTCGCTAGAATGGAGCTAGCTCCCCAGCACCATCAAAATAGGTAAAAATTCCTCCAACTCACTCACCCACGAGAGCGTGTTCCCTCAGCTCTAGATGACCGCCTTCCTTCTACTAGCTCTTCATCCGGTTGATAAGCCATACCCATAACTCACTGCTTCATTATTCCGCCTCTAACTACAACAACCCACCCTTATACCACCGGCACTGTTGGAAATGCAAACAGGTCTCTGAGCCCACTATTTGCGCTCCACGACCCTCCCCAGAAAGTGTCTGGATTTTACCCAGGCTACCACGGCAGATCGGCCGCCAATGCAGCTCCACCCTCAGAAACTAAAACTCCACTTCCAGAAGAATGAGACCTATTAACTCCAAACGCATGAAAACAACGGTAAAACGTTCCAATCGAGCTCAGTTTAGGCGGCCTCTCGTGAAGCTACCAACTCTGCTATTCTATCTTGGCTAACAGCTTCCTGTTTTCCACCCTCATTCGGTCCACTCCGTCCTTCCTCATTCACCACTCCATTATATTTCTATCCAACAATCTACACCCCGTCCGTTACTCAGTCGCTCCCCGGCGATCATCTCCGGGCCTCACATAACCTCTCATTTTAACAAGACTCGCCCACGTCTTAAGGCTTGTTATTACTACCCATCTATGGCCGTTTTTTTCTTGCTGGCCCTGTCCAAGAATAATAACGCACATGAACTACTCTTTCAACCAGTATCTCATCATTCCTCCCTCCTCACAATACCCCTCCTTCTTCAGGCTTCAACTCATCAAACCTTTGGAACACCTGAGATCCCTCGGCCACCCTCGCATATATTAAACAAGGGACTCACCATGTTTGCCATCCCTAACAACCCTCTATATCTCTACCAGTAACATCACTAGCCCAACAAGAATCATTACTCTCCCGCATGTTCATAAATGCCTGTTTAATACGAAACAAAACAGCGTTTCTCAAATCTCGGACTTTGACGATATCGTCTTAAATGAAGCTTCCTCTTAAGATTCCGCCTCGTGAGAGCGAATCTCTTTGTCTGTTGACCAGACTTTCTGAAGAAACGGGCCCATTCAAGGAGGAGTTTGTTCAGTCTGTATCAAAAACTCTTTACCGTCTTTTCCAATCTCCCATCTAACTGTGGGGAAATTTCACGATCCTATGAGGTTGACAGTTTCCTCATCTAACTTTTCCCTTCACACTGGTTGCATCTACCGGTAGTTTGATTCCCCCGCCATGGACCTCATCAAGATTATTGATACATTCAAATGCCTTTGGTTGCTGCCCCGTTTGTTGGGATACTCCATCTGCCCAAAGAACTTACTGGACCACATATCCTCCCCCAGCGAAGAGTCTTTGTTCCAGCACGCAACTGCTCCGAATGGAGGAAGCAACATCCTTGGTTTACTGTTCACTACTGGTCTATCCGATGTCTCAGCTACAATGCTCGATTTCTTCACGGAGGAAGTTCACAGAAAGGTGTCCTGCACCATTTCAGTCCCGAATGCTTTTGATGAGTTCCATCCACTCAAACATTTCTTTTCATCAATCAACCAAGATAATTTTATTTACAATCGTCGATCAATAAACTGGGAGGCTTTCATTCTGCAAACCCAACCTCAGCTGACCACTGATTTACTATATTCTAACTTATCCAACCTGCCGCTCACAATCACACCCACTTGGTCACACCAGCTTGAGTCGGTGGTTTAGTCCTGACCGGAAGGCCGAACAAATGTCTGGAGTTTCAGAATGCGTATTGCAACGAAAATGGATTTCATCATTCTTGCAGCTCCATAGTCCCGGTAGGTATCACAGCCAGGACCGATGACATGCCAGAAGAACAAGAAGTATCTGCCTTGCCAAAGTTGGCAAGCCTGTTGAAGATTCAACATCGGTGCAAATGCGCCGGTAGCCCCTCTCCAATTTTATCAAACAATGGGCATATCTCCACACCTGTCGTCACAGCTGGGGGCTTGATCCCTACTTTGCAGCTTCCAAGACCATGGATTTCTTTACTAAATCCCCTGCGTGGCCCCTGTCACCTAGCATATACCATCAGATTTTGAATTCACCCCAAAAGAGGTGACCAGCCGGCTTGCTCGTTTCCGACACTTCTCACGTTCCGCCAACACTTCAGTGCTTTTGAGAAGCCGACATTGCGACCCTACAACTGAAAGTCACCCACCAATATCTCAGGTACAGTATACTTCCTCCAGGGTGGAACACCGCCTTCATCATCTCAACTAATAAGGAAGGACCAGTACAAGACCCCTCAAACCACAGCTGTATCAACCGTATCACTGCTACCAACCAAAATCAGAGCCCATGGCCTCTCTGGTTCTCTTTTTATGGATAAAATCGTGCCCATGGGACCGCTCACTGCTGGTTTTCGCTGACGGATGTGTCTCGCAACCTTTTCCCCTTACCACCGAGGTAATGCAAGGAAGTGTACTTGGTCCCTTGCTTTTTCTCATTTACACGGATGATAATTCATCCATCCTGCAATGTGGTACCACATTTCTTCTCCCTGAAGACACTAACATCATCCGTGCGTATACTTTTTCGAACCTCGGCACTGTGCAGCATAAACTATCTGGTGACCTAAAGTGACTCGGAGACTGATGCTATTTTCAGGGTATGAGCTTCACAAATTCGGATCGCCTTCAGAAGTCAGGTGGCCCCCGGAACCCTGCTTATCCACGACCTACCTAATTCGTACAGCCCGTTAGCCCGGGACCCTGGTCTTCAATACTCATGCAGCTCCACGTTTTCCGATGGCGTTTTTCTCTAGATTGCCACGACCAGAAGGAACACTGGTTTATTCATTAGAACTTTTCGGTAAAACGATTCCAAAATACCCCCTCCCAAAAGTCCCTCGCCAGGCTCTCCAGGAACAGTGTCCCATTACCTTCACCAGCGGCACGAAATACGACCGCATTTTTACTGGAGTCCTTGCCGTGCCAATTCAGTGGACAGTTAGTGGGATTTTCTTGCTGCCTACGCTACAATGATCGACGTATCTTATTTAGTCTTGACTCTCCACGGCAGCGTCTCTAGGAGCTAGACTTGTGCTTTCCGTTCGATCCGTACCGCGACATGGCCCTCCATGTACTGAAACCATTCACCTCACTCTCTCCTTGAAGCATACCCTACACCATCGATCTCCGCAGCTCTCTACTTCTAGGTGGAAAGCAGCATTGAGATCCAAATTTGTCCTCATAAATTACTCAAATATATGGAAAAAAACTCCCGGGAAAATTGCACGAAAGTCTCTCTATCTCTCAGTTCAGAGGCTCCCTGGAGAGGTAAAATTTTATTGCTCAATAACCGCGTAGTCGAAACCGTTGTTAGGTTGTCAACATTTCGGTCACGGCGGGTAACCTTTTTCAAGACTGTATTTACAACCGAATAAAACTGGGGCACTTCTTGGCGTTTCCTAATGTGGTCCTTTTTGCCGACCAGAATATCGCCAAGGAGGTGGCCCACGAAAATGGGGTCTGATTACTAGGACCATGGCTCCACATCGCAGAACTTTTGTGACTCGTCTTATGACAGGTGCTAGGTAGACTACCTCCCATAACATTATACAGCACCGAGTGCACCTAGCGGTGGCACACAGCTTGTTGCCTCCTGTAACTATAACTATTTCGATGCCTGTCGATTCCCGCCAGCTGGTCCCCTATGGCCCGGCTTAAATTATTTCACAAGTAGGCCCTCACGACTGCAACAGGAAGGGTGCTGCCTCCCTCATCACGTAGCGTTTGATCAGCCATATATAAAAATTTTCTTCCATCAGGTCTTCAGGTTTTCTTGTCTCCACCCAGCATCAAATAAATATGTGATGCTGAAACCCAGGACACTGAATTCGCCCATCCACTACTTTACTTGATAATTTGACTCCTTCCCCATTCATTTTCCCAACATCTCCACCCCCTTCCCCAGGCCCGGGTTCCTTATCCGGCACCACTTTGCTTTCCTTAGTTATCCCGCTCCAAAATCTCCCATCTCAAATACTCACCTTCCAATAACTACCTGTTGGCCTCAGTTCTCTCCTCTCACATTTTTCTCACGACTGCCAGCCCACGTTGCCCTGATTTTTGGATCGACTGCCCACCAACGACTACTACCTTCTCTCTGATGTACCATGGCGTCTTCTGTCAGTGTGGCTAACTCCACTCACGCCGGTCGATCTAGAGCGGTCTCTGATAGTCACAGACATGGTTCAACGTTGCACGAGACTGGTACACATACGTAGGCCTGCGCTTTACGAAACTCATTGTCCTACTTCGTGTGCTTTCTTATCCACACCCTGCATGTTTGCAGCCCGTGATGGCAGAGCCCTTGATGTCGACGGCATCTACGCCATATCCTAGTTCAGAGGTGAGGAAAACATACCACCCACAGCGGTTGCGAAAAAAGACACGCTGAAAACTGCGGTCGGACGGAGGGGTTACGGAAAGTCCCCAAGTGGGCCCAACCACCTCTCTGCTAGGGAATAGTGGCAAACAAAAGACTTACTCGGATAATTTTGTCCCCCAAATACCAATACTATCAGGCTGTGAAGGAAATGGACAACCTTAAGTTACGGGCATGTCTCCCTTCATCTCAGACCCTATCATGCGAAAGGGGGAACTCCACGTCTCCCTAGTTTGCCTGACAAGCTTTTGGCTTTTAAGCAAGAGGATGACTGTGGTGACGGCGCACTTGACCCTCCACAAAAGCTTATCCTTCCCTTGCTCTGAGTTTCAACCACCCACACTCTATTAACGCACTCCTGGCATATGTGTCGGCGTCAACTAAAAAAGCCACCGAGCCCTCAATTTTTAACCTTCCTATCCGAAGAGCACGCCGACGCATCAGGCAACAAATATCTGCCTCATCAGAGCCAAAAAGTAACCAAACGCAGGGAAAACCGTTCATATTTTCCGTTCGTACTTTTTTGTGTGTCTCCATTTTTGTAAGAAGGCGGTTTTCCATGTCTTAGCACCTAATCTACTCTTGAGCTCATAGTCCAACACTCAAGCAACCTTCTGAGAACCAACATAAGACACCATCCGGTAGCACTGGACCTGCATACACCCCATGGCTACATTGGTCACATATCCCCCAGGCCAATAACATGAACTTGCAGTCTGGGTTTTTAACACATGCCAGTGGCTTCCTCGTCTATCCTTTATGGCCTGACATCTTAAGAGTACTTCACGGCCTCACCGACCCCTAATGGTGAGATTTGCTTTGATCATGCGACTGGTCCCAACCAACATCGATTCGCAACATCTAGTAGTCGACAGCCAGTAAGCCGCTAACAAACTTACCTCACCATCTGTCATCAAACGGACCCCATGGGCTGATACAGACCCTTGAAGCGCTTTCAATGCACTGTCGTTTCTAAGCCCATAGTGCCTTCTCAGCTTTTGTAATTCTGTCTGCCATTTAATTCACGCCAACCCTCAGCCGAAACACTCTCAGGACTGCAGCCCTTCTCCTCTTTTTCAATTTCAGAATCACCTGATTACTGTTCCTCCTAGCTGCGGCGTATCATGAAGGATCCTTATCTAGTTGATTTCCTTTTCCACCCATTTGCAACCTAGTATACTGCTGGTTACCAAGAGCACAATCTGGTTGCCCGGTTTTGCCCAAAAGTGGTTCCGATATCACCCCACATGTTTTTCTAAGGAAAACAGAGATCCCGTTTTTGCATTACCCCTTCGAATCAGTAGCGACGCTGAATAATATAATATAATAATATTAATGGTATACTTCTCGGCTATGGTCGAGACACACGCGCAGGCGCGTGATCATGGTGTACAGCGTTACTCAGTAAATAGGGCCAGACGTCATACATTTCAACCAGCACCCAGTCACACCTGCCTAAATTTCCCGGTTGTCTATCCTGCTCTCACCCACCGCGGCCTCGGCTGAGGTCTCCTTCCGAGCAACCCAGCCGTTCGTCGATACAGCAACACACGGCGAAGTAACCATGGATAACGGCTGACGAAATAATTCATATCAGGCCGTCTCCCTTAATTTCCTCATCACAAGCCCGGGTCATTTTCTTGACAATTACAAACCCCTAAAATTTAGAAAGGGAAAATCAAAACCATTCCTCCGGCAGCATCTTTTGGCCTGCTAGAATAATATAATTATGCGAAACATATTCGTCATATTCTTTTTGCAATCAATTCCGAGTTGGTTTCCATCTCCGCAGATTTCACTGTTAACCCACCGTATAATTTGACTGCTACATTTTGCATCGCCTTACGCTTTACAAGTGCGATTTTATCATGACAATTTTCTTACCTGCACCCTTGGCATTCGCTCACATTTGTTTCTTGATTTTCTCCCGAAATTCGTGCACGTTGGGTACCTTGATCATTGCGTGTATCTATTAAGTGCACCCACTCGTTCCCTTTCTACACGTCTCGATTATTCCCTGAACTCTCCCTCACTCCCCTATTTGCACTTCCTAGTTTTTGTCTTAAACGACTGCACATCACAATCTGTAGATTGCCGTGGAATCATTATCGGTCACCGGATCAACCACAGGCAATTTTCGACATTGTTCACTCTAGTTGTGAAGTACTTGTGCCTTACCTTCCTGTTCGCGTTGCGCATACCCGCCGGCGATTGGATCACTGATTCTTGTGAACTCCGTCGACTCTCCTACATTGTAAGAGCAAGTTTATCCCGCTTGTCTGCTTGCTCCAATCATTGGACTCGTGTGAGCATCCGTGACTCATCGTATGCCTCATCCTTGAACATACCGCACCTTCCGCATTATTCCATGACATTTGTCAGTAGTTCCACCTTCTGTCAATTCTCCCCGTTCAAACACCGCCCAGCTCTACTGCACTTTTACTGAAGTTTATGACACTGGCATTGAGATTTGTGAATATCTCATCCTACCTATTATTGCTGCACACTATTATCATGCCTTTGCGCGCGCTTCCAAATCATGGTCGATAAATATACCATTACTGCCATTATTTTTATTCATATTACTATTATTGTTATTACTGTCCACCATTACCCAGCTTGCAGACGTCCAACGTAGCCATCAATAAACGACTTGGGAACCTAAATCACGTGATCTCTGTTCTGACGATATCCCAGTATTGTTACACCCGGGGTTCATATCTGTGGGCTAAACTTCGCCTGCACCTGATTACTTGAAGGGGGAATATAGATACCGGACGCTCATAATTCGCTATCCATTGCCTTACCTTCGCTGTGTTCTCCTTGAGCCCATGCACTGTTAACTTGTCCAAATTCAGCTGCGTATCGTCTGTTACGGTATCGACTCAACTGAATGACCGAAGTGTTTCGTGACACACGCATCTTAAAACACCGCCTTTTTCTTTGTGGCAGATGCTTACCTGTACCTAATACTCTTATCCCAGACACCAACTCAGTGCCCCCACCGCAACTCTTCTTTGTACTCTTCCGTAAACTCCGGTTTTGTACGCTAATTACTATTCCCTAATAACCAGCACTTCTCAGTCCGCACTCATGCTCATGGTACACTAGCATCCCAGTCCACTAAGCTGCCTTGTGCTTCAGTTTTCTCATGGTCCCCAAGGAGGAGCAGCACTTTTGCATCCGCATAGGGGCCTCGACGTAGGTGCAAGTGGCTTTTTCTAATCCCTATCTTAGCTGGCACAACAACCAAAATTCCGTTTTCCTCCTTTTTCATTCCCCTTTCGGATCTCGATATTTTACCGACTCACCTCCTACCCAGCCGCAGGACTAATACTCGTATGCGCATTATTAATGGAAGCCGCCCAAATATTGTCCTCTGATCCCATGGTAGATAACCCGACAATGCCTATGGAACACTCAAAGTTATATATATATATATATGCATACATACATATATATATGTATATATTCGTAACTGCTCAAGCCCCCATCCTGCAATTTTCTAGTTATCAACCACCGTACAAGGGCGCGCATTACAATAATAAACAGTTCGGGATCGGTGGTACCGTCCTCCCTCCTCCCGCAAAGACTCATCCTGATGGACCAGCGTACAAAAAGACACTAAAGTTACCATTCTTGGGATTGTAGTGTGATATCCAATTGATTGAATGAGCCTAACCCAGCGCAAAACTACCGACAATCGAGAACACCAACACCATATAGGATGTAGCGTAATACTCCTTGTGCGTGGTATCACGTACTGTAAAATCGTGTATCGTAACCGAGAGGATGCAGTAAGGCAAAACAGAAAGATTCGGAGTAGAATATCACATATAGCCTCCAGATGTATATATATATAGAAGCTATCTGCGAACTCGGCTTTCCCTGCCATTCTCATCTATCACGTATCACAGGAAAGCCGAGTGGGACTCAACAAGACAACATATTTGCCAGTTTACCGGATTATTAGACCTAAAACCAAGCAAAATATCCTCGCTCTTCAATTGCGAGGTCTTGCTTTACCTTCACACTATATTCCGCCTCACAGTTAATCCAGTTTTTTGTATTTCTGTCATTCTTCACAATCTGGGGATTCCCACCTTTTGAATGATTCTCCACGTTTATGTTGATAATTATCTCACATTTTTCATGCACAGTGCTCCTTTTTGTGTTTATCGGTGTTAGCCTCGGTTCTTTCACAAAACTTTTGGCCGTCTGTTTGATTCATACCAACTCGCTTCATTCAAAGATTCCAAGAAGGCATCAGCCTTAAATATCATGCATCCCCCACATTTGATAACAGTTTTTCTAGATATTTCATACCCGGCAGCTTGTTCATGTTGCCATATCTTAATTCAAAAAGGATTTGTATTTTCCGATCAAACCATTTCATTTATATCCGTTCATACTCCGTCCAGCATTACTGTTCTGTTGCTGAAATGTTAGACCTTCCCTTCTTGGCCCGTAAACACTTCGTCTTGCTTAGCATCACTGTTTACCCTGACCGTGCTTCTCGGCCACGGCTGAGATATACATCAATGATAATAATACTGAATGGAAGTTTGTTAAATTAACGTTGTTGGTGGCCCCCGTTTTTCTTATAATTCGACTGGATAGATTCGGGAGTTCTGGAAGCCCATGATTCTTTCTTCTGGATTTATTGCACTTTTGGCTCACCTTTTTTCATAGAGGAAGCGCACTGCTCCACCGCATGAGACCCCCTGAAGAGCCCAAACATTTTTATCTTTCTTTTCTGTGGGACAAGCTTGAAGAGGGCACTCAGAAATGGGTTCTAACGTTAAGCCCAGGGCCTTTTTCTAAGACTTTGCAAGCAGCCAAGACGATTAGCCACAGCCGAAAATTTTACTGCATGGGCCTCTGAGTGACGTTTTGCACAGCCGTTATGGGTCGCAGTTTTCAGAAAATGACCTCAAACTACGGACCGCTTGGCCGCGTCAAATGTATTGCTGGGTAAAAGGACCACATCCCGAAATACCCGCCGGAAAATTTTAGCTGCCTGATTTTCTACAGAGTCTGTTAGGAGCAAGTTCATGATAAGAGCTATAATTTACCGATTTCAGTTGTCTACTGGTGGAAACAAGTTCCTCTCAGTTGGGTTCGGTTCAGTTTGCATAAAACAGGTAATAGCCACTGTTGATCGAGCGTCCAGAGTTCAATCGACGTTATGCATACCAGTTATGCACCCACCACTGCACAGTATATTTTGTCGAATCCTCGCTCGAGGAAATCTTTGATCATCTGTCGGATCCACCGAGCTCAAACGAGATTAAAGGGAAGTGGGGGTCGGGGCCGGGGGCAGCAGCCAAAACAAAATATACATCAAGCAGCCTTTGACCTTGGACACAACCTTGAGAGGGGATGAGGGTGTGACACTCATGGACATATGGCAGAAAGAAAACGCAACAAAAGGCTTCTATTTTATTTTGTTTTTGTTTTGTTTATTGGTAAGGAAATACTTGAAGAGCTTTGTTCTGCAAAAGAACGACATCTGTAAGGGCATTCCACAGAGTAATAACCCTGTAGCTAAATACGTTAATTCGTGGTGGAGAAGGTGGTCTCGGTTGAAAAACCTTCTTGTTGTGACCAAGAAGAGAAAAGGATGGACAGAAAAGGAATAACCAATCGCTTTGGTCTGGTTCAAGGGGTCGAATCATCAAAAATAGATCACCTCTTGTGCGTCTTAGGTCAAAGGATAGAGGTTGAGGAGCGAAAGGCGGACGGGGTGAGACAGGTGGGACAGGCCCTATACTGCTTTGATGGAAGCTCTCTGAACCCTTTTTATGATCTTGCGATCTCGGTCAAGACCACAGCGCACCATCTGGCTACCGCACCACAGCAGAGGATTTGTGTGCGTGCCGGAAATTGTGGGAAAGTCGCCCCTAGTGGTGCGAGGGAAGGACCTTTGAATCATATTTAGGACTCGAAAGGTAGACTTTCTCGCAAGGTGACGGTGACGGGAGAAGAGCAGGCTACAATCTAACCAAAAACCGAGCACTCCGCGTCGGCCAACCCTTGGCAATGAGGTTGCCCCTTTATTGCAGAAAGAGTGACTAGTCTCCCTGCTGAATAACATGCTCAAGCATTTTTCATCATTAACTGAGGGGTTCCAACCTCCGGACCAGCGTTTTGTTCCGTCAACTGCAAGATGCGGGTTTTCAAAGCCTGAAATCCAGAGGGTTACATCTTTTGCGTACACGGTAAAGCTCACGAGAATGACCGTCGAGCGATCGTTCACGTAGATCAAGAATGGAAGAGGGCCCAAGACGGACACACGTAGGGCCCAGTTGTTGCTGGGGAAGGTTGAGACAAAAAGATCCCCACCCTGAGCACAAAGGTGCGTTGAGTAAGAAAGCTGCGTGGGACGTCAAACATGGAGCCTGTTATCCCGTATGTTTGCAGCTTATAAAGAAAATGGGCATGAGGGCCTGGATCATCAGCCGGCGTCATGCACACCAGCGGGGACATCCGAAGCAAAAAACGTGTCATCATCTCGGGCGTTGCGCCTGAGCAACAGATAGGAGTGAATAACAAGAGACATCCAGGCGACGGAGCAAACGCGGTGGTGTTATATACCAACGTGTGGAGTATAAGAAACAAATGGGCGGAACTTGCCAAAACTGCTGACGAGCGGAAAACGTCAATAGTTGTTGTCACGGAAACATGGCTTCCTGAAGAAGACCATGTGCCAGGCCTAGTAGGTAACGGTTTTGAAGTCTGTGGGCAGGATCGAAAACAGGATGGCCTTGGTGGTGGAGTAGCCATCCTCGTTAGGTTAGGTACAAACCACCTTGAGTCTCAGACCAAGATGTGCACTCGCAATATCCAGTTATGCGCCGTTACGATCATCCTTCCAGGCAGAAGGGTTAACGATGTCTGTGTCTACAGGGCGCCAAGCACTAACCACGAAGAGGACGTACGTTTACTGCGGACTTTGACTGAACTAGTTAAGGACGCACAAAAAACCCTCATAGTGGTGACTTCAATCTTCTGCACACCGCCTGGGTGGCTGAGGTCTGCCTGCCGGGATCGGGGAGCAAGCCTACTTAGAATGGCTGCATACCAATGCGCTGAACCAGTATATTAGGAAAAATACCAGATATAGGACTGGATGCGTTCCATCCTTGCTGGATCCAGCAATAACGAACTTCCCCAACGATGTGACTGGACTGCATTATTGTGCACCGCTGGGCAAGAGTGGCCATGTGTGTGTCAAAATCGTCCTACGCATGCGGCAACCCAAGGTACCCTCAAGGCTGGTCAGACATTTCGGTAGTATGGACATAGATAGGCTTCGTAATAGGGCGATGGGTTTGACCTGGGACACGACAGAGGAGGCTACTGTCGAGGAGCGCTGGCAAGTCATAAAGGGATCCCTGACTGCCCTACAGGATGAGTTCGCACCCTAAAACGAGGGAATGGGGAGAACAAAGCTGTATGGTGGAAGGCTGCAATAGCCAAGGCCATCAGACGTGGAAATAGCAGCTGGAACCAGTACAAAGCTTCCGGCAGTCAGCTAGCCTGAAACCGCCACACAAAGCTGAGAAACGAGACTGTAAGCCTCCTGAGAACTTCCAAGCGGGGATTTGAGCTCAAAATTGGCCCATTCTATAGCACAAAAGCCGGAAACGTTCTACAGCTGTGTACAGTCTAAAGGCTCAACAAGAAACGCCGTAAGTCCGCTATCCACTAGAGGTCACGGTATTGTCACCGATGACCAGGGAAAATCAGATGCCCTTGGGGGAACACTTTGGTAGTGTACGTGGGATGGATAGTGGGGTTCTAGTAGATCTGGCTGTGGTGCATTCTGCCCCTCAGTTAAACGAGCTGAACCTCCCAGAGGAAATCGTGCGTAAGTACCTACAGGATTTAAACAGCCACAAGTCAGCGGGCCCAGATGACATTCATCCAGCTATCGTCAAGCCGTTGGCGGATATCATAGCCCCTTCGGTATGCAGGCTGTACAGGGCCAAGTTGGACCAGGGTAAGCTGCCTCAGGATTGGAAAGTCGCGGCAGTCGTGGCAATACATAAGAGTGGGCCTAAGTCGGCTGTGGATAACTACGGGCCGGTAAGCCTAACTAGCATCCTATGCAAAGTCCTTGAGATCATCCGTACCCACATCTGCTAGCACTTACTGGAGCACTCCTTGTTAAGCCCGGCCCAGCATGGATTCCTGGAAAATAGATCTTGTCTGACTAATCTCTTGTGCTTCCTAGATGAGGTAACTCGACGACTGGACGAAGGTAGGGAAGATGAGGCATGCTACCTGGACTTAAGCAAGACGTTCGACTCCGTTGATCATCGTCTTTTGCCATGCAAGATGCAGACGTTCGGCGTAGGTTGGCCACTATTTAAGTGGCTGGAGGACTTTCTGTCCCGCAGGACGCTTTGCGCCAAGGTGAGGGACAGGTGCTTCAGTTTGGTGAACGTCACCAGTGGTGTACCTCAGGGATCCTTCCTAGGCCCGGTACTATTCTTTTTATTTAATAATGACCTGGCATCCGCTCTTCAATCGCCCAGCTTTATTTTTGCGGGTGATGTGAAGATTGTTGGATCTGGGGTAAGGGCGGACTTGGGCAGGGAAATAGGTACCGTCCTGAACTAGGCATACAAATAGGACTTACATCTGAAAGCTGAAAAAAGCCATTTGTTGTCAAGGGCAACAGAGAGCCTAACTGTCGCTCATGATCAAGGGCTGTTCACCGTAGAGGCAGCCAGTATGGTGAAAGACCTTGGGGTCATCATGAACAGTGGCTTCAAATGGTTGGAGCGGTGAAAAGCTGCTGCACAGAAGGCTCGTGGTGAGCTCTTTAGGTTGCGATCAGCTTTGTCTTGCCGGCAGTCGGAGGTATTCGTACCTATTTATATGGCTATAGTACGACCTCACTTAGAAGGTAGCGTGCAGGCTTGGTTACCCTTCTACAAAAAGGACGCCGCCTGCCTAGAGAAAGTCCAACGGCTCGCCACACGAACGGTTGAAGGGCAAATGGGCAATAATTATGAACAGAGACTCTGTGACCTGAATCTTTTCTCGTTGGAGAGGAGGAGATGTCGAGGGGATCTCATAGAAACGTCCAGGGTAATGAAGGGTTTTTCTGGCCTTGGACCAGATAGTCCATTCCAAGTGGCCGTAGATTCCAGAACAAGGGGACATGAAAAGAAGCCGATAAAAGCGCGAGCTAAATTGATGGCTAGATCGCACTTCTTCAGCAACGGGGTTGGGAACAGTTGGAAAGGTCTGCCTGGTGTAATGGTAGATCTGCAGACTGTCCATTCCTTCAAAAGTGCCCTAGATCGCAAGTGGTACGAAATACTTCCTCGTAGTGAGCCTTGATTAGGTCAACTAGATGGATGACGGGCAGCACTGTGGTCCTCCTGGAGTATGTTTTAAGAGACTTTTTCGCTCATTGCACACAACCTCAGTGAACGCTCACGATGCATAATGTCTCTCGCAGTTGATGTGCGATGAGGTTTTCCGTTTCTTTCTCATTCTTAGCGGGGATTCCACGAAATACACTCGGCTGTGGTGGGTGCATAACTAGTGTGCATATCACCGAAGTAGTTCTGGACGCTCGATTGGCCATGGCCATTACCTGTCCTGTGCAAAATGAACTGAACTGAACTGAACTCATGAGAGCTGGCTATTACCGTAGGCTTTTGTCAGACTATCCATGACAGGGAGCACATTGACTACGCATGATTTCCAGGGAGAAACCACCGTTGAGATGGAGAGACGATCCTGCTCGTATGCAGATGGGGAAGAACCACACCTTTGGGAATTCGCCGGAAAATTTAGCTGGTAATACTAGTTCGACTTATGGGTATGTAACTAGAAGCAACATGTCTGCCACCCTTCTTAGAGATGAGTGCGATGACTGCTTTTCCCAGCTGCTGGGGAAAACTCCATAGTCAACATATTGCTGAAAAAGGGACGCATAATGGGCTGCTAATGTGTCCGCCTTTTCTTTAAAAATGTGGCGGTTGGTTAGGTCAGGACCGATGGAGCAATGTTGAGTGAGCCGACGGAGGTCTTGTGCAACTACACAAACGGGAATAGAGATATGACCTAGGGTACTGACCAAAGATATCGGGTGCATGGTTGTGTGGGATTATGTCAGTGTGGAGCTTGAAACCGCACGAGCATGGGAGCTGAAGGCCGCGGCCACTCGTTTGGGGAAAGTGATGGCGGATCCTGCATTATCTTTGAGAGCAAGTGACTTCGGAGCTGTTCCCCTTAGACGAAACATGTACTGAAAGAAAAATGCCTTATCGGTCCGCACTCGATCAAGTACAGATCGCTGAAATGCATTCTGATAGGACTTGATCTTTTTGTTGCGTTTGTTACGGATAACCCTGAGGTTTTCTGCACCACAAGCAAGACCTATGGCTTTATATCTAGCAAGGGGAGCGCGCATTTGTCTAGAATGTGCCTGATGGGGCTAGGGAGGGGCCGTTTACCGGTCTGTGGAAGACGAATTCTGGGAACGAATGGCCTATCATTTAAGCAGACCAACTCTCCGAGATTCTGTGTCATCTCGTTAGCAGAGTTACGTAGATTAGCTGAGTTTAGCTGGAGGCGAAGGGACGCAGTGACTTGGACAAAATTGGCCTTTTTGAAGGATCTCAAAAATTTGATTTTCTTGGGTCAGAGGAGGCCACTTTGAAATAAAATCGAGCCCAATGGGAATGTGGTCACTTTTCCCGGGAGGTGGCAAGCAGCGCATCACGCCTATTTGGAAACATTCTTTGGTGATGTCCAGGTCTATTGCGGACTGGGCATGTCCTGTGCGATATCTGGTCGGAACTTCTACATTCCGAACCCATGAGTTCCGTATCACGGAATCTATGAGGGGTTTACCGAAGGCGATATCAGGGGCATCAGCTCTTTGCCAGTCGACACTGGGTGAGTCGGAGTCACCACGGAGCAAAAAGTGGATGAAGTGCTTCTAGCTTTTCAGGGCGCCTAAAAGGTCTATAAGACCTGGGCTATCGGTCGAGTTGCATACGGGAAAGCGATATCTTACAACAAACGGTAGGCTGTCTGTCTGAGAGGGCGTAAAGACAGCCCACAGACAATCACTGCATAAAAAGGTGGAGTTGGTAATATGGTCAGAGGAGGGATAGAACTATCTTAGCTTACGGGAACCCCGCTAGCACTACCTCCGCTGGAGCCCTGCTAAACTACGAAGTAGCCTGGAATCGATATTCCAGCAACCAGTATGTCAGGGGTGAGCCAGGTTTATGTGATAGATACGGCCCAAGGCTCCTTTTCCACCGCAAGCTTCCAAAGCTCCGGGATCGTATTCAGTACACTCAGTCAACTGCTGCAAATCCACATGGGCACATGACCAGGAGTTATTGCATAATCGCCAGAGGCCACTGATTCTCGGTTTGAGGAGGGGGAAGAAAGGTGGTTGGGGTGGGAAGGAGGCCTTGGGGGAGTCGGGAGCTGGGGATATTGGGGGGCTAGATGGTAAACAAACCGCTGGGAGGTTGGTAATTCTGGATGCCTAGTAACCTGGGAGGTAACATACCAGGCGGAAATTCTACTTCCCCCAACTTCCGAAAAGAATGGGCTGTTTCTAGTGGCTTACCTTTGTTCATACTGCGGGGTTCACTACTGTGAGTCTCCTTGTTCGTGCTCTTGTTTCGCGTGACCGGATCAGATATCTTTCCTTGTGCCTTAACCTCCTCACTGTAGCGTTCAAAGAAAATAGGTTGCAGGTTTGTATCTGGGCTCCAGGATGGGTGAGTCTCAGCAGTTAATACCGTCTGATTATCAATTTTGGGGTCTGGGATACTTTTTGTGGGCGTCAAGGATTAAGCAGCACTCGGTCCACTATTCGCGGTGCTTTACTCCGCGGGAGATGGAGTGACCGGGGAAGTATCGAACGGTGGGCATGGAGCTTGGTCCAGACAGACAGCTCTCTGAGCTTCAGATCGTCTTTCAGTGGGGTTTCTGGTTAAGCCATCTCACCGATGAGTCTCAGTTGAAGTGGCCTGTCAATGGACGCTTTACCGAGCCCTTTTATTTCACTCTTGAGCCTTGCGGCTGGGGAACAATTTGCTGGGCTACTTATGGGGGGGCCTACTACAAATAAAATGCCGTATACCCGGTTGAAGTACTTGGTTACCAGCCAAGCGGACTGACATTCGAATGGGAGAGGGAGCTTAGGGCGGTTAAGCACCTGGGCATAAGTATAATCTTGGTGATCCGAACTGAGAAAGCGACTTTGAAGAATGACGCGCCTGGAGCCTTTCTCGGCGTCATGCGTAACCTTGTCGACATCAAGAATTTGCTGCTAGGATAATCCACACACCTGATCGGTGGCCTAAGATACAGACAGGGGTTTGGTAACCAAGCTCCTCAGACTGTTTATCTCGTACTTATTGGCGCGGGTAGCGGCCTTTAGTCCAGTTCGGTTCTTTCCGGTATGCGCAGGATAGTTAGTGAACACGGTCAATCGTGCGTCTAGAGTTTAGTCGACGGTAAGCACACCAGTTACGCTCCCACCACGGCACCATATATTTCGTCGAATCCTCGCTTGAAATAGGGGAAAAACTGAAAACTTCATTGCCTGTGAACTGCGAGAGACATTGTGCGTCGTGCGAGCTCACTGAGGCAGTATACAATAAACGAAAACGTCGATTACAGCACACCTCAGACGGACCACAGCGCTATCCACCACTCATCTGGTGAACATAAGCAAAGCTCACTACAAAAAAATATTTCGTACCACTCACAATCAAGGGAACCTTGAAAAGACTGGACGGCCTGCAGTCTATCATTCGACGAGGAAGAACTTCCCATTTGTTGACTGCCCTGCTGCTGAAGAAGTGTGGTCTAGTGGTCAAAGTAGCTCGAACTTCCGTCAGCTTCTTTTCGCATCCCGTTTTTCTGGGACCTAAAGCCACTTGGAATAGACTGTTGGGCACAAAGCCTGACTCCGGACTTTACGTTTTTAGCGCATCCGTTGACAGCGCGTTATGAGGAACCGTCTCATGCGGATTTAGGAATGAGACACCGGTCAAAGAAGGGGAATTTCCTTGCCTCGTGGGGAAAGAAGCCTCGTCTGAGGAAGAGGTCATATCCGGGGGTGAGGGAGCTGAGATTATTCAGGATAAATTCAGTAATGAGCAAGACGCCCTTGAATGAGTGGAGAACTATCCGTTTCCTAAAACTTCAAAATTTCAAGAACGGCTAGGCTCTCCGAGGGAATCACAACGGCACCGCTGGTGTAAAGCAGGTCAGGTCAAGCGTTCAAAGAGACAGACAAAGTCCAATTATAGATGCAGTCAGATCCAGACCCACTTTGCACTGACTCTGGGCGCATAGGAAGAGTAGACTTGTCCAATTTCGAGGTCAACTTAATACTAAACACCACTTTAGAGGTGAAACGATAAAGTATTACACCAAACAGACAGAGAAGATGATTATAAAGCGATGCAGTCACCGTTAGGTGCAAATGGCATCAGAAGCGGTTGCAGCTGGAAAAGCGGACTTGAGAGAATAGACAAGATGTAGCTGGGTCCAAAACGGACTCAAGGCAGGCCCAATTATCGTCAGACAAACAAATACCGAGCTGGCGTCTAACAGGCTGTTTAATTCAGATACAGGAACACCAAAAAGGGAGTGGAAGACGGCTGGTCCAAAATGAACCAGAGTTAGACTCGTTGTTAGTATCTGGTATAACAGTCCTGGGCCGGTAATCGCCGGTGCGTATGGATCAGCAAAAGAGATGGGGAAGGCGAACACCGGTTGGCAGTGCATACTTATCAGAACTTGAAAATCATCCTGCTTGCGGGGAATCCCAAGGGCAGAGCACTGAACAAGGGAAGGAAACAGGTTCGTCAAGATTCATTCCTACAGCAGGGGGCTTGCGGACTAGATTAGATGAAATGGTTTGAAAGGTAATGAAAAGGAATTGGCCTATAAATGAAACAACATAAATAGTAAAGTCATTCATACATTCACCTTGGAAAGGCTAGTCACCACTACAAAAGGCAGACTATTACTGAATCCTTGTCACAACATTTCACTCAGAGCGCACAAGCATGGGGCCAAATCTCTCCTGCCGACTCATGAATGAGTGACACAAGTTGCTCCATACGTAGGGACACCAACCCCGGTTGTTGCTTTCAAGCTCAAACTCGAAGCGAGCGGGGCAGAGGTATTCTCAAACTACGGTAACCACTCTGTGTAGCAGTTTTTCCTTCTTTCTTCTAGACTCCGCTTCGGACGGCTTTGTGTCAACCCAGTGTTCCTTTCTGTAACTATTTATGTTCACCGTCGGCATACCACCCTAATCCTCATCATCGCCTTCATCGGGTGTTCAAATCTTTGCATTATTCGAAAGCTCGTGGTAGTCCCACATAGGCGCAGCGGTAATCCGTGGCACTGAACCTATACCACTGTGATGTTTCTGCTCCCGGGGGGCAAACCTGTTTTCTTTCCTCCAAATTGGCGGCCGCAAAAATACAAAAAATGCTTCATAGTACTGGATACCTGGAGTTTGCAGCATGTTGGAAGCTTCTTGAGCTTGCCATGCAAGAAATTGGACGTTTGTTGCGCGAATCTGCAACTTCAGTGACCTGAAGTGACCTTACCCGGCCTGACTTGTATTCAAACGTCCCAACTATGTCTCGTACATGTCTTGGATTTACGCTCACCTACAGATTTAGTTCAATTCGGTCCTGTTCCTGAACCTGACAGTGAGGTTCCCTAGTGTCCAGATTCCCGAAATTGACGGCTCTTCGGATCCTCTGGTGCTATGACAACTGGAAGAAACTAGTCTTCCTCGATACTTAGCAGTAATCGAGGAGGGTCTATGTGTGACCTTAATCCCCGCTCTTTCCAGTAATTTTTCAGATAACAGCCGCTGGTCGCTTATTCCTCACGGTTGTTCTCCTTAATAACAAGGATAACATGGTAAGGGGTAGCCGGTATTAGATAAGAGTGCCGCGCTGAACTGAAGCGAAACGAATGGGTCAGCTGTCTAAACTTGGTAGTGCAGGCCCCCAGTCATCTTCCTCCAAATATAGTTCTCTTCACCTTACGGAAGATCCCTTCGCATCCAGCCACCGTGTTCACGATCATCACATCCTTTGTATGTTTAATACAGCCCATATCGACCCTAACTGCAACAGGCTGACTTCTGATTCAGGCCTTAGTTCGCTCTTTCTTGACTGTCAGTGCACACCCTCCAGGGCAATCATATCCCGCAGGTCATGAAAGGCTTCTCTGTGACCTACAGCTCCTGTGAACCTTTTTAGCGTTCTGAAAGCTAGGTCACCTCTCCTTCCTTCTGAGGCGAATAACCTTAACTGCCTGTATTTCGCGAGCCGTCGCGTGAATTACCTTGACGGCTGCTCAAAAGCCTCGGTGTCCGTCAACAAACAGAGCCCCTTTCTTGATTACAGTTTTATAGATGGGACCCCAAAACCGCCTTGTACAATGACAACAAGACCCGTGATTTTCTGGAGCTACCCGCCGCGCCTGCCTGGTGCTGGTCTCTGTGAGGGAATTTGTTCACCTATCGTTGGGGGACAGCCAAGCTACGTCAGCAGTCAACACTGGCGCGGCACCAAGCCCAAGGCCTCAGACAACGGAACCTCGGTTGATAAGACAGTCGACCGCTGGAGTGGGTCGATAAAAGAGAGATGAGTCTTGTCAGCGTTGTTCAAGCCCCAGGAAGTGGTCGCCCACACCAGTCGGACCAAAACATTGTGCGCAACGTGTGGGAGAATGTGAGAGCCACCTATATATTCTATGTTTTTGCTAGTAAACGGAAATGATTCTGTGACCGATCTGAATTTTCACCAGTTAGTGGGACGGAATACACCATTCTCCACAGGATTCCTGCACCACCTTCCGATGCTGGAAACAGCTCAAATTCAGAGCTCATCATCACGCTGGGGCCCCCGGCCCTTATTGTCCCAGTTACTGCCTTCAGCCCGGCCGGTGGGAACATATATCGCACGGCTCGAGCTTGTATTTTTTTGCTGAGATACCTACATTTGCTCAGATCGAGGGAAAGATCCCACACCACCGACCACTGGTGCACATTTTCCAGATCACCCTAAGCAGCCGTGGCATCATCCGATGCTCCCACCACCTCACGGTTTTCTGCGAACAAAAAGCACGGGTTCTTCAAAGGTCCGCTACTTCTTCGGTAACACCCATCACGAAAGGCAGGGATCCGAGGAATGAACCTTGCGGAACACCACTATGCAATCACCAATCACCCAAAAGACGGCCATCTACTCTCGCGAGCAAAACACTGTCCTTTAGGCTTTGCACAATCCGTTTGTGAATTTTCGCAGCCAGCTGGAACTGTTCCATCTACGACTCGGGAGGCCTATAATTGGGCGAGCCAATGACTTTCTGGAAATGAAGATGACAGATATCCGCCAGTTTTTCTCGGTCCACTCCCCATCCAAGAAGATTATAAGGTTGAACGGAAAGGGAAGCTTGTGCGAGAACCCAATATGGCCGATAGTTGGTAACTTGTTCTTATCTAAATGAGTTACCATTCACTCCCTCCAGAGTTGTAAGCACCATTCATGCCAGGTTGATCGATGTATCCGCGTCTGAACCTTTGTGAGTGAGTGTGGCAATGAATACGAGCCAGTATTTACGTTGCAAACCCCTGCTGATAATGTTATTGACAGTGGCATATTTCTTGACCGTGATGTGCTGAACAACCCAGCTGGTGGTTCTGCCGAGGTGGACCCTAGTGGCTTCAGTATCGTTGGTTGGATGTTATCCGGCCCCACCCTTCGGGATACGTCTAGCTGCTTCAGACCGTCCAACACCCGCCTCGAGTTGACTTATTCGTCCAGCTTTTTCCAGGCTTCTGTTCATCTGTATTGGTCATGGTTAGCTCTGGAGCACCCTGGTCTTGTCTACGTACTTGCTGAAAGAATTTCAGCAAACTTAATTAGTGACCTTTTCTCTCACCTTTTTGAATTCCCGCAGTTTAACATAGTCCGTTAATTCACCCGCTGCCTGTCAGTAGTCACCCTGCTGGTGCTACGTTATTCCTGCAATATTGCGTCCAATAAACTACCAATAGCTTCAACAGCTTGGCTATGCTTTCCATTGCCTCCCACCTGCCCAAAATCACAGCTGGCACTCGCCGTTGAAAGGCTTCTCACTTCCAAAGCAAGCTCAAGAGTGGTTCGGTATCCCTCGTAGATATACTTGGAGATGTTACCAAAGCAACCGCCGAAATAAGCAAAGCCATGAATAGTTTCCCCTCTCGGCCCGACGCTTTTGACCAAACCATCGGTCAGTTAGGCCCTTTGGCGTTCCCGCTGGACCCACCCGTGCACCTCACCTGGGCAAACCTCATCTCGGCCGCGGAGTTCATCGACACCTTTGCCTCTGAAATCTTTAGAAGCATCAAAAAAGCCAACAGTACAATGGTATTCAACATTCCAGATGGATTATCTCTCGCAACTGCTAAGAATTTACTTTTAAAGGCTTTCAACCTGGATTCTCAACAGTGTTACTGTGTCAGACTCTGTAAAACTTCACCGCAAGATACACGTCCGCTCCTGCTTCAGTTTAATATTAAAGCTGCTGCCAATGAACTTATTAGCCGGCAGTCTTTTTTCGTTGTCAATACGGGATTCAAGCGGGCAAGGATACACCCCGATAATACGCCTCTACAAGCAGAGGTCCACGAAAATCACACCAAGAACCGTACACCTGGCAAACATTTAGCCAGCAGTCCCCCTCAGTTAGTCAATTCACCAAGCGTCAGCTATCAAGCAAAGACCTCTTCCGTAGTAAGTCGCAAAATAGCTGTTGACGCAGATAGTTCGTCAGCCTCCACTCCATCTGAGCAACGTCGCAAGGGTCAAAACTTGCTGCAGGGCCCCAATGAACCGGTCCAACTTAATGTGCTCTTTGACGCCCACAAAACTGATAGAAGCCCCCTCATTCCAAGACTAGTAACGCACTATCATACAAAAGCCCGATTGACATGATTCCCTCGGCCAGCTAAAGTAGTGGTGTTCCAACCTACAAACTACTCCCACAGCATACAGGTCAAAAAACGAGCGCCGACTCTCGTAGGAGTCCGAAATCCAACACCGTTCGGGAAAATAACCCAACACTTAAAATAAACCCAGTTATTCCTTAACGGTCGATGTCAGAACTAGCCATTACTTGCATACCTCAGAAAGGAGAAGACTAGATGTATTTGCACCGGTATCCGTAACAAATTCGAAAATAAATAGAGTACCTTTGTCAGCAAAATCAGTCATCTCACCTCGAGGACCCGGGCCTCGATCTCCGAGTTCAATCAGCCTTTCGCCTTCAGGCAGAATGAAAAGTAGAAACACTTCTTCCAACAACGAAAAAAGACGTCTTGGCAAGACTATTCAGATCGTTATGCCAGTACTTTATCCTAATGCAATTCCGGCTGACTACTTACGGTCCACCCAACCACATGGGTCCTGCTCCCCATTCGCAAATAGTCGTGAGCTTTCGGACTCAATGCCACCCCATCCAAGTTTACCGGTTTTTCCGTTTTTTCTAAGCTTTCCACCTCCTCCCATACCATACCTCTCCCCACACCATCCCACAGCCCACCAATGGCTACAGTTTCTCAGAACCTGGCAGCCGACTAAAGGGGTCATACCCTCAATGTTCGTCATTGTTTGTGTTTACTGTCCGCTGGGCTACAACATGGGCAATATAAATGCAATCACCGATGCGTCCGGTCAAGTAGCTTAAATCCCGCACGCCGCTAAAGTCATGGCGGGGGACTTCAACCACCGTGGCATTTGTTGGGCAACCCTGAATTCCTCTGCTAAATTACGCAATTTAATGCCATTTATCCGTGCAGGCGGATGGACTCAACAAGTAACATCACCAACCAGAGGGAGAAAAATTCGTGACCTCGTCTTCACTTTGGGCCTCATAAATATAAAGGCAGATGTCCTTAGCCACTTTCCTGGTTGTGGTCATATGGTCATAACACGTGAATTCTTCGTCCAATAGCATCACCACGAAAGTCTTTAAAATCGAGAATCTTTCCGGAGTGCAAATTGGGGCATTCTACCCACTATCCTGCGTAATGAGACCTGAGATGAATCCTTCCCAAAGTCTGATTCCCAGCTGGTGCCGGATGTGATGTACCCTAACTTATTCTGCTCTCTAAACATCATCTCTCGCTGTGAGAAATACACATCGACCACAAAAAATGCAACGTAAATTCGGGAAGTTGCAGCTTGCCTGCGAGAGGACCAACGACCTCTCTATCTTCCTCTGCCTCAGCCACCTCTCACGCCAGCTATTAAACGAAAAGGATAAAAAGGTGGAAAAGCAAGAACTGTACTCTCTCAACCAGCCGAATAAAATATCCCAACTCTCTGGTGAAAATAAAACTCGAAACATCCGCCGTACAACCAAAATACCATACTTGCTTCTATCAGAGAACATTTATATTAGCTCGCCGCAGTTAATCGCTGGGGCATTAAATAATTTCTTCCCCTCCACCTTCATAACAGACCACAATAGTCCAACCCAGGATCTCACCTCCTTGACGGCTGGTACCTTGTCAGCCGTAGTATTCTCAGCCAACGCGGTCAGAAAGCTGTTGAAAATCACCCGGCGCTTGGCCCACTCTGGATCCGACGGAATCCCTCCAACTCTGTTTCGTCTTGGCGGCCCGCACCTTGTGATGCTTTTGCTGAACTGGTTCCACCTCTCCATGTCACAAAGCATTTCCCCATCCTAGTGGAAAACTTCCTTTATCAATCCCCCTTATGAGCAGGGTGCCTTACATGACCCCGCTAATTACCGCCCCAAAAACCACACTCTCATTATATCCAGGATAATAGAACGAGTAGTTAAGTACAAGATTGCCCATTTTATTCTCGCCCGTGGATTATTAGATAACAATCAACACGGTTTCTTGAAGTCTGGGTCGTGTCTGACCAGCCAACTTGACTTTCCTTATCTAATCACAATGTCGGCTAAATCTGGAAAGGCGTTCGTCGTTATCTTTATAAAGACCGGTCGTGGAAAGTCCCCCCAAAACCACGGCAGTTTCCATGTTTCCTTAGCATCACTCACTTATTTACACTATTGACTTGTTTTATGCACTGTTTCATTTTACGGACCGACGCTAGTTTGTTCGCTTCCGGGGCGTTGCTCTGACATATCCTTGTTCTGGACCTGCGTGACTCACGTGCTCCTAGATCGCAAGCCGAAATTCGGTTCTCGTTTTTCCAGTCCTTTTGATTGCATAATTGAGGTTAGTATCTGTTTCGTGTCATTGTTCATCTGGTAATCTAGTACCGTAGAATTTCACAGATAATCGACTTTTGATTTCGGAATCCGTTGCGAACTTGGCTTCTCATTTCTCAAACGTGTATAAAAATCTTCTTTGATATGACGAAAGCATTTGGTAGCGTGCCTAATGCTCATCTGCTAAAGAAGGTTAAATCTTACGGCATAGCAGACCCACTCTTTTCTTGGTTGTCATCCAATCTTAGCATGAGATCGCAGGTAGTAAACCTTGAATGTTACCTCTCATCATCCCAGCCAGTCACAAGTGGTATTATACGGGGCAGTATGTTGGGCTCACGTTCATTTCTTCTCCACATTAACGACTTATTCAAAATAATACGCCATGGCACGGTGTTTTTATCCGCCGATGATATCAAAATTGTACATTACTTTGAACCCCACACCTTGACCTATACCCTCACTGAAATAGCTGACGGCCTGAATGCTCTTGGCATATTGTGCAACACTTAGAAAATGAGTTTCTCCGCTGCCAAGAGTGCTATTCTCCCGTAAAAAGTCAAAGTCCTCCTGAATCCCTCGCCCTAAAAGGCTTGTGCATTCTTATTACTCCGCTAGTACGAAATCTCGGCCTACAGTATTCCTTCAAGCTCATCTTTCAAGAACAAGCCACCTGCCAAGTGGCCAAGACAAATGGAAAGATAGCCCTCATCTGCAGAACTTTAAGAATGCACTACAACCAGCTTCTGATCTCTAAATCCTACGCCAGACCGCAGCTCAAGTAATGTCCTCCAGTATACACTCACATGCGCAAGACTGATAGACTTGCGATCGAAAGAGCTCAGCAATCCTTCACCGAGCACTTGCTCGGCTCATCATCTCTCTTGAATTAAAAAAGATGTGAGCAACTCAGTCTTGAACCCCTGTGGCTACGGCGTATGAAACTCATTCTTTATCTTCTATTCAACCTTCTACATTCTTAAGGGCATACGTCCATCACTGATCTTTGTTTCACTCAAGACGCACCCTAACCTCTTCGTAACAGGAACCATACTGCTGAAGTTCCATACTCCGGGACAAAACTAAGGGGAAGGTTCTTCATCACCGTCTATTTTCGTATTTGGAACAGACTTCCTGAGGAGATCCAGGCCTGCCAGATACTAGACCAATACAAAATTATCCTTATAAAATATTCAGATGTCGCCAAAGTGTTACAATTAACCCATACGTGCGCCACGTTGGAACAAGCTTATGAGGGTAACCTAGATTTTTGAACAGAGAAAGAAAACACGACCCGGCTAACATCCTTTGCAACGTCCACATCACCTACCCCATATGCCTTCTCCATGGCCAGCGTATTAGTACCCCTTAGAATGACTTACATCACTGACATTGCTCTTGTTAGATTCTACCCAATTCACGCGCTCCAAAGTCTCCTATCTATTATCTCCATCATACTCAATTCGCTTTACTCGGTCCGAACTGACCCCATTCCCCTCATTTATTTTGCCCTAGCGTTCCAACACCAAATCCAATTCCGGTGACCACCATTCACCTCCAAATCATTATCCGTATTCTTAGTCTTGGTCACTATTTTTGTATTCTCATTCAATTCCAATGGCTCATAGCCTTTACTGTTCCCAAAGTAGCCCGTGTCTAAGTTACCAGATTCCCTTTTCACCACTGACCGTTGATCCTCAGCCGGGAGCTTTCCAGACTGCGTTTTTCTATTTTCGTTCCCGGACATCAACCGGCGCTCATCTTTCTTTTGATATCTTGAAATTATCGGGAGATCATACCGGCGAACTTTCTGACCCGAACTTCTGGCTGAAAATCTGATACCCGCCCATCATTCCGTCGCTCTTTCATTGACTCTGTTCTCCAGGGTCCCATGAAATATCCTAGACTACTCCAGCCCTACGTCTGTGTGATCTCGACCAACATCACCTGTGCAAACCCCGCCGGTGCGAAACGCGGTCAGACCCACCGTTTTGTCCGGTGCACATCGGGAGTGCTGGACGTCTGCAAAGATGGGAGGGTGCAAATATGTTGGCGAATTGCATCTTCTGCCTCCAGAAGTAGGTTGCAGGTTGGGTGTCCAGCGCACGGTCAGCCCCACCCACTAGCACCGGTTGCGGATTAAAAAATCAAACGAAAAGAACACCATTCACGTACTCGAAATGCTGCAAATATGCTGCTGTCTTCTCCAGCTAACTTGTACTTTCCATCATGCTCTCTTCCAAATTCGCCATCATAACTTACCGCTTTTTACTCCCCGCAAAACTTATCGCACACTTGAAAACCCATCAACATTCCTAGCTCATTGTTCTCGGTCCACTTCCCCGCGGTTTCATGCTAAACTATTTACCAGTTCTTACTCGTAAACTTAACCGTTCTACAAGATAAATCTCATCCCTTTTTGCTACTTTTACCGATATAGTCGAAAACTAACGCACTTATTGTTGCCATTCCCTTCCGTACCACCATCTTCAAACAGTATATGACACTGCGAAATATATCCCTAGAGATTCCCAATAAGCGATAATTCTCTGGTTGCTTGCCTTTCCTGTTAGTTCCGCTGTTCGCTCACCTAGGGCTGTTGCATTGCAATATCCACATCCCGCAAGGAACCATGTCCCACATATGCACATCTGACAAGCTCTTGTACCTTGGAGTTCTGTTTTGTCGCCATCAAGTGGTCCACCTTCTGTGAAGAACATGAACTGGTAGTTTTCTATCCGTCACTTCATCATTTTGCCAGCTGTGTCTTTCCTACTGTTGTAGTTGAGCACTGCACATTGATTTTTCGCCAGTTTCCGGTTTCCCGTTGAAGCATTATACTCCCTTCTGAAAGCGAACAATCCGCTCGAAGTCTACGTGATTCCATCAGGCCACTTGATGATGATAATGATGATAATGGTAAATTTCTCGGCCATGGTCGAGACGCACGCGCCAGCGCATGATCATGGTGTGACACGTTACTCGATAAGGTGTAATATTCACAAATTCAAAGTATGAAAGTCGAGAGTATCAGCGATAGATAGTCATAGCCAACAACGGTTTGAATGGATCATTTTACTAATGGTTTGCGCGGCAGTTTCAAACCGGTTTCGAATCCGGGCTGGGCGGTGGAGATATCGAAAAACCGTTAGCGCAGTGTCAAGGACGCATTATGAACGAGAATGATGCAAGCTGGGGAAATGGAGGCCTGCTGATGTTCTACAGATGGAGTAAATTTTGAACAAGAAGAAAAGGAAGAAAAAAAGGAAAAAAAATTGTGAAGAAGTGTTCTCGGTAAGGTCGGTGCATGCGGAGAGGATTGCGATCCATGAAGACGATGCAGACCCTTAATGTCGGATTTACCGGAGTTCAATAAATGGAATGAGTGTCGAAACGGTGCCGAGACCAATTTCGTGAAAGTGAACACTGGTGGATGTGGGAGAAACAGCAGTCATATATTGGTGAGTTTAGATTCAGGATCAGTAACATGTACCATTCAGAAATGAGAAAGCGCAACTGGAAGGTCCTCGAGAAGTGGAGAGTCAATTTCCAACCGGCTACGGTTCGGAAGAAAGGTGGACTGTGGTAACGGATAATAAAGTGTGAAATCTCCGCGTGGACTTGAGAGTTAATATGCTGTTTCACTGACATATATATATATATATGTTGACGCATTTGCCTTCAGTGAAATTCAGCGTCGTTTCTGGTAACGTACGACATCATATGGGTGTGTTTCGTCTAGCAGGGCAAAGTATGTGTCGGTCAATCGGCTGAGTGTGGTGGTATATTAGCAAGATGCGCATGAACTGGAACGTGCGTTGGTTGCTTTAGAAAAAGCTGAATGATCTATTAAGCAATTGGGAGTATTTCCTGTCGGGTGGCTTGATTTCGGTCCCAGTTGCTATGGTAGGTTCTATTTGAGTCTCTGTCCGTACGAGTCAAAGTGGCGTCCTTGGTTATCCGGTTTCGTGACTGCGATAGTGGGAGACAACAGACCTGAAATAAAGGGGGGTTGCAGTCTGGACGTGGTTCCAGCTGTGGGTTATGATGATATATGAAGACAATAGATAATGGACCGGTTAGGCCTGTGTGAGTGAATCATGGATGAAGTTTCATTTGAGCAGTCAATGGCACCTACTCTACATTCTAAGTAAAAATAAGCTTGCGGTGGATTTGTGCTATACTGCTGCAGGCTAACGGAGTTGCGTACACTAGTTTGGTAACGGTGTATGCACCTCAAAGGATTTATGATTTTGCACGTTGGCACGGCATCGCTCGGATACTAATGAAAGACCTAGGGTCTCACGGTTTAGAGCAGTTAGAAATGATAACCCCCAGTACCGCTTGCTTACGCAGAAAGCAGTTTGGCAACGAGGCGATAAGATAGGTTTTAAATAACAGACTGTGAGCGAATGAGACTGGCACACTGTTAGCGTAGCCCTTTGCTGTTACTGTCTCTTCCAGCATAGTGGTTACTCCATACTGGGTAGTTTCTGAGGAGCCTTAAAGTAGATGAAACTATTGGGGTGACAGAGGTGATACATTAGAGGCAATCGGTCACGTGCCTTGGAACGTTAACGTGAGTTCATCTATGCTTTTACCCGATGGTGCTATCGTACTGAGATCTGCTCGAGTATGATCAAGGAAATAGAACGTAGACATGATTGCATGGTTATCGCGGTGTCCTTTTCGTCGTTATCGCATTGCAAACCAGGAAAACACCCATGTGAGGACTGGTTTTGGAGAGCCGTGAGAAATGGGAATGAGATGGGTCCGAATTTTCGTCAGGGAAGCAAACTCTAACGACCTACATTCGGTGCTCATGGTAGGCGGCACAAGGGCCTGCTTCAGGTAGGGAGGTAGCACGATACACAACCACTGGCATCCAGCACATGGCGCTCCAAGAATGATCCACACTTTTTAGACGTCTTTATTTTATTTTTAATGGTTTTATCACAGTCAGGTATCTGGCTGTCAGGGAAGGCGGAGCTGCTTTTTGTGGGCGACCACAGCTCCCACGCTCCGGCCGAAACATGGACCGCATGTAACAAGCCGCGTTGGGAATAGGTCAACCACACCAGTCGATCCGTAGCAACACTGCAACCCGGAGACATGAGTCACAAGTGACAAGGCTGGTGTGCCTAGAAGACAAAACAGTGGGGTATTTTTTCCCACTTTTTTATGCCAATCTCTACTTTTTGGTGGTCATGTCTAATTGGTGGTCAACTTTGTGCAGGGAGACGATCACGGCCAGGAATGTTTACAGAAGTGCCGCGCTAACACTCGCCTTATCCGTGAAGTCAGAACCCTCATACCGTTTACATGGGACAAAAATGCAGGGGGAGATAGAGTCAGCCATAGCCTGCGACTATTCAATGGGGTTTATGTTCAACAAAAAGCCAGTCTGCACAAGGATGGGGTACGACTTGCAGCACCAACAACGTTATTAGTCTGGATGATCTACAGATGGTTTGTAGTTTTGCTGGCTAAGTATCAAATGTTGTATAGGCCAGTCATGGAAGATGCTAGAGTTCTGTGACAGGGACGGAAGTTGAGCTGTGAGTGATTAATGGTGACCACTAGATGGAGGTTGAGGAGTCTGACAGGTGCTACGTCTTTGGTTAGAGACAAAGGCGAAGACTAAGTAAAGACAGCACTGGGAATGTTTAAAGACTACCTTTCATGCTTCCAGTGGTATTTCATATAATCAAATACGACTTCTGATGCACTGGCCTCAGGCATGAGAGTTACTACGTTTAGGCATTGTAACCTGATAGGTTTACGCTTAGGTGATGGCAACTATGGTGTACGATGTGGCACATCCTAGATTATCAAGGGTTCTGGTTAGTATCACGCTCTCCTCATAAGCTCTATCAAAAGTCATGTAAGGATTTATAATAGTATATGTAGATCAAATCGATCCCCGGGCAAGGAAGCTGAGAGGAGCGGAAGCCAGGATAAATAAGAGAGGATCAAGGAGTGAATTAGTGGGTGGTGGAACTTAATGTCTTAGGATCCAGCACCACTGGACAATTTGGTGCTGGGAGAAAACATCATTGGCTAAAACCTTCAGCTAGAGGAGAGTTATTTTACATGGCTGCCCTAGTACTATATGGCGAAGGGAGGCAGTAATTGTTTAGACATGGTTGTGGAAACCGACTAGTGAATCAGATGAGGCAGGGATGTATAAGGGTTAGGTGATGGTAGGTGAACGTGGGTGAGTAGTGAGAACCGGCAGGCATCTAGATAGTTATAGTTGTAAACGACAAAACTTCCTTCTGCAATGTGGGTTATACGTAAAAAGTAATAATAAATGGTAAGCCTATCGTCTGTCGTTAGGCAGAAAATGGTAGGTTTGGGATATGGTGCCGTGATCCTGGTAGTTGAACCCGTTTTTGAAGTCCAGCTCGACGGATAGCAGAGAGCGGGAGGAGAGACTGAAGCTAGGGTTCTAAAGTTCGATGCCTTCTTCATAGGCTCGATCCTCAGATATGCTGGCGTTAGTCAAAGATAACATCACTTGGACAACCTTAGTCCAGTGTGTTTCCGGTTTGTTATACGACCGGCTCAACCGATATACGGTCACTGAACTTCACAAATGTAATCATGGACTGATTTTCCCTGTCCTTTATGCGTAATGCCACCTTTATTTCATCGTCTAACTTTGCATCTTAACCCCTCTCATACATTTCAAGACTATATAGCCTGATTACGTCTCTTTAGGGAAAGTTTCTTTTTCACGGTAACCATGTATCCGTCAATCCAGTATGGTTCTCTAGGAGGACAGTCTTCCCTCTGTATTATTTGTGTGGAATTTCACTATTCTCAATCCACTCCACACTTTAGAAGAGTAACTACACCCTACTTTCGTCCTGCTCGGCCACCTTACCTTGAGTTTGAATTTCCCGGGCGGTACCACAAAAATAGGCTTGAATGCTTTCCCTTACATTCAGTGGGGTGCACATAACTGTACAATCCTCCTGAAATTCTGATTCAGCTTCTAACTGCACTGTTTGATCTTGCCTTGCAGAAGGCTTCAGATTTATCCGAAATGAACTATTATTATTGTTAGTATTATTAAGCTCGCTGCTTTTCCCTGCCTGCTCATTGCCTGCAACCCTTGTAAGTCCTTGACACTACAGACAGCCTTCTTAAATGCAGCTTTGGACTAAGCGTATCTGTAGTACGCTAAGGGGTTACTTCTGGCTTTCCGCACAGTACTCTTCTTCTGGTTGTTCCTGCACTGTTTCTGCATCTGAGATAGTCTGGATCTCGCTACTATGAACCGAAGTAGGAACCGGTCCACTGGTGCTTCTGTACTTCTGAAATTCTCCTCGTTTCTGCCCAAGGGTCTTTCTGACTCGGCCTGTCCACTACGGCGGTATTCTGCCTCGTTTGAGCCTTCTTTACGGTGCGAAAGCCTCTGTTATTTTCTACATTTTGCTTGTTGTCCAACCCCGTAGGCATTCTACGTGGTAGTTATCACTCACCGTCTTCATACTATTCTTAGGTCCAGTTCTTCCGAGCCATTTTCGTCCATCTTCATCGAGGTTCCTTTAGGATTTATCAGGCGCCTTTACTCCCTGGAAATTAGTCCCATGCCGGATTACGAAATGACCGGTTTCACTTGTGGGTTTCCCAACTTCTATATGTTCAATGTCATTTGGAGCGCAAGTAAGCGGCTGTGCTCCTCGGCTCCTTTTTGGCCCCGATACGAGAAGACAACTGACGCCTACGGTTCACCCGTAACTACTAAAACCAGTACCGGCCGTATGTTGGGCGCAATAGGTCGACTGCCCTCAAAGTTGTCGCACGGTTCCGTTACGAGAACCACTACAACATCATTGATTCGACCGTCCTGTCTCTACCCCAGAGAATGAGTAGCAGCTTGAGATCAGCATGTCGTCGCCCTTGCCTGATCTCGGCCACTTTTCTGTGGCTGTTACCACATCCGTTCCTGTTGCCAGCTTCGAGCCCTGGCCATTTTTTACTCAGATTTTCAGCACTAGTGTGGGCCAAGAACATCACAACCACTTCATTCCACGTTTGATAAGGGCAGGCAGCAGCGGCTCCTGTCCAGGGCCAGAGCACCAGAACCGTTTTTCGCTTTACGGTCGGAAACTTAGGGCTAATGCTGATTAATGCCCTCATACTTACTTGGTTACTTTACACACGACCGTCTTTGGAGTCGCGATGGATGTCGGTTCAGCTCATTCCCTGCCCTCACAGTGGTGGCATCCTAGTCCTTCAATAACGGAGCTGGGTTAAACTTTCTCTACCCTGACCAATGGATGTCCAGAGTTTTACTCTTCCGTTGTGCTTGTTTGCTCTGGAAGACTTTGCCAAGCCTCCGTTAAAACCTGTGTTTCCGATTCTCACCCTTCCCCGACCGACTGCAATTGCTTTACCGTCAAGCTCCGAGCTTATTTCCCCGTTTGAAACTTGCTTGATACGCCCGGCAGCAGCTATGGACGCGTTATGGCGGCCATGTTCGGTGAAATGGGCAGGCGTAAATCTTGGTTCATTCTGCCGCCCCAATATGGGAAATCTTTTGAGAACTACATGTTCAGGGATCTCTATTTCCCACGGTAAGCCAACCAGGTGGTACCGCGTTACTCTGTCCATTTGTCTACTCGTTTTTATGAGTGGTTCAGGAACACCTTGAACCACAACGTTCCGGCTTCGCCCCTGGGCGATACTCTTACTTACCTGCAGTGTCGTTGAAACCCTTGTGGTATTACCAGTGTCCCCTTCTAACTTACCTATTCGCACATTTAAGACACAGTCGTGCTAAAGTATCATTGGTAAACACCGCAACAGCTGCTTGCTGTCCCGGCTTTGCTCCGGTGTCCCTCAGGTCAACTAGCGGCGACTCTTGCTTCTTACGTCTTCATCTTATGCTAACGTTTCCTCTAGTGACTTAATTAGTTCTGCTCCCTTTCGACGACCGCCTCATCGATTGCCTCAATACTTATTCGGAATAGTTTTCCCACTGAAGGCATATCAGCCGCATTTTCATACTCATGGTTTACCTGCGCAAGCTCTTGCGAACCTTACCGGGCAGCTTCATTCTTACATGCAATTGCTATTCTTTCCTAGTGCTTGTGGGCCAGCCGTCTGTCATAGTGGCGCTCCACACTACGCCCGTAACACCTCCAAAACAGTGCCCCCCACAGCCTTTGAGAAGGAGAGCATTATCGGTGGGGGGTGAGTGGTTAGCCTATGCTGCAAAAGCGAGCATTTAGGGTGCACGGAAAACGAACAGAGGGCTGCTGTGCTTGGCATAAAGAGTTCCGATAAAAAAAAGTGCTAAACAGGGGAGTAAAGATGAATACCGTTAAATCTGATAATACCATTCTTGAATTCAGAGCGGTCCTTGTGAAACCATATTTGACGGGTGCCACACTGAATTCACATAGTTCCTGCCGAAATACTGCACAAAGAGCATTGAGGTCTTTAATGCGCTCGCCCACCCGGTCCTATCGGTCCAGGGTTCTTCGAGAAGCGATATTTTAATCACCGTCTTGGTCATCCTCTCGGTCTCACTAACTTAACAATTTAATTGCTGGAGCAATACCAGTAGTGGAAAGGTGCCAGTGGCTATCTGATAAGACAGATTTTTCTCATTTTCGTTTTCCACGCAGAGCAAAGTCTCGATGTGGAGCCGTTCGGGTGACGATTCATTTCGGATAAGAAAGGGATTCCAAGCAGTTGAAGCACGGTAGGACGCGAATCCCCACGAGTTCAGGAAACTGGATTATAACTAGAGTCTGTAACCAGCTTTGAGTTCTCATCTGCTGTGAACTGAAATTGGTGGTTTAAAGGCATCAGCAAATTAATCACTCTGAGGCAGTGCACGTGGTGATGGGGATTAAATTCCTTCATTGTAATGGAACCGAAACTAACATGTAGTGTTTGGATTGGCGCTTACTAATGTACACTCGTTTCTATCATATTCCAGGTCCCGCACATAACCATTGGACGGGACCGGCTGAATCCTCACCGAAACCCTTTTGAAGTGTAACCCTTTCTCTTGATGTATGTATGTTTTATCGAACTGGACCGAATAGACGTTTCCCATAACTGTACACACGTGTGCTCGTGAACGTGACTGTCATTCTTGCCGCTCCGTTGGGACGCCGCCCTTGAACTACCGAATCCAATGCTGTCGGTTGAAAATTGCATGCTCCTCATCGTTTTTCCGCCACAACTTGTTCACCTATAGCTCTTATCATCTGTTTCCACTTCCCGTTTTTGTCGCCTTATCACGGTATGCACGCCTTCCCGTTTTGTCTTCCCTCCTATTGCCTCTCTCTACATCAACTTTCACTGCTTTGAGTCACTATCGTCCTAACCACTCTTCTCTGTCGACGCTCGCCAATAACTCTTTTCCCACCTGCCGTCATTGCTGGCTTCTATCATCTATGCGCTTGGTGTTACCCTCTGCTCAGAACGCCCATTGATAGCTTCCTTAAACCTGTGGCCCTGTTAATCTCTCCTCATGCCCCATGCCATGATGCACCAACCGCACCCGCACTTATGCCCAATCCGCATATTAGAAATTGCCGCTCCAAACTTCGCATCTTTTACAGTCGTATTTATTATCTAATCACCACCACCATATCTTCCTCACTTGGCCTCGCGATTCCTCTGCGGTTCTTTTCAGTGTCCTGATTAGTATCCACCTGTTCAATTGTCTGCCGGCACACAGCTCTCCAGCTCCATTGCCCCAACTCCGTTGCGCATTCATTTTTGTGTGGCCTTTTTGCTCTAATACTGGTCCACTTATCTCAGGGCTTCCCGCTTCCTTGTCCGCCTCCTTCGTGTTTCATCTGCAGTAAAATGATCTGATTGGTGATTTCTTACCTGTGTCTCCTCGGTCATTGCTTTCATCCCTTGATCCGTTTATTGCTCGCTACAGGCATTTCTCTGTACCTTCCAGTGTGGCCCGCTTTTCCATGTTCCACCATTGTAATGACAACGTTACGTCGTGACGTTCTTTTACAGTTTCAAATTGTTTGACCTGTCACTACCCGATTCCTCTGGTCCGTCACTACATCTCGCACCTGCATTGATCAAATAATTAGACCCATTCTTACCTGTTTTTTTGATCCCGTCTTTCCTCTTCACTCTTCCATGAACCGCTCTTCACAGTCTTCATCACTTCTGTGCTGTCGCATTCTATTTTCCTCTCCGTTGAGCTGCCACGTGCACTTGTCATGGAGCTAATCCACCACGAAATTCCAAAGTTAATCCTACAACCAATTGATCTAACATTACCTACTCTTCCTATTGACTGATAATTTCTTTCTAGGACCCCATTGTTATTGCTCCTGCTTCTCTTAAACCTATACATATATATATAATAAATCTATATATATATAAACTTACCCATATATATCTATGTGCACGCGCTCTGCATCTCACAGTTCCTCACCGGGCATTTCTCTTGCTATCATCCCAACGACCGTCATCATAGGCATCCATCAACTCTACATCTGTGCCTCACATCTACCGTATCCAATCCTTCTAAATCGTTTTTGTCATCTGATCATCCCTCTACGTCTTGCATTGCTCGCTGCCTGTTTTACGGTGAGTTTTGTGTCCTGTCCGCCGACAATTCACTGCAAAGTACCAATGCTTCATTGTCATCTAATCCACCGCAATGCACCTCACCTTTTTCTCCATCGTTCCTCGCTACTGCAGTTCTTTATACCGATTTCCAGCCTTTCTCATGTTTACCAGTCTGCCTCTATATGTAATTGCCCGGGACCAGCCATTCAGTCCACCTGACCTTGAATTTCAAACTCACCGGGCGTCCATTCAAATCCGATCTTGAGCTCATTTAAACTCCACGCAATCTCTATGGTATGCATACGTTTATACTATTTTCATCCTACCTTATTCCCCCTTCTGAGCCTTTTTACCCAATATTTCCATGAGAGTCTCCATTTTTCCATGACTTGTATCTGTCGATTCCATCACCTGTATCTACATGATCATGCACATGGCATGCTTCGGGCGCTTCCAAAATAAACCATTATTGTTATTAATAATAAACATTCATTCGACACAGTGTGTCCTTGTTACTTACGCTCGCGACCTGGCCGTCGTTGTGTGCTGAACCGTTAACATTGCTCGGTGCATTCCGTTTCAGCTTGCTTGAGTCGATTTGCTGTCGTGAACCGAACTGTAAACCAAGAGGCTTGCTCGCTTAGAATCGAACATTACAATTGGTGGCAGCGGTGGGATGACTGAAAGCGACAATTTTGACCCACCCGCTATGGTTCAGAAAATGGATGGTGACACGAACCAAACCAAACCAAGAACTGCTCTGTTCCGCCCAGCAGTCCCTACACTGAAGGCGTTTTCCCCGGTGATGATTTTGCCCCCTGGGCTGTTCGAGCCAAAACGCATCTCCAGGATACTCCCCAAGAACACCTTGGGCAGTATTTGTTACCACTGCTGGACGATGATGCTGCCCGGCAGTTTCTAGCCACAGGAGCCCCCATCCTTTCGGGCCCCGATATAATTTGGCCGGCGCTAGAAGAATTGTTCGCGCGATATGAACTGGCCCCAGCTTTCCTGGAAAAAGTTTTGGAACGAAGACAACATCTGGCGGAGTCAGTGGACGAATACGCGGCTTGCCTGAGAGTTCTCGCTACAAAAGCATACCCCAAGGCACCCAAAGAAGTTCGTGACGAGCACATCTTGGGGCGTTTTGCGATGGGGATCTCTGATCCGAAAACTAAGGAAGATTTTCCCCTCAACATGCCGACGTTCCTATAGTCAGCACTACTCCGGGCGCGCAAACTCGAGGCCTGCAGAGAAGCCCTAAGACAGCCACCAAACGAAACAATTGCAGCCATACAACCCGCCGTTTTCAAGCCGCAACCGAGCCGCACGCCATCAGTCTCATGCCCGGGGCCGCAGCCTTACCGCCGCTACTGCCGAAAATTCGGATCGAGAGCCCAAAACTGTGGACACAACCCAGCTATGCAGTACACCGGTAAGTCCCAGTATCGTGCTATGTCCTTACCTTTTGTTTCATTGAACAATAATGATTGGCAATCACCGCTAGTTGTCGAGGGTTTGTTGAACGGTAAAGGGGCAAAGTTGCTGATCGATACTGGGGCATCATGCTTCGTCATCAACCGGTCGCTAACCAAAATATCCCATTCGGCGCCTCTGAACGGTAGGCTAATAGCGGCAAACGGAACCGTTATGCCAATTCTGGGTCAGGTGGCGGGCAGCGTGAGCATAGGGCAATGTACTGTCCAGCACCAATTCATCTGTGCCGACGTAGCTTGGGACGCAATTCTAGGGATGGACTTTCTACGGGTCCACCGAATAGTCATTGATTTCGACAGGCAACTGTTAGTGGTTAACGAAAGACCGGAGCCCACAGGTCAGCCTATCGCAGCACTGAAGTTGGATAACTACTGGATCAATGAGATGTTGTTCGGAGCGTGTGTTGACCGAGAAACGAACAGCGAGGTTGCGAAGATTCTCAACGAGACACGAGATACTTTTGACTGCAATTGCGATTACTTGGGCCGGACGTGTATCTTACGACATCGAATCGACACCGGGCAATAACACCCAATCTATCAAACACCCAGACGTGTCCCGCTACATTACCAAGCGGAACTAGATAAGATGGTACACGAAATGTTGGAATCGAAAGTCATCCGACCTTCATCGTCCCCGTGGGCATCACCAATCGTCCTGGTGAAGAAGAAGGACGGTAGCCTTCGAATCTGCGTTGACTACCTCCGCCTCAACGCTATAACCAAGAGAGATTCGTTTCCACTACCTAGGATAGACAGTGTAAGTCAAATCTCGCAAATCGAGCAACGCGTAGCCAATTCAAACGAATCCCAATACCAGAACAAGATTGATTCGTAGCTTCTACGGTACTAAATTGAAATGCACAAAGGATACAAATATATACGAACCTCAAGTATGCGGCCAAATAGGCTTCACAGTAAAATCCAAAGGTCCAAAGCCCCGTGGCTCAAGCACGACAGACAGAAACGGTTCAAGGCCAAATTCAAATGTCTCACATGGATAAACAAACGTAAAAATGTGTGATGTATGAGCGAGCTTTCCAAGATAATGTTAAATATAGTCAAATTCACGAAGCTTGTTGAACATTTAGAAGGATTTTCAGTATTCGTTCTTTACACCGCCGGCCAAAATCCTTCCGCGAAAATGGTTGTCTAAGGTTCAGGAAGGGGTCATGCTTCTCACCCTACCTACCTTTAACTTATTGTTAGTGCCTGTGGTTACTAAATTCCTGTGTTACCTGAACGTGAAACAGGTTTTCGCCGTAGTCATTATCGCACAATCCATAAGGAATCAATTCCAAATCCCGCTGCACAACTTGAGATTGACATATTCATCAGGGGACCAGCGCATATAGTCAGACGCACGATGAAGGTGAAGGCTTCGCAGAGTGAAGTGTTTCGCCGCACGAGATAAGTCTAAGCATCACAAGCAGTAACCCATTGCAGCAACTGGTTAGACTAATTTTGTTTACAAGCATGAGCTCAGAAGTTGAACGCAAGTGCAACGCCCAATGAGATATCGCGTAAAATTGACAGGTCACGAACCAGTGGAATTACGTAAATTTAACGCACCAAATCTTCCGAAAGAAATGAAAACCGGTTTCTGATTATGAATAAATTTCGAAAACAAGTGTACGGCGGACAGTATCGAAATACACATGAACAAGGAGATTGATCGAATACTGGCATCTATCAGAGTATTTCAAAGTTTTTCTGTGCACAAAATATGTGACAATCAATATTGTATAAAATGTAAATAAATGTTCTTCTTTAAAGATAATAATAGTTTCACAATGTGCTCACAGCTAGTATGCCTCACCTGAACTGTTCAAGTGAAATACTGGTGAATTTCTCCTCTTAGCCTATGTGCACGTTGGATAGAGACTGGAACTAGGTACATTTGCAACCTTTCAGAAAAAATGGGTCCAATTGATTAGTTGTAGAGCATGAAATGCAATAAAGTGCTGAGTAACTCGGAGCGAGGCGATCTGCGAGCTACTTTGTCTTTTGTATGTGGTTTCGAGCTCGAATCATAAACAGTTACCTCGCTGTTTCCTGCTACGAGTGGATTAAATCTCTGATGTCCCGAACACGTTCTTCGTTTCTTCCGTTTCCTGTAATGTAACACAACTGTAGGATCTGTCCAATAGGTAAGACTCAGTTCGGCGGAGGTGCAGTTCTCTCTTAGCATTCGTGCTACCTTAAAACCCAAAACCAGTGCGGTCGTTTTGAGCTCGTTTAGGGATACTGACTTCAGCTCAGCAATTTTTGTTTTGGCAAAGGGTACTTTGTTTCGCCGCCGGCCATGCAGTTCCACCCAGGTACCGTACACTGTCACTGGGTCGGCAAATTTCAAGCTGCTTTGGGTGACCTGCTGGTGTCCCTTTTTGAGATATTTCAAAAGCCCCCGGGCAACTTCTCCTTTTCTCGATAGGTGACTTGACGGTTGTCTCTTGGGTATAGCAACTTCATGTTGCCCACTGTGACGTCCCGTCTTTGAATTCGCCATCAAAAGCACCGACTGATCCTTTGAATGAACTTCGCTTTCCTGAGATGGACCGTTGGATTCAATATCGAGAGGCTGATTGTGTTCTACAGAGGCACTTCTCTCAGCAACATTTGAGCAATTTATTGACGCCGATTGTTGAAGTTCGCTCGTCAGGGGTCCGAGAAGTGTCCAGCCTAGTATCGTTCGCGTAGCGAGTGGTTCTTTTGATTGCTTATGCTCTGTTCAAGCACCCAGTGAGCCTCTGGTACATTGTATCCAATTAGTATGTCGACGTGGGGGCTAGACACTTCTTCGAACTCTATGTCCCTGAGATGAGACCATCTCTTGGCGATCGATCTAACAGAGTCGACTGGTCTCATTGACAAGCTGTCTATTGCAAAAGCTTCGGAATTTCTACGGTCCCCTCATCAGATAAAGACGTTAACTGCAGGGTCAGCCTCTTAGAATTGCTAACATGACCCCCTGCAATCGTGCTGATAGTGAGCGAGGTAGGCTCGTCTACTAGTTCACAGCTTTCTACAAGCTCGCGAGTAATCAGCGAGGTATCCGACCCCGTGTCCAAAAATGCATTGACCCTCCTCGGTCCTTTAGGTGTCGCGATACCGACAGGTACGATGCCTAATCTTGCCGGTTTGAAATCATCATGTCCCGTTGAACAGACAATTTTGGGTTCATCCGGCTGAATAGGTCTATTGTTGAGAAGGCCATGCAGTAACGAGTGATGATTACCCAAGCATCCGTCTTGGTTGCATTTCACTCTTAAGCTGCATTCAGAAGCTCGATGAGAGTTGTTCAAACACATAAAGCATGAGCCAATCCTTTCTACTGCGCACCACCGATCGGGTACACTCATCCCATGAAAGGTCGGACAATCTGGTAACCGATGCAGGGAGTTGCATAGCTTGCATTCAGCTGACCTCTCGGGTTCTTGACTTATCATGTGCATGTTAGCCAAAGACTGGGTTTGGTTACAGTCCTTCTCCACAATTTGAGATGTTGGTTCCCTTAGCGCCAGTCTGCAACTTTCGCGTACGATTTGTCCAAATCGACTGTTGGCGATACGCGATTGACGACCTATGAACTCCGTCAAATCATTGAACGTAGATTCCCGCTCAAGCATATTTATTTTTTCAGCTTCCTCTGCCCATCGGCTCTGTAAATCAATAGATAGACATCGGGCAATGCATTCCTGTGTGTGCAATGCATTCAGATCAGACTGGTACCCTAAGTGCTCCAGTGTTATACTGCAATTCTGCATTTTTATCACCAAACTCGACAGTGATTCAGCCTTGCCCTCAGTCTTTTTCGCCTCCAATAAAACACTGTCAATTAGGCTTCTAGCCACCTTGAATGGTTGTCCAAACAAATCTTTCAGGATTCTGCGTGCCCTGATGTACCCCATCGGTGGATCAAGCATCGCGCAGCCTTCGATAGCACTTTTGGCTCTCCCACGACAGTAATGTAATAAATACGAAAACCGTTGACCAGGATCTGCAACTTTGCACTCAACAAAATTTTTGAATTGTTTCATGAATATACAGCATTGCTCGGGGTGCCCGTCGAAGTGGGACAGCTCCACTCTCGGCAGGTCAAGAGCCAAAACCTCGGTAGTTTCAGGCTGTCTCAAGGGTTTATATTCGTCGATCACAGTGCCTTTTCGATGTTGACATTGTGAACTACGTGAAATCTTTGCTGGCTCTCTGAGACCAGTTCCTTGTGTAAGGGGCTCTGCTTCCCTTCTGGCTAACCGCAGCTCGTTTTCTAATTCTATTACTCTCATTCTATAAGTACTAACATCGTCAAACGCATCGCGGTTAGAGATATATGACCTGGCACTGACAGAGCTAGTAAACTTAGCATTATCTAGAGAATCAATAACACCCGAACCATCCCCAGAGACTTGCCGAGTTATTTCCTGTTGTCTCAAAAGGTCCTTGCTTCCTCGTCTGGGCATTTCCAATGAGTTTTCTTGTCCAGGTTCCACTTGAGTACTGTAAGTCAAATCTCGCAAATCGAGCAACGCGTAGCCAATTCAAACGAATCCCAATACCAGAACAAGATTGATTCGTAGCTTCTACGGTACTAAATTGAAATGCACAAAGGATACAAATATATACGAACCTCAAGTATGCGGCCAAATAGGCTTCACAGTAAAATCCAAAGGTCCAAAGCCCCGTGGCTCAAGCACGACAGACAGAAACGGTTCAAGGCCAAATTCAAATGTCTCACATGGATAAACAAACGTAAAAATGTGTGATGTATGAGCGAGCTTTCCAAGATAATGTTAAATATAGTCAAATTCACGAAGCTTGTTGAACATTTAGAAGGATTTTCAGTATTCGTTCTTTACAGACAGTACGTTAGATGCTGTTTCTGGCGCTGAGTGGTTTTCTACATTGGACCTTGCTTCGGGCTATTGACAGGTGGAGGTCCATCCAGATGACCGCGAGAAAACAGCTTTCGCCGTACCATCAGGCCTCTACGAATTTGAAACGACGCCATTTGGACTAGCGAATGCCCCGGCCACGTTCCAACGATTAATGAACTCAATATTGCGGGACATAGCACCGAACAGCTGCCTTATATATTTGGATGATATAATCGTTCACGGTCGCACAATCGAGGAGCACAATCGTCGATTGAAGGAAGTGCTGTTGCGGTTGAAGGAAGCGGGGCTCACTCTCCGGGCAAAGAAATGCAGGCTATTACAGAAGGAAGTGAAATTTCTAGGACACGTGCTGTCACACGCGGGTGTGCACACGGGCCCCGAGAAAATCGATAAAATAACCAACTGGCCGACACCAACATCGGCCAACGAAGTTCGGAGCTTCATGGGGCTCGCGTCTTACTATAGGCGTTTTGTCAAGGGGTTCGCCAAGCTGGCAACGCCACAGCATAAGCTGTCAGAAAAAGACCGACCATACAACTGGACCAAGGAGTGCATGGAGGCCTTCGAACAACTGAAAAAGGCCCTGATCTCACCGCCGATCCTGGCTCTCCCGGATACCTCGAACGACGCTGGGCTATTTATTCTTGACACCGATGCCTGCGACCATACCATAGGGGCAGTGCTTTCTAAAGCGACGACTGACGGTGAGGAAAGGGTTATCGCCTATGGTAGTCGAGGACTAGACAAGCACGAAAGGCGATACAGTAGGACTCGGCGCGAAATGCTGTCCTTAGTCTACTTTTTACACTACTTCAGGCCAAAACTTTTGGGCCGACCATTTCAGGTGTGAACAGATCATCAGGCGTTACAGTGGCTTCAAAATTTTAAGGATCCACAAGGCCAGGTAGCCCGCTGGCAGGAAAAAATGCAGGAATACCATTTTCAGTGCTTATACCGGGCTGGAAAAAAGCACACTAAAGCTGATGCCCTTTCACGAATTCCCAAGAATGCCCAGATCAATTCGGTGTTCGCCGACGCCTCTACGGACGCGAGCTGGAAGAATGGTAAATGATCCGTATATCGCGTTCATTTACAAAAGACAGGCAGAAAGCGGCCTGAAACCATCCGGAATCGAAATGAGTGAACGTCCAAAGGACGAGCGAGCTTTATGGGCGGAGTGGACGAAACTAATCATCATAAACGGGGTACTTCATTTGCGGGGGGAGGATAACCAGATGCGCGTTGTCGTACCCCGCACAAAAACCCTAAACCTCATTCGAATGACACATGAGCAGCTAGGACATCCCGGACAGTACCGAACACACGCAGCACTAGTCCAGCGATACTGGTGGCCTGACCTCCGCCAAAATGTTATCAGATTCTGCGCTGGATGCAACACGTGTGCCAGGAACAAAGGACCACACACGCCACCACGAGCACCCTTGCAACCGATCGCCATTGGTAGTCCGAACCACCGTGTCGGTGTAGACGTAATTGGGCCGTCGCCTACCACCAATAAGGGTAACCGCCATATCTTAGTGATGGTAGATTACTTCACCAAGTGGTGCGAAGCAATTGCGATGCCTAACCAAGAAGCAGTTAATATAGCAACAGTAATCGTTAACGAATGGACTTCGCGATATGGCGCCCTCTATAATTCACTCTGATCAAGGCCCGGCGTTCGACGGCCTGCTGCTGAGGGAAATTTGCCGGCTCTTGGGAATTCAGAATACAAGGACGACACCGTACCACACACAAGGGGATGGACTGGTAGCAAGGACAAATAGAACACTCAAAGACATCCTGCGGTCGTTCGTCGAACAGTCGAACTCTCACAAATGGGACGAGGTACTCCCGCGTTGATTGTTAGCATATCGAGGGCTACGCCACACATCGACAGGATTTACTCCAGCTCATCTTACATTCGGGCGAGAACTACGTTTACCGGTAGAGGTCGTGACACCATTAGCCCCTAGAGAAGCAATGGATCTAACAGCTTACAACCGTAAACTCACGGAGGATCTCTTTATGACCCACCGTCTTGCACACCAGCACCTCGAATTGGCCCAAAAACGACAGAAGAGCAGCTACGATGCAACCGCCTACGGTCCGACGTACCGATTAGGAGACTACGTATGGTTACATCGGCCTAGACCCCCACCGGGTCAGACAGCGGCCTTTCACAGCCCGTGGAAAGGAAAATATGTCATTGTACATTCGATGTCACCACAGACGTACGTGATACGGCTACCAAAAAACCCCGGATCCGAGGCCCTTACAGTACATTACAACCAGTTGAAACCGGCCAACGACGCAAATCCTACGAACCGTTGTCTCCTACCAGTGCCTCCAGGAAGTGTGCCGATAGTCGAAGAAACGGGGGAAGTGCCCTCAGAAGGCGGCATTGGAGTGCCGGAACGTTCATGGGGCACTGAGGACAATGCCTTTGTCGGTGGTGAGCTATGTAATGGAACCGAAACTAACATGTAGTGTTTGGATTGGCGCTTACTAATGTACACTCGTTTCTATCATATTCCAGGTCCCGCACATAACCATTGGACGGGACCGGCTGAATCCTCACCGAAACCCTTTTGAAGTGTAACCCTTTCTCTCGATGTATGTATGTTTTATCGGACTGGACCGAATAGACGTTTCCCATAACTGTACACACGTGTGCTCGTGAACGTGACTGTCATTCGTTCCGCTCCGTTGGGACGCCGCCCTCCGAAAATACACAATAAACATTCATTCGACACAGTGTGTCCTTGTTACTTACGCTCGCGACCTGGCCGTCGTTGTGTGCTGAACCGTTAACATTGCTCGGTGCATTTCGTTTCAGCTTGCTTGAGTCGATTTGCTGTCGTGAACCGAACTGTAAACCAAGAGGCTTGCTCGCTCAGGATCGAACAATACAAGAGTTGAGACAAAAAATAGTGCTAAACAAGGGAGTAAAGATGAATACCGTTAAATCTGATATTACCATTCTTGAATTCAGAGCGGTCCTTGTGAAACCATATTTGACGGGTGCCACACTGAATTCACATTGTTCCTGCCGAAATACTGCACAAAGAGCATTGAGGTCTTTAATGCGCTCGCCCACCCGGTCCTATCGGTCCAGGGTTCTTCGAGAAGCGATATTTTAATCACCGTCTTGGTCATCCTCTCGGTCTCACTAACTTAACAATTTAATTGCTGGAGCAATACCAGTAGTGGAAAGGTGCCAGTGGCTATCTGATAAGACAGATTTTTCTCATTTTCGTTTTCCACGCAGAGCAAAGTCTCGATGTAGAGCCGTTCGGGTGACGATTCATTTCGGATAAGAAAGGGATTCCAAGCAGTCGAAGCACGGTAGGACGCGAATCCCCACGAGTTCAGGAAACTGGATTATAATTAGAGTCTGTAACCAGCTTTGAGTTCTCATCTGCTGTGAACTGAAATGGGCGGTTTAAATGCATCAGAAACTTAATCACTCTGAGGCAGTGCACGTGGTGATGGGGATTCAAATTCCTTCGCCTTGAAGGTCGTTGGACTCCCTCGGGGACTGCTGCTCTTCTCTCCGTAATGTTGAGCGTGTTATGAACGTGAGAAAAGTCGTGCTCAAGAAAGCCAGTTTTGGCTATGGATTTTCACTTAAGGACAATGGCAAGTTATTCGTGTCAATGAAAATGTCAGTCAATTTCTCGACTTTTCACATCGAATTCATATCGTAATGACTGTTCGTGATACCTGCGGTTATTACAGAATTTTACCCTGCGATGTTTACTTTTTGTATCTCGCATATAATGGGGTTTAAGTCTGTAGTGCCTAAATAACTCCGAACACATGGCAACCGTCTGTTTATGTTCCGACATTTACAGGTGAACTTGGATGGTTTTACACTTTTTGCTGAAAATAGCGTGGTAGATCTCCAGGTGAGCGCATTCAAACGTGCTCTTGCAAAGCGGTTAACTCAGTATTGCCGAATTACTCGATTTCCTAAAACTGGCGTTGTGAAAGTAAATATAGTTTGTTTAAAGTGTATGGTTTGATAACAGCAAGAAGTACGCGTACATTCTCAGTAGGTGGTTTCGTTTTGAGTCAGTGTTAAAAGGACCTTACTTCGCTGTCTAGTAATTTTCCGTTCAACACGCGCCGGTGATGTGACCGGTTAACATTAAGGATTTGCAAACAAAATAATGGTAAAGTAAACGAAGAACAGTAGAGACGCACCCATACTCGGTGCACATTGACTTCACCCAACCTGAAGCAGTTGCCTTAACACGAGTGGCGTAGGTAGATACGCCGCTTGAGTCCACGGCTGTGAAAATCCAAAGGTGGCACATACGTTTTCGGAAACTAGGATTGTGGAGTAGATCCTTCAAAATAAGCAAGCCTAGCTACGGCTATTCCTTCAAATAGTGAAATCAACGAGCGCACCGCGGTATTTTTACGATGTTCTTTCCCACGACAATTGGTAGAGAGGACGCCGTAGTACGCTATCGCCTTGGAAACGTCGTTCTTCGGCGAGCGAATGAGAAGACTAGACCTTGGTGTTGTTGCCACCCGTTAACCTGAAGACTCGTGCTCACATCAAGAGAGTCCGTGCTTCCGCGTAGGAAATGTACAGTGCCATTTGATGTTCATTTGGACGCCTTCCCGTGAGCGCTTTCAGGTTGTTACACGCCTCTCACGTACGTCCTCCATTGGAATATGGTGGTTCTGCTGTCTATCAATGTGTGGTTGCCGAAGTAGCCAAAGTGGAGAGAGTTCAATAGGTTCAGTTTCATTTCAGGCAATCATAAACCATGCACTAAGTGCGGTGGTTTTGGTTACTTTCTCCTAGTGACAGCCTCGAAAATAAATAATAAAAAGAACATGAAAGTAGTGCGAGAACTAAAAATATTCTTATCAACAGACCGCCGTGCGTCACATCACTAGACTACGCAGGTCAACTATAGTGGAAGTTTGGAGGCTATTGCCTGCTGGCTCATTCGCGGTGATCTGATCTATGCAAGACGCATTATCTGAGGTGATATGGATGTTGACCTGCAGTTGGAGCTCCCGCTCAATAATAGAGACCGGATCGTTAATATTGGGACCTCATGTGGTTCTCCGCTCCAAGTCACACGGTCTGGCTGCCGGTTATCCCTAACAATGTAGTAGGCCTTGAGCGCTATGGGGTATCTACTTCCGCTGCACCTATACGGAAGCGTGTGGTGAAAAAAATTCCCACGCTTTGAAAGCTAACTCTCACTGGCCTGCTGTTGGTGTGTCGGTAATCTCAAATTGACCAACTTCTGGAACGCTCTTCTAGTGCGGCGGAAGAGACCAGCGACCACTCCTTCAAGCTAAAGCTCGACATATTCCTGGAGGAACATTGGCAAGGCATCCACATCTAACCGTCAGTGAAGTTAACCATGGGGTTCATGTGGAGCATTCCCACTGCCCTTTAAAAGATGACTAAAGGCTGACTAGTTTCTCAGCTTGTGCAGTTACTAGCTGGATGTGTTTGTGTATAACGTAAAAGTCGGGTGCGAACAAAAAAAGTGACGTTCCAAGGCGCGTAAAAGAATGGGAAATAGGAAAGCCTTTGATGGAGCATCTCTTGTCCGAAAAAAACACTCGGTAATAAAGTAAATGCAAATTAAAAGCTTACGTCGCAATCTCAATCTGGTGGAATCGCAGGTTCTATGTCAGAGCGACTTAAAGGACAGTGTGGTGGTTGGAATGGAGGCGGTATAGTGGTGACCGGTGGGACAGTGGGTTACGGTCGTGGAATCAAGCGTGGAGAATGGTTACAAGAACAGATCTGATTTCACCGGTGGCAACGAATACGTGGGCTTCAATGTGTAACTACCTGTTTTCCCACCATTGTTCACATCAGGCAAACGGCATCGAGGTAAGCAAAAACGAAAGGTTAAAACTGTGATACAAACGTACAAACGGTCTGAAATTCAACGGACTGGACAAGGTCGAAGGCGGGTTATCTGATCAGACGGTAAAAGTCAGGTCGTAAGTGCGAAATTGATTGTACTCCTCGAACGGATAGCTGGTCATGCGAAGACGAATTCAGCTTACGCTTATACGAATGACCTTTGCCTGAAGCCCGAATGCCGAAGCAAACTAAGCGGATTGTCTCCCCAACAGGTATTTTTGGTTTTGGGTGCAGTGTTGTGCTTAACTGTTGATGTAGCAGTCGAGTCATGCTATCGAATTTCCGGTGGCATGTCGATGTGCTTCCAGCCCAACTGCGACTGAAATAGACTGCATCGGTAGGTTGTAACTCGGTTTTGCATCGACAACGCGATCCACAGATCTGGAGATGTATTTTCAACGTTCGCCAATGTTTGTGAAATCAGCAGTGCCATGAATTGGTTTTGAAATGCACAGTTGTAGTAAGTGGTCCTTCAATGATGGTATCCATCCGACAAGTTCAAGGCGTGTTTACAGAATGTAAATCAAACAAAGGAGATAGTTAGAATAAGTTGATTCGCGCTTTGTTTCGCCGACACCACACTACTTGTTCCACGATGAAATGTTAGCTTTTGCGAGGCCTTGAGGAACCTACGGAATGGATCTTCTGTGCGTGGATGAAAATGACCATAGTGGTGACGGTAATCATTACACTAGTTCCACAAAAGTTGCCGCCGGAGCCGAGCGCTGATAATTTCTTGCTTTACATTGATCCAGATAAAGTCATTTATTCGCAAAACAAGGTGTCACCTATTGCTTGATCTCTTAATGACAAGCAAACCTAACAAAAGTTGTTCTCTTCCACATGGATTCATTAAAACTTCCTCGGCATTTCCTCACATTAAGTTCGTTCCGATTTTTTTTGTAGATTATCTCTGCAATCAGCGCGGCTTTTTCTTTTAGCGAGAGCAGCTCAAATTGTTTTATAAAGCACCATTCATAATATATATCATTTAAGTTTACTTCTTTCATTGTTTAATCTCGCTCTTTTATGCTCTGGTTTTGGTTCCTATCTTGTGGTATTCTCGAGTCAAGGACGAAGTACATAGAAGCATGAAAGCAAAAGAGTGGAAAAATAAAATAAAAAAATCAAGGTCGAAGGAAGAATTCGAATGTGACTACCCCTCACTGCGGCATCTGACCATGTGTATTGATCGGGAAGCATACGATTGACAACAAGTGTTGAATAGTAAAGAAACCTATGTCAGGCTTTAATTCATTTGTAACAAAACCATAGCTGAAAAGTAAGTAGACAAGAGTTACGAACGTCAATATATATGGGAGCAACAGACAAAACCACATGTCCGCAACAGTTGCAATTATACCATGTACAGATTTTAAGCGTAGCGATTAAGATTAACGTATTGGTGAATTTTTATGAGCACATAGAAGTGGGATACGTATAGTGTATTCACAGATTAGTTTTTGATTCAAGCATCGGTTTCTCAGAGAATAAGAGCGAACTGTGCTGGAGTATATAAGCTTCATCCAGTGACGATTGTAGGCGGATGTCTTCCATTGTTTGTGCCACTTGCAGATTGAGAGGTGTGTCTGATTCTGAAGCAGGACAGGGAGGTTCATTTGGGCTGTTTGGATTCAGTAATTGATCCAGTTACTCGCTTCTGGTTCCCTATGCCTCGGCATTTCAAATACAGGGTAACAACATTTATCCACTTCAGCTAGGCCTTCCCCTGCCAAGACAAGGTTTGGTATAGCGCAAACCCAGTCCTGCAGCAGCATTCTACACTTTGAAGGTACAAAACGCATCCCAAAAACATTGTTACACTGTTGTTTAGGTTATCAGGAAAAGCTTGCAACTTACTTGGATCTTCACTCAGAAGAACAATATCGTCCACATATTCCAAGTCAGACAGTTTACTGCCTGAGCAGATATCGATACCACCATCCTCATATATATATATATATATATATATATATATATATATATATATATATATATATATATATATAATATTCTCCACATCAAGTGCATTGCCACTGGTTGACTTAGTCCGGATAACCATCAAGGAAACGGACGAGTGAAAAGGTTAAACGGAACGCTTTGGAGGGCAGGATGTCCCGCATTTAATAATAAAGGTTTCCCACCTAGTTACCGGGAGTGATTATTTCTTGACGCCCTGCATTCAATACGGGTTTATTTTGCACGAGTACAATACTACTCCAAAAAAATGGATTTTTACCTGTCAAGGAAAATCAACGTTTTGACACCCGCTTGATTTCAGGTTGTTTGCCAAACTAAGCATGTTACAGCAGGGAAGGAAGGAGTTCATGAAATTAGATTCCATGATTTGTTTGTGGGCGCAATACTCCAAGGTTGCTCAGACCAAGGGAGATGGTTTTCTTAGAGATTCACAACCAGTCTTTAGCTATCCAAGGCTTAACCAACAAGACAGCGAGACGAAGCGTGAGGGTCGGCTACTGATTGCTCAGTTCATACGCCCTTCGTGTAAGGTCAGACATCCTGAGTGCTCAGTATACCCTTCCGCCACAGATGCCGATGAGCATAGTGCTTCATGTTTTGTGTGTCGTCCGTGGCTAGTTTGGGATCAGAGTTTAATCATCTCCCCTGAACTAAATATCAATCACCCCGCACTATTGAAAACCTCCGCCGGGTGCAGGACTTCCTCAGCAAATCCTGTTTGAGACGTGCGGTCATTTGGGAGCATTCCGAGAGGCGTTCAGAACGAGTAGCCATCTCAAAGCCTGAGAGAACCACCCTCGACCATACTAAGGCATTTGGGGGCGTCTGACCTGGAGAGTCCACGAACAGGACGAACGTAAGGGGGCACACCAGACTATGAAAAACTAAGGCAATTGATGACCGTCGTTGCGGTCATATCAAGACACGCGAATGCGAAGAAAACACGAGATTATTCATCTGTCATCGGATGATTGACGACACAGACCCTTTGGAAGCGTTGCTTAGGCTCTCAGATGGCTAGGTGATTTTAATCATTCCTCCTGCTTCCGGTTGATAGACCATGGATTTGATTTCTGCACATGTGTGGCATTGGTGTGAACTTCGGTCAACGAGAAAAGTAGGTTCTTTGACCGAACGAAATTTAACATTCGAGTGATGCTAGGGCGGCACAAAGATGTATGTATTGCTTTCAATTCAGCTGCGGGATGAATCAAACAGGAATAGGTTCGAGAAAATTTATCGACCACAGGATTTTCCCACCCAAAACGGTAGAAAACATCGTAATGGAATGGGGAATTTCGCTTATCAAGAATGCTCTGCATTCCGTTGGCCTAGTGAGTTGTTGCTTGTCTCGTCGCGCCGTAAGACCTTGGATTTATGTTGAGTCTCTGCACCTTCCCGACGTTTGCCAGTCAGTCTCAGCTGGAAGCGAGTATAACAAAACATGGGTTGTAACGAGATGGGCACATAACACAAGTTTTCGTAAGGAACGCTAACTCTGGTGGTCGCCACGTGCATCAGAGATGGAGCATGTTACCGCCATGGGGAAACCCGACAAACTGTTCCACCATTAGATGTGCGTGAATTGGTCTGCTCTCAGCTCACAATCAGAAGCGGCATTCCGAACGCTGGGTGAAGTACTTTAAAGCACAGTTTAGATGGCTCTCAGCGCCAGCCCCTCCAGTAGATCTTTCGGCACACGTCCCGTGGTCTGTTTCGACGGACCCACCAACCGCGGCCGAAATTCATAAGGAAACCCAAGCCTTGGGACGTCGAGGCTGCATGCGTCCGTCATACTTCGCAAATTATACCAAACGCGCGAAGGACAGATTCGCGAGGAGCAGGCTAAGCTTCGAGCTGGTCTTCGCCCCCCCCCCCCCCCCCCTCGACAGCCACTCGAACACGGTCATACTCGCTAAAGACCAGTGATCATTGTGTTCCTAGACGTGTGCATTGCCTTCAACTGTCTATAAGACTAAATTATGTAGTTTTGTTGAAAACTAGAGTACCCGAGAAGAATGTGTCTGTCCTCAAAGAGTTCCATCGTCATACCACGGGTCGAGTAAGGACCTGCGTCTAGCTTTCGTCAGTCTTTGCTGTTTCCGATGGTGTACGTCAGGGTTGCTCCATATCCCCACTTCTTTTTAACCTTGCTATAGAGGATGTTCCATCTTGTCTGGTCTTCGAAATGGTGGGTTTGCACTCCTCCCAGGAAACAAAGTTTTTGACTTGGAGTAAGCTGATGATATCTCCTTGCTGTGACAACACAGTGCAACTCGTTCTTAACCGCTTGGTGATTGAGGTATCGGTGTGGTATTCACTTTGCGCCTCCCAAGTGTGAAGTACTTTTTCAAGACTGACAGGAGCCCGTACCTACACTTACCCTTTGTGGTGATCAGTTAGAGTTAGTCGATATCTTCAAGTACTTCCGGAACTTGGTTACGGCTGGAGGTGGTGTTAGGGAGATCAGTTCACGAACAGCGTGAGCCAGAACGGCTTTCGCCAGCTTGCGACACCTGTGTATCCGCCGCGACATTTGGCTCTCCCTTACGGGTCGGGCGTGTAACGCCGTTATTTGTAACGTTTTGCTTTACGGTTGTGAGACTTGGCCTCTCCGTGTTGAGAATGTTTGACGGCCTTCTGTGTTCTACAACCGATGTCTTTGATGCATTGTTCGCGTCTGATGGGAACATCGAATGAGTAGTGATGAGGCTTGTCGTCGTATGTTGAGTGCACATAGTTGCTCTCTGACTGACTCGATGGTTCTACACCGCATTCGACGGCTTAAACATGTTTTATGAATGACCGTCCATCGTCTACCGTTTCGTGCCTTGATCGATGTTCCTACCTTATCGTGGTGATCAAGTTTGAGTGCCACGATAACCCTGAGGGCTAGGCCGATTGGATTGCAAAAGCGCTCTTTTATGAACCTCGAGTACTAATCGGAAATTTCTGTGACCTACGCATCATCATCGTGTAGCGTTAAACAGCAGGGCAAACCCTACTGCCCTATTTCCCCGTTCCTCTTCAACTTTATAATAGATGGTCTGCTCCAAATAGCCTTTAACGGTGTTTCAAACATTGGTGTAAAACTTCTACCGGGCGGCAGAGTTTTTTTACACAACGTGAATTACAGTATAAGGGGCAAACCCCATGATCAGAAGACACTGTAGAAGTGGGTTGAGGGGGAACACTCACGTTAGAACCAGTTTATTGATCCTGCCTTTAAAGAGGGGAAGGTTGTAAGTGGGTAGGAAGACAGAACGAGGAAGAGTGTTCCATAACTTAACGACCCGGGGGAAGGAAAAGGATTGAAAGATCGAAGTGCGACATCTAGTGACAGAAACTTGACTAGTTGCCTGGGTAGGTGATGGTCGGGAAAAAGTTTTGGGATGAGGAAATGCGGAAGCAAGCTCGGAAGAATAAAATCCAAATAGTATCGATAGAAGAAAGACAACGAAGCAACAGCCCGACGATGGGCTGGTGACTGCAGATTGGAGGGTAAAGAAAGGCTGTCGATCAGCCGGATGAACTTAAGTTGAACCCGATCACTAAGAGAAAGAGAAGCAGACGAAGCTCCACCCAGCACGTGACTGCAGTATTCAAGTGCGAGTTGTTGACTTGAATTATGCTGACGACGTCGCCTTTTCGGGAGCCTACCCTCAAGTTGTCCAAAATGCGTTAAATCACTTGGCCGTCGAAGTCACCGAGTATGGCATGCATTTTGCTCCATCCAAATGCGAAATGCTTCTTCAAGACCGGCAAGGAGATTCTCCTACACCCACTCTTTTTGGAGAAGGTTTCGAAACTGTCAGCAGCTTTGTGTACCTGAGCAATTGTATTTCCACTGGTGGAGGTATCGGGGACGAGATCTCGCTGCGCATGTATAAGGCCCGTTCGGCTTTTTCCAATCTGAGGCACCTGTGGCGTCGTCACGACATCGGGCTTTCCCTAAACGGTAGAATCTAAAAGGCCGCAGTTCGCAACACCTTTACCTGTTGGACGCAACCCAATGTGCTTTGTCCGCTTGGTGCAAGGGCTGGAATTTCTTGAAGGAGGATTCAGACACATCCAATTAATCGCGCCGGTCGAGATCCGTCTGGGGCTTACCGGCGGAGCATTCTATCGACAAACTTGACAACAACACAGTGTGACAAAACTGTCTGGAAAGAGAAATTGTGATTCTGTACATTTGACAAGATTCTTGATCAGCACTGTGGCTTGTTTCGAAAACCTACTACCAATGCGACCACAATTAACTAACCACATACGATTGCGTCACTGATTGCTTGTTACAATAATGGTATCACTAGCCTTGTAAAAATGAGTCAAAAAACCAGTTTTTCCTGCACTGCCTGATGAATAAAAACAAGAAACTATCAGGAAGTACAGTCATCTGATCCCCCATCTCGAATTCGCAACAAAATTCTTAACATTTAGCTTGTAGCAGCTAAACGAAATAGAGTCGGAATAATACTAAACACGTTCAGAGCTGGTATATTGTCAACGATGACGACGATGAATGGTGCTATCTTCAAGGATCCTGAAGGCTTACTATGTCTCACTAGCGCACGTGTTCGAATGTAAAGCGAAGAATCTTCTGTTCTGTTCTGTTCAGTTTCAGTTTATTCAACCATTAACCTCGCACTTCTGTGCTCAGGTTTCGGTTGCTACTTTTCAGCATTGTCCAGTAAAGGGCAAAAAGAATAGAAACATCAAGTGGAAAATATCCAAAAAACGAGAGTAATGAGCGGAAATCACGAAGACGAAGAAAGAGTACGAATGAAACTATGCCAATGGCTGTGACATTTAACCATATCACTTAGTGTTTGGTAGGCGGATCACGTGGACCCCAACCTGGAAGTCTAACACGCCCTACTTGTCCAAGTCCACTGGTCAAGGATCCTATACCTATCTGCCATGTCATGGATTGGCCACCTCGACCTACCTTCCAACCACTGCCTGCTTCCGAGAACAATGCATGCCGAGGTAGTCTATCGGTGAGCATGCGCAAAACGTTCCAGCCACCTTGACCTGTTCAGATTCAGTACTTGATCCACAGACTGACCTCTGGTTCACAACACCCAACATCTAACCTCAGCATAGCTGACACGGTGTTCCCACCATATCCAGGCAGTGCTACGGAAATATCGATGCTCGAACACCGGCAGTATTCGCCTATCTTCTACTCTTAACGGCCATGTTTCTGAGCTGTATAAGAGTACGAACTCAAACGCTGCAGTGTACACTGGACCCTTGACAGACAACCGAATGTCACGCTGATGCCACAGATGAATGAGATTGGCAAAAGCCAAACGCGCCCTCTGTATACGCGATGGCATTTCATCTAGTATCTGTCCACTTGGTGCGATGTAACTGTGTAGATAACAGAACTTATCTACTTCAGCAAGAACTTTTCCTGCCAAGACAAGGTTTGGTATAGCGCAAACCCAGTCCTGCAGCAGCATTCTACACTTTGAAGGTACAAAACGCATCCCAAAAACATTGTTACACTGTTGTTTAGGTTATCAGGAAAAGCTTGCAACTTACTTGGATCTTCACTCAGAAGAACAATATCGTCCACATATTCCAAGTCAGACAGTTTACTGCCTGAGCAGATATCGATGCCAACATTCTCACACGAGGATAGAGCTATCTCAAGAATCAGTTCAATTACAAGATTGAACAGGAAGGGCGAAAAAGGGCAACCCTAACGAACACCGCTTTCCGTGGTTAACTTGGATGGAAGATCTACGTAAGCACGAACTCGGTTTAGGCTGTTTGCATACAAGCATTGGAAAAGGGAAATAATATTCTCTGGCACGCCTTTCAATGAGAGGCAGCGCCAGAGAACGGTGCGGTCGACTGAGTCGAACGCCGCTTTCAGATCAAAACTGAGATCGTGGGCCTACGGTAGATGTGTCTGTGTTCTAAGGTTAGCCGGAAGGTGAAGATGTGGTCGATACAGCCACGACCGGATCTGAAACCGGCTCGATTCTTACGCGCACACGTTTCACGGGTGCCGGTTAGTCGGTGGAGAATAAGACCGGTGAACAGTTTGAATGACACACTTAGCAAGCTAAATCCTCTGTGGTTTATACAAGAGGACCTGTCACCTTCCTCGTAAATCGCCACAATCACCAATTCATACAATTCCCTAGGAATCTGCTCACTAACTTAGATTACCCGGAGGAGTTTTGTTTACTCCGAAATCAAGGCTCCGCCTCCATCCTTGAGGTAAGATGGAGACAACCCAGCCAGTGCAGTGGCTTTGTACCTTTTGAAATAACCTACTTTTCGCATAACCTCCATTTCTGATGGAGGAGTGATATCCACCTGTATCGTTTCTCTGACAAGTATATTCGGAAGGTCCACTATAGAAGTGGGCCAACTGGATTGCTCCTTGTAGTGTTCTATCCAACAGTCCAAACGACGCCCCTGAGAGTCAATCAGTGAACCGTCGTTTCCCGGGCTTCCGTGGACCGGTGCTTACAATCAGACGAAAACAGCTGCCTTGATACGCCAGAGGATATGGCCCAAAACCGGAGTCGGTGGCGTCAATGCTGTATGGAATGCTGTTTTCGTTCCCCATCCTTCACCTTCCGCATATAAAAATCACAAATGATTCAAAATAATCAAGATACCGTGTGTGGAAAAACTTGTAAAAAAGTATTCCATTTTTTCTGTTCTTTTTCTTTTCGTACATTGTTTTCCTACTATCCCATGGTCTCTTTGCCACGTTGTCTGTACCAAATCCGCGTTGAATATTATATATATATATATATATATATATATATATATATATATATATATCACCATGTTGCACGTAGTAATAAAAGAAAGAATATACACGATGGATAGAGAGTCGACCTACACGGGAGAGAAAAGGAAAGAACACCTTAATAGCCAACACACGGAATACACGGTCTAACTGTACAAACGCACTGACCAGTCATTCTCGTTCGACAAAAAGTGACAACACAATCACCACTGTTCACAGTTCGTTGTCATACTCTTCAGTGTCTCCATCCAACTGGTTGGGGGATCTCTTGGACCTCAACCACGAAGACGTGAGGCACGGACTTTTCCTAAGTTCGCTCTACATTTTCTTCCTCGCCGCTGCCACGCCATCTGTTGACCTCCACGTGGTTTCTTCCGCTCGCGAGGAGGAACAAAAAACAGGATACGGCATAGTAGACGTGTGTTCGGCTTACGCAACACGTGCCTCAACAAAACGAAGTCTACCAAGTTGGATATGCTGGGATAGAGCGTTCTCTGAACTGGTACCCAATACTCGATTTCTGACCTCAGCATTACACACTCGATCATTCCTTTAAATAATAGCGATACTACGCAAACATCGATGGTCGTAAACCTCAAGACGACGAATATCTTCCGCACGGAGACCTCAAGTCTCGCAACCATACAACAAAAGTGAACGCACCGCGGCACAGTACACACGACCTTTCAACTTCAGTGGAATAACATGTCGGCGTAGAAAGCGCTTCAGTCCAGCGTACCCCAATCCAGCCTTGGATATGCGCGTGTTCACCCCTACTACAGTGCTCACATCCGTCGTCATGCTGCTGTCGGGGCAAGTGAAGCGGTTGACAACTGGTGGTACCTCCCCATCGAGCATCAAGCTGGGAACCGTTGACGTTCAGTCTTGCAACATCACTTTACACTTTGAAGGTGCAAAGCGCATGCCGAATGGTGCTTCAGCTCTTGTGAGTCTATCTAGTGCACGTTGCGCATGTTCCGTGCGTTCGAACAAGCAGACAAAGTCATCCGCATAATCTAGGTCACAGCTTTTCATTATTTGCTAGTTCGACACACACATCCTGAAGGTCTCGCAAGGCATTCTGTGTTACTTCGTCGATGACGAATTTAAACAGGAATGGATAAATGGTACACTCTTGTCGAACACCGCTGGTCGTTTCGAATAGACTGGATAGTTCACTGTAGACTTTCACGCTGCCAGAAGTATGAGAATACAATGATCTCAGCAGATTCACGAACTTCTGTGGCACACCTTATCGATGAAGAGCACTGAATAGCGCTGTTCGGTCAATTGAATCGAAGGTGCCTTTCAAATCGAGGAAAACCATTACTGTTGGTTGATGGTGTGTTTGTGTGTGTGTGTGTGTGTGTGTGTGTGTGTGTGTGACGCGTTTCAAGTAATTGGCGAAGAATAAAAATCTATCCGATTCATCCTCGACCTAGGCGGAATCCGGCCTGTTGTTCGCGGGCGTTCCTCTCGCGAGCCGGTGTAAGACGAAGCAGCAAAATCGAGGCTAATACCCTCGTGACTATCGAAATCAAGCTGATCGCACGGTGGTTACGACAGTCATTGCGTATTCTCTCCTTGAAAATGGGTACAATCGGTGACCCGCCCCATAACAACGGAATACGTTCCTCCTTCCAAACGTCAGGGAGCAAGGTGGTAAGTGATTTTATCAACACACCACCACCCATTTTGAAAAGAACTGGAGGGAGTTCGTCAAGACCGGCTGCTTTCCCTCGCTTTAGTAACCGAATACATGACTCCACTTCCACTTCCGATGGGGGGTTCAAGTGATACTCCCCAGCGAATCACAGTTGTTGACATCGTAGTAACCACATTAGTGCGCGGCCAGCTAAACTGCTCCTTGAAGTATTCAGCCCAACGGCCAAGCCTTTGCTCTTCGACATAAATAAGCTCTCCATTTCCATCGCATATCGTTTCACTGACAGGGATTTACCGTCCACCGGTGTCGCGAATAAGTTTAAACAGTCTTTGACTGTTTCCTGAAGCAGGTGCTACTTCCATCGTCTGCACTAAACTGGAAAACCCTATCCCCGTTATCTGTACGCTGAGTGGGCAAGACAACAACCATCTAAACAAGCTTCTGACGCACCAATTTTGCCAATTTGTGTATTAAAATCATCAGCTAGCACTACAATGTCAGAACCTTTGCCCCTGCGAACGAGTGGCGAGTTCATCGTAGAATTCATCCTTCTGTGTGTCGGGGCTGCAGTCTGTTGAGGCGTATGCTGAGATCACAAACAAACTACGCTTAACACAATTACCCTTTCGAACGCCGAATGGCCCCTGGAGTCTTACAGCACATAAGCGACTGGAAATCGGGATGAGATCTAGAAGGGTAGCCTCGGTCTTGTCAGTCAAAATTATTCCTACACCATCCCTTGCTGTCTTGTGAGTCAGACTGAGTCAGAGGCTCCGGTCAGAGTTCTCAAACAAAAACCCCTTCTGCGGTATGGGTAGTTGCGAAGTCTGATTCGCCCAGAAACCTCCGGCATCCTTCCTGTAAAGAGCCTTACCAACCTTTCTGGTAATTTAAGATCGAAACAAAACACCACTGGTTATTGCGGCTCTGAAGAAAGCAGTAGTTCAGGAGTTGGGTATAAATCAAATGCACTCCTTGAGCCCAAATGTTCTCTTCACTTGGCTGCCTTTGATTCCCGCACACTACATCAGATAGAGCTGCCCTCGCTAGAACTCTAGGAACTTTCAAAGCAGATGTATGTTGTGTCTCCGAAACGCGCACTCAAGACCCCACTCCTGTGACCACGCTTCGCATCCCAGATACAACAGTCTCTCGCATACTGTTCGTATGTCGGGTAATCCGATTTCTAGTGCTCGTGGTCAGGCTGGTGTTGGGATTGCTTTGAGCATGTGATCTGAACATGCACTGCTAGATTGGATTCCAGTCATTTGTTCGCTTTGACGGTTCTGTGCATGTCATCAGCGACAGGCTGAAGTGTGGATGCTTGTTCGTCGTGTCCGTGTATGCGCCGACTGACTGCAGTTCATCTGAGACCAAGGACAAATTCTAGCAGGACTTGTCTCGGTTGCTTCAAGGTGTGCGTTCAACAGGCGTAGTGGACATTGCTGGGGATTTCAACGCCCAAGTAGGTTGTTTGGGTTAATCCGAAGCGCACATCATAGTCCCGTTGGCTATCCCAGTCGGTCTTATCGATAACAGTGATCGTCTCATTCAGTTGTGTTTTGATCACAGATTGTTTCTGGAGAGTACAACCTTCTGCCATAAGAACCGGCATAGACCCACACGGCATCCTCCTACGTCTTCACACCATGGAACTCAGATTGATCACATTGTAGTTTTTGTTTGGTTGGCTGTCCTTCTGGACTCCACGTTTCACGCGCAAACCTCAGGTCATCCGACCAACCTGCACCCGAAAGCACCAGACTCGAGTTTCGCTCTCGTTAGAGCTCATCAGTGGTGCATATCCTCCGCCACACCCAGGGTTTGAACCCGGGCCCTTCAATCTCGATGGCGTGTGTTACCACTGCGCCTACCCGCTCCCGTCCGGGCTGATCCGAATCGCCAAGTTAAGCTTGTTCAGATGTCAACCTCTATGACAGCCAGAAATGCCCGACAGCGTGATATATATATATATATATATATATATATATATATATCGTAGTTGCTCATCGCTGGCTTGGATTAATTGAGGATCGTCGTTCCTTTTGGTCTGCGCCAGTGGACCCAGATCATGTCTTGGTACTTTCTCGCTTGTCTTTACGTCCCGTCCGGGGTCGCATAACCGTAAATGCCACCCGCTCCGCGCAGCTACTTTTGGACGATAACCGGTGATCTGCTTTCCAGACGGATCTTCCTATATGGTTATCAGTGCAGCCGGATATGCAAAACCCAGATCAGTGCTGGCAACAGATCAAAGGAGCCTTGTATATCGTGTCTAATGTTACACAACTGTGATTCCGGATGCCACATTCAATGAACTGCATGATTCCCCGAGACGCCAACAAACTGGGACTCTGAGAAATGACCGTGAGTAGTGGATCACGAATGGAACGGAAATACTGCACGCTGCATCTATCGGAAATACCTCCAACCTTTACCGTTAGATTGAAAGTACCGGTCCACGGAAGCCCGGGAAACGACGGTTCACTGATTGACTCTCAGGGGCGTCGTTTGGACTGTTGGATGGAACATTACAAGGAGCAATCCAGTTGGCCCACTTCTATAGTGGACCTTCCGAATATACTTGTCAGAGAAACGATACAGGTGGATATCACTCCTCCATCAGAAATGGAGGTTATGCGAAAAGTAGGTTATTTCAAAAGGTACAAAGCCACTGCACTGGCTGGGTTGTCTCCATCTTACCTCAAGGATGGAGGCGGAGCCTTGATTTCGGAGTAAACAAAACTCCTCCGGGTAATCTGGGGTTAGTGAGCAGATTCCTAGGGAATTGTATGAATTGGTGATTGTGGCGATTTACGAGGAAGGTGACAGGTCCTCTTGTATAAACCACAGAGGACTTAGCTTGCTAAGTGTGTCATTCAAACTGTTCACCGGTCTTATTCTCCACCGACTAACCGGCACCCGTGAAACGTGTGCGCGTAAGAATCGAGCCGGTTTCAGATCCGGTCGTGGCTGTATCGACCACATCTTCACCTTCCGGCTAACCTTAGAACACAGACACATCTACCGTAGGCCCACGATCTCAGTTTTGATCTGAAAGCGGCGTTCGACTCAGTCGACCGCACCGTTCTCTGGCGCTGCCTCTCATTGAAAGGCGTGCCAGAGAATATTATTTCCCTTTTCCAATGCTTGTATGCAAACAGCCTAAACCGAGTTCGTGCTTACGTAGATCTTCCATCCAAGTTAACCACGGAAAGCGGTGTTCGTTAGGGTTGCCCTTTTTCGCCCTTCCTGTTCAATCTTGTAATTGAACTGATTCTTGAGATAGCTCTATCCTCGTGTGAGAATGTTGGCATCGATATCTGCTCAGGCAGTAAACTGTCTGACTTGGAATATGTGGACGATATTGTTCTTCTGAGTGAAGATCCAAGTAAGTTGCAAGCTTTTCCTGATAACCTAAACAACAGTGTAACAATGTTTTTGGGATGCGTTTTGTACCTTCAAAGTGTAGAATGCTGCTGCAGGACTGGGTTTGCGCTATACCAAACCTTGTCTTGGCAGGAAAAGTTCTTGCTGAAGTAGATAAGTTCTGTTATCTACACAGTTACATCGCACCAAGTGGACAGATACTAGATGAAATGCCATCGCGTATACAGAGGGCGCGTTTGGCTTTTGCCAATCTCATTCATCTGTGGCATCAGCGTGACATTCGGTTGTCTGTCAAGGGTCCAGTGTACACTGCAGCGTTTGAGTTCGTACTTTTATACAGCTCAGAAACATGGCCGTTAAGAGTAGAAGATAGGCGAATACTGCCGGTGTTCGAGCATCGATATTTCCGTAGCACTGCCTGGATATGGTGGGAACACCGTGTCAGCTATGCTGAGGTTAGATGTTGGGTGTTGTGAACCAGAGGTCAGTCTGTGGATCAAGTACTGAATCTGAACAGGTCAAGGTGGCTGGAACGTTTTGCGCATGCTCACCGATAGACTACCTCGGCATGCATTGTTCTCGGAAGCAGGCAGTGGTTGGAAGGTAGGTCGAGGTGGCCAATCCATGACATGGCAGATAGGTATAGGATCCTTGACCAGTGGACTTGGACAAGTAGGGCGTGTTAGACTTCCAGGTTGGGGTCCACGTGATCCGCCTACCAAACACTAAGTGATATGGTTAAATGTCACAGCCATTGGCATAGTTTCATTCGTACTCTTTCTTCGTCTTCGTGATTTCCGCTCATTACTCTCGTTTTTTGGATATTTTCCACTTGATGTTTCTATTCTTTTTGCCCTTTACTGGACAATGCTGAAAAGTAGCAACCGAAACCTGAGCACAGAAGTGCGAGGTTAGCGGTTGTATGAGCGACTGAACTCAACTGGTTGCAGTTAGAGGTGAACAGGACAAAGTTGGATCTATGTCAGTCACTTAGTCGTTGTTATAAACTCCAATGATTCAGCAGGAGACGTGGGCAGGATTTGGATCCGTTAAGAATCTTTAACCTTCTAACAGTGCGAATACATGTACTCGGAAATGAAAGATGTGGTAACTTCACTTCCACTCAAACTTCACTTCATAGATTCTATATTTCAGTTCGTTGTTTCGCTTGCATAAGTTGCTGACTATTTTCGGACGGATCAGGAACCTAAACTGAAAGGGGACTTTCGACCTCAATTCTGGATATATGATGACGATTCGAACCCGTGTTCAGAAAGCGACTCGTTGACTGGAACGATATGTTGGTTCGTCTGCTTTTGAAATGAGACATTCAAAACGATCGGTTCCGGGGGCAAGGTGCCTTATACGCCAATATCATCTTGTTCATTGATTACATTATCGTTTATCCTTCAGACTGCAACAACTGATCGCAAATAATCGTCTATGTTCATTTTATCTTTGTGCATTAGGTCAGCCTTTCTCATCTTCGGCTACCGTTGTCAGAGTCGAACCTGGTGGGGCTGCAGATTTAGGAGGTATCCGAGTTGGTGATCGCATTCGTACCATCAATGGCCGTTCTTTACAGTCAATGACATTCCTTGAAGCCTCCAATGCCGTCCGTGTTTCCAGGTAAGCTTTCGTGATAACCGACCCTGGTCGAAGAATCGTATTGTTCTTTCAGACGCAATGTTTCACTTTATTGTCACTGATATCTGATCGGATGTTGTCTGTACTGTTGGGTGGAGCACTTTAGGAAGAACTTCAGTTGGCCAACTTCAATGAACCTTCTGAATATACCAGCCAGAGAAATAATGCAGGTGTAAGTGAGTTATTCAAGGAATCCGACGGATCACTGATTCGTTCGGGAAATTTGGGTGGAGCAATTTAGTTGGCCCACTTCTACAGTGAACCTTCCGAATATACCAGCCAGAGAAATAATGCAGGTATACATCACTTCTCCATCTGAAATAGAGTTTATGCAGGAGGTAGGTTACATGAAATGATACAAAGCCGCTGGACCGGATGAGTTATCTCCGTCCTTCTTCAAAAACGAAGGCGAAGCTTTAGTTTTAGACTTGACGAAATTCCTCCGAGTAATTTGGGATAGCGAGTAGACTCCCAGGGGATGGTGTAAATCGGTTATTGTGCCAATTCACAAGAAAGGTGACTGGTCCTCTTGTGAAGCCATAGAGTAATTAGCTTGGTGAGTATCGCATCCGAATTGCTCGCCGGGATAATTCTTCACCGAGTAACAAGCGCATGTGTAAGGTGTACGCGTGGGAATCAATCCGGTTTCAGACCCGGCCGGGGTTGTATCGACCACATATATACACGTTCGTAGACTGATAGTGTCTGTCTTTCTTGATCTGAAGGCGGAGATGCAATCATGCCTGAATGGTCAACGGGTAGAGGCCAGACAAAGTCCAGTCTCCTAGTCCTCCAGGTTAAGGGTCGACTTTAGCTGGCAACTCAGTCGGTAAAACCAGTGGGGGAATAATCAATCCAAGCAAATGGTCTTCCATTCGGCCATCCTGCTGCCTTGCGGACAGGTTTTTGTTAGAACTAACGGCTTTCGTTCGGAACCCTAATCGTTCTCCTGCCTTGCGGCTGGACACTCTAGCAGTACCTGTCCAACATCTACCACAGACTGCACGAATAGAAAAAATGCAACATTGCGTCAATCGTCGTGCAGGCTAATCAGGACCGCGCTGCCTTATGCATCGAGCGGAGTGGGTAGTGATAAGTGGGCTAATGCTCAGATTTCTCTGTCTTTTGTCCCCAACCCTCTCTTTCCCCATCTATTCACCCATATTGCTCCCACTGATAACACGCCCCCCCCCCCCTAATGTCGAAAATAATCCTTTGCCTTGTAACACTTTCTCAAGCCTCTTAAGCCTTTAAATCTCGGCTCCTTCAACGTGCTTACTCTCGTGCAAGCCGCTCAGCAGATGTGCCTGGTGCTCACAACTGACTCTCAGAAGATTGATGTCTACTATGTAAGTGAAACGCGTAGCCAGGATTCGAGCAGTGTGATTCAACTAATTGCTCATGGCATCCAACCAAGTTATTTACTGCGCACTCCAGGAGACGAGGCAGCTAGAGGTGCGGTTCAACATGGTGTAGGAATAATTTTGACTGACAAGACCGAGGCTACCCTTCTAGATCTCATCCCGATTTCCAGTCGCTTATGTGCTGTAAGACTCCAGGGGCCATTCGGCGTTCGAAAGGGTAATTGTGTTAAGCGTAGTTTGTTTGTGATCTCAGCATACGCCTCAACAGACTGCAGCCCCGACACACAGAAGGATGAATTCTACGATGAACTCGCCACTCGTTCGCAGGGGCAAAGGTTCTGACATTGTAGTGCTAGCTGATGATTTTAATACACAAATTGGCAAAATTGGTGCGTCAGAAGCTTGTTTAGATGGTTGTTGTCTTGCCCACTCAGCGTACAGATAACGGGGATAGGGTTTTCCAGTTTAGTGCAGACGATGGAAGTAGCACCTGCTTCAGGAAACAGTCAAAGACTGTTTAAACTTATTCGCGACACCGGTGGACGGTAAATCCCTGTCAGTGAAACGATATGCGATGGAAATGGAGAGCTTATTTATGTCGAAGAGCAAAGGCTTGGCCGTTGGGCTGAATACTTCAAGGAGCAGTTTAGCTGGCCGCGCACTAATGTGGTTACTACGATGTCAACAACTGTGATTCGCTGGGGAGTATCACTTGAACCCCCCATCGGAAGTGGAAGTGGAGTCATGTATTCGGTTACTAAAGCGAGGGAAAGCAGCCGGTCTTGACGAACTCCCTCCAGTTCTTTTCAAAATGGGTGGTGGTGTGTTGATAAAATCACTTACCACCTTGCTCCCTGACGTTTGGAAGGAGGAACGTATTCCGTTGTTATGGGGCGGGTCACCGATTGTACCCATTTTCAAGGAGAGAATACGCAATGACTGTCGTAACCACCGTGCGATCAGCTTGATTTCGATAGTCACGAGGGTATTAGCCTCGATTTTGCTGCTTCGTCTTACACCGGCTCGCGAGAGGAACGCCCGCGAACAACAGGCCGGATTCCGCCTAGGTCGAGGATGAATCGGATAGATTTTTATTCTTCGCCAATTACTTGAAACGCGTCACACACACACACACACACACACACACACACACACAAACACACCATCAACCAACAGTAATGGTTTTCCTCGATTTGAAAGGCACCTTCGATTCAATTGACCGAACAGCGCTATTCAGTGCTCTTCATCGATAAGGTGTGCCACAGAAGTTCGTGAATCTGCTGAGATCATTGTATTCTCATACTTCTGGCAGCGTGAAAGTCTACAGTGAACTATCCAGTCTATTCGAAACGACCAGCGGTGTTCGACAAGAGTGTACCATTTATCCATTCCTGTTTAAATTCGTCATCGACGAAGTAACACAGAATGCCTTGCGAGACCTTCAGGATGTGTGTGTCGAACTAGCAAATAATGAAAAGCTGTGACCTAGATTATGCGGATGACTTTGTCTGCTTGTTCGAACGCACGGAACATGCGCAACGTGCACTAGATAGACTCACAAGAGCTGAAGCACCATTCGGCATGCGCTTTGCACCTTCAAAGTGTAAAGTGATGTTGCAAGACTGAACGTCAACGGTTCCCAGCTTGATGCTCGATGGGGAGGTACCACCAGTTGTCAACCGCTTCACTTGCCCCGACAGCAGCATGACGACGGATGTGAGCACTGTAGTAGGGGTGAACACGCGCATATCCAAGGCTGGATTGGGGTACGCTGGACTGAAGCGCTTTCTACGCCGACATGTTATTCCACTGAAGTTGAAAGGTCGTGTGTACTGTGCCGCGGTGCGTTCACTTTTGTTGTATGGTTGCGAGACTTGAGGTCTCCGTGCGGAAGATATTCGTCGTCTTGAGGTTTACGACCATCGATGTTTGCGTAGTATCGCTATTATTTAAAGGAATGATCGAGTGTGTAATGCTGAGGTCAGAAATCGAGTATTGGGTACCAGTTCAGAGAACGCTCTATCCCAGCATATCCAACTTGGTAGACTTCGTTTTGTTGAGGCACGTGTTGCGTAAGCCGAACACACGTCTACTATGCCGTATCCTGTTTTTTGTTCCTCCTCGCGAGCGGAAGAAACCACGTGGAGGTCAACAGATGGCGTGGCAGCGGCGAGGAAGAAAATGTAGAGCGAACTTAGGAAAAGTCCGTGCCTCACGTCTTCGTGGTTGAGGTCCAAGAGATCCCCCAACCAGTTGGATGGAGACACTGAAGAGTATGACAACGAACTGTGAACAGTGGTGATTGTGTTGTCACTTTTTGTCGAACGAGAATGACTGGTCAGTGCGTTTGTACAGTTAGACCGTGTATTCCGTGTGTTGGCTATTAAGGTGTTCTTTCCTTTTCTCTCCCGTGTAGGTCGACTCTCTATCCATCGTGTATATTCTTTCTTTTATTACTACGTGCAACATGGTGATATATATATATATATATATATATATATATATATATATATATATATATATATATATATATATATAATATTCAACGCGGATTCGGTACAGACAACGTGGCAAAGAGACCATGGGATAGTAGGAAAACAATGTACGAAAAGAAAAAGAACAGAAAAAATGGAATACTTTTTTACAAGTTTTTCCACACACGGTATCTTGATTATTTTGAATCATTTGTGATTTTTATATGCGGAAGGTGAAGGATGGGGAACGAAAACAGCATTCCATACAGCATTGACGCCACCGACTCCGGTTTTGGGCCATATCCTCTGGCGTATCAAGGCAGCTGTTTTCGTCTGATTGTAAGCACCGGTCCACGGAAGCCCGGGAAACGACGGTTCACTGATTGACTCTCAGGGGCGTCGTTTGGACTGTTGGATAGAACACTACAAGGAGCAATCCAGTTGGCCCACTTCTATAGTGGACCTTCCGAATATACTTGTCAGAGAAACGATACAGGTGGATATCACTCCTCCATCAGAAATGGAGGTTATGCGAAAAGTAGGTTATTTCAAAAGGTACAAAGCCACTGCACTGGCTGGGTTGTCTCCATCTTACCTCAAGGATGGAGGCGGAGCCTTGATTTCGGAGTAAACAAAACTCCTCCGGGTAATCTGGGGTTAGTGAGCAGATTCCTAGGGAATTGTATGAATTGGTGATTGTGGCGATTTACGAGGAAGGTGACAGGTCCTCTTGTATAAACCACAGAGGACTTAGCTTGCTACGTGTGTCATTCAAACTGTTCACCGGTCTTATTCTCCACCGACTAACCGGCACCCGTGAAACGTGTGCGCGTAAGAATCGAGCCGGTTTCAGATCCGGTCGTGGCTGTATCGACCACATCTTCACCTTCCGGCTAACCTTAGAACACAGACACATCTACCGTAGGCCCACGATCTCAGTTTTGATCTGAAAGCGGCGTTCGACTCAGTCGACCGCACCGTTCTCTGGCGCTGCCTCTCATTGAAAGGCGTGCCAGAGAATATTATTTCCCTTTTCCAATGCTTGTATGCAAACAGCCTAAACCGAGTTCGTGCTTACGTAGATCTTCCATCCAAGTTAACCACGGAAAGCGGTGTTCGTTAGGGTTGCCCTTTTTCGCCCTTCCTGTTCAATCTTGTAATTGAACTGATTCTTGAGATAGCTCTATCCTCGTGTGAGAATGTTGGCATCGATATCTGCTCAGGCAGTAAACTGTCTGACTTGGAATATGTGGACGATATTGTTCTTCTGAGTGAAGATCCAAGTAAGTTGCAAGCTTTTCCTGATAACCTAAACAACAGTGTAACAATGTTTTTGGGATGCGTTTTGTACCTTCAAAGTGTAGAATGCTGCTGCAGGACTGGGTTTGCGCTATACCAAACCTTGTCTTGGCAGGAAAAGTTCTTGCTGAAGTAGATAAGTTCTGTTATCTACACAGTTACATCGCACCAAGTGGACAGATACTAGATGAAATGCCATCGCGTATACAGAGGGCGCGTTTGGCTTTTGCCAATCTCATTCATCTGTGGCATCAGCGTGACATTCGGTTGTCTGTCAAGGGTCCAGTGTACACTGCAGCGTTTGAGTTCGTACTTTTATACAGCTCAGAAACATGGCCGTTAAGAGTAGAAGATAAGCGAATACTGCCGGTGTTCGAGCATCGATATTTCCGTAGCACTGCCTGGATATGGTGGGAACACCGTGTCAGCTATGCTGAGGTTAGATGTTGGGTGTTGTGAACCAGAGGTCAGTCTGTGGATCAAGTACTGAATCTGAACAGGTCAAGGTGGCTGGAACGTTTTGCGCATGCTCACCGATAGACTACCTCGGCATGCATTGTTCTCGGAAGCAGGCAGTGGTTGGAAGGTAGGTCGAGGTGGCCAATCCATGACATGGCAGATAGGTATAGGATCCTTGACCAGTGGACTTGGACAAGTAGGGCGTGTTAGACTTCCAGGTTGGGGTCCACGTGATCCGCCTACCAAACACTAAGTGATATGGTTAAATGTCACAGCCATTGGCATAGTTTCATTCGTACTCTTTCTTCGTCTTCGTGATTTCCGCTCATTACTCTCGTTTTTTGGATATTTTCCACTTGATGTTTCTATTCTTTTTGCTCTTTACTGGACAATGCTGAAAAGTAGCAACCGAAACCTGAGCACAGAAGTGCGAGGTTAATGGTTGAATAAACTGAAACTGAACAGAACAGAACAGAAGATTCTTCGCTTTACATTCGAACACGTGCGCTAGTGAGACATAGTAAGCCTTCAGGATCCTTGAAGATAGCACCATTCATCGTCGTCATCGTTGACAATATACCAGCTCTGAACGTGTTTAGTATTATTCCGACTCTATTTCGTTTAGCTGCTACAAGCTAAATGTTAAGAATTTTGTTGCGAATTCGAGATGGGGGATCAGATGACTGTACTTCCTGATAGTTTCTTGTTTTTATTCATCAGGCAGTGCAGGAAAAACTGGTTTTTTGACTCATTTTTACAAGGCTAGTGATACCATTATTGTAACAAGCAATCAGTGACGCAATCGTATGTGGTTAGTTAATTGTGGTCGCATTGGTAGTAGGTTTTCGAAACAAGCCACAGTGCTGATCAAGAATCTTGTCAAATGTACAGAATCACAATTTCTCTTTCCAGACAGTTTTGTCACACTGTGTTGTTGTCAAGTTTGTCGATAGAATGCTCCGCCGGTAAGCCCCAGACGGATCTCGACCGGCGCGATTAATTGGATGTGTCTGAATCCTCCTTCAAGAAATTCCAGCCCTTGCACCAAGCGGACAAAGCACATTAAGTTGCGTCCAACACGTAAAGTTGTTGCGCGTTTCTTCTATGTGAACGTTGGTCGTGGAAAAATCACTACAGCTGAACTAATTGGACTTGAATTCAATGCTTCTGAGTTTGAAGCAGTGTAGTGAAACACGTCAGGTTAGAGTAATAAATAATGCGTCCTAGTCTGATCGATTGTCTGGAGTGAAACAAAGCGATTGTTTGGAAGTGTAGGCTTTTCAATGCACAAATAACCGAAAAGAATTTGGAAAGTGATCGATGTTAATTAGGTACGACACAACCGGCAAGCCCCCCATATGATTAAGGATCAACCACTTTTTGATCTAAGTTTTTCAGTGCAGCTGATTTTGGATGTGAACTTGTATGATTTAACCATCGAACGTTTTCTCATGCAGTCAGTTTATCGAGTTGGAGTTGGACGAATCGAGCAACCTGTTGGCAAACCAAAGTGACAATTCCTCATTTGCAACCCGCAGACAGAATGCATCCGAGATCTATACCCGGTCTACTTTGGTTAGTAACACAGTGACACCGGCTACTTTGTCTGAATATACTGTAAGCCTAATGCGTCGAAACGCGGAGGATGAATTAGTCACTCCCGGTATCAATACTGTCGCCGGTGCTGTTAATACCTCCGCAGCAGATGCTCCCCCTGATCATTGTGAAGCAACGCACACAGCATCATCGATCGGTTTGATCTCATCTCTTCCGTCTAAAAATACCAGCCCAGAACGTCTTTCGGTGAGTAACATTTGTTTTGTAAATTGGCTTATTTAAGTGGAACCACGCCTATACTGGGATATTGGTGAATATATATATATATATATATATATATATATATATATATATATATATATATATATATATATATATATATGGTGTTAATGACAAGTGCGAGTATGTGCATTTTTCAGCTCAGTTCCTCGTTCATTTATCCATTCACACTGGTGTTTTGTCCAGAGTATCATCTTGTGACGCGTAAGTTTTTATAGAGAATAACAACCTGGTTATTGTTTTTTTGGCGCATGAGCACGAAAGTAGCTTTGAGTTTGTTCGCGTTTGATTTGTTCGGCTTGGTATCAATTGATTTAATATAATGTCCACCGTATAACTGCTTGTGTACAGAATATTTCGTATCTGGTTGCGTACACATTCTCGATAGAACTGTTGAACACTAGTTACTCTTTTTGAATGGACTCATGACTTTTGCCCGTTCACATCCCACTAAATGTCTGTGGATGAGGTTTTCACTTTCACAGTGCTAAGATAATCTGTCCGGGTTTCTTATATTCTTGTTTCAGATTTCCGTTTCGACCGAAACCCCTACCGTAAGTTTTTCCTATCCTTCGAACACTGTCGCCACCAAAGCCGCTGCGCATACACCTTTGACCGAATCTGCGCCAATACAACGGCGTACAAGAACTCCTCTGGCCACCTTTAACCACTCACTTGATCCTTATCCTGCTGGCTCAGATCCACGGGTGGCCACTGAATTGATCGCATCCACACCGAGTACGTGTTCTTCTCAACTTTGTTAGGTTAAAATTTTTAAACCGTTCGAGGGAGACAGAAATCTCATTGTCCCTCATGAGTGGTAACCTACATTTGTCATCATCGAAAGTGAAATAATAGATTTAAGTAAGGAACCTCAAGTTCACACGTTGTTCCTGTTGGGAAAAGACTGAGTTTTCCCCCCCGAATATCAAGACTGTGGATTCCTTTCAAATGACATTTTTCCTCTAAGTTTACTCTAGGAGAATTTCCACGTTCTGCTATTTTTGGTAATTCAACTGTCCCCTCTGACACCATTACTCTTTCCTGTTTGGTTGGTTCCCCTACTTTCGCATCAATTCACAAGGTGCATGGGCTATCTGGATGGAGTAGCACCTCTGAGTTGGTGAACTGTCATGCCTCCTGGGGTATTTTGCATTTCGCTTGTCTCCATCCTTTACTCGACTCTCACCGGTGACCCTACAAACCTCAGGCATGAATTCGCGGTCACACCCCGGCAAACCGCTCAACACGCAAGCCAAATCTAGTTGAGGTTACCCAATGCCTAAAAACCTCGATGAAACGGTGCACAGCACGCGAAAACGGATACTCATGCATAGGCGGACGAGACCTATTAGATCCATCGACTACCAAGCAAATCCATCCAATCAGCAGGATTGAATGGAACCGCGGGTCACTCCCACCGAATGGTGAACGAGCTCTTGAGGAGCCATCACCTTGAATTCGTTGAGCATCCCAGATTGGTATATCACCATCCAAAAGGCGCATGAGCCACTCGATGGGCCACCGGCTCCCAACACACGAAATTCCTGTTAACCGACAGGTAGCACTTGACTGTGCACGGGCTACAGGTGCCACCTCGAACAAAAACCGAATGGCGCTGGAGGTGCCACTTTGTATGCTGTTCCCAAGTCATCATGGATTTTGTCTCTACAACTCGCTCTGATCATGATACGGCGTCTCCGGTAAGCGACACGCTCTGAACCCCCCAGTGGCCGGGGTGACCCAAACACTAGCTGTGAACCTGAAACTGAACACAAGATCACGAGTCCGCATAGCCTGCTGGAACGTGAGAACTCTTTTGGATGCAGGTAGCCAGAGCAATACCATGCACGCATTCTACGACCACAGAATTGACACAGCTGATTTATCCGAAGTGTGCCTACCCGACTCCGTAGACCGACATTCAAGCACCTCAGACGGACGCATCCTACTGGATGTACCACAGTGGGCCAGTAGACAATTCTGGGCTTCATGGAGTTGTGATTACAATCAACAGTCAAGCTCAAAACGCTCCAATTTTATCAAGAATTGCCGTGGCACGGTTCAAGGGCGTTCCGTTTAATATGGTCGTGATTGCAGTCTACGCCCCAAGATTGCATGCGGAGCCAACTCTTAAGATGTCTTCGACAATGACCTTGAGAATTCAGTCAATCTGGTTCCCAGGCGCGATATCCTGCTCATTGCAGGAGATTTGAACGGCCGCACGGGACCAGCAAACGACTATACCAAACATGAACTGAGGGAATCCGGCCTCCACAAGCGATGCGAAAATGGTGATCGCCTGGTCACGTTTGCAGACCTCAATCGGCTGGTCGTCACCAGCACCTGCTTCCAGCATCCCAAAAGGCAGCTACTATTCCGAGACGGTAGGACAACGCACCAAGTCGGTTACATCTTGGTTCGCTCCTGTTGGGCATCATTGGGCGAAAACTGTCGGGCATACCGGGATAGCGTAACGGGAAGCGCCAGTGGCACTCACCACACTGCTGCGTGCTCCCCTCAAGCTTCACCTTTCAGTACGACAAAAATCTCGTCCATACAGCAGAGTAGATACTTCTAAGCTGACATTCCCGGACAGCGTTCAAACCCTGTCAAACACAATTTCATCCCGATTAGCTGTGATAGACGAGAATGGGCAATACCAATGCCTCCTTTGAATAGCTAGGCAAAACAAAGTGGCATAGAAAAGATTAGTTCTCCACAGAAACCCCTAAATGCTGCGCTAAGACTAGGGACTCGAGGCTCCGCAGGTCACCTAATTATCACGACCTTCGCCGCGAAACTACAGGCTCAGCGAACTTCGATCGTACACGATATTGGTCTAGAATTGCAAGCCGGATAGAAACAACAGCCGCTGTTGGAAACTTTAAGAGGCTTTTCCGACTCACGCTCTCTTCCAAGGAAGGTCGAATTTCCTCCTCCCATGGTACGCGATGACAGCGGCCACCTCATATCGGGCTACGACCAGGAGCTTCAAAGATGGCTGGAACATTGCAATCAGCTGCTCAACCGCCCTCCCATCCAATCCATCTGTGTGGCGGCACCAGGCGACATAGAATAATATGCAATCGACTTCGAGCATCCCAACTAATCGGAAATCGTCTCTGCCATCCAGACAATAAAATCCAAGAAGTCACCCACCGGAAATCTTCACACTCCGTTCGGCAATTTTATTAGACCCACTAAGGACGCTATTCCCGCGTTTCTGGGACACTGGAGTTTTTCTCAGCGCCTGGGTATCCTCTGTCCTACTTCCCTTACCATAAAGAGCGACAAGACTGTCTAAGCAAACTACAGGATAATCAGCTTCATCGATATAGCGGCTAAATTTTTTGCGACCATTCTGCTAAATCGCTTTGTTGCTGTTCGGGACGCGCGAACACGTTCCAGTTAATGTGGTTTTCGTCGAGGAAGAGGCCGTGTTGACCAGATCTTCATGCTACGGCGAATTCTAGAACGCCGCTATAAATTTCAGCAAACACCGCAGCTAAACACGCCCGTTGTCCTATACGCATCAGCGTCCGAATAATAAATGTGGCCAGTTCAAAAGGACGCCTGGGGCGAAGAAGAGCATCAGCTGGCGGAAGCGGATTCGGTGAGATTTGGATACTACACGAAGGAAGACGCGAGAGAACAGAAACAGGACTTCCCTCAAAGACACTACCGCAAGTACGGCCGACTGCGGTTCCCGAAGAATATGAAAATGTGTGTGTGGGAGTGAGGCGTGGAATTAGAGAAAGCAGCGAGTGTGCATGGTATGAAAACATCGATGCGAGCATGTTTTTGACGAGCGTAACGGTCGAGTTGTAACATATCCATCAGTTGCATGGTTGCTAACGTTGTGGGCTATTGTACTACCCGGTCGCCCAGTCCAGAGTAGGCCTTTTTATTCGAGGATGCGCCTCTAGTCTTTGCGCAACCAAGCGCGTCCTGCAAGGCTGCATGGTTGGTCCAGATGAACCGGTGATTGATTGTGTGGTTCATACGCCTCTTCCGGGAACCTGTGGGAGCCGGTGACTGGTTGCTCAGTTCATAAGCCCTTCGGATAAGGCTAGACATAGATGCCGGTTAGCATAGTGTTGTAAGCCTCGTACGCCACCCACAGTTGGTTTGGAATCAGGGTTCAGCTAACTACCCTAGACCGAATGCTGGTCAGTCAACCCGGTGGACAGCGCCGGGCGTTCGCCTTCGCCTTTACACTTTTTGGAAATATCGCCCCGAGAACACAATGTGTAGGACTTCCTGAGCAGAAGCTACATGGGACGCGCAGTCATTTGGTAGCATTTAGAAAGGCGTTCATAGTGAGTAGCCAACTCGGAGCCTGAGACATCACCACTATCCATGCTGAGGCATTTTCCATCGCAGTTATTTGTCTTTTCGAATAAAACAATACCAATCCAGTAAATATTTTTGTTCTCTTAGCGAAGAATTCTCAAATATTTTATCACTTCGTAACCATTTCTGAATTAATTTAAAAAATTCGGTAGTCTTTTTGATGACCTCCTTCTTCCTGCAACTACTCATTGTGGTTCATCCTCGTATTGGGAACAAATAAACAACCGGTTACGACGTGCTGGACATGATGACTTAAGATAGACTCATTCATTAATTACTTTACTGCCTTTAACTCGATAATCGTGATGCCTATCGGCTATACTATGTCTCACTAGCGCACGTGTTCGAATGTAAAGCGAAGAATCTTCTGTTCTGTTCTGTTCAGTTTCAGTTTATTCAACCATTAACCTCGCACTTCTGTGCTCAGGTTTCGGTTGCTACTTTTCAGCATTGTCCAGTAAAGAGCAAAAAGAATAGAAACATCAAGTGGAAAATATCCAAAAAACGAGAGTAATGAGCGGAAATCACGAAGACGAAGAAAGAGTACGAATGAAACTATGCCAATGGCTGTGACATTTAACCATATCACTTAGTGTTTGGTAGGCGGATCACGTGGACCCCAACCTGGAAGTCTAACACGCCCTACTTGTCCAAGTCCACTGGTCAAGGATCCTATACCTATCTGCCATGTCATGGATTGGCCACCTCGACCTACCTTCCAACCACTGCCTGCTTCCGAGAACAATGCATGCCGAGGTAGTCTATCGGTGAGCATGCGCAAAACGTTCCAGCCACCTTGACCTGTTCAGATTCAGTACTTGATCCACAGACTGACCTCTGGTTCACAACACCCAACATCTAACCTCAGCATAGCTGACACGGTGTTCCCACCATATCCAGGCAGTGCTACGGAAATATCGATGCTCGAACACCGGCAGTATTCGCCTATCTTCTACTCTTAACGGCCATGTTTCTGAGCTGTATAAAAGTACGAACTCAAACGCTGCAGTGTACACTGGACCCTTGACAGACAACCGAATGTCACGCTGATGCCACAGATGAATGAGATTGGCAAAAGCCAAACGCGCCCTCTGTATACGCGATGGCATTTCATCTAGTATCTGTCCACTTGGTGCGATGTAACTGTGTAGATAACAGAACTTATCTACTTCAGCAAGAACTTTTCCTGCCAAGACAAGGTTTGGTATAGCGCAAACCCAGTCCTGCAGCAGCATTCTACACTTTGAAGGTACAAAACGCATCCCAAAAACATTGTTACACTGTTGTTTAGGTTATCAGGAAAAGCTTGCAACTTACTTGGATCTTCACTCAGAAGAACAATATCGTCCACATATTCCAAGTCAGACAGTTTACTGCCTGAGCAGATATCGATGCCAACATTCTCACACGAGGATAGAGCTATCTCAAGAATCAGTTCAATTACAAGATTGAACAGGAAGGGCGAAAAAGGGCAACCCTGACGAACACCGCTTTCCGTGGTTAACTTGGATGGAAGATCTACGTAAGCACGAACTCGGTTTAGGCTGTTTGCATACAAGCATTGGAAAAGGGAACTAATGTTCTTTGGCACGTCCTTCAATGAGAGGCAGCGCCAGAGAACGGTGCGGTCGACTTCGTCAGATGTCGCCTTCAGATCAAGAAAGACAGACACTATCAGTCTACGAACGTGTATAAATGTGGTCGATACAACCCCGGCCGGGTCTGAAACCGGATTGATTCCCACGCGTACACCTTACACATGCGCTTGTTACTCGGTGAAGAATTATCCCGGCGAGCAATTCGGATGCGATACTCACCAAGCTAATTACTCTATGGCTTCACAAGAGGACCAGTCACCTTTCTTGTGAATTGGCACAATAACCGATTTACACCATCCCCTGGGAGTCTACTCGCTATCCCAAATTACTCGGAGGAATTTCGTGAAGTCTAAAACTAAAGCTTCGCCTTCGTTTTTGAAGAAGGACGGAGATAACTCATCCGGTCCAGCGGCTTTGTATCATTTCATGTAACCTACCTCCTGCATAAACTCTATTTCAGATGGAGAAGTGATGTATACCTGCATTATTTCTCTGGCTGGTATATTCGGAAGGTTCATTGTAGAAGTGGGCCAACTAAATTGCTCCACCCAAATTTCCCGAGCGAATCAGTGATCCGTCGGATTCCTTGAATAACTCACTTACACCTGGCTTCCGTGGACCGGTAGTTCTAATCAAACGGCAAGGTTGCAACTTCTGCCAATAGATGCAGCCTTTTTCATCTCCGTACATTTCGTAATCCGTCACTGTTCGTACTCATTTCTCAGCATGTTAGTCAGTTAACATGTGATGGATTTACGCATTTTATTGAGTAGGGCATCCGGAGAGTGGGATCTGCGAGCAGTCAGCGGAGCATCTGACGTTGAAGATATCCATCGCGTGTGAGGCCTACTTGATCCACAGTCTTTGTGACATTAGGAGCGTCATACAAAGTTTTCTTGATCTGTTGCCAGCGTCCTACCGGGTCTCGGACCTCAGAAGCCGTAGATTGCATTGTGACGCGCGTGTGGCCTACCCTGACAAAGGCCGTTGTCTCTGGTCTCTTGCTCAGCTATCCTGAGTGGGGTAAGATTCTGTAGGACGTGTTGGGCATCCTCGACTGCCAGACCGCCATCCAAAGGGCTTATGGACCGCTCTTTTTGTCACCGGCTCCCAACATACATACTTCCCGTTGCCCGACCGGTGGCACTTGACTGTGCACGGGCTAGAGTTTCTACCTCGTACAAGAAGCCAAGTGACGCTTGGGACTCCGTTTTATACCTAATTCCCTAGACTCTCGGTGAGCTGTTCCTCTTGACACCGCTCATAGATAGGTGCCATTTGGGATATCCATGAAGCCGACTCATCTCTCAGGAGCCTGCCGCATGGAATTAAAGGCAAGTAAGTTTATTTCGAAAGTGCCAGTACGCTCCAGGAGAGCCTGGCGCATCACATCATTCAGCTTTTCTGAAGGTGGATTAGAGACGACGTTGACGATGACTTCAAGGATATTTATAGCTCAGCAACAAGATGTATGTGCTTCTGGTCTTGAGAGGTGATTTTGGAAGCAGCGAATTGTGTCTACAGATGAGTAAGTCACAGAGGAAGGTTCCCCGTGATGAACGGTAATGCTTCCACTGGGCGAGCGATCGAAAAAGTTTCGGGCACCGCTCGCTCGAGCTTAAGTAATTGGGATCCATGCATGATTTCAAAAGGCAGTAAAATCAATATGTAATGGCACAGTCAAGTTGTTACCGTTGAAAAATATCTACGTATGAGCACAACGAGAAAAACGGACGCTGTAGCAAATAGAACAGAAATTTGAAACAGGCTCACCACAGTATGCTTTCGATATGCTGCGTGAAACAAAAAATCCAATGACTTGCAATGCTTTACTGTCAAAATACTATCAAAATCTTAGTTACTTCAAATTCACTGCTCAAACAGTTGAACCGTAATTTATTTCCCGTAGCTGAATATCCGTACGCGCGTTCGTATTTCACCGATTTTGGCCCCCACTTACTCCCTTCGAAACTATTCTCTTTTCACCCTCGGGGGATATTTTCACTAACAACATGACATTTTTCCTTTTTTTAATTTTCAGGCAACTCTGTTCAATCTTCATCTAAAGAACCCGCTACTCCCGCTTCATCCTCAGTTATCTTTAGTGGTCCGAATTTATCAGTTGATTGCTCGTCACAATCCGATGCGGATACGAACAATGACTCCGTGCATGCTGTCAACCAAAATCGTTTGAGTGGCGTTCGTACACGTAATTCTGATGCCAGTGTGACAAAAAAGGCACACCGCCGTCAGACCTTAACACGCACATGCTTAGATGAAACTGAAGTGAATAGTGGGATGCCTCCGGTAAGGTTTGTTCGTAAACGAGCCTACGCGTCAGCTCGTCAGGCCGGTCGGTTCGATCAGTTTGCTGCATTTAGTCTTTCACCGGAGGACACGTGGACCCATCACTCACCTTCCTCACTGGCATCGGGGAACCTGGAATCAAATACCTCACCGTGTCAGCTTTTGCCAGCCGATCCACAGTCAACACCTCCACCAAACATACAGGTTTTGGAACCAAAAATCACGCATTTGCCACGACGGAGAAGTACAAAAACTCATTCAGATCGCCCCAGCATTGGTTTGCGGCGTTCTAGAATTTCTGGCGAGTATCGGCGTATTGAGGAGACAACTTCCTTTCCTGCCGTTCCTTCTACTGCCAGTGATTCACAGGTAAACGAACCAGTCCATGATCGACGGGTTGTTGAAAATCGGGATCACAAGACCAAAGTGGATTTTATTTCCGACCCAGAATCAGGTAGGTCTGACGTGATTTCATGTAGGTGTTTTTGCTGCTCGCTTTGGTCAATAAAAATCTGACCGAACACAATACCGATAAAAGAGGCTGTTCTTGCCAGTTTTAGTGGTCGAGTTGGGCGTGCTGGGATCCATGGGATCTGCCCACCGAGTGTTTGGAGACATTAGGTGACATAACTAGGTGCAGCAGTTAGTGGGGTAGTTGCACTCGAGTTCTTCCTTCTTTTGTGTGATTTCTGTTTGTTTGTTCCTTATGTTTTCATTTGTTTTGCTCTCGATTGAATGGTTCTGCGGTATGGCAACCGGAACAAGAGCGTAGAAGTGCGATTTTAATGGTGGTACGAGACGCGAGCGTTCAACAGACAGACCTTACAGCATTCGCGCCACTGATTTCTAATTTGAGCCATGTCCTTCAACGCCTCTAACCGACGACAATCCTCATCCCTTGAGCCCCAACCGAAAAGGGGTCGGTATTACTGGCAGCTAGTTGAAGTCTAATACTGTGGTACTTCGAAAGCGTTGCCGATTTATAGTGCTAAAAGACCGCCTCTATTAGCTATCAAAATTCAGGTTTGTTCCCCCATTCTGGTACGGATCTGTACGAGTCTTAGGTTAAGGTATGAAAATGTACCGATGAAATGCAAATCACAAAAGTCTTCAGGTGAACATTGTAGTGTAGAGCATGATTCACCCTCCTGAACGATACTGCGCGATTCTATGCGCAATGTCATACGTAAGCACTTCAGTTCTGCGACTGCCGGTTAAGTTTTGTCAGCTGCCAGTGGGTTCACTATCAAGCATAACCAAAGTTTGGTTCGCCTTTTGAACTCAGGGTCATGGATGTTTTTTCTGCTAAGTACAACCGGCTGCAGATTCAGTTCTACCGTACTCGTGAGTAGATAGAACTAAGTAAAATAAAGTGGGCTGACGTTCTTGGTGTTCACATCCGGGAGGTCATTCAAACTACGATGATAGTCGATTTACGGTGTAGTGAAATGTCATTTCGGTTGCCATTGGCGGTCTCAATTTTGCTTTGTGTACGCACCCTTATCCATTTCAGGTTCTCAGTAAACCGCTCCAACGACAGCTAGTTCTACTCTTTTGTTTCTTTTTCTCTTGCCTCTCTAGTCACTCAAGATATTAAGCTGACTCAGGAGCCCTCTGAGGCTCCAACGCTGAACTTGAGTCAGACACAGGCGACAGATCCGTCATCCGTCATCGAGTCAAATCCAATAACGAGTCGCATATGGGCTTCATTCGACAGCGACCCAGATGACAGTCCGTTCGGCTGGTGGAGCCGTGCGGGAGAAACCTATCAACAGTTGGATTTGGAATATCAGCGTCTGATGAAACGTCAAAGTCGCCTACAGCAACGACAACGCCGCCCAGATGAAAATGAACCAGAAAACGAGTTCAGGCACACTTCAAACAAAGAAAACAAAGCCACTGCGGCTGTGGGCTCCAATGGACAGGAGACCGTAGGTTTGGCCAAAAGTCTGACCACTCGCATGAACACCTCAGTCAGTTCCCACGCTACTTGGTCTAGGTTAGTGTTTGACGGATGATCTGACTAACCTGTGGGAAAACGTTTCTGCTTCTCGAAAGTGCATTTCCATCTCATAATACGGTAACAATAATATTTCCACAGACCTGTGCTGTTCCCTTTGGAATGGCCTGTCATTAGTTCAATGCCGCAGTCAGTTGATCTTATGAAACCCATATACTGTGTCGTATAAAACGTAGAAAAGCCATGTGTACAAAATGTTGACGCTTTGTGTTTATCTTATCTCGTGTTTCACCCTCCCGCAATAATGTCCAAAAATGTAAACTTGTTTCTCGGTCAATGCTTCAACGGAGACGAAATCGGTCTTGGAAGAACAACCTATCTGAACTTTTTTGACCTAATACAGTGACCTTTCTCTGGCACACGTAGCATTGATTGTGCTTTTAACAAATAATCGACCACAGAGTTTGGTTTAGTTTGAAGTTGATATTTCCTAGTTATTGCTCATATCTAGGTTGAAACTAGGTTCTACACCGGCTACAACTTTCGTTTCGTTGAACCTTACTTTTCAGCTGCCTGTTTCCATACGGTTCAACACGAGTTCTTATTGACGACACCGTGACAGACACACATCTCATGTGTATTTTGGAATCGATCGTTTGGCTGCTCTTTGCGACACTGCCGTTTGTGCATATGTTCATGCAGATTTAGTGAAGTCTTGTGTGTGTGTATGTGTGTGCCTGTGTGCATGCGTGTACTCGTTCCACTGCTTCACCACAGATACAAGCGTGCAGACGTGACTCATTTGAAATCATTTCCACTGGTGTGTAGTCAGTGATGCCTCCTACTCATGTATCACCTCATGAAGTTCGTTAGCGTTTGTGCGACATGCAATTGATTGTGCGCATTCAAGCAGATCGTTAGCTGCAAAATTTGGATGCGATCCAAACGCCTAATGGTCCTCCCCTACTCATTCAGTGAACCGTCAGAAGTAGACTGTTTCAGTGTTCAGCTGTTGACGGTATAATCTTCTACGTTGATCTGACACAGCTTTCATCTCAATGATCAAATAGATATTTGGTGGCTCAACATTCTTTTTAGTTGCTAGTTGCAGAGTAAACTGCATGTATGTTTGATGTAAGTAGTAAAGTCTACCAAATCAAAATTCATAGTTATCTATATTCACTTGCATTTTTCACGTCCAAAATTCCAACGCCGCGAGCCGGGATCAAAAAACGACAATACGGTTACTGGACAGATGCTTTACCAGCTGAGCTATCGCAGTACGACCAGTCCAGTGTGAATATCCGAAAGTGGGCAAACCACTATTTTAATGATATCCAGCAACAGTCCTGGTTTGAATCACTCAGTCAGCCTCGCCGGTCGATTCCCAAAGGAACGAACGACACACTGCTGAACGTGATCCGATGGACATTGGAATTTGTTCATAGCATGTATTACTTGGCCAACTGACCACGAGTCTGAGAAATAATCATGAACATAGATGGATTACGAAATGTACGGAGATGAAAAAGGCTGCATCTATTGGCAGAAGTTGCAACCTTGCCGTTTGATTAGAACTACCGGTCCACGGAAGCCAGGTGTAAGTGAGTTATTCAAGGAATCCGACGGATCACTGATTCGCTCGGGAAATTTGGGTGGAGCAATTTAGTTGGCCCACTTCTACAGTGAACCTTCCGAATATACCAGCCAGAGAAATAATGCAGGTATACATCACTTCTCCATCTGAAATAGAGTTTATGCAGGAGGTAGGTTACATGAAATGATACAAAGCCGCTGGACCGGATGAGTTATCTCCGTCCTTCCTCAAAAATGAAGGCGAAGCTTTAGTTTTAGACTTGACGAAATTCCTCCGAGTAATTTGGGATAGCGAGTAGACTCCCAGGGGATGGTGTAAATCGGTTATTGTGCCAATTCACAAGAAAGGTGACTGGTCCTCTTGTGAAGCCATAGAGTAATTAGCTTGGTGAGTATCGCATCCGAATTGCTCGCCGGGATAATTCTTCACCGAGTAACAAGCGCATGTGTAAGGTGTACGCGTGGGAATCAAGCCGGTTTCAGACCCGGCCGGGGTTGTATCGACCACATTTATACACGTTCGTAGACTGATAGTGTCTGTCTTTCTTGATTTGAAGGCGACATCTGACGAAGTCGACCGCACCGTTCTCTGGCGCTGCCTCTCATTGAAGGGCGTGCCAGAGAAATTTAGTTCCCTTTTCCAATGCGCATACACGGATTTTGAACCGCGCATGTACAAGGACGTGGTCTGTACCGTTCGTGCTTCCCGTTATTCGGCCGCTGTACGCTTGGTAGTCTTCCACCGCTTCATGTATATATATATATATATATATATATATATATATATATATATATATATATATATATATATATATATATACCTTCACTGATTTCAGGCTGTGTGCCAAACAGACGTGGTACAATGAAAGAGGAAGAGGTTCATGAAGTTAGATTTTATCATTCGTTTGTGGGCGCAGTGCTACTAGGTTGCCCAGGCCAAAGCCGGTGGTTTTCTTAGGGATCCACAACCGGTGTCTCAACCTATTCAAAGCCTAATTCTCAAGGCAGCGGGACGAAGCGTGGGGTCCGTAAACCACTGGGGGCCGGTGGCATTGCTCACTATTCGTCCTTCGGACGAGACTAGACATCGTGGGTGCCCGCCGCAGATGCCAGTGAGTATAGTGCTGTATGCTTCATATGCCGTTTTTGGTTAGTCTGGAATCAGGGTTTAGCCATCTCTCCTAGACTGAATATCAATCAACTCGGTTGAGAGTGTGACGTGTTTATTGATGACCTCCCCACGAGAAGGTAGTGAATAGAACTTCCTCAGCAGAGGCTGTGTTGGACGCACGGTCATTTGAGAGTACTTCGAGAAGTATTCAAAACTAGTCGCCCTGTTGGAGCTTGAGAGATCAAATCCCAAACATACTGATGCATTTGAAGGTGCATGGACGACAGTCTTCGATCGATCCATGCCGTCGGTGACCAATGACAATATGGTCATTCTGAGTCCAAGGCTGTGACGGCATAGGAGGACGCCACGTGAGCCTGTTGCTTTTTGTGGCCTATGTTCTTACTCACCAGAAACAAATTGTGCTTAGAACACAGCTGGATAAGACGATCGCCGTTGTCAGTTTCATTGGGGAAGCTAGTAACCCTCAATATGCCTCTCAAAATTCCTCCCTCCAACTTGAGCGGTGAAATACCCAGCAATGACCACAACGTCGGTTGAACGCATGCTTCGAAGCAACTGGAACAAACCATGTTTGAATTCGTCCTTAGCCCCAAGAAAATTGTAGTCAATGAGCGCATACTCAGACAATACAAACTGTCACTATTCTGCAATAGTGTATATGTCTTCGTGGTAACGTTAGTTTTCACTCGGAAAATGATTTTGATCAACTAATATGACTACTATTCTGTTGGGAGCAAAAATTGCTGCGCTCATTTACAGCTGGTTTGTCTCGCTTATTTCCGCCCGTCTTATGCATGAGTGTTGGTGAGTTCCATTCTGCTGAGAAAATGCACCTAGTGGATTGCGCTCTTGCCCTGTCGTTCTTCACGTCGGCATAGTTGTTGACGAGCTGAATCGTTAGAAGTTCCGCTTAGGTTTACACTGTATGTTTAAGATTTTCCTATGTTCTGTAGGCTGAGGTTTTTTCGGAACTTTTCATAATCTCAGTCTAATCATTTGTTTTTCTGGGAAAGCGTTTCATAAACCTTCATCACACAGTCAAGCGTGGTATATCTTTTGTTTCGCGGGTGAAAACTAATTTTGTATTCCAGTGTCTGCTTCGCACAATATTTTGTACACAGTTATATTGTTCACTTTTCATCATCGATTTCATATAGTCCAAAAAGTGGAGGCTCGATTCACTCATTTCATTCTTCTCTGGCGTATCCCGCCACTACGAATCACTGTTACGTGCTGTTACATTATTTTTCATGACTCATCTTTTGATATAATTACTTTTTTGATGTTCTCCAGCCCGATCAACAGACGAAGTGACAAATCACCGGCGTATTCCCTCGGTGCCAGTCACGTTGACGCTAACGAATCACAACTGAGTGAATACAGTGGCATTGCCCGTCGTCGCCAGTTGCGTAATTTGTGCTCTGGTTTGAGGTACCATCGCTCAGAATCGGTTAGTCACTTCTCCCGAAAAATATTTACCGGCTCTTTTCCGTCTCTGCTAAACATTATGCAAGTTGATTTTCTATTACATGAGATTCAGGCTCCTCATGCCAACAATACATTCTGTGAATATTATGTATATATATATATATATATATATATATATATATATATATATATATACTACACACCCGCCTGATTTCAGATTGTGTGCCAAACAAAACGGTACAATCGGGGAGGAAAGGGTAGATAGTACGAGTCTTTGATTTGCTGAACAATTCACCATGAAGATTTTGAATGGTGTCGATCGATTCCATTCACATAAACTTGACAGATAAAATAAGAAACAAGCTTTTCCCGTTACAATCTAGAAAACAAGTCAAAAACGCAGATCACACTATGTTTCTTGGATCATTTCGCGGCATCTGTACAAAGTGCATACTGCAGTGAAAGTGGTCATTTTTATGACAACGGAATACCAATTGCCAGTAACTCTCACTAGTGAAAATGGGTTCCTAATGGGCTAAGCATAAACGCTGGAAACTTGATGTCACGGCTATGCGACAGTAAAGCATCGGAAATAGAATCAAATACCAATCATCATGCTACGATATAAATGAAGCAACCGTGCCGATTTTACAGATAATGAGGTGACGATCTCTAAACATTCATCCAGGCGACGAACTACACTCGGTTGTAGCTTGAGATCATAGTGTAATGATTGTGCATTGCACGTGGCTGGAAAACGATCACGACTTTCTGGTTTTTACAAACCTCGTTGCGCGTCTGGTGTACACGCGCAAGCTTCCATTCCATCTTTCCTTATATCGGTTTCTAACGCTCTCTGTCTCTTGGGCAATCTTTGACACAACCGTGGCTCACCTTGTTGCCGCGGTTTCAGTTGTCGAACAAATAGCCGGTAGCCTAAGGTTTCTTTATTCCGAAGTTGTAAGAAGTTGTTTGATGATTTTGAAAATCGATGTGTCTAGGTAGGTTATTTCATGGCTTCAGAAGTTCCCACGTTTTCCCTACCTCTTAGAGTAGACCAGTGTGCAATTTTTTTTGTAGAAGTTGTTTGATTGTTTTCGCCATCATTGTTGTGAACGCACAAAAAAATTCCAATCTAAAAGCAGTAAGCAGGAAGAACAAGTTGTACAGCAAATGCTAGTAGTATTTGATCACCCCTAGCAGTCATGTCTTGACAGACGAAGTAGAATACTGCATGCCAATATCTGTCAGTATTCGTTAGAAGTTATTCATAACTTTCTTTCAGATGAATAATTTACTCCAATCAATAGGTTACAGAGATGCTGAAAAACCCGTTGTATCCCGCAACGAACGCAATACTGAAAAAATTCTGACTTCAAAAAGAAAACGCCCATTTTTTTTGGTGTAACCTACGAATAATTAATATTTTCCAATTTCCGCAAGTTTTTGATCACATCTTATTGCCAAAAAAGGATTCATTGACAGCTGGTTTGTTGTAGATAATGAAATATGCCACGTCGTATTGAAGACATTTCAATATTCCAGTTCTGGATTACTTCGTATTCCACAATCCTTTTCAGCACGGTATCAAATAGACATTCGTTGATTGAAAGTCGAGTTGGAATTACTGCTTAGCGGGCAGTGCCTCCGTTTTCTTACGTCTCGGCTAAAACGGTAATTCCTCAGATTATGATTCAACAATCAGTGAATAGCGAGTATGTGTGAGCAAAGGAGATGAAGCTGCTTCACAAGCTTCCATCAATTGAGTGGAAAGCACAGGTAAACTACAGAATAGAAATCAAAAGTGTCTCTAGGTAACGGCGCGGGCACAACAATAGTTCAAGGTTTATGCCACGTTTGTGGTCATCTGTCGATGGACAGCTGAACTGTCCACCAAACGCATTGAGGTTTTAGTTCACCGGCAGATCAATGAGGCGATACAACACTGGGACGATGTGCGTTAAACGTGACATCCTCACAACCAATGTCTCCTCATGACGCCGTGTTCTGCCGTCCTGATTTTGAATTTGCTGTAGTCAGATCTTACGCACGTTGGTGTTCAGTTTGGCGCCTACTGTGTTTCATCCTTATGCGTCACTTGAGGATACTGCCAGTTTCTGTAACGCCGCATTCTGTCGCCTAATTGAATTAACCTTCATTTGGCCAACGCAGCCGACCTTGCGTGCCTGTTTGCCGAGAATCCGAGATGAAAAAATACTTTCGTAGAACGAATAGGTGAATACTAACTTTCCAAGTTCGTACGTGTTCCTCTCGTGGTGAGTTGATCAAAATTTAAACTCAAATACACTCACTGACCAGCACACTAGCTACGCCTTGCCTCATTCCTATTAGAACTTCATTTTCTCTTGAACACCATCTGTTTACTCGTGGGAACTAAACGTTTATTTACTTGCTGTTTATCCGTGTACCGTTCTTGTGTTTGTTTGATCATTTGGTCAAAAATGCAATTATTTCATCCCCAAGTGACGACTGAGCTGCGTTCATTATTGCAGTCTGACATACAGCAATTGCATTTCCTCTCCTATTTATTGTCAGAACATTCACCATGACGTCATTGGCTCATTTCGTTCGCGTCAGTCATTGTGCAAAATTCTCACTCTGGATGGATCAGTATGTTCCATTTTTAACCGTTACGATTTCCCTCTCGCGTAATAGCGCTAAAAACAAACAGTCAGGTCATTCGTGCATGAAATGCTTAAGAAATGCGGATCATGTTCTGCTTCTTGTTGCAAGTAGCACACGTTGCCAGAAACAATCGAGCTATTTATGTATTACTTTCATAAGGCCTTGTTTATTTGGTGCGTTATAGGTACCACATGCTGTCTTGACCCAGTTTCTATAACGATTGATATATTAGTCTCCGCTCTGTGATTTCGAGCGTTTTTTTATCCCAAAACTATTAAATTGTTTATTCTGGCCCTCGAATAAAGACTCTGGTTGTGATTCTATCGATTCATCTTCTCTCCTGTTTTCTATCTCAGATTAACAAGTCTTTTTCTTGGAAGCCGTACTATATGTGTATAGCTGGCTCGGAAGTTCGTTTTGTCAAAGCGTCCTCCACGTTCTCGAATTCCAACCGGAAATCAAAGGCAAGTTCCGGATTGCGAAATCTATTCCCGGCTTACAAACTAAGTTTCTCCACAAAAACTAGAACGAACTTGGCATTTTCGAGTTTTTCCTGTCGATTCTAAACGCTACCTGTGGCCTACTGCAAAATTATCTCAGGGTCACGCTGATCATGGCGTCGAGTGAGGCGGGTATTGCTGAGTGATCTGGCAGTTAGACTTCCCCATCTGAATCGTTATTTTCCATCCGATTTCCGCTCTTAGGAACTCAACCGCAGGTCTCCAAAAGGGCTATCGGCTGTTTGATGCTCGAAAATTTGGAGTTTTTCAAACCTCGCCGAACGCTGATCTTCCACAATTAACGTAGCTGACTCGAAGATGTCTGCTAAATTTCCGCCTCAAGCTTTGGTCACTTCTTTCAAGGGTAACCATACGCTCCAAAGCAGTGTTCCCAGTGTTTCGTTGAATACTAACGCACCAAATCGATTTCCGTTTTCCGGTTACTTTTCTATCGTTTTGGTCTTCTTCATACAGGCCTATTAAGACTCACGGTTATTCTCTGAACTTCATAAATGTTAACTGTCATTCAGGTGATAATGTCAGCAATCCTTCCAACTACTCGATCAATCTAGATGGGTTGGATCTGTCACAAGCTTATTGATGAGTGTTTGGTCTTCAGCCATAATGTTCAATAATCAGGTCATATATATGAAGTCTTGTGACATTTGTCACCCTCAGCATCATTGCTTAGACATTTTTTAACAAATCCATACTTCGTGGCTTGCCTTAAATTTACTTTTCACTGTGGGTCAAAGGTCATACGCGCACTAGTTGTGGTCACAGATCCAAAGCGTGCGTTAGACCAGCGGGGTTACTCATGGAGTAACCCTGATCTATTTCATTTCACAGTCTACAGGTCCTACGTGATTATGAATCACTTTTCATGGCAGACACCCTCCCTGCGCTATACACCTGCTTGTAATCAATGTACCTTAGAGCTCCCGTTACGTTTGTTTGTCTGCGCTGGTCGTGTTTCACGTGTTGTCTCGGTTAGTTCCAGGGCTGATGCGCACATTCTGATCTAGATGATTGCATAGTCCCGTTGTTCGAAAGTTGTGGGGTGGGTAGCGTAAGGAATGTGCAATCTTCATCCAACGTCGTTCTTGTGCTTGAGACTCTATTTGTCTTTTGCCAACGTTCGTGACCTTGAAAATTGCTTTATTCATCTAACCAAGCATGATTCATTCTAGAAATGTGCATGCTAAAGAGAACATCAGCAACAGTGCTCGCGTTTGACAGGTGAACTTTCAATATTTCCTCACTTCTGCATTTTCTTCTTTCTATTCTTGGTTGGGTTTTTAGATGACCAAAAGCATCTTCTACGTGGGTAATGATTATTTTAAATTTGTATCGATCCAAGCATCGCAATTTTTTGCAAACCCAACAGATAACGAGTTTTTACGCAAATTATTATGTATTGATTTCATTCTACCGTCGATCTGCGACCAAATTTCTTTCGTTTTAGAGTGCCAAACAACTCGCAGATACTGCACCTACCTCGCGTAATATGAACTCATTCGACCTGATTGATGACAATCGTTTCTGGGACGGTTCACTGAGTTCAAGCCGACCCGGACTTAATGCTTCCGACGCTCATTCAGGACCTGTATCGGTGGCTTCTTCTTCTTACGTAATCCTTCCTCTACCTGGTCTCATTTGGACGCGTGAAGAAGTTCCCCAAGATTTACCGCGCTGGAGACCTCTTGCTCCCACAAGTACTTCAGGAATTGTTCGGAAACCATCTCCCGTACCGGATGTCATGGACCCGTTTCACTCAGGACTATCAGAACCGAGTGACAGTGTTACTGTCCCGGCCATTCCACGCTCGACTAAATCGAGCAATAACGAGGATTCGGTTCTACAGTCAACCATTCAGTGCTACCGGTTCGCCCATATCGATGCAGGCGTCGAATTGCTCTTCGTCTTCCCGGACAAGAACACGGCAATGGCATGCCTAACTATGTGCGAGGTATAAAAGGTTTTGTTGCGTGACCTATTTGCTCCATTTCGTGTATTTGCTTTGAGGACTAGAGTTTTAATGGTCTACGAACAGGTAGTCAGTGTTTAGGTTGTTCAAATGTTGAAGAGCAGAAAAACAGTAATTAGTTCGTTGAGTAACTGTTACAGTCATTAGGCGCATGCGCGCATGGGCGCATTGCATTGAACTCTACATATCCGTGAGTGTGTTGAGTGGCTTCATCTTGATAAAGAATCGAGCAATTTAGTTGATCGCAGATATTTTCCTCTTTATCTCCTTGATTTCAGTGTATCTGCTTCACGCTTTCGTAATCCCATTATAGTTTGTCGTGATTTTATTGTTTCCAGATGTCTGGAGGTCGCGAAGCGTCGTCTCTCGATTTCAAGATGTCGTCGGGTAAGCTCAATGCATCTCGTATGAGTGCTAGTTAAATGTATTTCACATCTTTTTCACACGTGTTTCGACTTTTGTGTGAACGAAATCTTTGTGCTGTTTCCCGTAGATCGTCCTCAACCCGAATGTCCATTGTCCATCTCCAATGCCAAAGCACCGATTCTTAGCCACTCGGAATCATGCGATCCGACGGTTGAGTTGATCAAACCCGAAGTTTCTCACTCAATTGCGAGCGTGGTTCCAACTTCGTGGCCTGCCCTCTCTGGCGCACAGTTCAAACTGACTGATCGCCGTCAACGACGCGTTGATAGGCAGCTTATAGCTCGTCCGGATCCGGTTACTCAAATCACTGATGCTGTGACATTCTCGTCCCTGGATGTCCAAACGACAACCGTTGTCGACATGCATAGCCGTCTTATCGGTACGTATCTCAGTTCAGTTGCCCATCATATCGACGATTGTTCTTGCACCTGTGAGGTTTCCAAAAATCACTTTTTGTGCGTCACTCCTGTCACTGTTCTAATAAATGTTTTTCTTCTTTTGGTCGTTACTCGAAGCACAGGTCTTTGCCAACATATCGCGCCCTTTCATTACTTAGAAAGTACCGAACGGTGATTCGTCAGCATTCTGGTAATGTCTCCGGTTCACCTTTTACAAATTTTATTATTTCTTTCGAATCAGGAACCGCAGCCACTTCAGTAGGGGATTCACAAACACTGCCGAGGTCTGCTTCGGTCATATCAAATCCAGATGCAAGCGCCCCCGTCGAGGACAAAACCAGTCAGCGTTCCAACAAACCACGCAATGCAGCACCTTTTTTACGTGGATTCAAGCAATGGCTCAATCGACCAGCGTACGGCACCACGGACCATCAACCGACTTCTTTGACACAGAATACGGAGCTGAACTTAGAATCCAAAATGTCTGCTCTGTTTGGTGAGTGTGCTGATATATCTGGTTAACTTGGTGCTGACTATCTTGCTAATGGATGCGGGCACTTGGCGTTTGGTGTCACTGTTGCATTATGGAGGCTTTTCTTCCTGATCCTACTAAGCATGTGACTAATAGACACATCTCACAACTTGCATTGTCCTACTGTCTGTCTCTTTGTAGCTGACCCACCAGATCTGTCTGATTTTGAATGTCCCGGTGCTGTATTCGGGGCTCCGCTCGAAAACCAGGTTCCCAGCCCAGATCATATGGTAGGTATCAGTTGGTGTTGATCATGTTCTTAATGAAATGAAAAACAATTTACTCTTGACCGCGCTTGTACGTTGTTCAGTGGTTTGGTTTCCCGAATTACCACCGAACACGCCTTCACTGACTATCCATTTCAAGCATTAAAATGATGGAGTGTCATGATCCGTGATTCAAAGTAATTGGTCGCTGTCCCGGAAATATTTTCAAAGCTGTATTCATGTTACAGTGTTATTCATCTCCAATCTCTAAAACATCCAGAGAACCGATCCTAAACACCGTTTTGGCAAACGTACCCTCATTGTCACGGTATTTTTTGCGTAAAGGAAAACTGAGGATCACCATGCAATGATCAAAATTGTTGGTTGGTGATCGGACTATACACGTAGAAAATTGCCTCATAATCAATATTCGTAGGTTCAATGGGTTGTGTTTGTCGAACTTTCTCTCGGCTTCTAATAGAGGGAATTCCTCAGTGTTCAATATTTACTGAGGCGAGAATTTCTTTGAAGATGACCGGACAGTGGCAGAAAAAATCCTTACCCAGTGAACGTCGTTCGCGGTATAAGCAATAAATATTTATTTTCCATGATTACGAACGTTAGAGGATATAATATTGTGTTAAGACCATTGATATTCTTGTTTTTAAACCACTTTACAACCTGTCTCATAGTATCATCTTTAAATCTGTGTCTCAAATGAAGAATGCACAAACGGAATATGGCTCCGATTGCTCTGAATAGCAAATTCTGCGTGGTACCCTTTGATTCGGTTTTCGGTTTTCCTTGGATATCGTCCATTTTTCCACTTCTATCTAACCACTTTGCAGACAAATTGTGCCGTTGTGCTAGAAATATATTCAAATGCACCACCGGTCATGTTATACCATATAATTGATGAATCTTTTTTGGTGCTTGGCAGTATCCATAACCTATTCAATTACGATGTGACATAATGTGTTAACAATAGTACTTTTATATCAGCCCTTTTTCGATAGGTCGAATTGTTCGCACTTTTTCACTTCGGGCTTGCGCATGAGTTAAATGGAATAGGCACGCCCCATAACCACAGAGACCCACTGCATTTCTAAAGATAACCAGCAACCAGACCCTGAAACGTGGAGTAGAGAACCACATAAGGTCCCAATTGGTCAGGTGTGGTAGCGAGCCGGACAACAATGGATTACTGTCTACCGCCAAAGTAACCGGTGGCGGCGGGCATTTAAACCTCTGACCTACAAGATGGTAAAGAAACGCTTTAAACCACTGGACCACCACCGGTGCATTCATAATGATATAAAACGTATTTGAGATACAGTCGTTGGTCTTATCTATGTATTTCATCGGTCTAAGAACAGGTTAGTTACCAGAATTATAAACATTTACAATATTGAAGCGGTTAGATCCCGTGATGAACCTGATCAAACAAGATAGAATTCACTATTGTTCCCATACCCAACCCTTTGGTTATACTGTCTTAGCTCAACGCTTTCATCCCATCGCTCTAATTTTGTCCGGTCTTAAACTTGCAGAGCGTGCCATTCTTAAACGTTTGAACTCCTCTGTAAATGCTCCCGACGATCCCTTTCAGTTTGCTTATAAGCCGAACAGGTTCGCTGTTGATGCTATTGCTTCTCTAACCCATCATATAACCAGATTGTTGAACACATCAGGAAAGTCAGTACGATGTGCTTTTCTAGACTTATCCGCTTTTGACTCAATTTTACCGTCTCTCCTTCCCCGTGAACTGAAAGCTTTCAGCGGTTCCACGCTATTATTGGCATGACTGTCTCATTATTTTACCAACAGAACTCAGTGCACACAACTAGGTTTTTTTAACATTCAAACCTTTGGTGAATAATTCCGGAGTTCTTCAACAAGCTATCTTTTCCCTCTATTTATTTTCCACCAACGTTAGTGACCTTTCTTTGCACATTCAAATATGCCGCTAATGTCGTTCTTTATCAAGCTGTTCCTGTAACCCAGGATTCCAATAACTTCCATTAATCTGTCCCACATCTATGATTTCGCTGTTCGATCCGGTTTCTAAATCTGTCCAAATGCTCTGAACGCATATTTACTCTTTCTTGGTCGACTGGTCCTTGTGATCCGTCTGTCATTTCCAAAGAATCACTAGCTAGAGTACGTTCTGTCAGGTATTTAAGAATCATCGACATAAACGTTAGGTCTTCACCTCACATTTCAAACAGTGCAGAGAAATTTCGCCAGCTCTCTTGCAAAATACGAAGGCTTCGGCATTTTTGCGTTAAACAGAGCCCTGTCTCCCGTCTTGTTTTTCTCATTTATCTTCTGTTCCCCAGTTATTTTTGCTAGTCTACTGATGGAAGGTTCAAAAATTCTTTTCTGAAGTCTGTCTATCACCAGGCGCGTGTCTTTCAGACTAGTAACTGAATTATCTGGGTTGTGCAAACTACACCTAATCGTGTGTGAAAAGTTCGCTCACAAAATCCTTTCAGCTTCCACTCAATTCTTATATGGGGATTCATCCGAGTACAATTCTTTCGCCTCCACACGTTCCGCTTTTTGATTCATACTTTCCCGGAATATCTAGAAAAACTCCGCTGTTCCTTATTTAGCCCGAATCATCACAGACTGGGAGCCAGTATCAGCTGAATTTCTTGGCATTTATATATATATATATATATATATATATATATATATATATATCCTTCTCTTCAATCCAATGGAATGCTTACTGCAATTATTCCTTGACTGATATGCGGACGTCCGTCTACGCGAAATCCTAACCAATTACTAGCGCTTCGAGAAGAATATGGCGATGACTCTTAGTGTGTTTGTTCGTACTTAACTTGGTAAAGCCATGCAGATTCAGGGTGAAGTTCAAGAGTTTTTAAGCACACAAGGAAGGACTGAGGTGATCGATAACATCCCTCTTATTCTTAGGCGGTGTAGATCGCGGTGTTGTAGGATGACGGAGAACGCGTTGGTTGGATTGATCTTATGCCCGCCATCGATCAAGTGGCGAGCGATGGCCGAGGTGGGTCTACGCGTCACAATCAGCCCTTGTGTTGGACCACTCCAGTGCTTAGTATTACACCGCTTCTGAAAGAGAAGGCGAAAATGCAGTGAGGGGTGTGTAACGGTCCTTGAATTGAGGCATGGAAAAATGGCAAGCGACTGGTAGTAGCCGTAATGCCACGGCATAGTAGATTCTCCGTAGTGCGTTCCTAATCCTCTGTACGGAGAGCTGCTTCAATCATCAGGAAGAAAGATGTAAATGCACATTTTTGTCACCATTTTGAATCTTTAATCCTTTGTCTAATGTGAAAGCGAATGAAGTAGTTCAGATACCCATCAGTGTGCAACGTGGCGAAATGATTTCCTGTCTCGGTTGAGACGGTATCCTCGGTAATTATCCTGTCATCCCTGAAGAATAAGGCTCTGAATCTACGCGCTTATTTTCCATAGGTTAGGTATTGTGTGGATCATCTTTCCCTCCGAACCACTGATCGCTGGATGGAACCATGTAGTCCTCGTATTGTTAGAACGTTCAAGAAAGCTAAAGTGCTCTCTTTTTCAGTTTTATAAATAAATTCATGTTCGGATGGACCGGATTAAATTTCTTTAGTGATGATTAAACATCGTCAGGCTTATTCAGGACGATAAATATATCATTTGCATACCTTTTGTAATCAACAGTCTCTTTTATAACCGCATTCAACTGCGGTTCGATGATTCCCGTGAAAATGTCTACCAGTGTGGGTCTGGGCGGACTACCTACTACTACTCCAATTTGTCTGTAAACTGCTCCATAAAAATAAAAGCGGATGTTGTCAGTGCACAAGAGAATAGGGGGTTTCGGAATGTTCCACAATAAGCAAGTCGAGTATTCTCTTCATCAGTAAACTCAAATGCAATCCGTTTCGTGTAGTAGGACATTTCTCAGTAGTGACGAAACGTCAAAAGAGCACAATAATGTGTTAGACATGCGAGCACTGGAAGGAATCGCGCAAAATGTGGATACTGATACACCTGTGCGTTGGTCAAAGTATTTGCGCCAATCACTCGCCATTTTGTGGTACGGTGTGTCATTGACACAGACGCCATATATTAGAACAGGGAGAAGACACAAGTCGCGAAATGCAAGCATTTCGTTCACTCTTGTCAACCGCGGACGTAAAACGTGTCAGTATATATACATGGTACAGTAGGAGGGTAAGTGCAACAGTAAAGTAGGCACGATCGAAAAATCTTACAGTACGTACGTTGGGGAAAGTAAAGTCTGTGGTGTTAACACCAAAGTAAACAAACATTTTGGGTCAATCGTTTTTGTGTAGAGTAATGACTGATGCATCATGATTAGAATCGCCTCACTGAACGCTATTAGTCTCGGTGTTGGATTGCGCAACAATGCTTTGAAACACAGGGTCGGATCAACTTTGTGACCTGATACAAACGAAGAAGCAGGATATTGTGTTTGTGGCTCCTTGGTTAGCCCGTAAATAGGTAGGTGTACGACAATCTGTTCATCTCAGCTTTTTTGACTGTATTTCAGTGATGAATCCACTTAATACATGAATTTGTAACTCAAATGCTATTCGCTTCTCAGCTAATTTTGTTGTTGCACACGAAGTGAATAACAGTAAAAGGGGTTAACCCCATAGTTCGATAACATAAGAGAAGTCTGTAGGAAACATTCCCGTCGAAACTAGTTTATTGGTTGCGTTTTTGAAGGAGGAAGGTTGTAGGTGGCTGAAAAATCAGAGGAGGGAAGGGTGTTGCATAAATTAACCGTTCGAGGGAAAAAAGAAAACTGAAAGGTTGAGGTCCGAGATCGAGTGACAGAAACCTGATAAGGGTAACTAGCTGCCTGTGCTCGGTATTGGCTTTGAAAAGTAATGGAAATGGGAAAAACGAAGACAAGCTCGGAGAAACAAAACTCTGAATAATAGCAGTAGAATAGAGACAATGAAGCAACTGCCCGACGGTGGGCAAGCGACTACAAATTGTATGGTAAAGCGGGGTCATCTACCAGACGAAAAGGGATGGAGATGAAGACGAAGCTGCATCCCACGTGATGGCAGTGTTCAGGTGTGGGACAAATTTGAGGTTTGTACGGTGAGAGGAGGTGAGTTGGTTTGAACAAACGTCTGGTGCGGAATAGGAAATCAAGTTTTTTGCCCAGCACGAGAAGCAAGCGAACGTGTTTATGAAGACCAGAATAAATAGAAGAAGATCGAAGGACGTCAAGTTGGAGGAACCAACGGGAATCGAATCAAAATTTGAATGGGGCTAAAAGGAGTGGCGTTTGAGAAAAGAGATGTTTCAGAAGCATTGCAAAGAACACGATTTTGAGAGCCTCAACAGATGATCTGTTCAAGGTTCGGACTAAGTGGTGTTACAGGACCACTACGGTCACGGTCGATGTTGCCAGTGGGAGGTGGCATACGAAAGAGAATAGTGAAAGATGGCATCATCGAGAAAAGCGTGGAGCCTTAGGGAACATCAGCATTCACGTGAAAAGGCAATGATAGTATTTCATCGAAACGAACAGATAATTTGACTACTCAAAAAACCCAACGTCCACGAGATAAGGACTGGAAGAAACCCAAAAGTGGGTAGTTTAGACAGTTAACCTTTGTGCCGAACACGATCAGAAGTTTTCGATATGTTTAGTGGGACCAGGTGTGTTTCTCCATGGTTATAGAGTGCCACTGACCAGGAGTGCGGGACCATAACTAGTAGATCACCCGTGAAACGGCGTGGTCGGAACTCTTATTGGCGATCGCTTACCAGTCTGTCATGTTCAAGGAAAGATCATTGGTCAGAAGTTATAGTTTCCATGACATTTGAAATGACGGAAGTTAGGTAAGCAGAACGGTAGGTGTTCGGGTCGGAGGAGTGGCTGTGTATGAGATTTGGGAGAATTACAGCTTCTTTCTATAGGGCAAAAACGTACTGTATCGGAGAGAAAAGCAGAAAATGACGTAAAATTAGTGCTTAATCTGGGGTGCACATTTTCCTGATCAAGTGCTTTATTTTGGTCGAGTGATTGTAAGGTCTTGTGGACCTTCCTGGTTGTGATAAGGGGAATAAAACGACAATAAGCAAGAGTGAATGGAGGCGGAAAAATGGAACAGTTTGGTAAAGTGGAATCAAAGGCAAACCGGGAAGCGAAAACCTCAGCTTCCTCATGGGGTTTACAGACTAAAGAGCCAGAGGAGTTGGAGGTGGAGAGAAACTAGAGGGGCAAAAATTGTGGGAAATGGTTTTGGCGAATGACTAACATGATGCGCTACCAGTGGCGGAAAATGTTAGACGTTCGATTTTATGGTGGATGAAACGATCCTTTGCTTTCTGAATGGAAAGCAAGTATTTTTTTCTGTCCTCCGGGAAGAGACTACGAGATTGGGGAGTAATGGAGAGGCACCACCGTCCGAATGCTAAGTCGTTTAAACGCACAGCGCGATCACAGATGTGGATAAACCACTCAGGAGGACGTAGTTTGCCGGGTTTGGAAGAGTATAGGACGAAAATAGGCATGCCCTGGAGAACAGTCTCAGTAAAGTTAGAATCGGAGGAAGAAATATCAGGAGTGAAGCAACAGCCACCCCTGGGATAGGAGGTCATAAGAACACGGAGAACATCCCACTTCAGTGATTCGTAACTCCAGAAGGTGCGCCTGGAGTTGCACATCGGAACTGAGCGAAAAAAGATGGTGGAAAGGGAGACAAGACAGTGGTCCGATAAACCAAGTGGAGTTAGATAATGTCAGAGAATAAGGACGGGAAAGAGGTGTGAAGATTGAGGGTATGTACGCAATTCCAGCTTGATTGGAAATGCATGTGGGGAAGTAAACGAGTTGACTTAGATTGTTGACCGAATCGAAAGCTTCGACTCTGCGCCCACAGCCGTAGTGTCAAAAGAGTGCAAAAGCTAGTTCTTATTGTGGGCAGCAAGGTCACCAGTTGGGACCTGATACAGACACGTTCTCAATGCCAGAAGACAATAAATAAAACTTGAGTAATCGCTAGTGTTAGGAGAGGGATAAACAATACAGAAGTAATGGGTAAAAGAAGGGAATCGGAGCTTCAACCACATTAGTTGGAACTCGCGGTTGGTGAAGTTCACGTGTGGGGTATGGAAGGCAGCAACTAACTGGTAGATGTAGGCACAGACGTCATCTTTAGATGAAGATGAGAAGTAGGAAATTTAGTTCGGAAATTGGAGGTGGGTAGTATCCGATGAGGGAGAGATTTGCGTCTCAGTCAATATCGTGGCTAAAACTGCGAATATTGGTGATAGCTGGAAGTTTTTATACTCGTTGTGATTACTGAGTAGACATGAGCGGTAATTTTCTGTGAGTTGTGTATTTTATGAGTATTTTGATGAAACTGGCAACTTAACCCTGGAACTTGGAGTGGTGAAGCACATACGGCTCCAATGGAAAGGACGGTGGTTTTACCCCGGGCTACTGCAAGACCGTCTACTACATCTAGCGCAGAATCAGGCTTGGGCTTGTTATCCCAAGTAGTCATCAGTTTGTTTGCGCAATCTTCTTTATTCATTACAACGATAATTCTTTTAGAATCAGCAACTGCTGATCATCTTTTATTTGCCTTTGTTTGTCGTGGTTTTCATACTCTGTCGAATAGTTGCATTGAGAAAGTTGTGTGCTACATCTACCAACTTGGTTTTGTACAAGCTCTGGTCGTCTTCCCAAGATGAGGCCAGCTTATTGATCTGTTCTTTGAATTTCCCGAATTCAGTTTTGAAATTGACCTTGTGTATATTTCTTGGTGGACTTTAAAAGTTGGGGCCCAAGGATAGAGCCTGTAGTTGTTGCTTCCTCAGGGTTGGTAAACAGATTGCGCACAAATTTGTCCAATTGGGTTAGGGAAAGCATTGACAATGAAGGTTTTGTGTGAGGACTTTTTCATACCTGACTTCGTCGTACAGATAGTTCTGCGAATAGTGGCCAATGTGAAGTTGAAGAATTTTATGCAACAAATAATTGAAAGAACGCGGTATGGTTGAGTGGTGGTGATGTTTAGACTCATTGATCCAGCCAAGAGTAAATTGAGTCTTGTTGTGACAATGTCAAGTGACGCAGATTGACGTTTTCAGACTCAATCTTATTCTTCCTCAGCAACGCGAAACAGTTCCTTGGGTATATTGTGCACCATAGACAGTTCTCTAGGAAAAGTAGTTCTGTACATTCGATCGGAATTTTACAGCAGAATTTCAAAAGGTGATCGAGAATCTTGATTTTGTTCGGTCGAGGTTTTTTTTAATAAAACTGAAGCGGTTAGATTCCCTGATGAACGTGAACAAACGAGACAGAAGATAAACGCTGTGAGAGGAATTCATTTTGTATACTCGTTGGTTGCGACCGTGCCGGAGTATTAAATCATCACGCACGATCAGACCCGTACACAACTTTCAGTTAATGCCACATTCCGAGTTTTCTGTGTACTATACGTTCGCGGCCGAAGGGAATTCCTCTCACAACGTTCGTCTTGTTTGTTTATTTACAATATTCAGTTCATTTTTTGATGCCCCACAATCTGCACAAGAAAGCCCCGAAGATGTGTAGCTCAGGACTAAACGAAGACAGTTGTCTCTGTATGCTGTGAACTACATAGAAAAATCGAATTCACCTGTTTTTTTCACCTCTCCTTCATCGTGGTAAGGTCTGCTCTTCTCAAACGTATCTTCATACACATCTGTTTAGTCACGAACTAGCGCATTTTCACATTGAGATCAATGTTAGAGTACTTGGCCTTTCAATCCACTTACCTTCTGAGCACGGATGCGAATGGTTGCTTCATGATTTTCCGGTGATAACTGTATGTGCGAAATTGTGCTGGTTTTGTCAACAAGCTAACTACACATATCCCTTCCACTCTTTTACTGTTCAAAGTGTGTCCCCGTTATCTTACATGCGCTTGTACTTGGATTGGAGACACATGGCCTCCAAATGACTGGACTCTATCGGAAACCTGGTCGACATCGAACAATTGCACAATTTGTATGTGTTGTCAATCTGGTTAGTTTCCAAAGTACACATAAAATTGGACCTGGAAATGTTTCACAGTTTCATGTTTCATTGTTGTGTTCTGTCCTACCATTGATAAATTCACATTTACATTATCATAACACTCATCATCTGGACTAGCTAACACTATTGGGTTGAATACTTACTCATCAAAACTAGGTTGTGTCATTTTTTGTTAGTATATTACTGAATAAAGTAGGTATTGATACGGTTCCTGTACGGGTTGATTCATGAAAGAGCTAGTAAAAGTTAAGGTCTGACAGACATGTAGGATTTAATGATGTGTGTGCGGTGTGTCTGCAAGTATCACAGCGGTATTTGCATAACGTTCAAGCAGTTTCGTGGGTTTGTCGTTTAGACGGTTCGGCGGTGAGCCTATCGAAATACGAAAACAGCAGAAGGTAAGAACCGAGAGACTAAAGTAATAATATTGTTAGGTATTTACTATCCGCTACACAATTCAATGATCTTTTCAAGCGTGACTTAGCTCGACTTACCTCACTTACCTTCCTATCCCTATATATCATAAATTATTAAGACATTTTAACCTACTGTTTTGTTCCCGTTCAAATGTAAGTCTAATGGGTCGCGAATGAAGTCGACAAAAATGTTCGCCTAATACCACTACAATATTGGGCTCATTTTATGACCTCAAATATGTTTTTGTTTCACCAAGGTAGTCTACAGTTGTGGCTCTTTGCCCTGTGATCCCCACGAGAAAGTCAAATATTTCCTGCTTTTTTATCTGTGTTGATTTCACCTTACCTGACTTGTCTATTCTTCTAATTTCATCGTCTAATCAGCCATCATTCTCTACCTCGTATCCAAACCGGAAGAGCTGACAGACCCTGTAGTCACCGGACCATCATGGACTACTTGGTCTGGATGGTGCCCCACCAATAGTCTTGTAGATTTGTGCCCTGAAATGACATCTCTTTAACGTCTTCTTGTCTGTCTCTGTCTAACTCGCTGCGTACTACGTCCCAGCTACCAGCACTTACCCTGGAGGCTGAATTCTGATTGCCAACGCCACATTTTGTGAACTTGGGTAAAAGATTACCGTAAGCACGTACTCGTCTTCGGCTATCCAGATACAGAGATTGAACAAGAAAAATAAGTTAAACTGGCTCAGCTTTCATTGAAAAATGGTGCCGAACAACCATGCGGTCGATCGACTCGAAAGCTGCTTTCGAAACAAGGAAGATCGATTGTAATTGTGTTCCAAAATCTGTCATTAGGTAAAGGCTAGGTCGATCCAACCCGACTGGGTCTAAAAACCGACTTGATTCTCACGTAGCGATCGCTGCATATTCGGTGGTAAACAATGATGGTAAGCAGTTTGGATATGATACTTGCGAGGCTGAGTCCTCAGTGGTTTTTACCAGTATGTGAAATATTTTGTTTATCGCTATAGCCACCGACTCGACCTATTCCTGGCGAATGTGTCCACTTTGCCATCACCCTGAAGAGTTTTATCAACTACGATACCAAGGCTTCGTCTTCAGCCTTGAAAATGAAGGGAACAACTCATCGGGTCCGGAAGCCGTGCCTTTTTTAGAAAGCCTATCTCGCGGATAATATCCGTTGTTCGCAGACACGTCACGTCTATCTGCCTTAATGATTTTCTTAGCATCCAGTCTACAGCAGTATTGTTACCGCTATAAACTCCATTTCCTGGGTGTATATCAGACTTATCAGCTCTACCGATCTCCACATGCATGCGCATCAAGCCCCAGTGTCGGTGTTGACTGTCTCATTCTCCTATCCAAATTCAGTCGTCATTCGAGCGCGGATTTGTTGCACTTCGTGTGTGTCGCTGTGAATGCATGCACGTGTCTGATTCGAGGCGACCCACATTCCCCTGCACTTTTCCAATATGCTGATAACAGTATGTAAGTGGTCCCCAGTCATTCACTTGGCATGCGTTTGATCGCACATGCTCACTGACTTGGTGTTCCTCGTGTGGTGAGTGATTCGAGTAAATCGGAAAGGATGCACGTGAATCAGTTTTGTCTCCGCAAATTTCTGAGGCTGCCTACAAAGCTGTGTTTGTCCCATGAAAATAGTTTCGCTGAGTGTTTTATTCGTTGTGCGATGAGTAACACATTTGAATAGACTCTGATGTAAAAAATTAAAATTTAAAAAGTAATTGAAAGAAAACTGAGATTTGAAACAGTGGAACTCATGCGAGATTCCAGAGAACATAAAGTTGGTCGGCCGACACGAACAAAGTGTTAATTTATCGTGTTTTGAGTTGTTGGCCGCTTAGCCTGTCAGTCTGGATTCCACATGTTTTGCGAATGCCTGCTTTCACGTGTTGGACAGGGTTTGAAGATGTTACATACTACAAGTTCTTTTTTGCAATCTCATTGGGCAACCTGCGTACTGGATCTCCGCTCGCAACCCATATCGCTTCAGCCCACAGTAGTGAATCATAAGACGACAGCAGGGAGCCAAAACATTTTGCCATCGACGAAATAATGAAAGGTGTCTTGCGAGACCTGCAGGATGTGGGTGTCGAATTGGCAAATAACGAGAAGCTATGTGACCCAAGATTACACAGACGACCTTGTCTGCTTGTCCGAGTGTGCGGAACATGCACAAGGTACACTAGATAGATTCACAAGAGCTGTAGTTCCATTCGGTATGCGCTTTGCCCCTTTGTGGTGTAAAGTGATGTTGCTTACTAACCTATTTTGCTTTCATGCGGCTAGCTCCTGCAAGAGGATGAGCCGGCCTCATGCACGTCCCGAATGAAAAGGAACTTGTCATGAAGAATCTTGGGAATTTGATAAGAAGTGGCGTCCCCAGCGTCATTTAGCTTTTTTGTCCGAGATAGCAACTCTAGCCCGTGCACAATCAAGTGCTACCCGTTAGGCAGCAGGAAATTTTTGTTTTGGTGGCCGGTGACCGAGCGATCGGTTCGTACGCCTTTTGACTGGAGATCTACCAATCCGGGATGCCCAACACGTCCTAGTGATCTTGGTGCATGGTTGCCTGTGACTCTCTAGGAGTTCGTTTGCCATTCGATGGTCACCTGAACCCAGGGTCCCATGCAACCCTGTTGATTGGACGGATTTACTTGGTAGTCGTTGGATTCCAGCAGATCTCATTTGCCTGTGCATGAATATCCGTCTTCGCATGTTGGGCGCCATCTCACCAAGGTTTTTGGGCCTCGATTACCGTCAACCTCGTTTGGCCCGCCTGTCAAGCGGTTTGTCGGGGTGTGGCCGCTGATGCACGCTTCAGCTTCGTGGAACCACAGGTGAGAGTTGGGCAGGTGATGGAGACCAGAGAGTGGGAAGATACCCCAAGGGACACGACAGTCTACCAACTCAGAGGTGCGACTCCTCTTATATACCCCATACATCCCAAGTGATGTTGCAAGACTGGACGTCAACGGTTTCGAGCTTGATGCTCGATAGCGAGGTACTACCAGTTTTCGACCGCTTCACTTGTCTCGGAAGCAGCATGACGACGAATAGGAGCACGGTGATAGAGGTGAACACGCGTATATCCAAGGCTGGATTGGAGTACGCTGGACTGAAGCGCTTTCTACGCCGACATGTTATTTCACTGAAGTTGAAAGGTCGTGTGTAGTGTGCCGCGGTGCGTTCACTTTTGTTGTATGGTTGCGAGACTTGGGGTCTCCGTGCGGAAGATATTCGTCGTCTCAAGGTTTTCTACCATCGATGTCTGCGTAAGTATCGCTAATATTTGATGGGATGACCGAGTGTGCAATGCTGAGGTCAGAAATCGAGTATTGGGTACCAGTTCAGAGGATGTTCTATCCCAGCATATCCAGCTTAGTAGACTTCGTTTTTTTGAGGCACGTGTTGCGTATGGCAAACTCACGTCTACCATATCATGCCTTGTCTTCCATTTCTCCTCGGGAATTCGACAAGCCACGTGGAGGTCAACAGATGACGTGGCAGCGGCGAGGAAGAAAATGTAGAGCGAACTTAGGGAAAGTCCGTGCCTCACGTCTTTGTCACTTGGCTGCAAAAGGTCGCTCAACCAGTTGGATGAAGTCACTGATGGATATGGTAGCGAACCGTATTGACGTTAAGTTTCGCTGTAAGGGGTTTATGTATGTTCATTTGCTCCGCTTGCTCACCCACTGCGTTGAATGTAAACATGGGGTCGGACCATACAGATTTTTTGGTTTAGTTTAAAAACGTTCTTTTGCACACCCCGGTGATATGTCGATACTCGTATCTGAAATTCGCAAGTTTGTTTTATAGGTCCCTGATGACATCGATTTGCTGTTGAGACTGGACGCCTGGCATGAACCAAATGCACTTTGTGGTTTGGTTAAACATTTTCTTCGTCGACTTCCAGTTGGACTTTTCATTCCAGGTAATTCTATTTCTGTAGCACATACTGAATGGATACATTATTCTTCTTAGCTCAACCAGCCGGTTGTTGCTTTGTTTTTTAGCCTCGTGCGAAGTGTAGATACAGCTGCTGTGATATGTCGCGCTCGTCCTTCATCTGCAGTATTCCAATAATATGCGCGTCCGCAGTTGGACTTCCTCCGTGTGTTTTGTTCCCTGAGACAGAAAAGAGCTAGGCGGTTAGCCCATAAAATCGTAAAAACGCCGTGAGAGCCTTGACCAGTGAAGTTGGTTCAGCTGTAGGTCTTTGGACTGGATCCACGCACCGGATGGTTGGAGATAGGTGATATACCTAGGGTCAGCGGTTAGTGGCATATTTGCGCTGGATTTTTTTTCTTCCGTATGATTTGATTTCAATTGCACGATGTTGTGAGGTAGCAGCCCAAACCAGAGCACATAAGTGCGACGTTAATGGTTACGAGAACTGAATTGCTCCAACAACAACCTGGAGAGAGTTGTATGATTTCAGTCAATCAAAATACATTGATTCGTGTAACTGTAACCTATGTAGTTCGCACACAATGTTGATAGTAGGATAAGGTAAATACGTCAGAACGGTATAGTTCGCTCTCCATTACCAATGATAATCCTAATGACAAACGTTTCACGTGATTATCGAGATATTTCAACCAACAGTATTTTTTTAATGTGGAACTTGACCTGATTCTTTGTTCCAATGTGGTCACATTTTCTTCAGTTTTATCAGGTTACCTACACCAACATTTGTTGTGGGCGTCAGGGCGCTCTGGTTTTGTGGTCCGTTGAATTGGACCAATTTTGTATGCATCTAGGCCGCTGCACTGCTTACCAGCTATGCATCTAAAGTAAATTCCTTTTGCATTTGTTCGCATCCAAATTACTCTTGGTTAGCTTGTTCTAAGCGAAGCCGAAGCCTAAATAAATCATGAGGAATAGAGTTTGATTGATTCTGTCTGCACGAACGGGGAACGCATACCTCCGCGTGATTACATTTGTAGATGCTGCCGCTTGAGTTGCAAAATCCGTGTCTACAATCTGTGTATTTCCTAACCACTGACACACCCACTGTCTTCCCACTTCTATTTGGGTTTTAGAAACATGGGAACCGTTGGCTTCTCTGGTCGACAGTCATCATTCAGTCAATCCTCCGCAGCTGGCTTATCTGTTGTTGTCAATCCGTGTTAAACTGCGCAAGCTGGCCAGCGAAGTAAGACACACAGAACTCCTTTCTTCACTCCTCCGCAGTATATTATATATATATATATATATATATATATATATATATATATATATATATATATATTTACAGCGGTGTCGTTGGATTCAACCAACTACCTGATATGTTACTAAATTGTGTGGCAGTTAAGCCTCCAGAATGGTAACAAGCAGACCTCTCTAGTGAATATGACAGAATTGTATTCCCTAAAAATCTTCCCGCGGTGGACCTGTGGCGATTGCGAACCGGAACACGTGACAGTGGTCAGTAGCAGAAAGTAGCCATTCTGACATTATTTGTCATTTCATCTCTTCTGTATTTTCAGGTACTGTTGCAGACGGAGCAGCAACGGGAATCATAGTTGATGGGAAATTAACCCTGGCCGGGATAAAAGTCCTGCCTGCTGAAGTTGCGTAGTAGAATAATCCGCTAGAATAAGAACAATAATTGCATACGGTCTGATGTAAAAAGCTTTTAGATACGTAGAACAAGCAAAGTAATCTTAGTCAACATTGAACAGTTGTGTTTCGGTTTAGTGTGTGTTCAACCGAAAAACATTCGAGCATGGCTTGCTGAGCGAAGGATTGACCCTTCAAAAATTTGGTCTTTCCTTTCTGACAAAACAGTTATCAATGTTGATAAAGTATAATGAAAGATATAATGGCTTGTCAAATTATCACACAGTGTCAACAATCATCTCACCATTGTAAACCGTACGAGAATTGTACCGTTTCATCCAGTTATCCTGCTTCCACTCCAAAATTTTTTCCGAATTTTAAGTTCGGCAACTAGGAATATTTGTATAAGCTAGTCTTTTTTTCAATATATGCGCTAAAAATCCTCAAATACATCCTGGAGGTTGTTCAACAACACTAGTGTGTACTAACTGTAGCTTCAAAAATCTTATATCGGCCCCTGAGGGTGATATGCAAGGTCATCCAAATAATGCAACTGTAGTGGTGGTAAGACCATGTAATCGCTGCGGTGGATCGGTCGTGCATTGCATGTATCTGTTCATCGTCTTTATTCTTTGCGCGCTCTGTGCATGGTTGGACGAGATAACGCCTCACTCAGACTGTGACTAGGCGTATATGCATGAAGAAACTGCTGTCGGCATAGGGCTCATTTGGTGCTTCTCAAATAGCAGATTTGTGCCTAATGGTATGGGCTTGCCGTTGGAACACGATGCGGCATAGAGGTTAGTGGCCCAAATACTTTTCAGTGGTCCCGAACCTAGTCCGAAAGTATTTTGACGAAAACATATGCCCAAAGCGTGTAGAGCGAAGTCAAAACTAAGGTGTTCATATTTTCGTCCTCTTGTTTGTTCATATTACACACATCTTGGTATGAACCACTCAGAAATATAGCTATAGTTTAAATCATCATTCCTCTGTGGTTTTGAAGGCGAGGGTTCCATACCGTCTCTTTGCATCGCATTGCTGTGCTTGTATTGAAAAACTTATCTTCCTTCATTGCGCAGGCTTTCGGTATCCGTAATGGTCACGCAATTCACGGCTCCATGAGTAGTCCTGAAAGGCCAGCCGATTCAAACACAAATTTTGGTTTTCCTGGGCTTTCCAACTCACCCAAACACGGTTCTCCAGTCTCATTGCGTGGTGCATCAGATTGTTCCTCAGAAGGGACTCGTACAGTCACGTCAGCCACTTGGCGATGGGCCACTCTGTGTTTTTTAATCGCTCACATTCGTGAAGTCGTTGGCTATCGTCATCTAAACGAAGTCTCCTTTCAGTGCATCGCCATTTGCTTCGGACCAGTATTCTTCGGTGATTCCACCAATTTGGCAAGATTGAATGGGGTGAGTTCTTTAGCCCACCGGGCCATCAGTGTAGGTTTTTGGATGTTTAGCAACAAATTTTTCTATCAAGAAACACCGTACTCAAAACTCTATTCCGCAACTGCTCGTTGTATTACCGATTGAAGATCCTCTGGTTGCTTCCAAATATAAGTCGCTAAAAGCTGCTTCCATAAGGCGTTTTTACCCCGGAAAAAGTGTGCGCGGTGCAATCCTATACATTTTGCTGTATCTGGATTTGCACATTGTGCTCATAAGCGAAGGCAAACTACAAAAGGCATCCAGAACATAACTTGCTCGGTTGTATCAAACAAGCAGCTGACGTCGTCGCTATACCATTTTCCAAATTCTTTCGGATGAGGCCAACATTATTCGGTGCCACCCGGTTGGCTGTTTGAGGTATCCTCGTGATTGGTCTGAACACCGACGCATCAATCACTCCTACACATTTCGAGTAGATGGCCACTCCGTACGCTCGTCGTCTGTGCGTCCACAATTACACACGTGGGCGCAACCTTATCGCGACCAGAGCTAAGAGGCTCAGAAACTATCATGTGACCGAAACAGGTGTTCGAGAGGCGATTACTAACAAGACCAGGAGACAAAGGCAGGCCTCAGTCGGATTTACGCGTTCCAAGTGGGCGAAATGGACAAAGCAGATAAAATCACACTGCGGTCGAAGACTAGCTTCAAAGATAACAATGGGAAACGGGAGCTGCAGTTCTGTTACAATAAAGCAAATGCGTCGGAATTACAATCCGTCTTCAGCGTTGCCGCGTGGTCTCGGTTAGCGCTGCGAGAACAAAAGCCGATTGATTTGTTTAGCCGGCGTCAACAGAATAGTTGTCTGCTGCACTCGATTTCAACACCCCAAGGAGCACCTACTCACATGATACTCCGATGACGGTCGCACTGCTCACCAACTCCACCACGTTCTGGTGAGATCCCGTTGGGCCTCGTCTGTAAAGGATTGCTGAACGTGCCGAGGTGCAAAAACCGGCATCGAAAACTGCACTAACCATATCCTCTTACGTGTGTGCTTCAAAATTCATTTATCTACACGTGCTGGAGTGTCTGCACCCTCCCGGATGAACTTTGCTGCCCTAAAAGATCCGGAGATTCGTTTCTCCGTAACGCGGAAGGAAACCTTATGCTCGGAGAGAGTAAGAAAATGGACTGATGGGTCGAACACTTCGACCAATTTCTCAACCGGCCTACCCACCCGACGGACCAACCAATGTCACCTCCTCCAGTCCAGCACAAAAGTAACTGCGACCCGCGGGGATCACAGAAATAATTAACAAACTGAAGGGCAGAAAGGCCGCCGGGTAATATCGCATCCCTCCAGAGGTATATCGAGCCTGTTCATTGTCCTTGATTCACTGGTTATGTACGCTTTTTGGCTGCATTTGGCAAGAGGAAGAATTCCCACCCCGGTGGAGAATGTCCATTCTGCTGACCATTCCGAAGAAAGGTGATACATCGGTATATGAGAACTACCGAGGGATCAGCTTGATCGATGTGGCCGCAAAGATTCTTGGTGCGTTGTTACTAAACCGTTTCTCCGAGGCAAAAGACAAACGTACTCACTCGAACTAAGGGGGTTTCCGTCGTGACAGTAGCTGTGTCGATCAAATCTTCACACTGCGCCGAATGCTGGAGCACCAGTATAAGCTGCAGCAGCCAACGATAGTTAGCTTCATCGACTTCCGTTCGCCCTCGATTCATCCAAGCGCAAAATTCTTTGGGCCACAATCCAATCCGATGGGATGCCGGATAAGCTTTCAGGGCTGTCGTGGGAATATTACTCGACAGCTGGTACTAGGGTTCACATGTACGGCGAACAATGGCGTGAGTTCGCACTCACTTTTGGAGTGAAACAGTACTGTCGCCTTTCACCGGTGCTGTTTAACAGCGCCATTAGTTGGACAAGGGATCGAGCATTAAACGACTACCTTGGCGTTCAGCTTAGCCAGGAAATATATCTAGGACCTTGAGTTTGCGGATGATATTGCCGTGCTAGGAGACTCAACCGAATCAATTCTTTTGCTAAGTCCATCGGGCTAGAAGTGATATCAAGCAAAGCCAAAGCTCAACAACTGTCCCTCGACGACCGACCAGTTGAATACTTTCTTTCATTCACAAACCTAGGTTCAACTCCGCTTCTGAACGGCCATGCAAAAGAAGAAGTGGTATTATGGGTCAACAGCACAAGGAGAGCCTTCCGTCAGCTAAGACGAACGCTGTGGACCCGCAGCGAAATCGGCTTAAGGACCAAAGCTCGTGTTTACCGTGCCGCCATCTGCCTTGTACTCATTTACGGCTGCGAAACCGGGCCACTGCGAGCTGAGGATACCGAAAGGTTCGAAGTATTCGATCACTGGTGCAAGCAGTAAATCCTCAACGTCAACTGGCACGACAGGGCGTCGAGCGAAGAGGTAAGAAGACGATGCTCTGACATCGATGCACTCTCCGTCCTCCTCCAACGTCCACGGCTGCAGTGGTTCGGCCATACTTTTCAGCGACTCTAGTCGGAGATAACCAAACAAACACTCCGTCCTCTGGTTGGTGTTATTGTCTTGATGGGCAGCTCAAAATGTGAATCAGTACAATAAAAAAAGACATGGAGCCCCTAGGTCTTCGGTCGGTCTATGGAGTCCGGTGATGGAAAAAGAATTGATCACGATTTGTACTGAACTCGCCTCCAACCGCCACGCGTGGTCAGCCATGGTCCGTGATATCTACGGGGCCGACATAACCTCTCGCAGGAGATAGTCGCGTAAAAGTAAGCAAATGGCTAGGTGCCGCGATCACTGGTGCATTTGTATCCATAACCTTTCTTCATCTACTTGATATCAGTATTCGTAGTTCTCTTATTGCTGCTTCCACATTCCTGTTCTTATTATTTCAGATTGAGGTTGTCGCTAGTTGATAGCAATCAAGGCCACCGCGCACAGCATGGTGATGGTTGTCTGAACTGAACTGAATTGGGGAAGTGATCAGCAGTGGTGGAAATCGAACCCAGGTCTTTATTGTCCGAAGTCCACGATGATAGCCGTTTGACCACCGCCGGTATTGGGCACTTCCAAAACTTGGAGTATCTCACTTAATTCTGTTTTTTTACCGACTGTAGTCGAGTGGTTCAAAGCTTTTATCACTTCCAGGTGGTAAACAATTCAGACCCCACCACCACCGCCGGTCACTTTGGTGGTAGAATGTTATTTATCGTGGTTAAGATTGTTACCACGCCTAACCTATTGGAACCATACGTGGTTTTCCGTCACTCCAAGTCTCGGTCTAGTTTCCCGGTCCTTACTAATAATGTAGTAGGCCTTTGAGGCTGTGATCTACATGCTCCTTCCACTGAACCCATGTGCAGACATGTAATAAAAAAATTACTCCCTATGCTAGAGAAAAATTCAGTCACTATCAAATTGTTTGTTGGGCCAACGTGTTCAAAGAATCACAAAATACAGGGACCTGCTTTCAAATTTTGAGGAATTACGCAAAAAACGTCTGTTCACACCGGGCCGCTTCTTTATTTCCACAAAAGAAAAATGTTCTCCAGTGCAAATTTGCGTGATGAGAACGCAAGCATTATTGTGTCCGATGTTTTCCGCTGCGTCAAATTTCAAGGTATTGGCTTTGCAGCAATCACCATTCCTAGTTCATAATCACGTTACGGAACACAAGGCCCCTTGAAAAATTTTCGATCCCCAATGTTTTGCAAATTGTAGTACAACCCCGTTTTTCATTATTACCAGGTTCTAGAAAACTTGTTCCGTCACTGGCCGTGGCTTATTCAAGGTTTACCCTTGGTCACACAAAAAATCCTTGAATCCGCCGCACAAACCTTAGAGAAAACTCCACCTGACTACACATTATCTGAAGCGATCGAATACCTCGCGCAATACGAGTCGCTGTCGAACACCCGTGTTCCTAGTCCTGTACAGTTCCCGACTATCGATACGGATCCAAACGAGCCCATCATGTACTCCTCGGATTGTAGCCCCATGCCTGCATCCACTGATGACCGGATGAACACCCATCTTAGTCCGGAACATTCCGATCGTGAGTGTTGCTTTTTAGCTTCTAGTAATCGCTCCTTTTCCCACTTTCCTTTTTCTGCTCAGTCCCAAATGGCAACGCAGAGATTCACATTACACTATTTTTGTTTACTGGTATTCCTGAGGATTATGTTAAGGAACTCAAACAGGGCACTGCCTTTAGCGTGATCACTTCCGCTGTCATTATATATATATATATATATATATATATATATATATATATATATATATAAATATAATATATATATATATATGTATATATATATATATATATATTGCACACCCACCTGATTTCAGACTGTGTGCCAAACAAGACCATAGTACAATTGGGGAAGAAGGAGTAGATAGTCCATGATTTTCTTGTGAGCGCAATACTGCCCTTCGGATGAGGCTAAACATCCTGGGTGCCCAGTACACCCCTCCACCACGGATGCCGGTAAGTATATTGTTGTACGCCCCTCATACGGTTGGTTTGGAATCAGGGTTTAGCCATCTCCCCTAGACTATCAGCCAACCCGGTGGAGAGCGCAAGGGCATTCGCTTCCGTTCTCTCACTTCAGTGGGAAAACCTCCGCTGCGAGGAAGCAGTGAGTAGGACTTCCTCAGCAGGGGCTGTGTTAGACGCACGGCCTGGGAGCATTTCGAAAGGCGCTCAGGACGGGTAGCCATCTCGGAGCCTAAGACACCCACATCTGACCATACTGATGCATTTGGAGGCTTTGGTTTCATCCATGCTAAGCTTATGCTACGTTTTTCTGATTTGTTCAATCAACAAATGGGAGTGAACCAACTCAGCCGAACCCGGGTCTGAGGGCAAACGTGCAATGAGCGAGTTTTTCGCGCTGCGTCGGTGCGCTTGCAATGATGATTGCTTGAGGCAAATAAAATAGCGATTATGCAAACGCATTCATTGTCAACTGGTAGCAGTATTTCCGCAAGTACCAGCATATTTATAAGATAGACTGCTGGACCGGCCGGGTTTGTAATGACTGAGGCCAAACTATGGTAATTGACGTCAGTTCTGTCGATTGTGAGTTAGAGAGCATGAGGCACGATATCCGTAGTCGGATATGTACAAAACGTCAACTTGCTCAATTAATCTCTGGTAGTGATTTTCGGTCGTGTCAGCTGCAGATCTCTCCGTTTAGAATGTGGATTCAATAAATTTTCCTCTTCTCTTTTCAGGCGTTTTCCAAGCGGTTCGACCTCTGTTAAATCGTGCGTTGACGTCACACACTGCCGTCGGAAAACTCGGTCAGAGGTAAGTCAAAATACCACCTTGAGGTCTGTTAGTTCACCAAGACAGCTCTTTGGTTTTCCACGTGGCACGACGCGTTCGTGTCTCGTGTACTTCCCCAGTGCCTACATATATATGCATTTTACCAATCATTCAGTTGTTTTGAGCGAAAGGATTATATTGAGCTGATTGAAAAACTGCTACTTCGTGCCTGACGAACCTAACACCGATCACTGCGTTAAGGAATTGGGAGGATTACATCTTTCTCAGTTATGAATAAAAATTAACAGAATCTTCGACGTGAAACTATGCACTAGGCGCAATAAATTTAGTTCGTATCTCCCAGCGACAACATCAATCGGAAATAATGAAAAAGGAGCAAGAGAAGAGTAATGAAAAAAACTGCAATTGATAGTATCAACTCAATAAAGAGCGTTTGTAGATATGAGGGCTACTAATTGTGGCCGCGATCCATATTCTATAGCTACTGAGTGGCAGGGTCTCTTGAAATGCCCCCAGGGGGTCTAACACGTCCTACATGGCCAAGTTCATTGGTTAGGCCTTTCATATCTTTCTTCTGTCATGAACTGACCACTCTTAATCATCTGCCAACAGTAACCTCACCCCCTCAGTAAATATTGCTCACCGAGGAATCTTATCCTAAATCACAGAACATTTTTACCAGGTTGAGTCTCCTCAGACACCAAAAGGCTTGGTGTTGGACCAACCCAGTTCTGCGACAGCATCTTGCACTTTGTACGTGAAAAAGCACACCGCACGTTGCTACACAGCTGTCTACAAAAGCTTGCAACTTACCTGGGTCTTCATTCAGAAGAACGTTGTCTTCTGCATATTCAAGGTCTGACGCTTTTCCATCATGGAATAGTTCAAAATCGCTATCTTCATATGACAAAAAGACGGTCTCTAGGACCATATTAAAGGTAAAAGGAGTAATCACAACGTGTACTACTTCTCGTGATAAACTCGGATGAAAACTACCGTAAGCCCGAACTCGGCTTCGGCTGCTCGTGTACAGCGATTATATGGTGTAGATGAATTTCTCTGGTACACCCACAAGAAGAGGCGCCAGGGCACCTTGTAGTCTACTGAGCCGAAGTTGCTTTCAGACAAGAAAAATAGATGATTGGCCCACGGAGTGTTCTAAAATCTGTTCAAGAGTGAAGATGTGATCAACACAACTTTGACCAGGTTTAAACCCGACTTGCTTCTCGCGCGTTCACTGTCCGCTAACAGTGAAGAATAATACCAGTGAGCAGTTTACATGCGATGCTAACCAGATCCTATGGTTTTCACCGGGGGACCTGTCGTCATATATATATATATATATATATATATATATATATATATATATATATATATATATATATATATATATATATACTTTTATTGGTGTGAATCAACCGGATATTTTCGCCTATTTTCTCCCATTGGACTCTCATCAAGCATAGTTACGCGGTCCGTTTTTCTCGTCGCATCTGTTCTCGACGATAACCGGCAGTTTGCTTTCCATGTTGTGATCCACATTCCAGATGGTTGGAGACATAAGGCGACACGACCAAATGCCACGATCCGTAGCGTAATACTTGCATTCGTCTACGTGATCTTCAGGTTCTTCAACTGCACATTTTTCTTCTCAACGCATTGATTCATTTCATCTACTACTAGAAGATACGAGGAGGTAGTAACCGTTGTCAGTTGGTGAAATACCGAAGTTGGGCTGAGCATTACTGCTAGAAGTCGCTAGTGCTAACAGAAGCCTAAACTCATAGCTGCGGTTGTGTGCAAAAGATTGTTCTTTACTCAAATATCTTTTCGCAAAAGCTCGCGTTCAACCTCCATCTTTAAAGACTAGAGAACCTCGTCATATATCACTAGTTACATCAAATTGCGAGTTATCACACCACTCGGTTCAGGATTCTTGTGTAAGCTTTCTGAGTCAATAATTTGTTAGCTTACTGCACTAGTGATTGTCAGCGTGCCATCACAATTGAGGTTTCTTCTGTTTGTTCAATAATCTTATGGACGTCCCGGGATAGTCGAAATTTGCAGCTTACTACTTTGTCGCTTCATTGTGAAAACCGCAGAACTCATCAACAAGCAGCGGGTGAATTATACAGGCCTGATTCGACTTATGCCCGTTCATTTCTCACTATCGTGAAATTTTGAAACACGGTCAAGTTGATTAATAAATCCAACTGCAAATAATGATGACCCTACGCTGGATTTTTTCGGAATCAATTAATCTCCTGCTTACAAAGTTTCTCCCCGGTAAAATCGTTTTGCTACCTGCTCCAACCACTTCTTGACTAATAAATACGAAGTCATTCCGGATTATGTTTCCTCTTAGTGACTGACATAAGACAATAAATTCGTCATTTCGTATTTGCCATCGACCCAAAAACATCAGGGAATGTGAACCAAAAAATATAAATACAAGAAGTAATTGTACGGTGGGTTCCTCTTTTTGATGTCCCCTATATCTGCGGCCTATGTATCCTTGTCACTAGTTGTTTTTTTATTTCCTCTTGACACTGTTCAATAGTAGAGCACACTTTCTTCGGTGATTTAGGTTTTTCTGTTCACATTACAGATCCAGCGGGACGGAATCCACCTTTTCAGCTCTTCAGCGAGCTACGTCGGCCATATCCTCTATTTCAACACCTCGCAGTGCAAACAGTAGCAGACGTAAAACGATGGATACGCATAATATTCGTACGATACAGCACGTTATTCCAGCTGAGTTTCGACGTCCCAAACCTGGCCGCGCCGGGCTTAATCCTAAGCACTTGGAACCTATTCGCAGCGATCTCCAAATTGGTTTGGCCGAACAATCTCAAGCACAGTCGGACAGCTCAACTGGTCTGCAGCTAACGGCTGGTGGCGTGATCCCTCGTCCCTCTGTACCTACCAGAAACTACCGCTCCAATGTTTCCATCGGTCGGTCAACTAAAAGTCCTTCCTGAACTGCGCATTCCTTTATGCTCGCTAATCGTTTCTGAACGGCTCAATGTTTTATCTGGACTTCACAAAATCAGCATCCACCAATCACCTCCCAGATTACAAATATGTATACATACAGAAATAACACATGGGCTTTCCACTTCCATTGTGTCGATCCCTTTATTCCTGCTTCCTACACATGCGAACGTAACAGGCCGCCAGATTTAAGATTCGGAATTACTGTCTATCCTGTGCCAAAACTACGTAACCAGCTCCTCACAACCGGTTCTGCTATCGTTTTTTCTATTTGGATCGCAAGCTTGTTCTCGGACAAAACGTAACTCAATCAATGAAATCTTGTTAGTTCATCTGGGATAGCCAATTTCATCATATCGGTTATACTTCGAGTCCGTGATTCCCGCCTGTTTCTAATTCGGTGTTACATGGTTCTGATTTCAAACTATTAGTTCTCTTTCACATACTAACCGGGTCAAGTTAAATCAACAACTTTTCCTAATACTAATACCATATGTCCCCTCTATTTCTCATTGCGTTGATCTATTTTTGTACGTGTCTCACAGTTGCGGTCCACTTTTTACCGCTTTCCGACTATCTATCTATTCGTCCATTCTCTGAAGTCCGTGCATACATACATTGCAATGGCTTTCTAAGGCACTCGTGTTTTTCAATTCTCGTGGGGTTTCGCTCCCACGATCATGGGATACCTGTGAGACGAAGTGCCAATCCTTGCAACTATAACTACCTCACACACAAGTATCTACCCCTAGGTTTAGACACATTTGTGATATTTGAGGCTTGCACACACGCTGCCGCCAAAACACGACACCTTGAAGAAATCACCTTCCACAATGCTACATCACAAAGTAGAGATTTCTCGGAACTGGTGTCCAGTTGCGCGCCGTAGTAGATAGAAATCAACATTGCGGTCTTGACCTCTGCAATTGAATGCATTTGTGGGAAGGCGAGGATTGGCTTTAATTTGTGTGCCCTTGCGTCCATGCCTCCGTGATGTTTGAACTAGCTCTGTCGTGTATAGCAGGACTCTGTGTATGAAGAACTTATTCGCCAGCATCCTACTTTGGCCAGAAATTCCGTATACAATTAATCGGACAAAAATGCCGATCGTGTGGCCTCGAGGTCTCGGGATTTGATCTCGTTTAGCCCTTTCTTATGGTATTAGTTAAAATTGGAAGTATGGTGTCAAACAGGAGACCCTGGATGGCCAGTATCAAATCGGTGTGCTAAGAGACTCCAATATTGCCTGGATGGTATTCACAAGAACCTGGTTCGACGGCTGTGTTTTCCACAGCACCCGACGGTGATACTTTTCAGCACACGCTGTGACGGAGAAAAGGAGCATCTAATGTATCAACTGTTTATCGTTGGGTCTGCCAGAATAAGTGGATGCATGTGCATGGGTCAGTGTGGAGATGATGTATAGGATAAGTTCTCCCCGGAGAACTTGTTTCGTGCTTAAAAATGTTATGATAAAAAAAACTGGGAGAGCTGCTGTGGATGAGAATCTCTTAGGAAACGACAGCAGATACATGAGGAAACAACGTTTTGTTAGATGGCGTAGTGCGAGAAAAAGCTTGTACCACTCGTTTTTCTGTCTTCCGTACTTTGCTACTGGCTAATATTTAGTAGGCGGACTCCGTATGGGACTATCCCAGGGGTCTATAATCCAATCGGCCGGCTTTTCTATTCCCTGTTCCGTGTGATCTGCCGTCTTGATTTTAGCCACCTTCAGGCGACGGTGTTTCTTGTGTTGGACTTCTGTTTGCCCAGTTTATTTATGAGTGTGAGTAGTAAGAGATTTGATTCCATATAATATGATTCATCATGCAGTGTGAACGTTCAACTTACTGTTGAAAACCGTGGGAGCACTGTGCAGCTGTTTCATCCTTGCTAGGAATCACCAGCGCTGCACACTCACCGAGTTCATTGACGAATAAAGATGACTATCTTCAAGTGGTGCAGTATATGAATAACGTGGTACATGGTGTTCTGATCTGTGTCACTAGCTTTAATGAGAAAACTTTTCTGCCTTCGAATCATCTCAATGTATTGGTACAGAATATATCATCCATAAAAGATGTGCTGACCATGAGCAAAATTGTCACAAAAGTGTATTAGTTTACTGATAAACCTTAACGGCCTGTCTGGCTGGTTCATCCGGATTAGTTTATTCGGCTCTGGTCGGTTCAGACGAGTGTTAGTAGCTGATCGGTCCATTGATCGTCTGACTGGCTTTGCTCTGGTCAGCCGATCGCGTACTGTCTGCTTCACTGAACCAGAATGGCTATTACCAAGGTGCTGGACCCATTCCCTCACACATGGCAAAACAACAACTACAATGTGCATGCCCGATAGGCAAAGGGTTTCAGTGAACAAGAGTCATACGAAGGAAAGAAAAAGAGTGTAGGAGTAATTTCCTATGTAGCGCCCATCGTTGAAAACAACAGTGATGAGTTCTGATCACGAAAACGTGTAAGCTGTTTGCGACTCGCGGTATAATCAGATAGCAAAGTGACGGTTGGGTGGTGAGTATCACTTACAGTAACTGTTACCTGTTAACCCAAGTGAATGCACCAGTAATGCCTGGAAGAAGGTACTAACATTCTTATGTTTCTCATAGGTTGATGATGCGATGACATCCAGGGTTCGGAGTGATTGACCACAAACAAAGTATTTGGGGTCGGAAGTCTCACTTTGGAAGGGATTCTTTTCTATTCTCGCTATATATTTTTCTTTGTTTTCTCTGTCCTTTCCATTCACAGCTATTATCTCCCTGAAGAATCTTCAGTTATTTATCTTCGAGTTTTTCCGGCAGACACCCTTACTGGTATTAAAGACATTGAACCGAACTCCTCTGAAACCACTCTCTCGTTATACTAACAGAATTACCTGTTGTCGTATCCGGAGTCAAATATATAAGTAAGCAGCAAGTGGAACGACTGTGTCGTAAATGTCATTCTGTATTCTGATCGTATCTGACTAAGATAGGTAGGGGCAAGTGACAACGAATAGGAAACAGTCAACGGTGACACGGTCTCGTTGAAACGTGAGTGTCAAATTTACTTGGTGAACAATGTGCGAGTGCTCGACAGTACAGCGAAGGAGTAATGATCGATGCATCGACTGGGAACGAACCGACTGTCCAATATCATTGTTAATATTTTTCATTCACAGGCATAAATACTTCCACAGATGACTTCATTTCACTTGAAAGCCCAAATTGTCGAGAATCGCACGATAGAAATGTCAGCAAGTTTTATCGGCATCATATTTCTCTGCTAACTATCATCGTCCTCTGATTGCGATAGGAAGCCCGCAGGCTGTTCGGCGCTTACCAACTGAAATCATAACTACTTGTTCTGTTTTGCGAGCGAGCAAGAAAATAGATTGGTGAGTATAATCATATACAGTATAGCAAGTTGACTCCAGTAGTGGTTCGCATGCGGTATTGCTTCGTGTGACTGGCGGAGCTTGTATACGAAGACTCATTGGACTTGTTGATGGCGACTCTTGCATTCATCTTGAAGAACGACGTTCACCATTTGGTTTTACTCGATGCGGGATCTGATATTCTTGCAACATTGCTGTGTAGTGAAATCGGATATCATTTTTTATTTTTCCATTCGAAAACACCCCACTTGTTCTCTATGGGATTCAACACAGAAGAATAAGGATCGAGTAGATGCGATTCAGCTCCAAGATGATTTCACTGTACGAAACTTAGGACCGGTTTCAAGTGACAAGGAGTTTCAACACAAATAACTACAGCTACACTCATTCACCTCAATTTAGACACAACTTTTCAAAATCATTGCTTTTATTTTCAATTGTGCTTGTTCTCAATATCCATTGCACCGCGCTCACTCATATTTCTAACCAGGTGTGGGTTCATTTCGCGAGAATTCGGCGTCCTTACAACAGCCCATTCAGCTAAATAGTAGCTTCCTTGACTTCTATAACGAAGGTTAAAATCATTTGCATCAATTTAGACTAAGATTATTAAGGATCTAAAATTTCAAACTTTTCCGAGAGCAAAATTTACACTTGACACTGTGTCGAAGTGATGTTTGTAGCGTAATAACACTCATCCCATCACTGAACAGAATCTTGGTTGTGTTCTGTAATCCATGAAGGCAGGAGCAAAACAGCGCCAACCTGTTGGAGGATAATTTGCTACGGGTAAAAACAACGCGGAATAAAAAGCGGCTAGCAAATACCAAGATGGCCATTTAATGTGCTCTCTGTTACTGAAATGATCAGGCGAATACGGTCTCTAATACCGGAAATGCTCATCAACAGAAGATGTATTTTAAAAATATTAACAGTGCACAGTATAGATAAAAAAGCTGAGTGCATTACGACGTCGAATTCCTCAGCCTATTTCCCAAAAGCTTGTCGGCAGCCAAACTAAAGCAGATACCACATAGTGTACAACGAAGTCAGTTAGAAAAGCTTGCGTAAAAATTTGAAAAAGGGAAACAAATTAACAGACTTGACTGATATTTAGTATCGAATAATGGCTGTAGGCTCCACACTAATCTTAAAGAAAGAGTTCGTAGGTGATACTCTGCTTCCATGTACGTGGGGTGCTAACGAAGATGAAGTGTGATAACGTCAGTGGTTCAGACCGGTTGCCACCAAGGGTGGAAACTGAAGTTACCCTCATTTCATCCTCAGCGTTACCGTGTTTATCTAATCAATTTTTTTTTGTACGCGAATGCATGTTAACTACCTGGAAGATATTGGAAAGACTCCAAAATCAACCACACTGAGCGAAGTACGCGCTAGTAAAGATGCGACGACATGCTCAGGAATATACCGTGTGGTCGAATATCTTTGACTTGTATCTTCAAATACTTCTATTGCATCAAACTTCCTCTGAGATAAGAACAATTGGCCCGGTCAGCTAGACTACTGTCATCTGAGTGTCTCATTGAATGTCATTACATATCATACATTAATATGTTATTTATTCTAGGGGATATGTAAAGCCGCTAGCATTTGTAGTCAGGACTGTAACGATGCATTCAGTTATGTAACGAGGAAAAAGTTCCCATTATATTAGGTGTAGATGGTAGCCCGCCGTCTACTGGAGGTCATTTATCCGACCAACTTACCAATCACGTGGTTTTGGCACAACGGTTTACCCACTTTGAGAGACGGGATTTCTTCAGGGTATCATTCTATCACTCTATTTCTATCCCAAGTATACTACTATTTTCGAAAGTCTTACTTTCAGCCTTCAAAGAGTAACCTGTTGACCGGTCTATTTTCTTTCATCCCTTTGCACTAACTGACCATCCAAAACTTAAGTGGTCAAATCAATTGCACTTTGCTTGGTTCACCACAAGACATTTCTCATCATGCCTAAAATAAACGTCACGAAATAACCGCAGTCTAAAACGTCCAACAAATCTGATTAATAGTTTACGCCAGTGCCATGATGGAATTTGTGGTGCTCTCTTCCAAGTTAAATTAAGACTTTTGGTGGGATAATTCTAATCTGCTATGGTTTTGGTTGACCGATCTATATGAACCTAAATGGGAACGAGTGAAAACTGATAATGAAGTCAGCTGTAGAATAACCCGTATATCCACTTTGAACTGAATTCACGTTGATGAGTGGAGCATTCACACACCATATATATATATATATATATATATATATATATATATATATATATATATATAGCGCACACATTGACAACAAAAAGTGTGTACTTGTCCCACATCTGTGCAAACATTAAAATGTGCACTTCACAGGCAGAACGAAAGAGCAATTAGGTGGTCGAATGAATAAACATATTCGAGTGTGGCTTTAGAAGATAATGAACATCAAATTCATCATGATGTATCATCAAACGGGCGAAGGTTAATCAGGTCATCAATTGCTCAAAATCTTCTTGAGACCGAGCACAGAATCTTCGCAAGTTGGGCGTTCAAAGTGACCTGACTTTTGCTCCTATCATGTCGATTTCGCTGATGCTTTTTATCGATCCGCCTTTCAGATTCAGTCCTTAGCCCCATGCACCCAATGGAGCAAGCGGAACGTGGATGGCACAGCGTCCTTTGAACTGTAGGCTGCCTAGCTTAGGCGGGCGATCTCTTCCTAACTAAGTGCGATGACTTCTCCCACCGTCGAGGGAAGCCCCAAGTACTCCACTCTTAGGGGGGGATTTCGACTGATAAACTGTTTCTCTGTGTTTATTCGCTGGAGTGTATTCTCCAGGGTCATAATGGCTAGAACCAGATGTTGCCCAAAATCCGCTTCAGAGGGGGTGGACTTTACCTGACCTCTACCTATTCACCTGCCAAACATGATTCCACCGTCGGCTCCACAAAGTCATTCGGCGCAGCTCTTTAGTTCGCAGAGGAACCCAAGCCACCACATCACTCCAAAGTGCAGTCTCGTCTCATGCGACACAAAGAAACATCCTGGCCGGACCAACATCTCACTAGTGCTCCGTTAAAACTTTTGACCGGAACCCGGGCCTAATCTCCACCAATTATTTAGTAAAGAGTTATCCTTGTCGTTATGGAAGATTGTTTGCCGAAGTTAGGCCTGCTGTTTTGGGATCAGAGGATCAGTCTCTCGAGCGAGCATTGAACCTACGCAGTCCAAGGTGGTTGTGACCATTTACACATACCTGCAGATAGCCTCCTTTAGTATAGATTATTCTTGCTCTCTTCAAACCGTCATTTTTTCATAGTTTCATATTGAGATTCCTGCCGAGAGATAACAATCAAAACCACTGCATCCAGTGCATGGCTAGTGGTTGGTTAAGCTGTACTGTAAATTGTTCTGCATGACCGGTAGTCAGAGTGACCAGCGCATAACTTGACGAACAGGATTGCAAGTATGAAGCTGCTAGCTTGGCCAAGTAGGACGTGTTAGGGTTTCCAGGGTCGAGGTCCACGAAATCACATTCCGAATAATTAGAGGCACAAAATGATATGGTTGGATGCCGCGGTCAGAGGCACATTTGTATCAAACAATTTTTTTCGGCTACATGATTTTCACATGTCACATTTGCTTCCATCTGTTCTCTTCTTCTGCTTTGAATAATTTCACTCTAGAAATGATGAAGCTGCGAGCTAATACTCGAAAACATTACAAAATGCACGATAGGCTTATGCCAACCTTACCACCTTGGAGCCACGGCGTGATATATTTTTGCTCGTAGGGAGTTTAGTGTATTCTGCCTAATTTAGTTTTGTTCTCTTGTATGGCACCAAGATCTGATCGCTATCATTTTCAGATGCACAAACTTTGTTGATATTTCAGTTCCGAATTAGAGATGCTACAACAAAGTGCTTTATAGGATACTTGAGATTACCAGATGAAATATTCAGCCTGAACATGTAATGCTACTTTCTGTCTTTGAAGCACAGAAACGAGCAGGACGTTTGATGTGCTGTTTTTTGTTGCATTATGTTGAAATGACAAGGTAATGTCCCAATCATGCAGTCTACGAAACAACTGGCACACGAAACCTGAGAGCTGAGTCAGTAGACAGTTGTATCGACCCACGAGATTCACTGTGACTATCAAGAGAAGCTGGCCGCGGAGTCTGAGGTGAGAGACATTGTATCATCGGTAGATACATCGAGCCATAATCTGTATTAATGCTCACATACCGAAACATCCAGGTGTTCATCAAGACTAAAGACACATTTTCAAACTAGCATCACTTGTTGGATATTCCTACTTTTCTGATGGGCCAACGGAGATTTTGTTGTTTCTGCCATGAGTCCCTGCCCTATATTCTGTTGAAAATGAAAGAAATCTTTACTTGCTTTCGAGAAAATTGAGACGAAAAAATGATGTGAATTCTGATATCAGTTTGAGGATTCATGATGGCGGAGAAGATAATCCCAGTGACATCGGTTCCTTCCTCATTTGACACTAGATCGTTACACACCCAAACTCACACTCCGAACTCTTTCTACCCTCCTCCATTTGTTTATCACAAAAATGAACTTAGGAGAAGCCTACGTTTTTAGTTATTTTATTGACTGAAAATCTGGATGGAACGCTACAACGTAGTTTTCACTAAAGAACAACTTGGGGACGGATAATACCTACTTATTATTCTCTAACTTCGTAACAGTAACTTGCTGACATGGAGTACTCCTAACTCTCTGCGACACAGCACAGAAGATTTACTTCAAAGAGTAGGGGAAGATGGAATTCTTAAGAAGAACAGTTATCCGATAAGCTTCATCTAAGAATATCGCAAGTTGAGAAATGTCAGGAAAAAAACAATGGAGAAGGGGCAAGTTTCATTTCTTTGCCCTTCAATGATAAATGTTTACTTGACTAGACGAATCGTAAAGCTTACAACGTGACAAATCTACACAACAGCCACCTGACTCTGTTACAGAAAACCAGCATTGAATTTGCAAAATTACTCAAACAGTCTTACTGACCTGAATGTTATCTACCAGCTTAACTGCCATTGTTGTGATGGGTACCTTGCTAGCACGAGGCGCCATTCAGCACAATGGGTGTCGGAGCACGTCCCCAAAAGTTTGTCAAAATCTACTGTGGTCCTACGAAATAAAATAAAATCTCCGGTTTCCTAAATTGTGAAACACAGTTGCACCAGGTTATAATGTCCACTCTATCCACTCTTTCAGAGTGATAACGTATCATTTCATAACGAGGCTGTTGGCGTTTAGTGACGCAATATTTATCGCGTAGTATAGATCAGTACTTTTTGTATGACAACGTTCAACACAAAATGTTTGTCCGTCTTGACACTAACCCAAATGACTCCCATATCACTACCGAATGCACCGTATGAGCCTACACCGGTGTGATATTACACTTATTGTATCACATGTAAACTGGTTTGTTTTTCTGTATGAGTAGTATGGCATTGTATCTAGATGAGAGGACAAAATTCCTGAGAAAACACATGATCGGTTTCGCGTTTGTTGGCGCTCATCAGGTATGCGTACGCGGTACTCTTCTGCCCAGTCATCCTTATACTTGAGCACTCTACAGTTGGTTTACAGCTATAATCTCATTTGAATCGAATGGAGAGTCCATTTTCAGAATCACACTGTGATTCTTCCAAAGTTTGTTTTACGTTCTTCATTACCAAAAGTAAATGCACCGCCCTCATCTCTCTGAACTCAAGAGTTTATGATTTTCTTGTTTTTCTGATTGGTGGATTGTTGAAGCTATTAGAATCATCAGTTTTCCAGCGCCATTCAACTGTTAAATCAAATTCGACATTTAGTGCACTTTTATGCGCACTTAACGAGAGCAGAACTGCATGATACCGCCTCCAGTTCAATACCTCAGGGTTGCCTCAGGTTCCCATTTCCTTTCAACGTTGTCATGGAGGGATGCTCTACTGAATACCATCGCTAATCTTCCAAACGTTAGAGTTGAGCTCCTTTCAGGGAACAGTTTTCGACTTGGAATATGCCGAGGATATTGTCTTGTTGAGTGGTAATGCACAGACAGTGCAGTATATTTGGGACAGCTTGGCGATTGCGGTAGTCGCTGCTCAATTTGGGCTCACGCTACTTTTTCATTTGAACAAAATATTAATGTTTTGGGACTGGTGCAGTCAGTAATCAATTTTCGATGTGGCCTAGTCTAGATTCTCTGGGAAGGAGGCAAATCAAGATCGAGTTATTTGAATCGGGTAGACGAGTATTCAACTTCGGATTGCCAGGTTTGAATCATTTCCGTGAATTACGCCTGGCGCCCCCGGTATTGGGAAGCCGGACAATAAATGCTGTTGGCAAGAGTATGGCATTTACATGATAGCCAACCGAAACAGATTAACTTCTGATTTAAAAAATGCCGATTCCCTATGCAATGATCGCGTTGGCAAGCCAAGACGGAAGAAATTTGTACTAAATCTGGCGGACACTGTTGCACCCACATATGCTGAGGATGGAATGAGTGATTAGGTCGAATACACCAAATATAAAATTCATTCACTTTCACCCCCAAAAGTTGATTCGAGTGAAACAAGGATGCACGTAGAAGATAAACCTGACATGGCGTACGAAAATGTCAGTGGCAGTAAAGAGTAGATGGGACAAATCAGGGAGGCACTTAAAAGGCCTCTTTTGCATCCGAAGCAGTTCATCAATCCTGGAATTGAATTACCGAATGGTATGTCTTATTTCGTTCCTCCGGACACTGATGAGACGCTCTGTGAGCGGGTCGCAAATTACAGAACTGATCTTTCCTTCATTCGTGTAATCGGTACGCAGCTGGTGTAAAATGACTTTGGAAAACGAGAGTTGTTCGAGTTAGCTCGTAGCAAAGGGACATGTAAAACATTCTTGGATGAAATTGAGGCAGTTGAAAGTGTACATTCCGATGACGGAGCTGGTAGTAATAACGAAGTCCAGCGTCCAATGCTAAAGCTCATTTACCATTTGTGTGGATTTGATCCACGAGGAAACATTAACGTTCTCGTGGCCAACGACCGCCCCTACACCTTGGATCATGTATTAGTTCGTACTGGATATTCGATACCAGCCACTCGCTGGCCTCTGCCCAAATACCACGGACACCGAGATACAAAGTGTATATACGAAGGCTGAAAGATATTCCATTCAACGAAAGTGGAAGATTAATCTACGCACGAATATGCCAGGAATGTGTCATTTTTCCATTTGGGAGGGAAAAACTGAATTTTCACGTGACCGGGCAACAACAGATACAAGATTTTCTCGTGAACCTGTGGTACCGAAAGAGGAATAAAACGGGGAAGACATGGAAAGTAGGTCAAGGAGAGCGACCCGTGTTCCATGTGTTTTCATATTATCTGACTCCCGAAAGCCCAAAGCAAGATACACGAGTGCGCGAGTAGGTGGGGAGCACCATAGCCGATCAATGCAAGGGGACGATCGTGCGTTGGAATTTGGCGACCGCTGTATCCGATTCTTAATCTGTTGTTGAAATTCCCGAGCTGAAATATCGTTCAACTGCTGGAGCTTTCCATTTTTTACCTTTCTATCTACGCTTAGAGGACGTCTCCAACGAGTTGCCATCGCCGGTCTAACGTTTGGCTTGGACTCAGTAACATGGGCCAAATGGATTGCACTCGTATCCGACCGGCCTCCACTCCTGTGTGCACAGTTGTTTCTCCATTTTCAACAAGTCATCTTTTCTATCCTCGTCGCTATGACAGGATTGATTGATGTTATCTACGTCCACACTCCGTGTGACATGCTTACTAGCTCTTGTTGCCATGTCACCCATTCCTTTAACCCGTATCTGTTCTCGGTCCATATGTTTACTTTATCCGATCCTGGTCCCTAACTGTTACTATTGCTTACATAACCTGTCTTTCCCGTTGTGTCCCCTCGCTGTTTCCACGTCCGTCTAGTCTATGTAATTATCTATCTACCTCGTTGTTTTGGCCTAACTTTGAGCCCCGGTATTCAACTTACGTGTTCCTCAATTGGTTTCCCATGTCCATGCCTGTCCAATCAAACTCATTTATTCACCTGTTCCCATGACAGTCTAATTAGATCTACGCCCCTCTGCTCGTATCTGTGATCGACCGTGAACGACCGCTGATCGTGATTGGTCAACCTTCTCCACCTGTTCCACATACATTCCCCCTGCCTTTTGCCCCCTTTGTCAAGCAATGTCAGCCAAATAGCACTGACTGTAAATGCGTTGCTCTCCGTGTCTAAGATCGACAGTGTACATACTGAAAACTGAAGTATCATTTCGATAACACATCTTATTGTAAATATTCTCTCAATGAATGCATAGTATAATTAGACGACTTCTTCCTGCATCATTATTACAGTTAACATCATAACAGATCAAATATGTTTTCTTCTTTTTCATATGTTTTCCGGTTTACCAATGTACAGTGTTTTTTGAGTCGTGAAAACAATTTTGCAGACATGTCGGAGCCCATCTAAACGACATTCCGCGCCGGGCTACTTTTACGTTTGTCAGTAGGAAAATTATTGGATAATCCACCCAGGATGTGAGCCTCCCGCCTAATTACCAAGACCCCATACGTTGCACACTAACAAAATTCTCGCCGGAAAAAGGTACCGTGAATCGAAGATTATCGACGGATAAATATCAGCATGTAGTCTATTCTTCGGAAATCTACAAGGAGTTAATTTAGTTCAAAGGGAGTCAAGATTGCTTTCCGACAATCTTACTGCATGCAATAACAAGTCAATGTTATTAATACCGATTCCGTCTGGACGTAAACCATCTCAGTGTCAATTTTCTCCAGCAATCAGACGACGCTCTTCCCATTTTCCCGTTGTTTGTCTCACCTGAATTTCAAGAGGTATCAACCACAGAGGTTCTGAAGTTACTCAAATCAACAAAGGTAACCAGGTCAACTGGTTTAGATGGTCGTCTAACGGAGCTGCTCAGATGTGGGTCTGATTCTCTATGTGGTCTGATGACTTCGGTTAATAAAAACTCACTGGAACCACATTCCATTCCCGATTGTTGGCGTTCTTTTGCAGTTTTCCCTATACCAAAACAATCCCATAGCCAGACGGAACCCAAAATGTATCGACCAATAGCTTTATCTTCGTCAGCGTTGAAACTTGCAGAACGTGTTGTGCTGCGTCGTCTCCAAACCGCGGTAAGAAATCCAACCGACGAGTTACAATTTGCGTACGAATCCAAGCGCTCTACAGTTGATCCAGCATCGTCCATTGTGCTCCATATTGCGAAATTCCTCAGTGATTCCAGCAAATCAGTTAGATGTGCTTTTCTTGACTACACGTCAGCCTTTGACATACCACGCTCGCTTCTTCTCAGAAAACCAGAATATTTTGGCCGCCCAGCATATCTACTAAACTGGTTGAAAAATTATTTCTCCCGAAGAACACAATGCACCAAGGTAGGCGGAAAACTCTCCGTACATCTCTTAACCAGTACCAGTGCACTTCAAGGAGCTGCCCGTTGCGTGTGCGTGCGTTCGATCGAGTGCTCCACGTGATCCGTCTGACTATCTTCCCTTGTGCTTACATACGACGCTGTAATTGGTTGCTCATGTCCACTCATAAGGTCACTTTAAATTGATTGGTTGATCTGTCCGTAATGCTCGCGTAGTCTGTGTTTGATGGAGGTTACGTACATGCTTGTTTAAGTACGGTGCGAGAGCTTCGTGTTCTAATTTACAACACAATACCGACCTTTTTCCTTATTTGTTTTCACGTTCATTAGTGATTTGCCTGTCTCCCACTCAGCCCGCATCTTTAAATATGATGATGACGTTGTTTTGGCTAGGTCTTCCTCAAATAGATCAGACTTCGACGAACTCATAGCAAATCTTTCACGTATTCAGAGCTTTTGCAATCAATCTGGTCTTCTGTGGAACAGTAACAAATGTCAGGAGTGTATTTTTTCCACCACTCGTTCCCGATTCATCGAAGACATCCCTATCGATAATTCTTTTCTCCTCGCACGTATAAACCACGTGAAATGTCTTGGTGTTACGCTGCAACATAATCTACATTGCTGTTTGCACACTAAAATCACGGTAGGAAAACTGCGTCGCTTGTCGTATCAAATAAGAAAACTACGACAATTTAGTGTCCCACAGTCTGCTATTCCCACTTTCGTATAGAAGTGTATAATACTTACCTTTATTTATTGTTTCCCTGTCATTTTCCCAGGAATAATAAAAAAGGACTTTGTCACTCTTCGCAGAAGCTTAAGCATCATTAGTCTTGTTTCTGGTATAGCTTTTAATGACCTGGTCTTGGAGCTATGCACTAGCCACATAATAGCATCCCTTGCGTTTGCACAGAGGATCCTTTATGATACTTGACACTCATTGCATTTTGATAATACTCTTTGTCAGTCCCACGCATTGACCCAGTCTAGGTATAAACTGCTTCCCTGCAGACTGTCTTTGTACAGGAATTCCGTTGTTCCGTTTCTAGCACGTGTCCCAACAAACAAGGATGTCGTTCTGTCTGAAATAATATCCCGCTTTGAATTGTAACTTACTATGGCGGCATTTATTTTGGCTCAAAAGCAATGTACATCTATGCTCAAGCTGGTATATATACATATACATAGGCATATTAACAAGACTAAAAATTGTATGACGCAACAACAAATTGTCATTCGGGAAAGGAAGCCAAGGGAGGATGGTCGGCGTGGAATTTAGTGATGAAAGTGCATGAAAAGCAAGCAGATTGTTCGGTGAATACAAAATAAAATTATGATAGAAAGCATCGGAATCAGACTAAATCGGTTTAACGGAGTTTCTCGATATGGCGATGCACTTATAGTGAATCAAGTCAATATAAACAGCTTTGGTGTCATATAAACTGACTGATTAAGCCACACTTTTTGGCCAAGGCAGTTATAGACTAGCAAAAGCGTTTTGTTTGTTCATTTCGGATGACGAATTTTGGTTGCTACCACTCTGCCTACACACAACATGATGTTCTTCATCAGATTAGATTGGTTAACCAGAGTTTTGTAGATGACAACGAATGAACTTTCACTGTCAACCGAATGCCCCTTATTGACTACTGAGCTTCTTATGACTTTTGCTATCCGCTTTGCTAACCAGGTTGGAGGATATTTTTGAACTCTCTTGAACAGCCATCCACTGGTACCTCCCGTATGTACGAAAAGAACATCATGACACAAATTTGCATGTAAACAATAACTTCTTAATTGTCCATGTGTGATTCGCATTCTAACGTTTGCGGCTTTATGCCGGATTCAAGATGTGTGATCAGTCAGAGCAAAGATCAGAAGAATTGGCCAGGAAGATTAAAGAAAACGCTTGTTTCAGCTTTGGAGTCTGGCTACTAAAATAGAAGTCGGTAGCAAAACGCGGAAAACCGAATAACACGGACAGAGTGCTTTACCAGCCCCATACATTTCTGATCCAGTGACAACAGAACAGAATGTGTGGGGGAAGCGGGGGCGTCGAGGGTAGAAGGTGAACAGCGGCAGGCAAATTCATTAGGGTTAGACACATTAGGCTGAGGAGATATTCACTGAAGTAGTAATCGTTCAAACACCTTGAGGTTAGCAGAAGTGCATGCTACTGGGTAAACTAGTTAGTTCCCTTCGTGTGTACGGGTGTAGTGGGAGCCAATTTCCACCAGTCAGGGATTTTCGTATGAGTTGAGCAGCGATTGAAGAGTTCGAATAAGACAGGGAATGATGCGGCGGCACATTCCTTCAGCGCAATTGGCGAGAGTCTATCAGGGCGGCATGCTTTATCAGGTTGAAGTTGGAACAGTATACTTCGAGGGAATGGAAGAAGTGACTGATAGGCGCCAAACGGCCGTGGACATCGATACTCGAGGTTGATGCTGTGTCACTGTCACTGATTAAATTCCGATTGAAATTCTCAACATCTACCGCTGACGGGAGTTTTTTTAGTTACTGCCACTCAACTACGTGAGAAGTTTCCAAGTATCGAGACTGCTTTTATTTGTTGTTACTGTCCGAACATACATGCTACTCAGTTTGTGTAGCTCGGATTTGATTGACCCCGATAGAATTTGACCAAAAGACAATTTTTAGCTCCGTATGCGCTTTGTTCACGAAGCAGCTGTTCTAGATGAGGAGATGAAAATCTGTCTGCATGAATATATACAGTTTCAGTCTAGCAACATATATCGAAGCAAAAATTTACTTAGTTTGTCAGGTGATTGGAAAACAAAGATAAATCTGAGTGAGAAAATATACTAAGATCAGTCCCTGCAATCACATCTACAAGTCTGGCGAGGCTGGTCGGGGGCATTGGCGTTTACCACTCTTCCGGTTGCCATACTGCGTAAACCGCCGACGATTATTCTCTCCGTTAATAGTAGGAGAAAATTGAATAACCGTATAATCGGTACGGAACACGTATGGATTGTTCATAAAACAGAGATCCAAATGAGCTTCACGTCTGGCTGGAAAGGTAACAACGTTTTCAGCCCAAAAGTTGTAAGAAAGCCAACATCCGAACTACTGAAGTCACCACAGATTACACAAAAGGATGGATACAAATGATTAAGAAGGAACACGGAGAGAAGGTCGGAGAATTCATCAAGTTCATTGGTAGAATATGTAGGGGATATATATATATATATATATATATATATATATATATATATATATATATATATATATATATATATATATATACATTTGGGATAACAAGGAATCTGCAGTGACTCAGAAGTTTGGGTTTGCATTGAAGAACAGAGACACCGATGTTCGTTGTGGAATGAGTGAACAAATTTTGAGATAGCTTACGCTACCGATCTTTGACATAGGTGATGACTCCACCACCACAATTTTTGTAGAGAACTGAACGGTCTACCCGGAAAGGTACGAAATCATCAATGCTGGTGATTTCATCCTTGACGTCACTGTGCGGCCAGCTTTGTTGGATCAAAAGTAATCCTGGCTACGAACAGTGTACGATAAATCAGTCATGTTACCCTGCAGCGAGAGCAAGCTGTAACTCATAATAGTGGGTATAGACATGTTAGCAACGTTCTGTCTTCGTAAAGAGACTCTCCAATGGGCGCAACGCCTCTTCATGTGACCTTAAGTTATCCCGAAGATTCTTTTTACTCTGTTCCATGAAGATCCACCAGATGCAGCTTTCGCCACAATGCTGGTGAGTTTGCGAGACTCCGTGAAGCGCCTCGTGTACCACACAAAATTAGACATTATCATTAGAGCACAATATTCTTTGTGACTTTAGTCGAGCAACAATTACTACGGAAACGAGCAAAAACTTACGTGAATAATGAAGCCAGTTCGGAACTGATCATTCAGCATAAAAGCCCAGAGATGGAAAGGACAACGCAGCCGATTTTCAAGGCCCGGCCCCTACTGGTAAGCCCAATATATACTAATAGAACATCATGACACAAGTTTGCATGTAAACGACTACTTCTTAATTGTCCATGTGTGATTCGCATTCTAACGTTTGCGGCTTTATGCCCTATACAAAATGGCGAAATTACTGAATTTATCGTCCTGTTGCTTTCACGGAGAGCAAATATAACCCGGAATGCCTTTGTATTTACAGTTACGAAATGGTGGGTGCAATTAAAATAAACCACTTGTCAGGGTGCAACGTTTTACTTAGGGGATAGAATAATTCCCAAGACTATGCTATCATTCGAGTTTAACCAACACGTGTGAATCATATCTTGCCAAGGATGGAACTGTCCTTAAATATCTGTAAGAAATTAGAGAAGGGTGAACTGCAGAATGATAGACAAATGTTTTTTTCATGGCCACTGTTGTATTCGGAATTGAGGACAAACACAAAACGGAACAAATCCACTTGTTAGCACATGAGTAAGCAAGTAAGCAAGTAAATCGTCTATAAGCAAGTGTTGGTAGTTCATGCGATCGAGTGCAACCATGCAGGGCCGCTCAGCGGCAGCGAATCGACATGCGCGAATGGACCAATGCCGAAGTCTGATTCGTTGGAGCAAACAGTCCATGGAATGGGCGAAGTCGGAGTGATGTATGTTGTTGTGTGCGTGCGTTTGTGTATGTATGTGATAGTAGTCGGTATCAAGTGACCGATCAATAAGTTCATCTGCATGGTAATGACACAGTCAGTAGTTTGATCAGTAAGAGGACCACACAACAACCACCGCAACATGATTCACTGGCTTCGGTCTTTTCCTCTCTTCATGCCATTCAAAATTATCTCATTCTGAATCAATGAGCATCAATAATTTCCACTCAAACCTTCGATTTCACTAAAATTTGTTCAAGCAGTAGACCCTGATCACCTGACTAGAATGAAACAGATTTCGGTCAGCTGACGAAATGAGACAAGAGGAGACATAGTGAACAACGAAAAGTGAGTAAAAAATTGGATTATATAGCCTGAACAATCACGCTCAAATAACTCGGTTTTTACGTTTCAGTATAACCGTATTGGCATTATGCTGATCTATAGTAGTTCTCAGATTATACCACGACGAACTACCCTGGGTTTTTTTCTCTCTCACTCGGGTTGAGGGTCCCCCTTACAATGGTTAATCTGCTAATGAAAAAGCTCTTCATTGTCCAGTCGATGTGGGTCCACCCCGGGAGGGCTGAATATCTATATACGGTACTGAAAACGATAGCAGTGGTTAGATTTTGACATCCGGCGAAAAAACGCTCTAGACTGGCCGCTTGAGATAATGGTGACCAATACCGAGATTTGCTAGCTAAAATTTCTGAACGGTTCATTTTAGCTCGGGGCGATCGCACAAAGCTACCGACGTATTCCTACTGCACTGTTAGTTATATATCAACCAATATGGACGCCCTATTGCTAATAAACTGGTCGTGTCGGTCAATTTTGAAGAGCTTGTATGGAAAATCCGAGTAAAATAACAATTTAAGTAATATTCGCTCTACAGTATATTACCCTTCGGCACAATATTTATCGCTAACCTGTTTTTGGTTCAGTCGTGTATATCCTCATTGGTCTCCTGAATCTTCCAGTATCTAGTGATGTTATGCTCGTGTAACAACCATTTACAGTTCGTTGATTGCGGGAGTTCTCTGTTTCCGGCTTCTTAGTGTGAGGGTATGGTCTGACAAATCGTTCGATGGACGATTTAGTCTCACTGGCAGACAGTACGTCAGCACCGGCCCCTACCGAGCCCACGCAACCACGAATGGCAGGAAAGACGATCGATGGCGTGAGTCGATGCACGAGACGAATCCTGTCAGCGGCATTCAAGCCTCAAGGAGTGGCCACCCACACCAGTCAGACCAGTGTGCTGTGTGCAACGTGTGGGTACGTGACAGCAACCTAATATATTCTTTGTTTTTTGCTAACAGAAATAGATGATTCCGGGGCAGATGTGAGTTCTCAGTTGAGCTAGTGAGACGGAACAAAACACTGAGCAGCAATCTAACTCGGGTATCAAAACAATCATCAGGATTGAAAATTGAGGGGAAAATTATAAATAATAGTATCATTGTGGCTGTTAATTTGTGCAACTACGTGTCACTTTTCATGTCACGTATCTTCCTGCATATGATCACTGACTGGATGGATCTCGTGGTTGAGTAATCCACCGTGGAAACCCGATACGGTCTAAATGGCCAAGTGCACTGGTTCGGCTCTTATTACCTTCCTTCGATACTGTGGACTGATCACTTAATGCCGTTCATCCTATGAAGTTCAATATAGGCTCTGACAAATGGTATACTATTAGTTTGCCAAACCAGCCACCAAGCCGACTACGGGTTAAATCTCCATGTTGTTTGACCTCACGATTGCAATAATTCCATTCGAAAGGCTTTATCGAGCTGTCAGATAGAGACGGGTGGAAGTCGCCTCAGTTTATTCTGGCGGAACACATAGCAACTACAGTTATTATTTGCCTGATCATTTGCGTGCATAGTGTAACTTTGGGTATAGTTCGTGTGACCTCATGATTGAGCAGTTCTCCAATCGTCTTGGTAAAGCATATCAAGTGACTTTGCAAAATTTTGAACATGTCGGCAAATTTTATTTGGCTTTACTGTTCCCTCGTCATTTTTCCGGCCTTCCAGTGAGAAATTTTTTCCATTTTCCAAAGATTCGGTAAAGTTATATCACGATCCAATGGCACCTCTCGCCTTGAATTAACCAGTTTTCCAACAGAGGAGTACTTTGCTTTGCGTGACCAATCATGCAGTATCACCACAATTCGATGTAACTTGAGGAAAATGAAAAGTGTTAATCTGTTGGTGTAGGAAGCAGACAGTTCTAGTGAACCACGTAGTCGCGTACATTTCCGAATGACATCGTCATTTTTTTTTCTTTAATTCGACCATATCGGTAACAGTACGGGATATAGAAACACATGGAATGCTTTTGGTAATAAGGACACTGACCAGGACTTAAAAGACATTGTCGAACAAGCTACTACCGACGTCCATTTATCTCAATGTATTCCTGCCTATACACTGTTAGATCAGCCAGAGACGAAGCTGCTTTAACAGTGAAATGACTGGAAAGCGCGGCAGCAGATCAGGTGTGAGACAACTGGTCCACAGTTTGTTATCAGTTTTGGTCATCTACGGTATTACCTTTATCTTTTTATCTTATTTCGTATCCTTTCTTTTATTTTGTAATAATGGTACAATATTTCAGGAAGGGGGTCGCGATCAATTATAGGCTGTCAAAAAGGGAAACAGACCGGTGGTTATTTTATCAACACCTATCCACAAACTTGGAATTACACAAACGGTCAACACACGGTGCACCTATGTATTCGCCATAACAGCGGAATTACGTTGTAACTGTCATGACATACACAGGTTTATCGGCCTGTAATCGATCAGTAAAAATGGACATCACTGTTATCTCAATCTCTTTCACCGGAGCTATCATTTCCTCATACCAATGCGAAGCGGTGCTTCTGGAAACTGATTAATTCCCCACAGACTATCATTGTTCGTCTTTCTCAACCAACGGTGGTTACGGGGGTGTTTGCACATGATACGACCTAGAAGCACAAATTCTAGTTACATTTATTTTAGTGTGATACCATACATTCATTCCGCTGCTCCAAGGGGGGTAGTGTGCCTTTCTCCAACTGTTTCACCCAAACCAGTATTGGTAGATTTTCTAAGATCCGTCGAATTTTGGCGAATCGCACACCACAATACACTTTGGTGCTCTCCGTTCGTTTAGCGACTCCGTTCACGTTAGCAATGCAGTTGCATTATTCAATGTCAGGTCCCTGCACCGATGCGCACTCAAGCTTCACATTGTTTTCTTGGTCATACACACTCGTGCTGTTCGGTGCATTAAAGTCTCCCACTGACTGGTTCCATCCGACTAACAGCGAGGTTCCCTCACCACTATATATATATATATATATATATATATATATATATATATGTGTGTGTGTGTGTGTGTGTGTGTGTGTGTGTGTGTTGTAGGTCGTGCACACGAGTTCACGAACACGCGTGAACCCCCAAACAGGTATACTCCATTACATCCTCCCCAACTATCGCTTTCTCCCGTCAGTCCGTATCGGTAGTTCCCAAAATCGATGAATCAACAACAGACACATTATTTTGTTTTGTCGAACTTTGCTCGCGGACGGTAATCTCATTTGAATCGAATGGAGCATACATGGACGGAGAGTCCATTTTTAGGATCACACGGTGATTCTTCCATTGTGTGCTTAAGGGAAAATTTTGTCCTGTCATCCACTTGCCATTTGCTCACGGAGTTCATTGAGTGTTAGTCACAATGAACCGCGACTGCCGAAGTGCGTGCCAGTGGCCTTTTTCACTTTACTGGTTCGGCCTTAGGATTACCTCCCTCAGTCGCGCAGTCAATTCAGTGCACACGTTGTGCTTTAGAGAAGCGAACGAACAACAGTTTAGTTTATCTGTCATAACAACCGTTCTCAGCACAGCCGTGTTCCGGGTCATCATAGGGATTATAAGTCGTATACGATCCAGGCCGCTGCACTTTAAGACAAAAATGTGAGCTCATTTACCACTGCGTTTGTGCGTGTGTGCAGGTGAATGCTACATGAAATCAACAACCGTGCCGGAGGTTGTTCAGCGTAACTTGATTCGAAGAATGCAGTCATTTTGGCTCAGGATGGTGGAGTCTTCGAACACATGTAGCTGGTCGGGGCCGGGAAGGTTAGAGAATGTTTAAGTGACCCTATTCAGTGCCAGCGTAACGTGATTATCTGCACATGAGCTTACGAAAGTCATACGATGCAATGCAAAGGTTTGGCAGTATACTAGTGAGTTCCAAAGAGTTTGGCGGATAGAATCTTCGATCATTTCGTATAAAGTTTATGCTTCAAGTCCGTTCATTGAAATTCAAATCATCGGTGGTGTATATTTCAGGTTGTTTTGTCAAGACAGTAGTGACGAGTGAACGAAATTTCAACGTATCGGGATATTGTTAATTAAGAATCATTCCGCTTATTCTGGATAAAAAGACACATCTAGTGAATTCGCTCAGCGTTGCTTGTCATTGCTGCTATCGTAAACGACTGATTCTCGTTGTTTCACTGACGTGTTTGCAATCAGCAACCCTATCACGCTCGATAATCAGCTCTACTGAATGTCGCTACTGAACGTAGCTCGCGCTCGCGTGCGCAAACACAGATGCACTCACTAAGTCACTCAGTTTTCAATCAAGACCTGTCTGCTCCGTGGTACTCATGACTGTCGAACCTTTAGGCCACAGGTGAAGTGAACTACCATACCGATCGCAGCTGAGGACGTAGTTTGTGGTTCCTCTCAGTTGCCCACGGCCCCATGCACTTCACCGGACATAGCTACCGCATGTGAGCAGTGACCTCTCCAGCGTTACTCGTAAGACAGAGTGCATACTTAAATTCTCAGATTTGGATTACTAAATTTGTATGTTTCCATTGATTAAAGGTCTTCTGAGAATCGTCTCACCTGGGGCCGAACTCTCGGTATCAATGTCAGTGCCACCACACTACACCACTCCACTACCACGCACCACCGAGAGTCCACAGACGTTATCAGATTCATCCACTCAAGTCCAATGTGTCAGGATGGCAAGGGCATCGAGGGTGGACCGTGTGGCTCAATAGGCAAACTGATGGGGATCAGAAACATCAGGGAAGACCTTGCTTATGGCAGAAATAACTTCTCAAAAACTTTCGAAGCGACTGAAGTGCAGGAAGTAGGACGGAACTAGAGTGACGACCGCTATCCTCCAGCCGATAGGAATTTTTCTGTCTTTCACATAGTGATTGAAAATAAGTAAGTGAGTGGTCGCACATTCCCGTCACCACACGTGCAACGGAACAAGCCCAGTGAGTTGATGTTCTTTATTCTACCCAAGTTCTAAATGGTGCCACAAAACTGGTCCCCACTATTTGTGCCTGTTGTACCTCAGGTTGATGGTTGCCATAGTGATCTGATCGCTGAGCTTGACGTTTATATCTCAAACGCGTCACCATCAACCACGGTGACATCATCAGTGCGTGTGCTCTGCTGGCAGTGTTCCTCTGCATTTATGTATTGTGTTTGGCTTGCACAGTCATGTACTCACACATGCACGCGCGATCTACAGCCCGTGCGAAAATGGACACACGATTGCAATCGTGCACACACGCATACATTTGAAGTGTGTCATGTTTCGTCCAGTCAGGTAGTACCACGTGTCGCATGACCTTCGGTAGCTCGATCCGATCGTACAATTGCCTTGCACTTTCGATCGCGTACATTGCTGACTCACGCAGCAGCAAAGGTTTTTGGGATTTCATTTGCAATCCTGTGTTGGCACCCACCATAATATTACTACAGAATGCACGTTCACCCGTACAAGTGCGCCTTCCTTCTGCTTACTGAATCCGGAACAAAACAGTCAGTTCGTCGTTAGTCCTGACTTTGAGCCTCGCAGACGACCTTGTACCCAAAGCACGATGTTTGGTTTCCCGCTTGGTCTCTACTAACTTGGTGTTTGGCCTTTGTCGGTTGACGTTCCGTTTGGGGAGCTTGACCTCTTCTGCTTTGTGCTTTGTGCTTTGTGCTTTTGGTTCCACTTTTGATATTTGAATTCTCGCTGATTCAGTTCCGATGATGTTTGTGTGAGAAATTTTCAGGTTCAATAATATGGGCTGTATGATTTGAGTCCGCTGATTCTATTTCCGGCTTTCTTAATTAGTTGAACTGTCTGCTGCTCAACCGACTGTACACGTGATCCAATTCAATGTCTATTGATCGAGTTGTTTGAAGAGTACCAGGCTTGCAAAAACTCCCTCGCGTGCCTCGTAGTTGTTTGATCCACAATTTTGACCTCATCCAGATTGAACTTGTGTCCTTCTTGATCCTCGTAGACGGATATGAGAGAGAATGGGTCATGTCTCGTTTTAGCAAGTTTATGCTCGTGCATTCGAATGGCCACTTTTCTCTCGGCTTGACCGGTGTAGCATCTGTCGCAGTCCATTCACTTGACCTTGTTTATAACGTTTCTTCTTTCTTCCGTTTTGAGTTGTTCTTTTGGTTTTGACATGAGTCTTTTCTTGGGTTTGGTTGGTCTGTGAGCAACTGTGATCTCTTGAGATTGAAGCAATCGTGCAGTTACTTCATATACGTTTTTGATTTATGGTAGGGTGATCCTCGTGTTTGGTTGTGTTCCTTGATTTGTTTTCCTATTCATCCCATACACGGTTCTTCTTATGAAATTTCCTAGGTATCCGTTTCGCTGAAACATCCTGAAGGGGTAGTTTTCTTCTTGAGTTCTCGGTTCTATTGTGCTGCAGGGGATTCAACTTTCGTAAACAGGGCCCGAATGCATGACGCTTTATGGTGGTTTGGAAGATCGCTGCGAAAACTTAATATTTGGTCCGTGTGTGTTTGTTTCCGATATACGGATGACTCCAGTGTGCCGTTGGCGTCTCTTTTCACTAGCGCGTCCACAAATGCCAATTCTCCATTCTTCTCCGATTCCATGGTGAATTTGATGTTGTTGAAGATGTAATTGATTGTTTTATGTATGTCTTCAATATCCTAGGGTTTTATGGTGACGAAAGTATCATTCACACATCTAACCCTAAGTTTCGGCCGGATCCTTGTTAGCGCAATGTTTTCCAGGTGCTGCTTTGTTCGTACACGTCACCATCACATTCTCAATAGGTATGTAGGCACATTTCCAGCAGTTCGTAGATTGTTTGTACCTCTAGTGGTCTGTCCGGGTGGTGATCTTGCAGGAGTTCTCTGGTTACCTTATTTGTTAGGTGCAAGTCAATCGGAGTAAAAAGTGTGGTGACATCAAACGAAATCATCGGTTCGTCTTCTTCTACGGTTATGTTTGTTAGTTTTTCCAAAAAGCCGCTACGCGTTGGTTGCGGAGTGATTTGATCCACACACCAGTAGTTTCAAACGTCTCCATAGTTCTATATTCAAGTTATACGTTGCAGACCCAGGTAGGGAGAAGATGGGTTTGAGTGGAATACCTTCTTTGTGTACCTCCGATAACCCGTAGGATTGTGGGACTTTTGAGGCTTCAGCTTTCATTCTCCAGCATTCGTCTTTAGTAGTTCCTTGCATGTCCTGTTTATTCTTCAGTGTTTTATTAATTTTCTTTTCAAGTTTCCGACTGGGTCAGCATCCAGTAGACGGTAGGTTGTAGCATCGTTGAGTAGTTGTTTTGCTTCCTCAGTGTAGCCGGTCTTAATCAGGATGACCGTCATTCCTCTTTTGTCAGCTGGCGGGGTGATGATGCTTTCATCCTTTTTCAGGGTTTGTATTGCTTTGTGTTGTGCGTCCGAGCGAGCGTTGAATGGTCTGTTGTGGGGCATGTAAGGGACAATGATTTGTCTTAGCTCGCATTTAGTGTCCTCGGGCAAACCTGATGACTTGAGTGCATGTTCCAGTTCAGCAAGTTATTCCTTCGTTGTGGCGTTTTCCCAGGTTGAAGTTGAGTCCCTCTTTGAGTACGCTGAGCTCTTCGGTTGAAACTGGTCATTATAGTAGATTATTGACCCATGTCTTGTTTTTGGTTCCTTCTGGGCCCTTCGTGAACTTCTCGGACTTCTTACCTAATGATGATGAAACACAACACGTTTAGTGTGTTGTTCGTTATTGTACCCCAGTTTAAGCTGATTCTACAAGACTGCCAAGAGCTTTGGTTTGAAAGACCCATTTGCGACCGTCATAGAAATATGGTCGATCAACTTAACTGTCTGAGAACCGCATAATGACTAGTGGTTTTGTTGGATGGGATAAATTTTGGTAGCTTGTGACACGTGATACGATACCTTTTGACTCGAGTTGAATACCACAGTGAACAGTGCGGTGCTATGTACAATGTTCAACTTCATAGTTGCGAGAAATAGGTACCCCGCACTGGGGTCTCTTGGTCACGCTATCTATTCATCGATCAATGCATCAAATTTATTCCCCGTTGTATGGTGGCAACACTTAACGAGCTAAGGATGATATTTGTCGGCGTGTGTTGGGTGTGGACAGCGGCTCTCCGATCGGGATGATCACTATGTCGCCTCCGGTTGTTCGGTCGTGTTATGTATAGTCTTGCCTAATATCTCCAAGTTGTGCACTATTTGTGCCATTTGGGCGTAACCATATGTACCAACCCAACGGTCAGTCCACAACCAGATTTAGGAATTTGAATAAATTAGCATCTTCATTGTGAAAGTTATAATTTTAATAAGGCAGCGTTGTCGGTAGATGTGATACACCAACGTTTCGGTTACCGTGGGTAACCTTTCTCAGGGCAATTTTGCATCTTCTTTCACATCCGGTGGTATTCATGGAATTGTAGTACTACTGACTTGATAGTCCCCCCCCCCAGCCATCCACACACACACACACACACACACACACACACCACACATACATACATACATACATACATACATACATACATACATACATACATACATACATACATACATACATACATACATAAATACATACATACATACATACATACATACATACATACATACATACATACATACATACATACACACACACACACACACACAAACAAACAAACAATCCCGGTAGCTGGGGCCTGAAGCCCTAAAATCGCTGTCCCAACCCCATCCAGATTACTCGAGTTCTTGCACATGCCATTCGGATAGAGCAATGCAGCCCAAATTTTTCTAATATGTGTATGAAGCAATACGCGGTTTAAAAAATGTCTACGTGCAATTAGATGACAGATCAGTTATACGTTCTTTTCTAAGCGTGTCCAACCTATAGCATCCCAATATAGCGCAACGTCCCGGGTTCTTTTCATTTGCGCGCTGCCGAGTAATTTCGTTATCATGTTACCAACCGAGGATCGAGGCTGTCGGATGACATACCAGAGCAGTTCCGACTAAACTTAGAATAATCCTAAAGTCTCTCAATGAAGATGATTGTTATTAGTTTGAGACAATCAGGGATAACACATACTGAAATGGAAAACGAAAAATATGATGCATACTCAGGTGGTGTTGAATATATCGAACTTTCGCTGCACTTCTCCTAATGAAACGGCCAGAACCATGACCCTAATGGTCCACTGCAGAATGTGGCTGAACCGACATGCCCAACCCAAAGACTGTGCGAGGTGAGCACATCAGACTAGGAAGGATAATAAGCTGGGTGATGATGATGATGTTCGAATAAGAGTAAAAATGGTAATCGGTCACCACCAATTGCTATGATCGTATTCCCCTCTAACCGAACAACGAATCTAATTACAAAAGGCTTATCAAAACAAAATATGTTCGTTGACAAAGTGGCAAAAGTACAGAAACGTGCAGGTTGAAAAGACAAAATTCAGACATTTGTAACACAACTGACAACAGCAGATATATGCAAAATCACTATGCATCGATGAAAGACTGCAACTTGATGAAAATTCGGCTTTACCAAGTAACATGAAACGACGAGTAATAAAAACAAAACCAGTCAAAATAACACGATGCTTTCTTCTTAAGCCTAATGAAAACTTGGAATGTAGACAACCGTATTCAAGTCATCTGAATATTGACGTACGAAAGCCTTGGCAGTCCAGTTTCAACCATTACCACACTTCGACTCTCACGTTCGATCGTTCTGGTCTTGTGCAAATACTTTAAAAGTAACTTAAGCGACACGTGAAACAGTAGGGCTGTGATCAGTGCAGTCACGGCAAGTGCACGCCGAATATCCAACAAATCTGGTCGAATTTTATCCTCCGGTTCAATGCGGACGATCAATCCCTAATAATAAAAATAAATACCGAATGAGACCAAACAGTCTCAATGCAATCACAGTCACGCCATTATTAACAACGAGCTCTATAGAAAGTGAACAACGGCTTCCAATGGTGTCTAATTGTTCTATTATAAATCGTGCGAATGACAAGATGGTGAAAATGCAGACGGCAAAATGGCGCATCATTCTAATGGGACGAAAACAAACAACGCCAGAAGATAACATTAGTGAGAAAAAATTGGTAGTTGCGCTGACAGTCACCAATCACAATTTCGAATAAATGGTTCGTATCATAGTGGCAAATTACATACTAAAACCTAAGCAGACGATTCCTCGTTTGTGGATTTCGTGTAGTGAATTCGAAGATCAGTTCAGTTCAGTGACATACCGTTTCCCCATGCACCGTACCACATATAGGTTGAAATGTTTTACGTTAACTATTGGGGTGTCCAGATATGGTATGCACTTTGAGCTTTGCAAGTACATAGGGATTTTACATAACTGATAGGAGCCTGTGCCTGCACTCACCCTTTGTGGTCAGCAACCGATAGTATTCAATAGCATAATTAGAACTGTCGATGGCGTTGAGGTGAGCTTACGTCACGAATATCAAGGGCAAGAATCAATTTTCGCCAGTCTATGACATCAGTGACACAGCCGTGAAATCCGGCTCTCCTTCGAGAGATGGGTGTACAATACTGCGAATCGCAGTTTCTTGCTTTACGACTATCATACCTGGCCACCCCCCCCCCCCTCGTGTTGGTATTAGTCGGCGGCTTACCGTGTTCGATCAACGATGTCTCCGAATCATTACCCGCTTCTGGTAGTTACATCGGGAGACTAAGGACATGTATCGTATCTCACACTATCACCGGAATATAGTGACCACATGGACAAAAAAAGAAGAACATAAGTGAATGATCACGTGTACGAGTACATTTGACCACGTCGCCTAACGCCTCTATCCCTCAGATAGGCGGAAATGTATTAATTTAGTACTGAACGGCTACTGATGGTAAAGTGAACCACAATAAAACTCGAAGATAGATTAGTAAAATATGAGGCTCAGGTGCAAGTCAAATGTGCATTGTACTTTCGGTAAAAGGTAAGTGACCGTAAAACAATGTTCGTGGTGATTATCAAGCATCAGGGTAAATTTCGAATAAACCACCCAGGAAAGCACTGATTTTCTCGGAACAATCAATATAACCGCAAAATTAGTCTGCACGTTATTTCAGCTTGTTTCCCCCAAACTTCCTCATATTATCAAGGGAAGTAGCAGTGTGCTGATAACAACACAGCATTCCTGTAACTGAAATTTTTCAGGCGCATACCATGAACAAAAAATTCTATTAGCAAAATGTAATGAACATCCCCGTTTCATGGATATAGGCCTAATCTGTCAGAAGTGAATGATGCGCTAATTGCATTCATTTGTTCTTCAGTTGACCGATTCTAGTGCAATATATTTTGTCAAGCTCCATTCCTGTTACGCATGGTGTGTGACAATAGAGTCCATACCGACGATTATTCTTGCACTTCATATTCAGATGATTGTCGTGGATAATGATTTGTTCGCCCAGTTGGACAATTAAACTGCAATTTTCGCATCGTTACCAGAAATGACACAATAAATATGTAAGTAATTCAACGTTCGGGTAGATAGTGAAATGCAACTTTAACATTTTCCATTAGGCATTGGCCGAAACCTGCCATTCCTTAGCCACAACCCACAATCCTTTAGCCACGACTCGCAGTCCCTTTGTCTTGACACACAACCTGCAGCCGCGCCGCTTCAAACAAATCAGATCAAAAGTATCGGTACATAATGACACCAAGGAATGTTGGGACATTTTGTTTATTTCACAAAGATTGGTGTTGCAAATTTGGCTGAACAAATGAGGAAATGTGGCGATCGTATTCTGCACAGTTTACCGTGGTAAAGATATCAAATGCTGCACTGCAAATTGACTGGAGAAGATTTAAACGATGTCCCCGTATCGCAGATCCATGTGGCACAGCCTGCACGATTGTCGTATTTCCAGTAAACCAGTTGTCAAGATACTAAACGGTCCAAACGAACAAAATTAAGAGTCTATCTCCATCCTCTCCTTCAACTGCCCCAATGTGTCTGTTGGCGGACAGCCAAGTCACGTTGGCAGTCGGCACTGATGCGCTACCAAGCCCAAGGCCTGAGACAACGGAATCTCGAGTTACAAGACAGCCGATCGCTGGAGTGGATCGATAGATGAGAGCCGAGTCTTGTCAGCGTTGTTTAAGCCTCAGTGTGTGGTTGCCCACACCAGTCAGACCAATGCGGTGTGTGCAACGAGTGGGCGTATGGGGCGGCAACCTATACATCCTTTGTTTTCCACTCGTAAATCGGCATGGTTCTGAGGCAGGGCCGAGCCCTTACTCGAGTTAGTGGAACGGAGCAAGACAGGGTTCTCGCCCATCGCATCACACAAATGTCCCACAAACTCTTCGTTGAACTTAATCTTGTAGGATCCAGGTGTGAATGCTGTTTCCCGATCCGTAGCTGCAACAACACGCATGTTTTGATCTTAATGCCGAGGGGTTTAGCAACGTCCTTCAAATCATCCATTCGTGTGCTTTCGATATTCCTTCGTCGATCTCCCTTGCTGGTGACACGATACGATTTTTTTCTCTCACCCATATTAAGGCTCTCCATATCGTCAGGTGATGTGTACAGTGTCAACTAAGGTAAGGTGAATATTGCCACAAACAGTCGCGGTGCGATTGTATCACCTGATTGCCTCCGAACGAAATATCAACCAATCGACAACAAGTCTCCCCATGCAAGGGTCAAATTTGGCAAACAAGCAGTGCTGAAAGTAAAAATCCGTCATGTAACGAATAGTGCTTCGTTGTGTACTTAAAGTCCATGGCAAAGATCATGACTCGATAGAACGAAAACACGGAGATCGGTTTCTCGTAGTTTTGGATAAGTGGGTACATTGACAGCCCGAGGACAATACACACGGTTGTCGTAAGTACGCCCCTAGCAAGGTAATCAGTTTATTTTTTTGGTATAACGTTTGATACCATCATCATCACTGGAAATACGACAATCGTGCGGGCTGTGTCACATGGTTCTGCGATACGGGGACATCGTTTAAACCTTCTCCAGTCAATTTGCAGTGCAGCATTTGATATCTTTACCACGGTAAACTGTGCAGAATACGATCGCCACATTTCCTCATTTGTTCAGCCAAATTTGCAACACCAATCTTTGTGAAATAAACAAAATGTCCCAACATTCCTTGGTGTCATTATGTACCGATACTTTTGATCTGATTTGTTTGAAGCGGCACGGCTACAGGTTGTGTGTCAAGACAAAGGGACTGCGAGTCGTGGCTAAAGGATTGTGGGTTGTGGCTAAGGTATTGCAGGTTTTGGTTGATGCTCGAAGTGAAAGGTGCAGCGGTCTAACATCCTGATTGTCTTTTTTGATCTATGCATGTTCGTTGCTACGCTCATTGATACACATGCAGCCTGGTTATATCGTTTCTCAATTGGTTTGCACTATTCTGAGCCAAAAACGCATCGAGCTTGAAATCAGTTAAGCCTTCAGTACTTTTAATCGGCTGTATAACGGGCACTGATTCTAAGGATTGTGTCCCAACGGCACACTTACTTTCACTTTTATGCGGCTAGCTCGTGCGAGAGGATAGGCCGGCTTCATGCACGTCCCAAATGGCACTTTCCCATGAGCAGCGTTCGAATAGGAGACATGAGCACAGGTTAATCTTGTTCTACTTCCAGTTGCGAACGCCGTGGACAGGCTGAAGTCCTAATCGCCCACCGTCCGATTTGGCAGTACTGATCCATGTTATCAGCTGTCCTTCGAGGCGATAGCGCCATCCTGGATATGGAACACGAGAGAGGCACTGGCTTGGATCTCCGTATCTGGACGTCGTAGGACATGTCCAAGCAATTGCAATCGTCGGCGTTGGAGGAACACTGAGAGCTTTTCAACATCGAGGCATCGGTGTTTTATGGTGTGGTTTGAACGCTTTTCGTACCAAACCAATTTCAGGATCCTTCGCAGATACCAATGGTCAAACAATTCCAGCTTTCTGATGTCCTCGACGCGTAGTGGCCACATCTCGCAACCGTAGGTCAGTATTGGACGGATAGCATCCCCAAAGACGCGGGCTTTGGTTCAGTGGCTGATGTCGTTGAGTGCTCAGAGTGCATTGTGTAGTCGGAGAAACGCAGTCTTCGCCTTGTCAATGCGCAACTTGACTTCGTCTTTCTCCTGACTCTTTGGGAGAATCATGGAGCTCGAATATTTTAAAGTTGTGACGTGCTCGATTTTTTCGACTTTCATGTATTTCAGGAGAATGGACTGTGTAATGCATTTCGATAGGATCTTGGTCTTCGACGTATTGATCTTTAGTCCCATGGATTTTGCGATTGAGAACCAGTTGTAAGGTGACTGGGCTGTCTCCAAAGGTGACGATTTTGTCTGCGAATTCCAAATCGACGAGATAATTGTTGGCGCCCAGCTGAATACCAGGGTAATTGGCGAGCGCCTGACGCATTGTCTAATCGATGGTGTAGTTGAATAGCACTCATGGCAAGGGACAGCTTTGACTGAAACTGGAATTGAGGGAGAAGTCATTGAACTCCTCTCCGTAGACGCGTATTCTTGCACGCGAATTTGCGTGGTACGACATCGTGAGACTGACAAGTTTCTGTGGCATTCCATTCGCTTCTAGTATAGTCCTTGAAGATTCTCTGTCAATTGTGTCAAAGGCTATGCGAAAATCGATAAAACAAGCTGAATTTGGCTGCTGAAATTCGTACCAATGTTCTAATGCTTTGCGGATGGAGAATATTTGGTCAATGCACTCTCTACCACGGTGGAAGCCTCATTGATTGAAGCGTGCGCAAGCTTTCCGCACCGCCGAGTAGTGGTTCAACAAAAGCACAGGGAATATTTTGGCGGCAACGCCAAATAAACTGATGCCAAGGTAGTTTGCACACACAGTCCTGTCGTCTTTCTTTGGAAGAGTGAGTAATATTTGAAGTTCCCCCATTCCGCTGGGAATTATTCTTCTTCCCAGATTGAAAAAAGCAGGGTGTGCAATGGCTCGAGCAGTGTAGAAAGACTGGGTTCTATATCTCCGATGGACGTCATCTTCTCCAGGTGCTTTCCGGTTTTTCAGCTTGGGTATTACATCGGTGATATCATCACGCCTTAATAGGTTGTTATTAACATCACAGATCTCGTTCTGAATAGCTGGATTCGGTTCACAAAGCTTGCCGCGGGACGGCTCAGTAGAAAATCGAAGTGTTCGGTCCATCGGCGCATCCTTTTATCCTGCTAAGGAATGAGCAGCCCAACAACATCACGAAGGAACGGTTTTACTAACTGCCACTTAACGGGTGCAGTGCGGATTAGGCGAAAAAGCCTTGAAAAGTTTCCGCAGTTGGCCGCAATCTCCATGATTTCCGTGATTTCAGTCCAGTAGTTGTTGCAGTCACCTCTGGTTGAGCGGGTGGCTTTTCGTGAGGTGTCACGGAAGTCAGGGTCACCGTTTAGGTGGGGCATCTCTAGCCTTTTTGAATAACTGGAGATTCGTCCCTGAGATTCAGTCTTTCTGTCATCGTTGCGTAAAATCCCAGTTCGTCTAAAGCGGATTGTTGGATTGATGGCATAAGTGAATTCCACTGGTTTTCCGCATGTAATTCTTCACCTATGAACGTGATGGCTAGATCGGAGGCAATAACGTCCGAGACCGTTTGGCGCTTTCTTGTGGATCCTAATGCTGCTGCGTTGATCTGCTTCGGGGCACAGTTTCTGCGGTGATTGGTTAGGTTGATCTTGAAGTATGTGCGTGGTCGGTGCCGTTCTTGTTACCATTCTCCGCTCCTTGGTAGGACCGGAAATCTTCAGTCGAAGATGGTCAGCGTGATCGTATCAAAATGTAGTCGATCTGGTGTGCTGTGTGGCCGTCATCAGAGTACCACATTAGCAGACGCTTCCTGGAGTGTTGGAAGTTGGCAATTGTGACGTCTAGGATGTTGAAGTCTGCGAAGCTGACGAGACGTTCCCCATTGCTGCACTGTTGTCCGAGACTATATTTTCCCAAAATGTGTCTAATTGCCTGGGTGGAAGCATCAGTGAGGGCGTTCCAGTCATTCGGCTTTTTGTTCGAGGTAGCGACTCTAACCCGCGTACAACCAAGCGCCACCTGTCGGACAACAGGAAATTTGTGTGTTGGTAGCCGGCGACACAACGAGCGATTTGTACTCCTTTTGGATGGCAGTCCGCCAGTTGAGGATGTCCAACGCGTCCAACGTGATCTTGGTGCATGATTGCCGGTGGCTTCCTAGGAGCTTGTTGGTCATTCAGCAGAAGTGACTAAAGCCCGGGAGTCCACGCAACCCCGTTGATTGGACTAATTTACTTGGTATCCGGTGGATCCAACAGATCTCATCCGCCTTTGCAGGAGTATCTGTTTTCACATGCTGGGCACCTTTTCACCGACGCTTTTAGGCCTTGGTCACCCCGAACCTGATTTGGGCCGCTTGTTGAGCGGTTTGCTGGAATGTTTCCGTGGGCGCATGCCCTAATTTCGTGGAGCCACAGGTGATAGTTGGGTAAGTGACGGAGACCAAAGGATTAAAAGACACCTCAGGGGGCACAACAGTCTCCCAACTCAGAGGTGCTACTCCTGGTAATTACCCAAACTGTCACATAAAGTCCATAAACCGCAATGGAGGCATGAGATTACCCCAAGTTTATTATGCACGTACACTACGTTTCGTGCGGAGCGAGGTGAAGCTCCGTCTCAGTTTACGACCTGGGCGCACCAAAACCCATCGTACCATCGTCGTGTTCGCCTTTTTGTCATCTCAAGCACTATAAAATCACCTCACCGTCCAATCCATCATCAACTGGCCATTTCTCTGTTGACTTGGTAGAAAAGGTTTTCCCTTTGCAGGCGGTCGTGTGGTATTATTTCAGGCTGTTTGCTATACGTACTGTTCGATCGCTAAATATTCTGCTTACTAAATATCACGTTATTCCATTCAGCTTTCCGTCTGATGTGACTCTCACTCATTCGACTCGAGCTAAAATGTGAATTTCAGTCACCTAGGCTACTGCTCTCATCTTTCAATATCATAGTTGTGTGACTGCTTGTAGCTCTTGTTGTACACGACGAACCAAAATAGCAGCCGTTTGAGGGGATAGAGTGTAACAAAACTGAAAGCATTTCGCACTCTTCAGGAAGATTACTCGGGATAAAAAACAGTTCTCGTATGTTTAGCTGACTGTCCTTCGGACTGCATCTTGCACGCACAAACCTCAGGTCATCAGACCAACCTGCACTCGGTCTCGCTCTTGTTGGAGCTCATCAGTGGTGCATATCTTGTGCCACACCGAAGGTTCGAACCCGGAGTCCTTCTAACTTGAAGGCGTGCGTGTTACCACTGCACCAACCCCATGCCAACACTAACATTCTTGTGCAACCCCATTAAAGTGATGGGAAAAGACAGGTGCATGCCAAACTTCTTGGTTCCACGTTTATGCGTTCGCTAGAAATCGAAGAAAAATGGGGATGCGCTAAAAGCATTCCGTGCACTATACATCAATAATCGCTGGTGTAACCAAGTCAGACTCACTTTTACCTACTCTACATCTTTCGATAGCTACTCCCTAAATGAATGTAAACCCAGGCGTGGAGTAATTTTCGTTCACATATGCTAGGAAATGTATATTAGTTCCACTAAATGTTCACTGACAGACTACCGACAATCTGTTGACTCGATTTCGTCATTTTCGGTGACACATGCGGACATTTTATTGCGTATAGTTGACGGCGATTTTAACCGTTTTGATATGAGCTTGCTCAATCCATTCGGTCAAATGAACACTGTTACATTTGCAACTAGAATGGATGCGTTTTTGAACTTTCTTTTAGTTAACAGTCCTCGTCTCTATTTCGTGTTGCTTCCCACGGGATTTTTTCGACCACACAATAGTCAAAACCCTACCTAAGATCTACAGTCATATCAACCACACAGAATTCACTCGGGGCCGTGATCGCAGAGTTCGAAAGAGGTAGATTTGTCCGTTGAACATTTTAAAGCTCCGCGAAATGGTTACTCACAGAGAATTCTCTGTAATCTCACACGTGGTTCTTTGAATCAGCCGCGACCATCTCAATATCTGTTTAAATTGTTCTCTCATCTTCGTTGCCCAAACGCAACTCCGTACCCGCACCCAGATAGCTGATCATCGCCATACCTCCTCCCCCCCCTAAAACACAATAATCTCCCGACCGTCAAGATACCAACGAGATCTATTATGATTGGGTTATCTCGTCTCAACTCCATTTACCAGCGTAACTCAAAATCATCGCAGACACATGGAGGGTTTTGAAACACGTAATTGTTGTTTCATCCGCACCCAAATTGGCTGTTGTTGTTGCTGTTGTTATTGTTATTGACGTGGAAGAGCCCATCAATTCATTTAATAAAGCAGTAGGGTCTTCTGTTCCTGTATTTCTTAGAAAAAAGTTCACCTCAGGAACTTCAGGTTTTCGTTTTCGCTGTTGACGTCTACAAGGAACCGCTTTTCCTAAACCCAGGGAATCATCCGAACCCGATGGTCTCCACAACACCTACCTCAAAGAATTTGCCGTTGCCCTATGCCCCACTATTTCAGACCTTTTTAAATAATGTTTAAATGACAGAAAGATTCCAGACTGTTGGAGGAGAACAGTTATTAATTCCATTTTCAAAAAAGGCTCTTCGAAAGTCCGTCCCATTACGTGCACCTCCACTTCTCTTCAGGTTCTTGAAAATAGTCCTCCAACGTTTCTGATATCGATCAGTTTGCTTACTGGCAGTCAAGCTCCATCCTCGATATCCTCACTATCATGACGTATTGCATTCTATCCCAACTTTCCAGGATATGTTTCCTAAACTACAGTGACGTACTTAACAACGTCGATAGTAACAAGCTGTTTTCCTTCCTCTCCCATTCTGGTATTGAGCCTCTTCCTGGTTCCTTGTTGACAGGTTACTTTCTGAATCCACTAAGACCACAATAGCTCTTCTCTTATTACATATATACCCATAACGTTCCTTAAGTTTCCAGTGTTCCCGTTCTTATTTTTTCGCCTATATCTCGTCTGTTACTGCACACGAAAATATGCGGATGTTGTCAGATTTGTATACCTTATACTTGCAACGCTACTTTTCCAACCCTCCAGAATGACATCACGCAAACCACAGAATTGTCTAATGAACCTAATTAAGGTCTAAACCTCACTGAGTATGGAAGATATTGTATTATCTCTGTTGAACGGTAGTAATTATCTGTGGTGATTCAGCAGCTGTAACACGTGATACGGTCAGGTACAACTTCGTAGCCACACAGGCGGATAAGCCTCAACCAATCAGGATCACCGTGGACAAGTCAGATAAAGGCTCCCTGTGATTGGTCGTCTTCGAGTCTACCAATTACGTTCTCGAATTCAACATATTAATACAAACCAGTTCTGCAATACAAATAACGTGCTATTTCGCAGCCTTGGTCTTCTTGCTACTTCCGTTCGCTAGTTCTGGGTGAGGGCAATTTCAATACGTCCTGTCAGTTCAGTTCATTAGTAATATTACAGTATCCCTATTTTCAAAATGACTATACTTTCGCTACAAAAATGGGGAATAGCTGAATCCCTCGGCCCAAAGGATACAGTGCCATCCACGTTCCGCTTGCTCCATTGGGTGCGTGGGGCTAAGGAATGAATCCGAAAAACGGATCGACAACAAAGCGCCAGCGACGACAAGTCAGGACGTATTCAACAATCAGGTCTCACGTGACAGACCAGAAGCAGTTCCTTCACGGGTGCTTCGGTCACGTTCCCCTACTGGGTTAACACCCTATTTCATTGTGAGTCAGACTTTCGAGTCGAAGCCCGTGGTTATGGTTCTCAAAAATCCCTTCTGTGGTCTGGGTAGCCGAGAGTTACGACTTGCCCAGAAACCTCCAGCATCCTTCCTCCAATGAGCCCTACTAACTTCTCTCTCTTCTTTAATTTAATATGGATGCTACACGTCACGGGTTATTGCGTCTCTGAAAAAAGCAATAATTCAGGAGAAGGATATGAATCAAATACACTACTAAAGCCCACATGTTCGCTGTAGCCGCACCTGACGACAAACCAGCACTGATCGCTTATCAAAAATGCTTTGCATTCTGCAGGTCTAATAAGTTACAGTCCATCTCGTCGTGCCGTGAGACCCTGAGTTTCTGCTGAAAAATGTGTGCCTTCTCGACGCACACCAGTCGATTCCGGCTGGAAGCGAGTATATTGCAGCACGTCTCGAAACGAGACATGCACCCAACACGAGTCTTCGTAGGGCCTGCGAAACCTGATGATCGCAACACGCATCAGATATGGAACGTGCTGCCGCTATGCCAAATTCCCGCAAGCTGTTCTTTCTCATTTGAGTCACTGGTAGGAAGCCTGTAGGCGTGAATGAAACAACCTGAGACTGACGGTTCGCCAATTTGCAACCGGAACCGGCTTCTCGAACACTAAGAGGAGCACTTTCAGCACAATTTAGCTGGCTCTCAATGTCAGTCTCTCCTGTAGCTCTTCCAGCACTTGTCCAGTGAGGCGTTTGAACAGATCCACCTACCGAGGCGGAGATCCGAAAAAAAAATCCAGGCCTTAAGATGCTACAAATGGTCGGGCTCCGATTGCATTTCCCCAGTCCTGTTTAAAGATAGCGGAGTGTAGCTCTTTAAAGCGATTTTTGTTTTGTTCTTAAAAGTTTGGGATTCTAAGCAGATTCCGTCATTGCGGGAGGGGGAGGGTCGATTGTTGTCCCCTTCTTTAAGAAAGGCTCGCACACTGACTGCGCTAACCACAGGGGTGTATACCTTACCCCAATGGCGTCGAAGCTGCTTGCGTTTGTCATACGCCGCAGGTTGTACCAAAAGCGTGAAGAGCAGGCTCACGAGAAACAAGCTAGATTTCGTGCTGGTCTTGGATGTATCGATCAAATCTTCACTCTCCGACTAATGCTAGAGCACCGTTTACACCCTTCAAAGACCGACAGTCATCGTGTTCCCGGACATTCGTGCGGTCTTCCGCTCCATCGATAGGACTACACTTTGCAACCGTTTTTTGGCAAAATGGAGTGCCTGAGAACCGTGTATAAGTACTCAAAGAGTTTCCCCGTCACACCTCAGGTCGGGTAAGAGTCTACGACCAGCTTTCGTACTTTTTTGTCGTCTGCAGTGGAGTTCGACAAGGTTGCCCTATTTCCTCATTTATCTTCAACTTCCTCATAGAGGATTTTCTACGGATTGCTCTGTTTGGTATTCCGGATGGTGTAGTTGAACTTCCCTCAGGGAACAGGATTTTCGACCTGGAATATGCCGATGATATCGCCTTGCTGAGTGATAATGCGCAGGTAGCGCAACGTGCCTTGGACTGCTTGGCGATTGAGGTATCCAGATTTGGAACGCACATTAAGCCTTCCAAGTACAGTGTTTTGCGAGATTGGCAGGGGCCTGCACCTGCACTCACCCTTTGTAGTGATCAGCTTGAGTTAGTCGACAACTTTAAGTACCTTGGGAACCCGATAAAAGCTGGAGGTGGTATTGGGGAAGAGGTCAATTCACGCATAGCGAGAGCTAGTGCAGCTTTCGCAAACCTGCGACACCTGTGGCGTTGCCGTGACTCCGGCTGTCTCTTAGGTACGGGTGTGCTTCTCCGAGGTTCATAGTGTTTGTTCTACGGTCGCTAGACCTGGTCGGTTCGCGCTGTGGAAGCTCCGCGACTTTCTGTGTTTGACAATCGATGTCGCCGAAGTATTGCTCCTCTCTGGCAGGAACATCGAGTGAGTAATGAGGAGGTGAGTCATCGTGTGTTAGGCACGGGCAGCTTCACTCTTAACAAAGTGATCACTACATCGCCTCTGACGGCTCGGTCATGTTTTACGAATGCGTACCCATCGTCTACCTTTCTGTGCTCTATTTGCACGTGCTAGGCAAGACTGGAAGGTGCAATGCGGCGATCAGACTGTGACTTGGCCTAGAGGTATGAGAAATCTAACATTGACACTGGCTCCGGTTGGTGCTTTCTGTGAGGGTCTGGTCCGACACATCGTTCGATGGACGGTTTAGTCTCACTGGCAGACAGTACGTCAGCACCGGCCCCTACCGAGCCCACAAAAGTACGAGCGACTGGACAGCCGATCGATGGTGTGAATCGATGGCTGAGGGACGAATCCAGCCAGGGCCATTTAAGCCTCAAGGCGTGGTCGCCCACACCAGTGGAACCAATGCGTTGTGTGCAACGTGTAGGCACATGTGACAGTAACCTACACAGTGTCTGATTTTCGCTAATAAGTCTAGATGATTCTGAGGCAGATGTGAGTTATCACTAGAGTTAGTGGGACTGTATGAAACACTTTCCACGCCCTTGGTTGGGGCCCAAGGGATGAGGATTGTCGTTGGTTAGAAGTGTTAAGGCACATGACTGACCCAAATTACGCGGACGACGTTGTATGCTTCTTCGAATCTATGGCACATGCTCAACGTGCACTGGATAGACTCGAAAAAGCTGTAGCTCCATTCGACATGCCCTATGCACCTTCAAAGTGTCAAGTGATGTTACAAGACTGAACGTCAACGATTCCGAGCTTGATGCTAGATGGGAGGTGATGGCAATTGTCGACCGGCTCACCTACCTAGGAAGCAGTGTGACGACGGATGGGAGCACAGTAGTAGAGGTGAATACGCGTATATTCAAGACTCGAACGGCGTACGCCCGACTGAAGTACTTGTGGCACTGACCTGATATTTCGCTGAAGTTGGAAGTTCGCGTGTACTGTGTTGTGGTGCGTTCAGTTTTGTCGTATGGTTGCGAGACTTGGAGTCTGCGTGCTGAAGATATTCGTCGTCTTGAGGTTTTCGACCACCGATATTTGCGTAGTATCGCTAGGATTAAGTGGAATAACCGAGTGTGTAATGCTGAGGTCAGAAATCGAGTATTGGGTACTAATTAAGAGAACGTTCTGTCACAGCGTATCCAACTTAGTAGACTTCGTTGGTTGGGGCATGTGTTACGTATGGCAAACACACGTCTTCCGTACCGTGTCCTATCCTCCGTTCTTCCTAGGGAGTGGAAAAAACCACATGGAGGTCAACAGATGACGTGGCAGCGGCAAATGAGAAAATGTACAATGAACTTAGGAAAAGTAAATGCTTCACGTCTTCGTGGTTGGGGCCCAAAAGATCCCTCTACCACTTGGCTGGAGACACTGAAGGATATGGAAGCGAACCGTGAAAAGTGGTGATCATGTTGTCACTTTTTGTCAAATCAGAGTGACCGATCGATGTGTGTTTTTACAGTTAGACTGTGTATTCCGTGTGTTCGCTACTAGGGCATTCTTTCCCTTTCCGACCCTTGTAGGTACACTCCCTGTCCATTTTCTATATTCATACTTTTTAATTCAACGTGCGAGATGATGGGGAAGGCAGTGGTCAGTGTGGCTTGCCCTACTGTTTAACGCTGTACGATGATGATGGAGATGTCTTTCTTGGTCTGCAAGGTGTATTCGACTAGGTCATCCGCACAGCTCTCTGGCGCTGTTTCTCATTGATAGACCTGCCAGCGAAAAGTATTCCTCATTTCCAATCCTTTTATGCGAATATCCGAAGCCTCGTTCGTGCTTACGGTGATCTTTTACCCGAGTTCATCACGATAAGTGGTGTTCATTAGGTTTGTTCTTTATCACTCTTCCTCTTCAAATTTCTAATTGAACTGATGCCTAAGATAGCCCCATCCTCGTTTGAGAATGGTGGCATTGATATCTGATCAGGTAGTCTGACTTGTAATACGTGACGATATTGTTCTTCTGAATGAAGACCCAGGTGAGTTGCAAGCTTTCCTAGACAGCCTGAATAAAAGTGCAGTGATGTTTTGAGTGCGTTTTGCACATTCAAAGTGCAAAATGCTGCTGCAAGGCTGGTTTGACTCTACACCGAACCCTGTCTTGGTAGGGGAAGCTCTAGGTGAGGCAGATAAGTTTTGTTACTTGGACAGTTACATATCTCCAGGTGGTCAGATATCGGATGAATTGTCATCACGTTACAGAAGACGCGATTGGCTTTTGCTGACCTCAGTCATCTGTGGCGCCGCTGTGACATCCACTTGTCTGTCAAGAGTCGAGTGTACACTGCAGTGGTCAGATCGTTTCTACTGTATAGCTCAGAAACATGCCCATTGAGAGTGGAAGATAGGTGAGGAGTGTCGGTGTGTTAGCATTGATGTCTCCATAGCATTGCTCGAATGTGGTGGCAGTGCTGTGTGAGCAACACTGAGGTTAAGCCTAGGGTATTGGGAACCGGTGGTCATTCGTTGGAACAAGTAATGAATCTCAACAGATTAAGATGCCTGGGGCATGTATTATGCATCTCAACCGAAAGAATTCCTTGGCATCCGCTGTTCACCAAGATAAGTAGTGATTGGACGGTAGGTCGAGATGGACAGTCCTTGGCATGGGAAATGGTATGAGGACCCTGACCAGAGGGCTTGGCCAAGTAGGATGTGTAGGAATTCTAGGTTGGGGTCCACGAGACTCGCCTACGAAATGGTTGGAAACATTGTGATATGACTGAGCGTCGTGGCTAGTGGTGTACTTGCATTCTGTCTCGGTCTCATTGTTCATGATTTCCGTCGATCACTTTGTTTTTGGCTCTTCCACACTTTCTGTTTCTATTGGTTTTCCCTTTGACTTGACGATGCTGTGAAGCAGCAACCGAAGCCAGGGCACAGACGTTCCAGGTTAATGGTTAAATGGAATGAACTGAACTGAACAGATGTATTATTCTTCCTACTAACTCATTCCCAGTAGTGCTATCGACTCCTCATCTCGATCCGTGTTGGTAATTATCCATCTGCTCATTGGACACACGTGTTGTATTTACAATGCAGTACTGAGTAACAAGCATTGAAATTGCAAGTTGCGAATCTCAATTTCCCTCGGTTGTCTGTGGATTCATTGAACACGCTGTACATGTTTTGACTACAAATTAAGTCTATTCGAAATTGGCTAACGTGTGTTGAGTACAGATAACAGATTGCAATCATTCAGAATTTGTGGAGAAATCTGTGTACGATGATAACAGATTTGATGAAATATGGGTTTGCGAATTAGTTACCTGATTTCATAAAATGAATCAAGTGAGTAAATAAAGTATTAGAGAAACCACTTACCGCTGTTGTAAGGTCATTGGGTATGGTGCAATGGATTAAATACAGATCCCCTTGTCTCGCACTATCCGAGATTAAGGCACGGGCCATTCGAATACGTTTATCCACTCGCCAATTGATCGGCAGCTGTGACTGATCAATCCAACTCTTACGCCTACTCAGATCCCGTCTGTTAACCTGACTCAACCGTTCGGGACGAATTGGATAAACTGTAATTTGTGGCACAATTGGTTGCGTATAACTCAGGTGACAGTAAACCACTTGATTGGGTCGTACAATCAATGGTTCCGATTGGTTTATGCTCATTGGACTCGACTGTGTTGGGTCAAATTGGAAGAACAATTGTGGAGTGGTTGGATGCACACACAAGCGTAGCGTACTTGGCTTACTGATAGCTCCCCGTTTTCGAAGTTGGTCAAATTCTCCGACAAGCCATGTCCAATGTGATACTGGGGGAACAAAAGGTTGCCTGAGGTTAGGAGACGCAGAACATTGAATTATGGCTCCATTGTGTTCCACTGAGAGAGTCAGATTCCAGACTCGTGTCAACCTTCGTGCTCCATTTTCATCGAGACGAAACGGTGGTAGCTTTAGTTTATCGGCGAGATTTATTTCTCTCATTTTCTCAATTCCTTCAGTTTTAGCATGCTTTATTTGGGAAATTAACTCAGTTCGAATAAGTCGGTGGCCGTGGACCAAAGCATCAGATCGTTCACAGAACATCTGGTAAGCTTTACTTTCACATATTACTAAAATCTGACTCCCGGGTGTAAAACACGGTGGCACGTATGGTTTTCGGTGGTTAGCATCAGGCTTTTTCGCATTGTCTATTATTACATCTGTTTGTTCTTCATCCAACGGCTCTTTAACAACAACATCCGGCGTTTCAACGATGGCTTTTATTTCCTTCAGATCATTGGCCAACTGCAGTTGCGGCAGATCCAATTTTGGTACAATACACAGTGGGTGTACGGAGACCTTGGTCAGGTTGTATTGATTTGTGGTGTATGAGTTGGCAGACACAGTAATCACGCACACGTAATAACCATAATCAGTTTCACTGACAGGTTTGAGATCAAGAGTGTGCACGTTGGACCATCGAAACGGTGGATAGGTGAACATACGTGTTTTGTAACTATTTGCGTGGGCTTGAAATAGACGTTCTCTAAACGAAAAACTAAGAATCGGTTCTGATTTGTTCTCGTAAAACTCATCCAGAGTTTGAGCACGCATCCAAATCAGTCGAAGTGGTTCGTGATCGAATCTTATCTTGGATCCCACTAATGGACAGCGGAGGGTGATCACATTTGGTTGAATTACGATTGCATGTGTCGAGGTGACTGAGCTCACAATATTCATATCTACACGTTTTTGTGTTTGTTCCAATGGGAAATGTGTTAGTAATTCGTTGCGCAAATGGTGAATATACTGCATCCACGTATGCCTGTGGGTTACGCGTGATAATTCATTCAGTTCTGAGATCCATGCATGTTCCAACGGTTTCATATTGCGCTGAAATTCGAAAAAATCGGTGACTGAATCACGGTATACAAAACGACTCCACCAACTCATGAGTCGTTTCAATCTATCTCGTTTGTATTTCATTAGATCCGTTCGCTCGGGAATCAACATTGGTTTTCTCCCGTCTGGGTTTTCGTCCAGTTTGTGCGAGGTCAACTGAAAGCGCTTGGAGAAAGTCTCTCCCGGTCCAGTCAGTGCTGGAGAAGCATCTGATTCTCGGAGAAGTAATTTCTTCGAATCTGAGAGTTGATTTTGGAAACGAATAAATTCTTCAAACTCTTCCAACTCATTTCTTTCCCATGAATCCGAAGATTCGCTCTGTGCGTTAGTGTACGATGTCCGATGTTTTATCAACTTGGTTCTCCCGCTTCCGACTTTATCCCATGCCATATTCAATTTATTTGGCCATGACGTAGCCGGTCTTTTGCTTGATTTTTCTCTATCAGTTGGCCCATTGAATGGTCGACTTTCTTGAATGAACCATTGGAACACTTTAATCCGCTTGCCATACTGCTCCTCCAAAATGTCTTCCGTATGTCCGACGGACGAACGCGCATCAATCGACACTAGGTAACGGACGGGAACTTTCTGCGCCCGTAACCACTGTTCAATTTTGCGTTTACGTTTCGGATCCACAAGTCCAAACTGCCATTCTCGCCTTCGCCGATTTAACCATTGACTTTCAAATGGAGCAAGGCTTGCAGATTTTGTTGTTGTACTTCTATCCTCTCCGGTCTTTTTTCGTTCCGCTCGAAAGCGTTGTACCATATTTTCATTTTCCAGATATTTTATGCGTTCTTCATCCGAGCTACCGGATAACGTTCTTACCGCACGATTTGTGCCATCTAGTTCTCTACCGTTGCGAAATCGTGGAGAAATTATCACCCGTGTTGACTGGTCAGCACGTGCTCTACGAAGTATATCCACATAAAACGGTGCATCCGGTTTGATGCGTCTACCACGTTCTCGGTGTCTTATTAATCCACGCATCCATCGTTCGCGCCACAAATTCAGGTCGATCGTTTCCCACGCTTCCTCATGAAGTAGACTATCGGACACGAGTTGCTTTTCAACGGACAGTATTTGTGTCCGATTCTTGTCCGGCTCAAACGGTTCAATTTGTTTTGTCAACTCCTCACTCTGGTTAGACCAGTTCAGCTGTTCGGAAATCAAATCAACATGTGGCTTTTCACTTATTCCCTTGTCAACAACCATTTCATCTTCCGGTTCCTCCGGTTTGTGTTGATCCTGTTGCAGCCAGTCGTGTTGTAGAATGAATGATGCTTGAATACTTCTACTCAATGCTTCTGGATGACAAGGGCAAGTTACCGTGCAACGGAAGATATAGGTACCATCACGTGGTAGCTTTTGCAAATCAAGTTCATCCATATTCGCTATTTCCTGTAAATTCCAATTGTCTGCAAGTAACGTGAGCTGAGGAATAGGACCAGCTATCCAACTCCAACGTACAGCACCACCGTGACAACCGATTTTTGACTTACAACGCAGTTTGTTTTTGCGCGTGTAGAAATCTAATTTATCTGGTTCCCAATAAATTTCACTAGGCTCCTTGCATTTGACGGCAGGTGCTTTGACTAAAACTTGTGTCACCTTAGCATGATCTTTCATCAAACAACCAATGGGAGTAATTCTATCATCTTGGACGGACACTTCATACTGGTTGGTCACGTGAATGATAATGCTACTTGCCGGTGCTGATTGATCATCTGTCCGATTAGAGCCGGGAGGACGGTGAGCCGGAATCAGATGAAACGCGGTCACAGCGCGATCGGATGGATTAGTGGTCCAAGCCACACAGCGTGTCTGCAGTAATTCACCAACATACACTACATTCAGCATCTTCGACCAAACGTGAATTCGCGGAATTACTCGCTGACCAATGAGAACCGACCGCGCTACTCCCTGGAAGAGGCTTCTTGTGGGTTCACTGATCAGCAGAAGTCCATCCGTGGTAAGCCCAGTGCAATAGTATTCACCGCTGTCAAATTCCTATGCAGAATTTGTGAACAAAACCAAATCAATGTCCAATTGAATTAAGGTGGAGGTATGGGTTAGCAGAATGAAAGGAAGATATTTTTCAGAAGTGGAATTCTGAGTAGAGCGAAACAATACCAAAATTGTTTTCTACCATTGTTGCACGTAAATTATATATATATATATATATATATATATATATATATATATATATATATTGAGAATAAACAACGTGGCGAACAAGCTCATTTTCAGTTATTCGTACTCATACCAATACATAACAATATGTATGACTCAAAATAAGAGCGGACAATGGCAATCCAAATCTGTCTCTGCAAGTGCGTGTGTGCATGTGCACGTGCAGAGACAGATTTGGATTGCCATTGTCCGCTCTTATTTTGAGTCATATATATTGTTATGTATTGGTATGAGTACGAATAACTGAAAACGAGCTTGTTCGCCACGTTGTTTATTCTCAATGTGTTCTGTGGGATTTTTCAGACAATATATATAGTGCCTGTTTTCATTTCCACCATGAACAGCCTATTCAAAAAGCTATTTGCTTAGACAAATAACATTTAAATACGCTAGGAATCAGAATGAAAAATTTCACTGTTTGAGTTATTCTGTCAAGATGATCTGGTTAGGTTTTATTCTTTCATGTGCAACAAACTGATGTCATCTCTATGCGAATTCTTTGGCATGAAAACTTATCAGAAGCAGCTTGACAAAGACCAAATAGATATTTCGATTCCGATCAGAGACCCAATTTGATCCAAGTTGATATCATTGCTCAAGTGAAGACCACACACGAGTGTGTGATAACACTGTTAAGCAAGTGAACAGTTTGACTAAGTGGAATATCGACCGGGATCATTCTACGGAATTTTACGATCGAAATCGAAACTCAAAATATGAAGCAAAATAAACTCGTGCGTTCAAAGTTTCTTTTGTCTTGGTTGCCTACTTGTGCAAATGTTTGCCTTGTGAATTTAATTCCGACAAGACCGATTCCGATCACAACTTACGAAATTCGGACCAACTGTGAATTCGGCTAACAATTTGTCCAACTCATACACAACAGCACAACCCATCTGAAGTGCTGTGTTTCGGATCAACCAGCCGAATGGCTTCGCATACAGCTCATCAATATTTGTCGTCGTCCAAGCAAGTGATTTCGGTTTTAGACTCATCAAGGTGACCGTGGACATAGTCAGATCGTAGTGCAACCAGCCACTGCGAATAATACGATGCAAGGAAAGTTGTTTCATTTTGCTATCAGATGTTGATAAGGGTAAAGCACAAGTGTAAACCGTCGGTTCACCAACTTTCATGGCAATAGTATGACGGCCCAGACCAAAGGACTCTTGTCCCATGTCCATTCTCAAGTCTTTGCGCAAGTGGTCCACAGTACAACGCAGGACAATTATTCCTCTCTTGATTGTGGACAAAGTGGGAATTTTGGGGGCGAACTGAACTACCCAGTGATGGAATGCTTGCTTTTTTAATCTGACCATTTCTGTGATTGGTATCAAGTGCTGATGCGAGATTTTCGGATCATCTTTTATAATCACAGTTCGATATCTGGACAAGAATTTACGGATCCAAACTGAGTCGGTTTCGACTAATTGAATGACTGCTTTGGATGCTGGCGGATAACTGTTCACAAGACATTCCCAAATCTTCTTGTCCCAGTCATAAACAAAATGTTCGATATAGCCCGGAATTCTGAAGCGTAGTTGAATGACTGGTGAGTGCAACTTTGGTTTGACAGTTTTAGATTGGAATTCAACATAACCTGTCTCAATAGCTTGACAGAATACCAACCCATTAAAATCTTCATACTGAAGTTTTGTGATCACCAGACGAATGGTTCGATATAGTTGTGGCGAATTAGGTTTTCGGGATATAACACACTGGGTTGGAAGAAACATGTGGTTCCTATTGTTTACAGATTTTTCCACTTCTGTACACTCCTGATCTGACGATGTGACGAATTGGCATTCGTGTTCCTCATTGACAATTTCCGTAACCGATTTATCACTGTCGTCCATGAGCGCTGTATTGCACACGAACCGCGATGTGCGCGACGTGAGATAGGACAGTTTCAATGGTACTGCACGAGTGGTTGCTGATAATGTGCACTCAATGGTCAGTCTATCCCCAATTTTTAGGCTGTTGGGGTCAGTACTGGATGCTATGACGGGCGGGTCTGGACAGTCCGATTCTAAGGAGAGTCCAGAAAGAGGGTGGCTGTAACTCACCAAGTCATTCTTGTCTGGTAGGCTTTTGAATATTGTTTTCTGCTCCGTGCTTTCGCGTATCGGTCGAACAAGACAATAAAGCGCGGACCCTTTAATCAATGGCTCCACGTCAATCCATGTGAAGTTCACTTCAGCCCATCCGTCCAATGGAAACCAGATTGGTAGACCGCGCGCCAAGATCTTGAATTGTTTAAAAGTGTCAGAATTACGTACCTGACAGTAATGTACCAGTAGTACTTCAATGTTTGGCGCGTAGCCTTGAATTGCGCACCCAAACTGAGCTGCCCGTTGGTTACTTTGTGGCCAGGTAGTAGTTCGTAATCTCACTGTTACCACCCTCGGTTTGCTGAAGGGAATCATGTACGTCCCAAAGTTGACAGCATCGTAGACCTGAAATGTTCAGAAAAATGTTATAGGTGCCTTTACAGATTTATTGACTGCAGACCACATGAAGAACGGTTGAGGAAAAACGGCTTGCTGGAAGTGAACAATGTCAGTGTTTTTTCCAGCTCATGCGTTTACAGAAATGTAACCATCTTTGTTCAAATGAGTTTCCATCAGTATTTATATGAATGTAGTTTTTTTTTGTTTTTATTTACTTTCTTTCTACTATATAACTGCAATACAATAATTCAGGAAGGAGGTTGCAGGCGATGCAAGGATTAGGACCCGGGACAGACGCGTCAAAAGCCCATCGCGATGACCATTTGACCACCGCCGGTGATAATGTTCAAATGACGAAATCTGCATCCTTTAAAATAGTATAGAACAAGACACAATTACCATCGATCCACCACCTATTCTTTACTTAGTTTAAAGACTATTTCGGAATCACTGATTCGCACATTCCGTCTTATATGCTCCAGAATTTCACCTATACTAAAATATATATGGGTAGTGGGAGTCAAGACCAGCGTCACTTTTCAGTCGAGTTCATCACTAGAAATAGAGTACAAGAAAACTGCAGCTCTCTCTTGCTGGTACACTTCTTTATCTAACTGACAATGGAGGCCATACTCATCCCTTGAAACCCTCTCTTGCTCTCATTGTCAAAGTGTGATAAATGGAGTACTTAGAGGAAGCATTGTTTCTATACGTAGACTCTAGTGAGTTCCAAAACTCTCTGATCGCATGAACAAATGCGTAGCAAGGTTTCGCTGGCGATAGTGAAGAGGTCAAAATTGGGGTCAAATTCCTGAAGTCTCGGATTCGAATCTTGCCGTAGTCGGTTAGCATTCCTTATTAGAAGCCACTACTGAGCCACACTCAGCTCCTAAAATATTAAGTGCGATGAGTGTCATTGTGCAACTATCAGCAACCCAGATTAACGCCCTCGTAATTGACACTATCAGACAAACTGCGGGGTGTGCACTAACTTCATTTACAAGCCTAACTCAACCTTCAGGATCCGCACATCGATCGTTTTAGACTTTACTACTTTGAATCCATTCTATTCAAATTGTGAAAAAACCCATCACAGTAATCAGAACACACGTTGTAGGCGAATATATGTTTTCGTTGATTTCATTATCGAGAAATTACAAACACATTTGGATGAAAACGAATTCATAAGAAGAGTTGGAACAACTTCTCCCTCTCTGTAAGATAGTGTTTCCGGTGGACTCCCTGGAGGAAACCGCAGACTGAGATTTGATTATACTGTTGTCTTGAAACGATCGTTTGCGTGCAGAATCACAACTGAATCCCCACTGGCGTTGTCATGTTTATTTACTATTTTCTACCTACCTTAGTTTTATTACTGTTGTTCTATCAAATTTCTGCTTTGTTGTTTTCAGATCGCACCTTTCAGTTGTATGTCAAATAAGGCCTAAATTCTAGGCCTCTGTCTTCTGCTTGCCTCAACCATTTGGATTTCGTAACCATATACGTATCAGGCGTTGACTTCGTCCGTCGATATTACGCGTAACTTTAAATTGACCTGAATACAGTAGATTATCAAGAATCATTTACCGTGGAAACACCAATTTACGGTGAATGGAAGTGGGTCCAATGCACTATCGCCAAACTAGAATTTTTTTATTTAGGCCTTTTTCTGGGTGATTTACACCACGCTCCAGAATCCACTACAGTTGCGCAAGTGTTAGACTGTCTACAAAACGGTTATATGTTCGTATCATCAACTACGAAGCACATTCTCATCCCAATTATCAACGAAAATCAGACACGAACTTCGTGTATTCTTTGGTCACTAGTCGAATTCGGGGCTCCTTATTATCACTGACGTGCGAGTTCTCGATCTATGGTCCATTTGAACGCAACTTAGGAAACCGAATATGGATGGCTTATTTTTGTGGTACTTAGCACAAATGGCATATCATCACTGATATTAGATATTTTTCACAGAATGCGGTAATTTGATTCGACAGATAACTTCCATACTCGATCTACATCGAATGAAATGGAACAAAACAGGCAACTTACCTCAGGATCAGTTTCGCCAAGACGGTAGAAGCACAAAACTTTGAATTCACCAGTCATTGCTCGTTCCGGGTATATGCCTGAGGCACCAAATGTTTTTGATTTGCGTTTTCCTCTGGTAGAAATTGAACTTTCTCCGAACCTGGTATCACAATAGTCCACTAGAATTTGTAACGTGATATTTTCACGATCGCGTCTTATTTGATTTTCCGTACTTTGTGAAATTACACAAATAGAGAAATCCACAGTTGTTTCCCAGTCGGCAAGTGGACGTGTCAGTTTTGTTATACAACCAACACAAATTGAATAACCGATCACCCAATAAGGATTGGGTACGGCAAACTGAAACATCGGCTCTGGAACCGCAACAGGTGGTAGGCTACCTCCTGTCTGACAAATTGCGTCAAACAAAGAGAGGCGCCGAATACGCAAACCCGCGTCATTCATGTCAACATGGCACGAATCACAATCCGACACACCTTGAAAACCTGGTGTAATGTAGGTCGCATTGCGTGGCTTCAACTGGTCCATGAGAGTGGTTGCGTTAGATAGGGATTTGTTCATCAACGGATAGATGAGGGCCAAAAGAATTTTCACCTTGTTCTGATGTAAATTTCTCAGTGCATCCACTCCATACGTAGTCAACTTTGTTTGACTCATTTGGTCCAACGGTACCAATGTCCCCTGAACCCGACTAAATGGCTTACGATGAACCTTTTGGACTAGATGAAATAGTTTACTTAAATCCACTGGTCGAGTGATACAAGCTTTTTTCTCGCTGACTGGTTTATTGTCTCTTGAATACAAGAGTCGAACAAGATCGAAGCGGGAGTAAAATCGATCAAATGGGATAATGTTTGTTCGTTCCCGCATGTCCTTTGATAATGTTTTAATAATCAAACTCAGACGCGTTTTTCCAGGCTCACAAGGCAATCCGAGTATTAGTTGTCTTATGAGACTGAGATAATAATAACCATAGAACTGTATTTCCCGGTCGGGATTTTGTGACAGTTCACATGCGGAAAGAACGCTGGATGAAACAAAAAGCGATAAATCCAGATGTAAATGTTTTGTGGGACAAATGAGAACTGAGATATGCAGAGATTTTTTAATGGTGTATGTGACATTTTCCACCACGTTTTGACCCAAACATTGATAGACGTAGTTCATACCTCGGTACGATGAATCAGATGGGATAAACAAGAAAGCGCGATCTGAATGTGGCGCTTGAGCTGGCGCATCAAGAAACGGACTTGTTGGACCACCCCATCCTCCTTCCGATCCGTCAGCTGGGAGAAGACTTGCAACATCTTCTTCCAGCTGGCTATCATAGTCCTCCGATTTGACCTCATCAGTCAGATCTTCGTTTTTATATGATTTTGATCGAATCCGAACCCAACTATAGTCCAACGGTGGCAAGCCGAACCCGCCAGCACATTCCACTTTTGTTCCGCGAGGAACTGGTGTGGTCTCCACATTTTTAGTCATCGCCCTGAAGTGGAGTGCCCCGTTTGCACCTTCTCTGATAGTGAACGACAAGTTGCATCGAATTTCGAATGGGTCATTAGATGGTTCAACATCCAAAGATGAATAGAAACTGCGAAACTGAACTACACACGACACATCCAACATCCCAGTGTAGAATTGTGATTCAATAGCCACAATTCGGTAGGTGGTTATACTGGTGGTGCCATCATTGTCAGTCTGAGAGACAAATTGAACTATTTTTGATGGGAAATCCTCGATCCAATGACCATCAGATTCATTTTGCATCCGATAGTAGAACTGGTCCCTTGGACTGAAATATTTCTTTAGAGTATTTTTCTGAATACACTGAACGAATGCGTGCTGATTTGCCAAAAGATATCGCACTTTGTTTTCTGTCATTTGACTACTCAAGTCAACCGGATGCTCTCCGCGTAACACGGTCATCTTACATTTGATTGAATCATTGCTGGGTTTAATAATCAGCTGACGTGTTTGCATGCCCACGCTGACAGAGTCACCTTTATATTTGTCCACTGCACACTCGTACCATCCGATATTGTCCAGTTCAGCCTGTTCTGCGGTAACAATGAACTTGTCAAACTGATGATCGGCTTCGAAACTGAATTTGCCAGATAATTGCACAGGTTCAGATGTTTGTGACGTACGATAAAAACATTTAACGTCAGATAGGTTCCTTCCTCCTAATCGACCTTGCATACGAATGGGATTTTGTTCAACCACTGATGCTCTCCAGCCTACATGTAATCTAACCAATCGATAATCAAGCGTGTAACACCCATCCATGGTGGTCCAGTCGGTTTGAGCTTTCGAATTTTGATTCCATTTGGAAATATTCGAAATAACTACTTGTTCGACTCGTCCATTGATAGCTTCTTCTGACTGACTGTTTCCTGTATTAGTGATCACCGCAATGAATAAAGCCACGTGCTCCGGCTGGATTGGGCAGGCGGTCCTGACGTGAACAAGCTTATTCGTTGACGCCGTGATATTTACTTGATAACACGTATCTTTAAGCAGCTCTCCACTCCGATTGTATACTAACCAAACCACAACCCAACCACGTGGTTCTCCTAGGTGTGCAGCAAAATTCAATTCCAGTCCACCTTCTTCCATTCGAGCATACGATGCACTTTTCATAAACCTATTCCCATCCGTATAGGATTCAGCTGTGACTAGTTGCTTAGTTAGCAGCGGTCTATTAGTCTGAATGGACCGTCCTTGGATGAAGGGGGCTTTAGAGTGAAACAAAATCAGTGATTTCGTCTGATTCAATACTACTGAAGGAATCTGGTCAACCAGATCTTTTGGAACAGTAACACGATCAAATTTAAGCGTGCAGCTAACTCGCACTCCGATCTGCTCAGACGTTGGAGTATGTATTGTGAACAATTTGGTCACTACAGTTACACGATAATGTTCAGATCGTTTTATTTTCACTTTTGGCAGGTATACACCGGCGCCTTCGCGGTTCATATCTCCATAATGGATACCCGTTTTGACCGTTCTTCGAGAGCCTTTGGCTACAGGATAGGAGCAACTCATGCGTACCGAATCGCCAGGTGTAACTAGCAGATTCTGTGGTTGACCACAATTCTGATAAAATTGTTTCATCTCCGGTTTGGGAATAACCTCCAGTCGTATTAAACTGGGGTCTGGCAGGATCAATAACTGACGTTGTCCCATACCTGAGTGCGTTTCACAGTGGGAGCAGTTTTTCACCGTGCACATATACACTCCGGAATCTCCAAACTGAGCCTGAGCTTTGGTCAATCTAAAATAACTGCGATCTGATGAAATTTGAACTTTGAAACCATCCTGAGGACGCAAGGGACGAGAAGGAACTTCATTTCCGTGTAAACAATGAGGAATTCCATCACGGTCTGCGTTCAGTCGGCCGAACATGACTATCTGATGGCCCAGTTGAACAGAGGCGGGCCAACCTACTTCCAGTTTGAGTAAACGTATCACACCTCGCAAACTATCGGGAAGACGAATAGTTTCGTTTGCCATTACCTGATCAGAGAGTAACCAGTTTGTCACTGTCCTTAGTACGTTTCCAGTGAAGCTGCGCTCAATATGTTGCTTGGCTTTTGACTTGATGGTGTGTTGGACGCTAATTATGATCGCCACGTGTTCAGGCTGAAGAACGCATAACATACCCACCTTTCTCCACGGGCCTTGATTCTCCTCCAGATCTGCATCAACCCTGACTTCTTCGCTTATATCATCTGTTTGAACAACATCCACGGTTTTGTCTGTGACCTCAGTGGTTGTTTCGTTCCTACCCGAGTTTCCCCTAATTGGATCGTTGACCGTTAGATGACAGTCATCACGTATCAAATGTTTATCTTGCCGATAGATAAGCCAAACAGACAACCATCCTGAGGGCACACCGTAGTTCACTTCAAGTTTGATACTGATAGGTCCTTCTTTTATCCGCTTGGTTGATACTAGCTGACTGAAAGTAACGAAATCAATTTCACCATGTGTATCCAAACGAATCAAGCTAGTCAGTTCGTCTCGATCTAGCTGAGCTATCTGCCACCGAATACTTGGTAGATAGGTTTCCTTAAGCTTCAGTCGGACTTTCTTCTCCAAATAAAACATATTATGCTTGCTATTTATATCTTCCAACGGGACTAATTCGTTGAAGTTTGCAGCACAAACTATCTGAATAAAATCATTAGCGGACTCGAATTTCGGTGTAATCACCTTATACGAAACCAGTATGGATGTATAATCTGGTTGAACCAATTCCATTTCATTGACTTTGTCAAACGGTAGAGCATTTTGTCTTTCGTTTTCTAGGCTCCCGTGACTGTAATTTAAATAAACCGATGGCCTGACTGTTGTCCCTGTTCTGATGCGTAGTTCGCAATGTGCAAAATAGTCAACGACCTCGTAAACAAATTTCATCGGTGTGGCAACATAGTGAGCAAAATGTTCGCCATTCTCACCGATTGTTCTTTCGATTATAGGCATTTCCTCAGTTGTGATTGCGTAGATTTCTAATAGATCTGATAAAACAATCAGACGGCGTGGTTGACCATAATCTTGTAATGTGCATACTGGGCAATCCTCTACACGGCACCAGTAATAGCCAGAATCCTCGGGATCTGCGTGTGCTTTGATTAATTCATACGTCCAAGAAGTGTCATTTGACCAGATAAAGAATTGGTCTCTTTTTGATCCAACCGTTTGAATAGTCGTAGTCTTGTTGATCCTTATACGTTCACCATCATGAAAACAATGTGGTTGACCTGCGCTTTCAGCACCCAGTGTGGCAAACAAAATGATTGGTTCGCCAATCTTAACGGTAGCACGCCAACCAATACGAATCTTGAATATTTGAAATTCAGCAAAACCGTACGGAGACAAATCAAGATCGACCTCAGTCTGATCGTTTGGGTATATGAGCCATGCGTTTAAGTAACTGATAAACTGGACTAACCAGTTGTGTTGCACACTTTCTGGATGTTCAAAACGATCGAACGAATTAACCACTACTACAGCCAAGGCAAAGTGAATGGGCATAAAAGGACAAACTGCACGAAAACGTATGAAATTCTTCTCGTTTGCGTCTAGCCATTCGTCGGAATTTTTCAATTCCCGTAAAATGTCGTCTACTGTGAAATCATGCACTATGGTTGGTTTGCAAACGGCCCATCGAATGAGGCCGCTTCGAACATAGAACATGATCAACCCTGCAAACCCTCGAGGAGTTCCCAAACTTATGATGAGTTCAAACGTCACAATTCCTTCCAAATATTTCTCTTCAATTAGTGTGGCATGATAGCTATGTCCACTAGTGACTGAATTGGCACTTTGTGATCGCAAAAGCTCCGTAAGTGAAGACCTACTGGTTATTGTATAGTCTCTATAAATCTTTGGTCGCAACCGTACACTGATGCGAATGAGGCGTGACACGGAAACAATGTACGTTCCATCGATTGGATTCATATCTTCCGGTGGAGATTTCATGTTTTCGAATTGCAATTTACAAGTAAGTAGAATTGGACCTTTCACTTCACGTTCTACTGGTGCTTTTATATGATATACTTTTGTTGTCTGTGCCATTATTTTTCTGTAGTTCTCCCATTTGTGCAAAAATTTAACGTCAATTGCGTACGTACGATTCGACTCATCCATCATCACACCAAACACGTCTGGCTCTGGATCTTTTACTTCTGATTTTCTATGAATATAGCTGCAATAAATATATGTCTCTTGGTTGCATTGAAGGTAGGGTACATTGTCTCGTTCACACTGGGTGAAGTGTGGTCTCGCCTGTACCTGATCTCGAACCAGACGCATATTTAAGAAAAGTTTCAGATGTGTGATATCTGGAAGGACTAATAATTGACGTGGAGCGAACGCTATCTCTGGTTTGCAATTCACACATCTTTCGGTTAGATTGCATGCATAGTATCCGGAATGCTCGTACAACACACTTTCCGCACTAAGTTTTATCACTGGATTAATCTCCCGAGTCAACGAGAATCGAGATGAGACAAGCGTAAATCTTTCGGATAGTTTCGGACGAAAGTAACATGTGACTAATCCAAAACTTTTTATATCATGATATCCCAGCATAGAAACAGGTTGACCCTGACGCACAGATGCGTTCCAACCCACATGTAGACGAATAGTTCGATGTGTGCAAAATATGCCATATGAAATATTGATCCATATTGGAACCGAATCGGTAGGTGCACTCAACCAGGATCGAACGGCATCCAAGTAACGCGCTCGAAATTCACTCCAAACTTCGTCCTGGTTGAAGAAAAACTCGTGTCCATTGCAAGTCGCTGCAAACAGTGCAACGTGCTCTGGTCTATACATACAAGTCCCATTTAGTTGTAAGTAACTTAATCGCAGATATGGTTCGGCCCCGGGCACCGGTATGACATCATCTGGTAAGTCAGCCATTTTAAGTTCAGAAGCATTAACATTTGCACAATGTTCGTAGATGAACTGATTTTCATGTTGGTAAACTGATAGTAACTCCCAGTAACCAATAGGATATCCGAGTGATATCAAGTAACTCAAAGCTGTCACATTCTCATAATGTCTTCGCCTGGCAGAGGACTTTTGAAACTCTATTGCTGTCAGTATTTGTCCTTTTAGACGACGATAAAGTCTGTGTATAACCGGATCTTCCGCATTTGTGTGGTGTGTGAAGATTGTAGCTGGGATGAATGGTTCAATACCCATATAACGAGATCTGATGACAGGAATTATAGTCACCTGTTCGTTTATGTCATGTGCAACGGATTGGGAAAAGTTGTACGTGAAGACACACTGGACATCCAACCCATCTGAGTAATCGAGAAATTTAGGTGTGAAAAATGAGAAGGGTACCAATGAGTATTTTTCTTTGGTCATACTAGGATATGGTGCACCGAACAATGTATCATTTGATAGAGTGGAATTTGTTAGAATTACGCGTAGTGAGATTGTTGGGCGTGGAACACTGGCCACTTCAGAATAGTATTTACAGTGCATAACTGTACCAGATTCACTGAGTAATAAAGGGTATCCATCAGAATGGCGCAAACTGAAGTTTCCAGCCCACACATCATCGTAATTAAGAACATCGTAATTGAGAAGCATTTCAGTTATGGACACGTCGGGCAAAACACGAAGCTGGCGTCTGATGAAGCCCACTTTTGGAGCACATGAGGTGCACGTATTATCTGTAATATTGCATGAATAGAAGCCGTTTTGATCAAATCTGATAGATGGGAAATATAGGTAAAACGCGTGATATTCAGTGGACCGCTCAATCTTATATATCGGACTTACTTCCTCTGGTTCACTCTCTTCTTGAGCTTGAAAAAAACAATTTATTTTAGAATCTTTGCCAAACCCTCTGTGGCCTATCATTTTCACAGGAGATCCTATTGTGGTTGTTGCATTCCAGCCTAGGTCAAGTTTCAATATGTTGTAAGTAGCAAACCCGTATGACGGGAAGTTGATGGATATTTGCGTTTCATCATCAGGCTCATCAATCCAATGATGTAGAATTGGACTGAACAGCATGTTGAACTCTTCTTCTGCTTGTTCTATACTCGGTCCATCCTCTTTCACAGTCAAAACGATTAAGTTAAGCGCCACATGCTCCGCACGAAGCACACACTCCAACCTTACCCGAACAAATATCGCTCCGTTTTCGATTGCGATACTCGAAGAATTTCTAATTTCCTCTGGAATGTTGGCCTTTTCTAAGTCGGTCGACTCTAGAATATCACAAGTCTCGAGATACAGTTGGTTTTTCCATGCATAGATAAGCTGTGGAATGAATCGACCTCTTGGATAACCTAAACATGCGTATACCGTCCAGGTAACAGGTAGTTCATGCATGCGCTCCGACAAACCGGATCTAGTGTACGCGTATGACGAATTTATATCCGATTTGGAATTCTTTAACAAGTGAAGAAGTCTGTCATTGTCTGAGGTAGATAGTTCAGCAAAGAGAACAGGGCGAATAAATTTTTGAATTGTGATTGAAAGTTTAGCTGTGACTGGTTCGACTAATTTAACTTCACGCAGGTCCTCTTTCGGGAACTCCACTTCACTATACATCAGACGTATGGCGCCCGTTATAGGTTCTCGGTATATTCCATATTCTGGTCCCATCAATTTGATGGAATATCTAGTCTGCGATTCTGTTTCATGTGTTGGGAACTGCCAGAATCGTAATTCTTTTTCGTTTCCTTCAACATTCGTAATCGCCTCGTGGACGCGTAGGTAAGCGTGACTGTACTGAGGGATATGACTTATTTTTTTAATCATGAAGTTAACATATAACGGTTCATTATGTGATAATATTGGTGTATCATTGTGATGAAGATCTTCCATAACCATAGGATACTTTCCAACAGTTATTGCAACTAATAGCGGGTTAGGAATCACAAGAAAATACCGAGGACGTACAAGCGTGGAGAGAACACCACTTTCTGAGCTCATCCACTCATAATATCCGGTGTCTTGGATTTTTGTCTGAGACATTGTGAATGAGGTGACGGACTTGGGTAACGTGGTCCGAAAGAGAACTTCGGCATTGTGTGAAAACAACCTTTTCCACAAACATTGAAGGTTCTCACGATTTTCGAATTGATGTCTTACAACCAGATCCCATGGTACTCCAACAAAGGCCGATGCTTTCCAGCCTATGTGAACTCTCTGTATGCGTCTTGTACTCCATGTATGGGCTGGACCATAGTATTCTTTGTTTTGCGTGTCTGTTGGCCATCGTTGAAAAGATGATATCAGCTTGCTGTAGAATTTCCTCAAATCCTCTACAAGCGGTTTCTTTCGGTATGCATTTTGTTCTACATTCGCCACAATAAAAACTAAAGCTAGATGATCCGGTTGCAATTTGCACTCAAAACTCGAATTGTATACCCGTCTGATGTCAAGCAATCGAACTTCCTGTGCCACCTCAGTTGGGATCTCATTTTTGTAGAAACGATATCTGTCTGCTTGATAACATTCATCGATTTCACCTTTCCCAGTGATCAACCAGAGCAACTCGAATCCTATTCCGTGTCCTGAATAGTGAATTACTTGAAAACGCAAGATCTGTTCTTGTATTCGTTTAACTGTACCGGTTGTGTGAAACGTGGTCGCACTGATTGGATCCGAGTTCGGGATATAATTATTCATCAAGTTAGGCACGTCTACAAACAAATATTCATCGAATATTATAGGTGCATACATCAGTCTGTCCTCGTACAACATAGTAGCACTTTTTACTAACGGATCAACATGTTTTGGTTTACGTAAATCTTCTTTTGGGAATATCGAATCACTGTACGTTACTTCACATCTCACTTTGAACGGTGAACGACAGGCTCGATATGATTGGCTTTTCAACTTATAGACCAAACGTTGCTCATGCCATGTTTTGTACTCTGAAATTTTTTCAGCCATAACTTCTTGGGATGGGATTTCATCGTCGCCTTGATCGTGGATGACCAACTTGAAGCTTTTGTACTGGGGTAGTTGGCCAACGGTCGAAAACGCACAATAAATAAAAATAATGCCCTCAGCAGGAAGCCTATAATCCGGATTCAGTGACGGCTCATTTTTCAAGTCACTTTTTTCATCATACAACCGTGAACTAACAAATATTCCGAGTAGTTCTGAGTCAGGGATAACTAATAAATATCTTGCAACACCGAGCCTTTTTTGCTCACCGGAGATAATAGAAACCCAGTGATAGTATCCCGTGTCATTATGCTGGACTGGTCTTCGCAGTGAATAAACATGTTCATATTCCGAAAAGTGATACGAAATGAAATCCCGTCTGTGACCACCCGGTTTCTCACTGTAAAAGCACGTAAGTTCTCTGTATTCGTTATTATTACGAACAAGCATAGTCCAGTGTTCCCCTCTATAAAATGAAGCCTGCCATCCGATCCGGAGACGAATAATTCTGGTAGCTGCGTATACTCCTTCGGGTAAATTAATTTTTGTGATCTCGTTTTTCCTATTTCCGGCCATATACTTTTGAATTTGTTCACTAAAAAAATTGCCGACAAGATCTCTCAGTTTGGTCCACTCGGCGTTTTTCATCTCAGCATAACTCACCGACATGAATACCAGTGCTTTCATATGAGGTTGCGCGCGACATCTGAAGCCTCTTTCATAGACACGATTTTTTCTTTGTGGATACCAGTCGGTAATATGTGTAAATTCACCGTGATTTCCTAAGAAACGAAATCGCTTATCACTACAGATGTGTACACGTTCTTCCGAATTGTCGCTGACTGTCACCATGGCCTCAAACCGTGGTGATCTTGCGCTCTCAAATGTAAAATGGCATTCAATCACTCTTTCAGACAACCACATCTTGTATCCTGACTCGTCAAAAACAGCCGGATTGAACATGGAATCACCATGATGGGTGAATCTCGTCAGTAGTTCGCCATCAGTGCAACCTGAATAAGCATCAAAAATAAGCGGTAAATGTACACTGTCTTGAATTCCTATTAAAAAACGGTCAGTTAAATGCCAAGATACACCATTGGTATGCATTTCATACCTCGGACCCTTAATTATCCCAAAATCATAGCGCATGAGTATTTCCAGTGGGCTCCGAAAGGTTTGCGGCGACGGAATATCGATTTCAAACCAGAAATCACAACTATCAGTTAATTTCATTTCGTTGAATTTAAGAGGAACTTTCGTTCGACCGTCCATTCCATACGCGGAATCAAAAATATCGAGTTGCACAGAAATTGGGCAACGACGACGAGGAGAACGTTTGAAAAATAGAACTAGAAAATTTGTGTTTGCAGCCCGAAACTGATCCACCCATCCGTTCTCCCCTGAAATGCGCACTCTGAATTTCTCAAACGTATCTTTTTCGGGTAATATTTCCAGTCTACGGCGTGGGCTGAGAGGACGTCCACTGCATTTAAGTAAATAGTATCCGGTCTGTCTGTAGTCCAAATTGTACTCTTTCACATGATAAAATGGGCCATTTCCATGGAAATGATCTTCGGTCCAAAGAACAGGTTCTTTTGTTAATGTTTCTTCATAGTATATCCGAAATTGTCGGCAGCTGTCTCTCGAGTGTGTGGCGAGCATGCGATACCCAAGGCTCCCATTAACCAAAGAATAGTAACCCATGTTCAAACGTCTGAACCGTGTCTCCACATAACCCCCATCAGTTGGTGTGAACTGCTTTCTTTCCGTTAGGTTCGAATCTTTGAAATTCTTATCGAAATTTTCACGGACGAATTTTTTCAAGTTCTTCTTTGTTTGCTGCAATTCAGAAACAGACTTGTGGTTTATTACGGCCATCGCAATCAAATCATCTGTTGCTTGAAGAGCGCAGTAAAATTTCGTTTCACTAACATTAATGCCAGACCATAGACTATTCAAGTGGTCGGATTCCTTTGTTTCCTGATAACAGTCTTTTTCAAAAGCATCGTCTGCCGAAACGGTCCAAATCATGAAGTCACTATGTCCTATGCCACGGTCATACTGAACCGTACATACCAATTGTCTTTCCATAGTCTTCTCAGACGGCTTTGACGCTTGGATAATTCCCATGTCAAACACGCCTTTGCCTTGAGTTGGCCAGGTAGACACGATATAATCCCAATCACATTTCATCATGAAGAATTGTAATCTAGTCCCATCTTTCTCATTTATTTCGGTCTTTAATATAAGGGGGCTAAAAGCCCCTCTGATGTCGTTTGGGGCAAGTCTTTGGACATCATACTGTATTTTACAAGTCACGCCTAAAGATCCATTATATATTCTAAGAACAGAAGGATCCAACTTCGCCACGTAGCGATATGATTCGGAATAGCTTTGTCGAGATAGGTATTCGAAAGGAACTTGTCTGAATTTATTGCCGTTAGAATCAAAGTCGTATACCTCAAACGTGACATTCGGATGGTGTGGAAGATAATGAGCCCTCTTCGGAATCGAAAAATATAAAAAAATTGGCTTTTCCATTGTGCGAACCCAATGCATATTTCTCTCTTGGTCATAAAGATCATTTGCTGATTCACTATCTTCCTCATAAAATGTATTGGAAACCTGAACGTCGTTTGGAGAAAGGTTAGGTAAAACCGTCAGAACACGCTTTGCAACCGTATAATTGCCCCGGGGGAGACATTCATTAGTTCCTGAGTCATGCAGAAACATTTGTGCAGAATAAGTCCTGTTTTTGCATCTCGGATAATAGGTATAACTATATGTTCCATTAAACCTATATACCTTGCAACGAAAACCTTTCTCGCATGTCCATGATTCTGGGACAACTATATTCCAATAATCCCTATGATAAAGCCAAGATCGATAGCCAATAGATAGACGATGTGCGTAAGTTGCGATCCGCGTAACGGGGAATGGTTTAAATGTAAACGTTGTTTCCTTGCCGTCGTAATATTGCTTCACAGCGTCCGCGTAAAATTTTTCCACTCTCTCCGGGCCTTCTATTTCACTGCATAGTGTTTTTGGACAATGCATTGAAAGAAATATTAAGGCACCCAAATCTTCCTTAAGTGCACAGTGAAATTCGAATTGAAATACGTGATTCTTTCTCTCGGTATAATGATGTTTTAACTTATTTTTTGTTTCAGCCATACCCCAGTTTTCTGCACGACACTTATCAATTGAACCGGACTTAGTGACAGTCCAGACGTACGTGTTGGAGAATTGCCCGTACGTATCATAATAAGTAGTACAATGCAGCCATACTTCTTCTATTAAGTGTGGGTGTCCTGAACGACGAAATTGTTCCATATTGAAAGTGCCATATTCCTGTCCTCGGATGTTATTCATCACAGACGGAACATTGCAAGTCGTCAAATGAGGATATAGAATGGGTTGAGGTGAGTGAGTAGCAAGCGTCAGGAGGACTGTGTGTTTTAAAATCCTCACTGTTTGTTGTTCTGTCACTAATTCCGAGGGTAATGCAGATTTCGCATATATCAGCGTCATTCGTGCTTCCAGTGGCATTGTGAGATAGCCATAATAGGGAATATTAGCTTTAAAAATAAACTGCTTACCAGGTGGACGCACACTAGTTTCGACTGATTTTACGGTTATCATTTCTTTTTCTTTATCCATCAGTTCTAAGGTCACATTTTCTGTTTTCGGTATATCTTCTGATTCCCTGACGACGCAGTAGAAGTAATTGGTTCTGCCATAATTGATTGCTCCGATTGGATCTGCACCAATAAGATTTTGACCTAGTTGAAATCCAGCGTCGACAAGCGATTCTGCTGCATGAAAAGTGAGTACATCCGATAATTTTGGGAGCACTTTCAGAAACCGCGTTGGCGTTATCATTTTATACTTGTTCGTCAAATACCACCAATCATAATATCCTGTCTCTAAGACACTTGCTGAAAACATTGTCTTTTTCTCATCATAATTCTCTACTTTGCGTATGAACAAGTACTGTGAACTTAAAGAGGACCTATACCATAACTCAAATGGGCCTGTATATTCTAATCGGTGTCGTACTAATGAGGTCCATTCTTGGCCCTCCTGAACAACTGCCGTCCAGCCTATTTGAAGTTTTTGCACTCGAAAAGTGCCCCACACTCCAAGATCGTATACAAATTCTGTCTTCTCATTCATACTAGCATCGTTTTGAAAATCGGTTATTCGATCTTGCAGATATCGCAAAAGTTTGTTTTCCACTTGACCCAATGATCCACGATGATGGCGACCCAAATTCACGGCCAGAACTGCGACAGCCACATGGTGGGGGTACAGTTTGCACAGAAACGAAGTACGATACAGGCGAAATGTTCTTTCTGTCGAGCTAGTCGGTTTCCAGATATTATCATCGGAGATCGTTTCGGAATGTACAAAAGTACAGTTTTGCACTTCTTCTTGGACAGACAACAACCAAACTCGTTCAAAACGCTCGCCTGGACCGGCCAAATGCGTAACAAGAAAATCTGCTTCCTGTTCCATTTTCCTTTCTGTTGAACCGGTCTTATGAAATTCAGCCGCGCTCAGAGGCCACTTATCACCCGGATAATTGTCAAATACGAATTTGGCACTACTGCGGAGTAACCCATCAAAGATACGGGGCTTTGGGCCTTGATCAATTGGGATATTCTCAACGAATTCCAGTGGACTTGGCGTGATGTCCCGCGAATCTTTTGCCAAATGTGTCTTGAAAACGCAACGAGCATCTGCCGTTTCCCCATCGTCCATAATGTCAGATGAGATCCAATAATTTCTTCTGTAGATGGACCACGTCTCATTTCTGTCAACTTGAAGATCTTCCGCTTTGATTAGGTTTGGATTTATTTTCGTTGTTTGCTTTTCTGTTTGATAAACTAGGAAATTTTCCATCTGTTTATCGTAACCTTTGGGCACGGCGATTTCACACGTAACTTTACACGATTCACCGAGGCGTATGACGGTTTGCGAAGGATAGTATGCGCTCCTATCGTGACTTACTTTGAATCCCGGCTTTGCGCTTTCGTGAATAACTAACAATTTTCGCCCTCTATGCAAAGCTTGCGTTTCCGTTTCACCCTCACATAAACACACATAAATTCCTGAGTCGGTGGGCCGTGCGTACGATTTAAACAAGTAGACCAAATCTTTGTTGCGAATGGTTCGAAACTTGTTTGACACTGGAATTAGTGGCCCCTCGTCGTTTGCGCGAAATTTCCAAGTGATTGTCTTGCTAGACGTATTTGAACAAGAACAAGGAATATGAAGAGGTTTTCCAGCATTCACTGTTCCCATCCAATATACCTTCAGTCTACTTGCACGAAACACAGCTGAGAAGGTTGTCTCGTCCAATTTACCATTTTCTCCGGAACTAGTATGTTTTATTTTTGACCACATTTGATTCCTAACTTGTGTTGTGAATTTGGAATTGGACTCGACCAGATCCACCGCTAACTGTTTTCGACAAAAAATCTGCAACACGATTACCTCGCTTTCTAACCTTAAGCCACAATTGAATCGAATCCGGGTGACCAAGAACAGAGGAGTTTTCGCTTCGATTTCACCAATCTCACGAATGAGTGATTCGCGTTCATCTTCTTTCACCTGGATCGGTTGTGCATCACAAAGACTGGAATGAGATGAAATTCCGTCGGTGCTCGTGAGCAACCAGACGGACGGTATACAATCCGAACCGTCATATGCTGCGATAAATTCGCCACTAACAACATCAAACTTGATTAGATTTTCTTCATTCAATTTATCTGGATTGAGAAAATCTGTGTGATCCACAGCTTTTTTTCGTAAAGCAGTTTTGAGTGCGCTTACTGTGGATGTAATCGAACTGGCCACTATTTTTGGAGGTAAACGATTTCTAAAGAGGCCCATTCGAGTGACTGTTGTCCAGCGATCACGGGCTGGCAGTTCCTCACTGTCCAATACCCGAGGAAAATTTTGTTCGTACAAATGACCACAAACGAACTGAATTGCCTCATTTGCCTTCTGTTGGTTTTCATGTTTTATTAAATAAGATTGAACAATTACAACCGTATCCCGCGTTTGTCTTAAATGTCTGCTGACAAGCTTGTAGGAACCAGGTACTTTACTCTCTCCCCTTAGATAATAAAATTGCAGTCCATTGTAATTGTCCAGTCCACGAGAGAAATTGTACACGCAATTCAATACAACAGACTCAGCTTTGTGCAAGTACACGGTACGATCAACTCCAGTATAGGCATACTGGTCTGTCAGTTTATCATTCCTAGTTAGTGGTTTCATGGTAACATAAATGCTCAAATCAGATGGACGTGGCAATACAATGATAAAGTATTCGTTGACAAATGGTTTGTAATTCTCTGATAGGTCACCTTGTTCACATCGATACATTCCAGAATCAGTCACCTGAACTGACTCGATGATAAAATTTATTGTATTCGCTTTAGAAATGGCCCTCTTACTAACGCGGTATGGTTCGTAGCGTCTTTGACGCATCGCACAAAAACGAACACGTTTACCGTCTCTTTCGAATTCATATAATGGAATAATTTTGGTCATTCCAACCCGTAAAACGGCTTGGTGAGTAACAAGTAGACGAACGAGACGCACAGCTACTGACTGCTTCTGTGGCCATTTGAATGTGACATTTAATTGCTCATCTATGATCCAATGATGCAGAAGAGAGTCTGTATCTCTTTGTAGCTGTTCTGTAAGAATCCCGGACAAGATGAGCAGAGCTTCAGCATTTCGATCGATGAAAATCTCAAAATTATAAGACCAAACGTAGTCAGTAAATCGTGGATATAACTGAACAGATTCATGAAACCACGAACTAAGTGCTCGTATCTTATTGACGCTCAATTTTTGTTGTCTTGTAGCCGTTAATAATTTGCCAGATTTTGAACGGCTATAAACAATGATATAGGTATCATGATCGTTTGATGCGGACCAAAGGACTAAAGATAATTTATTCTTGCTAAACTCTCGAATGGGACATTTGGGCTCTAGCATAGCAGGATCAAGTTGTTTTGTCTCCGCTGTTGATAGGGCTTTGACCAAACTCAAGGAATTAGATTCATGACCTACTTTGGCAATTTGATTGCAACTAGACAATCCGTCCAGAATCGGATCGGCGTATACAAAACGTCTATCTTGGCCATGTAATTGAACGTAGATATCAATAACCGTGTGCTCGATATCTGGTCTGCCTTTCCGATGCTCCCAGATTAGAACTCTTCTTTGGTTAACTGGGTGTTTTGAATACACAACTGTATCACAATTCGAGGGAAATACGTAATTCTCATCATCCAGCTTATTCGGACAACATCCGGTCACCGTTGTTTCGTGCATTGAACAATCTTGATAAGTGGTGTTTTTTACAGGATGGTAGGCAACAAAACGTGTTACGATAACTTTATCAATCAATTCAAATTCTGTCCGATATCGTTTAGTGCTCTCCGTTTGATACTGCATGATAAATCTCACTCCGTAGTAGTCAAATGAAGAGAACGCCACTTCCGGGTAGGCGTCTTGATGTGCATATGCCGGTAGATTGCTACAAATCGGATCGGCAGCAACACAGAAAAAAAAGTGACTAAACGTAATCGGAATTATTACAAGCCATGTATTATGCATTTCCGCATAACTCAGCATCAGCTTGTAGTAGGCCGATCGTGCTACCTCCGAAAACAATTTAAATCTACGTAGGACGATCGATCATGATTTCGGATCAATACGGCAACAGCCTAAACTGTGACAGAATAACCATTTCGCCATTTGTCCTTGTAATTCTGTTCCACATGAAACAGATACATCACATAGATCTTTAATTTTTCTCTTCTCTCCTCGCGTACTGAGTGAGTCGCTTTCTCATTGTCAAAATAATACACGGATTTCATCCAGCTTCAAAGCTGAACAGAGGTGGACAGGTTAAGCTCCGGTGAGGAGTTCGGATAGTTTCGTCGTCCAATTGTATTTGAATATCTCTGTGTTAGGTTGAGGGTTCTCTGTTGACTGAACTAAATGCTATTCCACTGACGTTTAGAATCAATTATATTATAATTTTATCAAATTCACTGACATTTACAGGATTTCCAAAATCGTGGTCTTTTCTCGTTAAAATAATTAATAAACACCCAATAACGAGAAACATTTTGGGGTGAAATAATTTTGCACAGTTTATGCATATTCAATAAACGTCATCCTACTTCCCGTCCTTAAGAATTTCCATTAGACCTCATTTTATTCAGATCCATCGTGGTCGGCCCATCAATCATGCGCATCTGTAACGGCAAACTGTTGAGCATCATAACGGTTTTAGGTTGATGAAACTGCGGGAACGTAGTTGATCCACTTACTACACAGTGACTTACACAGTTTTCCATTGCGAATAAAGAAGCCCAAAGTATCGGTTTACACAACCGTATTCAAGATCTCAACGTTGTTGAAAACTGATGTTGATAGTAATTGAGCATCGAGAGCAACTTCGGGTGTGTCACACCCAAGTCTGTTCGTTGCTGGGAATTGTTGACGTGCTGACAAACTTCAACTCGCGAACAGTTGTTCTTTCTTCATGAATGTGCGAACTACACGCCAGGATGAGCGATCAAAAGCTGCTGAAAATTATTCAGGATCATTTTGCTGCATCTTAACAAGTGCATGCTGCAGTCACGGTACTTGTTTACGTATTCAGAATGGAAAGCAGACTTTTAATGAGGTGAACAAAAAACACATTAGTAGAGAAAGGAAGGAGAGAGTGGGGGAATTTTTCGTCAACAAAGTAATACTGAGCTGAAATTCCATTCAGCTTGCTCGGTTGGATCCGGACTGAGGTAGTGAATGTCAAGTGCTTTCGAGTAGCTCAGTAATCCAGCACTGTCGTTAGAGTAGGTGACTCAAAGGGTGTTACTGGGGCTGACGCAATGCCTCTTTTCCCACACGTTGTGCTGCCGAAGGTCTAAATTCCGTTCCTTTGTTGGCTATGTAGTTGCAATAAAAATGTCTTCTGTTGCTTTACTTAGTTATTCCCAGCAATGTTTGGTTGTTTGACGAAGGAACCCCTTTGCTGTTTTGCTTATGCATAGGGCTGAGCATTCACACTGAAATTGGTAAATATTTGGATTTGGCAAGGGGGCATTGGTTATTTCATCGTTGGTGTATTAATCCGAATTATATCGAGGATAATCACCGGTTCAATCGTGTCTTACGCTCATTTAAAGGTACATTTTAGGCGTTTTGAATACTCAACTGACGTCATAGCCTGGTTAGGATAATGTGATGTTTGAACGCTTCTGCTTCATATCCTAGGTTCAACCAATCACATGAAGTTAGACTATGGAAGTCAGGTTGTCCAGATACAACGAGATCGTTTTATGATTGGTTAGAACTTTGTCTACGAACAGTGCCGTGCCTTAATTCGTATATGAACGAGTGTGTAACAAATAAACTGACAGAATACATATTTGTTATTCTCGCCTTGTTTCTTCTTGGTAAGCGTAGTTCCGGGTACAGTTTGTTCCAGTACATACGACTGATCAGACAGGTTCACATTTTATTTAGCCAAGTCATGTACCACGAAAAATGTTGTGTCATGGCCTTTTTGATCTAGGCTTTGGATGACGGAATACTTGCACACACCATCTTCACCGACGTCAAAACTTTTGATGGGGCGCCATATCTTTCTTCTATTGCTAATGCTGTAGTCTTGCTGCATCTCTGCCAAGCTGTTTGCTCTTCTACGTAGCTTCGTCAGGGGAATGCGTCTACTGCGGCAAAGCGGGTCCACACCCCTCCAAACCATCCCCAATTCATACTGGAGTTTCTCGGGGAAAAGTACCGCGCCCTTTCAACTTTCTCACATACCCTAGCAACCTTGCATACAACGTCCTAGTAAACATTACCATATACGTTTTCAATGTCACGTACAACCTGGGGTTCTGATGCCACAGAAGTGCAGTTGGAGACGAACATCGTCGAACAATCGTCTGTTGTTCAATGATGACAAATGTGTAATTATATCATTCAGTAATTCTACGACTCAGCTTTTCTGGGCTAACAATTCCACGACAGTCCCATTTTCCGCAATTTAGGATCAACTAATCAGAAAATTCGCCTTTGCATTATCAAAATTAATGAGATACAAATCTCCAAATACTCAACAAAACAGGCTCTGGAATCTTCTAAGTAACTTACATTTGCTCTCCTTTAAAATACGGCAGCCAGGTTGTCGCTCTGGTCCAATCAAGGACCGAACACAGTGGGCATTGTGCAATGTGTAACATGCAAGTAGCAGTGATCTTTCGCCAGGGGGTTGAGTGTGTTCGATCTGCAGAACACAAGGAAAGAAAACTCCATGAGCCGAAGCTCAGTAAGTGCATCAACAGGCACCAACACTTACGCTATTGAAACAACAATATGGCGGCTTACAACCTGGCCATTGCAAATGCAAAGACATGGAACTTGTATGTGGGCTTTCACACGCCCGTATCGTGAGGAGCTGACTGGCCACAATCTGTACCCCTGAGCAACTCGTACAATCAAGTTGGATCATCTACTAAAGTAAAATCTATTGTCCACAGGGCTTGCAAACTAATTCTTCACGTGCTCGAACCTGTATCTCGTTTAAGGATACTCTAGGGCATTATTCAGACTTCATCCTCACAAACTTCCGGGACAGCACTTGACCACATAGTATTCTTTCTGTGGAATGTTTTGTCCCAAGAGGTTATCGATACTCCAAAACAAAGATAACTTCAAAAGGAATTCGGTAAGTTACTTGTCTGAGCTAAGTGTTACGCCTGAGTCACTTCAGCCTGGACGCATATTCACCATCCTTGTGGTTACTTGAATGGTACTCATCCCATTTTCTAAGGCCCCATGTCCATAAACAAACACCAAGTAAATTTCACATGGAAAACATTTTTCCAGATATAGATTTGGACACAGAAGTCAATAGCATTAGTTTGCACAGTGTATGCTGGAGCATTTCGCTGCATCTTCACTATTGCATACTGTAGTCAAGACGATGGTTTTTAAATGGTGGATCGAATAACGTAACAGCCTAAGCCCGCTGGTCTTCGCAATGACAGATTTGATAAAAATAAATATAGTGATCGAGAAGAAAAACACACAACATGATTTCGATGAGACAACTCGCATATTTGTACGATGGTGTTTTCTCTCTATTTTCCGTTACTCTGGAAAGCTTTAGAACAAACGCGACTGGGTTGCGCTTTGCTGATAACATTTTATCAACAAATTTTTCCTTCACCTTTGAATGTCATCTGCCTTACCATACCACTTTTGTATGCGATTGGATTCAAGCTTGTGAGTTTTATATATATTGCTTAGGCCAGGTGCCTTTTAAGGACAACAACCTCATGATTGATCCATCTGATCGATGAGAGATCTTGATAACTAAAAATTGATTTGATCGTCTTCTATCTCGTGGTCAGTCACAGAGATGGTCAAAATGTTCTCTCCCTCGTTATTGATGTTATTTGTTTTAAATATCATAAACGCTACAACGGTATCATTTCGATTTCTTAACATCGTTTGTCAGCTTGTGTTGGGATTCGATAACAAAGATGCGAACTAGTATGAGTCTCAGTGGGCCGTCCATAGTGACCATTTAAACGGTGCTCTCCCGAACGGAGTCGCACGTGTTCGATCTGCAAACACAAAAAGAGAATAAAATCTCTACAAGTCGAGGATCAGTAAGTACATCAACAAGGTTTCCCCGATTACATAAACCGAAAATCGATATAACATTCTATAGACCACCGGTACAACGCGAAGTCTGATTCGCTGGTTGTGCTTGTCAATTGTTTGCCATATGATAGCGATAGTCACGTGCAATGAAATGTTCGAAATTAATGAGTTGACACCCATGATTCATATCTCCTAATTCTTTATGTGTCTACTTTTCCACAATCCATACATCTCGAATTATCCATTAACTTTGTGTGGACTACTTGTATCTGTGACTGGTTTGAATATTTTAGACAACCATATAGTTAATTTGTGCTTCGGTGAATGGATCATGGACGGTATGGGTTGCAATAGAGTATCTATTTAGTGTAATTTCTGCTTGAGTTCATCTGTGGCTCAAGTATTTATTTACTGATACTTGAAATAGATTTGTTTGTACCGGGATTTTTCTTCGGCAAAAATATTCTATTCCAGTTCTTGCAGATCATCTAGTTTCGTGTTTGGCATGAACTTCGTTGTCATTCAAATCAGCAGCATTTTCATGCAATGTGGTTTGCCCATCACCACGACCATAGGACCTTTTTCTGGATGTATGACAACTATATTTATGTATTCTTCTAATTGCCTGAGGGTAAAGTGTGCGATGAAGGAACTTTGCTGTTCTGGTTTGCTGTTCAATATTGATTTTTCTGGGGCTGCGCTACAAGTAAGGGGCTAGCCGGTGGCGTTCATTTGCAAGCTATCCAGGGCAAAAGAGAATATAAAGAGAACCCCAAACGTAATAGATATGCGAGTTGGTTTGGAGTTGGTCGGAAAAGAGATGATCGCATTCGGCTAATTAAAAAACTTCAGAACTCTGCCTTGAATTGCAACTACTGAACGGCCAAAAATATGGTGTTCTTCCCAATCAACAGGATACTTGCGCCGCTAGTGAACGAACGCGCCGCCCGCCGCGCCAATTCCAAATGTGTATATACTTTACAATTACTTGCGGTTGTGTGTGGGATCGATGATAGTTTGTTCGGCTGACCGTACTTTGGACTCCACCTTTCACACGTAAGCCCCGGGTCATCCGACCAACCTTGCACTCAGAAGCACCAAACTCCAGATTCGCTCTTGTTAGAGCTCATCAGTGGTCCACACGCATCCCCTCGCCCTTTGACTCGAAGCTTGGGAGGCATTCGCTAATGAGCTCTAACAAGCGCGAAACTGTTTCGACCCAAGGCGTCCTACAAGGCGCAGTCATATCCCACTTATTTTCTCAGTCTACACGTCCTTTAGGCCTGTCAGTGTCTGTTCCCTCATTATAAAGTCTGCAAATGATGTTACGGTTGGGTTATCTCGGCTTGATGCATCAGCTACACTGATGTCTTAGTTATTGGCCATTGGCCCAAAGCTCGTACCCTAACCTTAAATCCCCGCTAATGCTCAGATGCTGCTCTTTCTCTTCTCAAAGGCTCTAAGTTTATGAACCTTTGGAATTTTGTTCAGACATTCACGTAGGTCACATGCTGGTTGGTCGTCAGCTGTCGGTCAAATACCTTGGGGTTACGATCACCCATAATCTTTGTTGGACTGACCTTGCTGCTTGTGTTTTCACAAAAGTGAGGAGACCAACTGTGAGGGTGAGTTAACTCATCGTTCTTAGACAGCCAAGTCACGTTAGCAGTCAGCTCTGGTGGGGTACCAAATCCAAGGCTAGAAAAAACGGAATTTCGAGTGTCAGGACAGCCGACTGGTCGCGTCGATCAATAGAATGAGTGATGAATCCTGTCAGCGATGTTTAAGCCTCAATGCTTGGTTGCCTACACTAGTCGGACTAATGGCTGAATGTAACGACTGGGTATGTGAACCAACATCCCATATATTCATTGTTTTGCACTAATAAACGAGATGATGATTCGAGGGCAGGAAAGCCTTCCCGCTAGAGTTAGTGGGACGGTTTAAAACACTAACCTACTACGTTTTGCGTCTGAAAGCAATGTCCGTACTCTTGTACCTCATTCAACATTTTTTCCTTGTATGCGTGTTACCTCACTGGTTGTATTCTTCTGCCGTCTTCTTCCCCGGACTAAAGGCTCAGGACTTCACCACAATAAAAAAGGTCTCTCATGCACTTGTCTCATACAAGTGTTATACCTTGAAGAAATCTCACAGACTCCATCATATCCCAATATCACAAAATGTGCACCGAGAAAATTTTCAGTGGCTCACTTCACCCCCTTCACAAGGACTTCAACATTTGCGCTTCCTCTTCTTCCATCCGCAATAATTATGCAATGATTTATACACGCACGACTGCCAATCGGTCCTCCCTTGTCTCCTACCTTGCTCGCTTCTTATATAGTCCTGGAAACATGGACGCTGAACTTAGATAACGTTTAGTATCTTAGTTACTAAATCACCCCTTACCATTGTTTTTATTTTAAATTCTGTATCATCAGTCCCACACACCACTCACAAGTAAATGTGAGATAGTTATAAATGCCAAACGCGAAACACGTTTAAGAATAGGTATAATGGCCCATCCTGCAGAGGCGTTCGTTTGGAAGTAACGGGACAGTGAATCTGTCTCGCTTCGAAGCGAAACGGAATAATGTCGTCCTTCAGCGGGTTATTCCATAACTCATGGTTTGTTAAATTGTGTAGTGGTTTTACTCGGCGAAGGCAGTGGAAGGTCAGCATTGAAGGAAAATCCGCAGCCTGTTACAAGCCTATACAGGTGCACTTTTCTTGGCTGACTGTACTTTGGACTCCACCTTTCACGCACAAACCTCAGTACATTCGATCAACCCTGCAGTCAGAGGCACCGCACTCAAATTTCTCTCTTGTTGGAGCTCATCAGTGGTGTAGTTTATATACAAACCTATCACATCCAACTAGAGCAACCGGATTTTTAACCAGACACTGGAAGGAACGCACACGGTGGTTGAGTTTTAGTCTTTACGTACTATTGAGGGAACTGGCAGAATGCTCCATTCCACTGAAATTTCCAATCTGAACTTGTCGCAGTTTATCTACACATTTATCTGATGCTGCGGGCACACACTATATGGAAGAACAAATTAGCGTCGACTCCAACAAATAATCAGTCATAGAATCAATTGGTTGACTCAAACGATAGCCTATCCAACACCTGGGAAGTAAGTGGCCGCACGCAGCATTGAAAGTGTTGCAATGAATATCTCGATCACAAGATGTTACATTAATCAGTGTGATCAAAACCGAAATCTGGTTTTCGTTGCTGTGCTCTTACTCTTTCTTTTTTCTTTTGCTAACCACAAACAGCAAACGTGTGCACTATAACATCAAGCTCGTGTTCATACCAATGACGCTATATTCATTCTTCGGTCTGACCGTTTGCCGTCACAACTTCCTGAACATGATGGAACTATTACTGAAATGTTCTCGAAACAAGCTTTTTTAAAACTCCTATCTTTCCAGGAGAAACATGCTCCAGCGTTCATCCTGCTGGTCTCTCCCTTTTACTTTTAATTTATGACACCTGCCCCCTGATTGTCGAAACTAGAATCTTAATTAAAACTCACGAGAACACTCTTTCACATTCTGTTTTTTGGGACCAGTCATTATTGTCCTTGATCCTAAACCCTTTACTTTCAATGTTCTGTTTTATTTATTTCATCGGGCACCTTAACGCACCTTAGTCCCAGACTTACAGGCTGTCCTGTCCTCCGTCATTTGCATTCCAAAATAGGCGCTCCCCAAGTTGCTACGACAATTCTCTTATATGAAGAATATATGCACCTGAACGACTTTCCTGCTGTTGTCGGTTTAATCACCGTACCCAATCGGTTCTACTTCACACACACACACACACACACACACACACACACACACACACACACACACACAAACGCACACAATATATATTGCAAGTAGTATGCAAATGTGTGGACAAAATTCCCTTGGGAGCACACGACCGGTTTCGCGGTAGTTGCAGCTCATCAGGTATGCGTACCCGGTGCTCCTCTGCGCACTCGTCTTCATACTAGTACACTCCGATGTTATATCTTCACTAGGATCTAATTTGACTCGCCTGGAGTGTGAATGGATACTCTTCATGTATAGTAAATAATCTCTATAACCCATGGGTTACACGTGTCAGAAACTGTCTGATCCAATTGGAAATTTTGAAAGTAATTTTTGACCTCATCTTGTGATCTTTATAAGAGAAATCCTGTGCAAAATTTGACTGAAACGCACTTCTTCGAAGAGTCTCGTTACTTAGTGCTTAGCAGATTGGTGTTAGTTCGTTCACCAGTGGGAGCAAGAGTCAATCAATCAAAAACCGGTCGGAAACCACATAAAGCAAAGAAGGTAAACACTGATCACCTCATCGCACAAATGACATCACCTCCGCTGGTAATCAAATGTGCAGGTAGCTGAATGAAAGCACAACTTTGGAATTAATGTCCTCGACATTAGTCTTCACAGACTGACACAAACTTTTGATGTCAGCTTGAAAACCTTGTACCAACTTATTTCGAAAAAGTTTAAAAACTCACTATCATAATCGAATCAGTGCTTTCACGGGACAATTGTTGTTAGCGAATCTTCAAAATTTCCGCGGTTTGGCTAATTTAGAAGCATATAACAAATGCATGGGTATTCCCAAGGCAATAAGATTACCATTTTCATGGAGTATATAGCCCGAGGCATTAACTGGCATCAAATTAGTCCTCCTAGAAGAAGATCCAATTTGATAGACTAGAAATACGCATTTCTCCTACTCGCTGAATTCACTATTATGCATAATGTCGTAGATAATAACCCCCACCCGCCTCCCTCCCTCCCCAAAATAATAATAATAATAATAATAATAGTAACAATAATTTAAGGACAAAAGAAATTGGATGATCACTGTGGTGATTCTGTGATTACTCCAGCATTAGAATTTTAGACCAAGATAAAGTTCAATCAATCCAAAATATGATCGATAACACAAAGTTGATGTTCACGCAACCAACGTTTTATGAACACAGTTCGTTCCACTTCAGAGTTTGAATACATAATATGCTCATCGATTGTGAAAGTTCACACACGTTCGATCGAACTCTGTCGTCTTAAAATATTCGAGTAACCTATAATGACTACTCATGCGCTTGCGATCCGAGCGCAGCTTGCCTATGCGTTTCTCTATAGTTGAATTGCTTACAAAAAAGCCATAATTTGCATGCTTGTCGAACAAAACATTTCTGTGCCACTTGGTGTGATTTTTAATTTCATTTCGAGCAATTGGAACATCACAGTCATGATTTATTACATCTTACGTCAACCGGCGTAATGAGTTTCACAAGTTGAATGTCACTGGAATAATTCTCTTTTCAAATGTCGCATGTTAGCTTTTGCTCGGCCAAAAGATTAAACAGTTCACTTCGCTTCAGCCTTCTTCGCAATAGTGCGGAAGAATTTATACGAAAATACTTTTTCACCTTTTGGATATATTCAGTCCACCGTGGCTGTTCTTTTTTGTCAAAGCCAATAAAACATGACTATCCAAATTGACTGTGTTGATCTTTTGGCCATCGAATCTTGTTGCAACATCATTATTTACATCAATTGGTGTGAAAAGCGCTTATTAGTTCACGAAACGTTCCTCAACAAAATCTCCCACTGACAAACCTGAAGAATGTGTTATCATGACCTCATCACCCTCTTATTTACTAGTATGGTGGAAATTTCTTGTCATGACTGAGCATTTCTCCATCATCGCGAAAACAAAGCGAACGTATAACAGACCACACTCATATTGTAACGGGGAATGCCGGGGCGAGGGAACGGCGTGAATATCAAGGCGAACGGAAAAACCAAACGAGAGCCACAGACAGAAGAACAGGCGGCAAATGTGTCGGAGGAGTCCTGAAGCAGGCAAAGAGAGGCATACGGACTACCAGAGAGGAAGTAGCGGGATCTCCGGCAACCAACAAGACAGCCCAGGTGAGGGGCTGCCGATCGAGCCGTCAACTGAGACAATCGGACCAACCGAATAGAAATGATGCCTAGGAGAAGCAAGCTATCGGCCATGGGCAACTGGCCAGAACGTATCCGAAGCACTCAAGCAGCCACAAGAGCAATCTTGGTGCCGCGCAGTCTGGAAAAGGACCTATAAAAACGAGGAGGACGATTGACTGGTTCCCGTGAGTAACCTTTCTCAAGGCAAGTATTTGGTATACTTGTCAGGAACACCTCTGGCCATTTGGATTATGAAGCTATCAGTACCTAAGTGTGGTATCCGTCCTAAAATGGACGACAGAAGTCGCCATAGACGCTCTGTGACAGGCTGTAACTTTCGGGCCAAGAATTCCAGTCGTTTGGCTCCGACTTGACTTTGTGTAACACACGCATCGCAGTTCAGATGTCCGCACCCAACATCTGTCGAGCGAGTGGTTTCGTTTTCTCTACACCCATATCGTCTCTGTGCAATTCATCCAGAGCCGACTTACTCAGCGAAGATGGTGTGATATTTCGGTCGCCACGAAAAAGGACTCCGTCCGGTAGTATACTGAATTCCTCTCGTATCACAAAGAATTGGAGAAATTTCCGTTTATTTCGGCTTTATATCCCTTCTCGATCATTTATATCATGGACGATTAGTAGCGTTTTGTCTGCTTCCTCAATTCTTCCCTAGAAACGGACGTGGCCGATGAAATGAAATGGCATTGTTCTACTGCTGCGAATCATGAGTATCGTGATAAGAAGTCTGTTTGTGGGATTGTCTTGCCAGGTCGAAGCGGAATGCATTGGTTATAGGTAGTCAGGCTAATGCTCCATTGCTGAATCCTAGCAGCCGTCGATTTGGTGGTAGATTTGTCTGGGTTACGTAGGAACTGAAGAGACTGGTATTCGGTGACTATCGTACGTAGCTGACGTACCACCCAGAAAATGATCACAGCTTTCTTCTGCGTCTGAGAATAACCCCCTCAGCAGTATTAAGAAGACGTATGATGCAGATTATTAGATATCCATCCTGTCCCGGAAAGGCTCTAGTCCCTACTTCGGACGCGTTGGTGATAAATATAGTGCTTTTCGGTTATGTGAATGGAGCTAGCGTTAGTCAGTCGACATTATTTTGTATATGACCGCGTAGCGTCTTCTCATACTGGACGTCCCGCTGTCACACATCGGACGATCGAGCCAGGAACGTTGACTATGTTGGTGTCGCAAAGTTCGGAATCGGTGGGGAATTAAACTGCAAACATCCCAGGATTGACTGGGAGTGCGCCTGATTCATAATTGTCTCAGTTCCTATTAGTGGTTTGAAACAATCTGGATCTGGTTCGTACCCATTTGCATCGGCGTAGAATCCAAGGAAGTCCAATTCTGTAAAAACCGAATTTGCACTTTGCGGCTTTGATCGATACGTTTCGTCCCACAAACCTTGCTGCATTCGTTGCATTCGACGGTCATGTTCTTCCTTTGTGGATCCAAAAATAAGCATATCATTTTGATATGCCATCATCCTATCCATACCATGAATCACTTAGTCAATTGCAGCTTGAGAGTCCCTCGGAAGAAGCGTGCAGTCCGAATGGTAAGAAATTTAACTGGAATATGTCATACGGAGAGTTTATGGTTGCACCGGACTCTAGGCCAGTGGTTGACTGACTCGCAGTGTAGCGGGGAATGCTGTGGCAACAGAACGATCCGAGTATCAAACCCATCGGGCCTCCACAGACCAAAGAGCAGGCAGTGAACATGTCGGAAGCATTCCAAAACAGACAAAAAGAGACTTGCGGACTAGCCGATGGGATGCAGATGAATCTCAGACAACCAGCAACATTACCATGTGAGGGGCTACCGATCAAGCCGCCAACCGGAACAATCGGACCAGCCGAATGGAAACGGTAGGTAAAAGAATCAGCCTAATTGTGGCAGACATCTGGTCAGAACGCAGCCGAAATACTCAGGCAGTCGACTGATCGATATTGCTACATCGCGCTCTGGAAAATGAACTATATAAGCGGTTGTACATGTCTTACCAACTTGATTCGCTTAGCTGGTCAAATACAGGCGTATTTCACCCATCCTGTTCCCTTCGTTACACTAAGCACACGGAAGTGGAGGTGGATCGGATACAAGTGCAATCCACGTGATCCAGGTTGCTGAATCAAATTCAAACGTGAGACCGGCCATGGTGACACTTTAGAGATGTCCTCCAGGAGTATGTAGAAAAGTACATGTGGAATAATGTCAGAACCGAGATCGGTTTGGAGTATATCGAAAAATCGACAACCTACCAACGATTTCGACTACGTTGTTATTTTAAAAAATAATTTTTAACCATACATGTGGAATACACAGGCAGTTGAACGATATCTCAGCGTGGGAATTTCAACACGTAAATTAGGAATCGGATACAATGGTTGTTAGTGGCGTGAACTCCGTGTGCAACGAAATTTGCAAGTAAACTTCAGCTAGGCCAATTTTCGAAAAGTACTTGTTGCCGAGCATCCATTTCATGAAGTTCTTCGAGTCCACAGTAGTTGCTGCGCCCCTCTGTAACCACAAATTCAGAGTCACCTGGTAATCACCGCAAATTCTGGGTGTCTGTCCGTCGCTCTCCACCGCCACAACAATTGAAGTCGCCCAAGTGGATGAAGTCATACATGTAATAATACCGTCTTGTTTCATTTGGATAAACGCCTTCAAAACACCCTTCCTCTGGCCGCACGGCAATATTATTCGCTTCAGGAAACCCGGGTCAAAGTCAACTTCCAGCTTCGTGGGTACAACCGCCATGCTGCCGTTGTAGTTGATATGTTGCACGATCAAATTCTGGGGAATAGCTAATCTATTGGAGTCTCAGGTTACCGAATGGTCCAATGCCTGCATGGCCTCCAACCCAGGACTCATGGACTGTATACTGCAATCAGGAAGTATACCGGAACATAATCACGTTTCAACCGGACCCTAGTATGGTTTTGCCCAGTAGTGAAAGGCGATCACCAGTCACATTGTGAATGCGCACTTCAGTGGGTTGGATGGACATGCTTGACTGGATCGAATGGAAAGCCGCTTTCGAAATGATGGAATCACAGCTCTGAGGATAGAAAATGAACTGGTGCCTCAAGCTGCATTGTAGTAGGACTGTTTTGTACAGGAATTGGTTAGGACCACTCGCAAGTTTCAATCCATACACCGGATTTAAATCATCCTTTGAATCATCAGGGGTCGTATTTGCCACATTGCATCTGGACTTGTAACACATATTGTGGATATGGCCGGTCTTCCAGTAGAAATAGCATACTACATTACGGAAGCTGTAGGTGGAACAGAGGTGGACTTCACCACATTAAAATCAACGATTCGGTGGCACAGATTTGCGTTCAGGATCAGCCGGGTTTGGTGGCTTCGACTGAGGATTTTGACATGAATTGCTTGGTTTACAGTAACGAACGTGTTGATGATGCACGACGGAATGTTCAGTCGTAGCTTTGGATACGTAATCAAATTACTCACATATTGATCGGGCCTCAAAGAACGTCAGGTATGGCTTCAGCAACATCATCTTCTGCAGCTCCGGATGATTTACAGCGGTAATTAATCGATCACGTAGTTGGGTCTCTAACTGATCCCCGAAATTACATCACCCAGTCTGCGTCTGTAGTGTGAAAATGAAATCACGGAACTGCCAGCTCGACCACGGACGAGCCAGTGGAATTTGGTCCTCTCGTCACCTAAAAATTGACCCGAACAAAGTGGCTTAGGAGCAAATCCTTCAACTCTTCGAATAAGACTGAAGCAGGAGCTCTCGGATATACTACTCGTAACGGACATCCAGTAGTCGTTGAGATAAGCGTACCACAATCCAAGGAACATCAAGCGTCCAATTGTAGTTTTCAATACGGTTCTTTTCCAGTAACCATAAATATTGTACAGAAACTGTACAAACCTCAACGATAAACCCTCCGTGAATTATAGTCGATCGAATGCAAGCAAATTTAGGATCTCTGGAGGTTCAAGCGTTCAAGTCAGCGAAATGCCCATGGATAACATGGGTCAAAGGTCAGGAGATAAAATCGATACGCGTACCAGTCAACGCCCGCATAAGGTCAATGTCCGATGTGTGGTTAAGCGAGCGAGCAGATGTGGCGCAAAACGTTAATGGGAAACATGAAATTGCGGTGAGGTAAGGGGGTCGATTTGATCCCCAGCTAGAGCCTCGAATTCAGCTGTTTTATCGATGACTCAAGGTATTCATCAACGAGTATAATCAACGGGCCGCCAGCCATTGGGGAAAACGCAGTCTGATTCTGCTTCTTTAAGTCCTTGTGCATGCTGCACCAAAGTTCAAACCTTTCTGCTTTATTCCGTCCCACTAACTCTAGTGAGAAGTCTGTTCCGCCCATAAATCGTCATTTTATTAGCAAAAAAACGCGTTTATATGGGAAGAAACAATCACTGACTCCAAACGTTGCAATGCAGACCAACTGGTTCATACTGGCATCAAGTAGCCTGTCTTCTGATTGGTTGATTGGTCACATGACCAATGATCACATGACGGGACTTCGTTAGCGTCTCATCGATTCGCTACCTTGCCACTTGCGCATCCGCTGGCACAAGCACTGACCTGGATTCCAGACAGGCGCTGACATGCCGACTGTTGACAGGTCATGGCTGGCTATCGACCATGAATCAGCACATGCCCTCACACTTTTTGCTCAATTCAGTATGTCAGACCCGAACGAAGTTCGGAGTATATCGAAAAACCCGGCAAGAGTGGACCCAACCAAGCGATCAACGAACTAATCAGGGGCTAACATCTGTCTGAACCGACTAGAGCCGAATCTGCCAATACGAGTGCAACCAGACAAACCGGTCAGATAGGCCGTTTAGGACTATCATTAAACCAATAGGCTTCCGTGCAAGATTTTGGTGATGATCAGCACATCTTACCTACACGGTGCATTTTGCGCCAATGGACTGAGATGGTTCGAAGCTAGAAGAGCCTTCTCACTAAAGTTAGTGTGTGACTATAGAACAGACCCTGTGTGCAGGTCACGCATATGCTTTGGGTACCGTCGTTATCGATAGGAAGATGCCAGTAGACGAGGAGTACTTTGTGACGTCACGGAAGTCCACGGAAGGAAAGTGTCCCCTCCGATGAAGTGAATCGCACTGGTTCGAGTTAGAAAGAACTGCTCTGACGAAACTGCGCTGCGGATATGGCTGCGAAGTCTGTGTCAACGGTTGGCGTGATGAAATGGATGTGCAAAAGTACATCTGCCACAGGATCAGGTTCACCTGAAAGGAGTCGTATCATCAGTGAACTGAGTGATATAATCTGGGTGACAAGAATTTCTGGGGAAATGTCGGTCTTTGGTTGACCGCGCGGTGAAGATCATTTGCTTGAGGTCTGTGAGAACAGTGAATGGTTTGCTTACCAGCACATGTCGGAAATAGCGAATAACCAAATAAATGCTGGAATTTTGCTATCGAATGTACTACACTTAGGTTCAGCCGGATGTAGACGTTTGAGCGACCATAATAGCAGTAATAATAATAATGATAATAATGAAAGTAGTAATAAAGAAGCAAGGGTCACCAGGTAGCCTACACTTATTGTTGTATCAACATCTAGGTCTGAAGCATCGGTTGACAGTGCCCGGGGCGCGTTTTGTTGGTAATATGCGACAGCCTCTATGTTGAAGACTGTTGAAAACAGCTTTCTCAATGACTTTGAGGGTAGCAGATGTGAGGGCAATGGAGCGAGCCTTTAGAAATCAGAATAATGATAACTGGACGCCACAGATTAGGAACAGAACACCTGGATAGAGACCCGTTTATCAAAATAGTGATCGGTGTGACAAGTTGAGTAGCAGCGTACTTGAGAATTGTTGGAGGAAGGCCATCAGGACCAGATGCTGACAAAGTTTTGGGTTTGCGAAGAATTTTAAAAACGCGTGCCGTCGAGAAAGGTTCACAATCTGCAGAAAAATAGGGGGAATATGAAGAGGGGTAGTTACTGAAGGGATATAATAATGTAGCATTGAGGTGGTTCACATCGACCTTATGGTTTATTTGTTTGGTCTTCTGGACACATAAAAGTCTTACGCCATGCCAAAGAAGCTTAGGATACTTGGTCTGTAAAAACGCTTTGGCAAAGGAAGCATCCAAACGCTTTATTTCTGTCTTGATCATCAGCGAAAGCCCCCTAACTTGTGAACTTCGTCGAGACTTGTACGCGATTTCCATTTGTCTTCTGAGTGCTTTCTGCGTTGGCGGGGAAACACAAGCTAAAAATGGCGTATAGGGTTTCAGTAAATAGTTCTGAAGCCTGGACGATTGAGGGTGTGGAGGAAAACCATGAAAAGGCAACACCAATGGCTGCACTAAAAACGGGAAGGTTGGGAGGTGCAATGTTACGAAGGCGAAATCTTCCCTGAGTTGAAGAAGTAAATAATTTTTGGGCAGTTCGTGAATAGATTTTTGGTCTCAGAATAAGCAAGCTATGGTCACATGTGGAGGAAGGGATTTTCAGTTTGAGGGAAAATAAGTGAGGATGGTTGGTAAAGACTTTGTCTAACACGGAGTTCCCCTTTGTGAGAGAGATGCTGATATCAGTTAATTTGAACCATAAAAGCGGCTAAGTATTAGCATGAATAAAAATCACCAACGACCACATGCAAATATTCGTCTTGGAGGAAGATGGAAATGGTACAAAAGCGTCATAAAATAAGAACATTGAATTGCACACAAAAAGGGGCCACATACACGTTAGTGATAACAGTGCTTCTGAAACGAACAAATCTAAGAAAATACTGTATAGAAAGATCTTCAATACAGTTTTCAGAGCATTTGAAAACAGCGGTAGACTCGTCACTCCATGTTGAGTTGGCGTAGGTAACCACTCCACCTCCATATTTTTGGTTCTCCAGTACCCGATCTTGGCGATAACACTAGAATTCATCCATATAGCTCAGAGAGCCCTTGACATTCTCGACTAGCCATGATTCTTGAACACATACTGCACATGTATAAACAAGAATCCATGTCCGTAAAAAGCTTGTTAAATCCGACTATTTTGAGAAGAGAGAACGAACATTAGCACTGATCACAGAGGGCACCGTCGCTTTGGATAGAGTAACAGTAGTCGGTCGCAGAATAAGAAAATAATCAGTGGTTAGAATATGCAAAAGAATTACCAATGTCAAAGTGCAAATAGTTGTCCCTGGAAAACGACAGAAGAGACATGTGTCAACGCAAAAGAATAAACCTGGCATTAGGTTTGCTTGCACCGCAAGTTTGTCCCGTGGTTTAAGGGTGTGGCACACTGGTAGTGGGGGTCGGGGTAGGAAGTTCAATACTCCGGAGGGAGGTTTCTATGCATGAGTGAAACGTTCGGATAATTTTTATTACAGTGGAAATGTGCCATCCTAGGACAGCAGAGTTAGGAATACAAACGTAGAATGTTTATGCAACACATATCGTAAAACGTAAATATAAACTGTTTCGGTGCATTAGAAACGGAGAAAACAGTTTAGGGATGCTAGAGGTCCATAATACATGTACACGCTACTCATAGATAGACTGAGTGGGAATGCCATCGAAACACAGATTGCACAGGTTATGATAGTTTGAACATTATTTGGAAGCGCTTGCGCAACATTGGTCTTTCACCTTATTGGTTGAGACCTGTCCCTTCATAAAACTTAGAAGTTGAGCCAAAATCTAGGTGTCATTGTCAATTAGAATTCTCCTGCACACTAATTGCTTACGCCAACTTTCTGCTGACATGCCGAGTCCCCCTAACGTTGTATCCCGCAGTTTATCGTACGGGCATCATTCCGATTTGTCGCATGCAATATCCCGAGCCGTTGGAAGCAAGGCCAGTAGCAAGTGCCCAAACAAATGAGTAGACCTAGTAGATCAACGATACACCGGGATTTCTCAATTATCCCATTCACCTAAAGTCTGAAAGTGATATTTCCTAATAATTAGTCATTTTGTGCAGTAAAAATCACAAAGGCGTATAAAACGTCGGCGTTATTTTTCGTTTTTACTGTCGAGGCCACAATCACTCCTAGATCTTCACAGACAGAACAGCCAATGGGAGCCTCGGGTATGTAGTGCATCCCATTACTGGACTGTACACCTATTCTCACGCGTGCACTCTTGTCGGTGTTGACTGACAGAGATCACAGATCAGATCATCTTTCAAGGGCCTTGATGTCCTCCTGAAGAACAAGCTTATCTGTATTTTATTTGATCGTACTCCAGATCTTTAGGTTATCCGCGTAAATGAGACACGGCGATTGGAAAATTGCTGGTACTCCATTGAAATAGCCCAGGAATGGGAGCGGGCCCACGACCGATCCTTGTGTTATACCACTGATAGCCACTTGCTATGTCAACGTTGACTGTACTACTCGTACTGCGAAGATCCTCCCTTTAGGAAAGTCCTCGATCCACAGAATCACACCCACAGCTTTCAGCTCACCTAAAAGACGGTGGTGCAGAACTTTGTAAAGAGCTTTGCTAAAATCCAAGAAGATTACGTCCTTAGGGTGCGCCTCGACCTTGGCATTCGTCCAGTGTTCTCTTGCAAATAACGAGTTTATTAGGTACGACATACTTTTCCAAAAAACATGTTGTCGGCTTAGTAGGTCTTTTTTACCGACATGTTCCCGGAGTCATGTGACCAGCAGAGGTTCCATAACCTTTCCCACTGATAACGACGCGTTGGACCATAGTGTGACTGGCTGAGTGAACACATCGACCAGCTCCCTTACCACCAAGAGATGTTGTAGTAATCACAATGAACTGAAATGATAGGACATACTGAAATTGCCCCCACCCAGAACTACCTGAACGAAAGTAGCAAGAAGACAAAGGCTGCAAAATAGCACGTTATACGTATTGCAGAACTAGTTTGTATAAATACGTTAAATCAGAGGAGGTAATTAGTAGACTCAAAGATTAATCACTGAGAGCTTTTGTCGTACCTGTCCGCAGTGATTCTGATTGGTTGAGGCTCATCCGCGTGAGTGGCTACGAAGCTGTACTTGACCGTATCCTGTGTGACAACTGCTGAATCACCACAAATGCACACCATTAAGTCCCGGAGATTGGTTAACTCTGACGGTACGCGTAGCTGCAGTCACTTCTTCCTCAATGATTTCCTCGCATGACATACAGGAAATGTCTACTGCAATATGTGTAGGATTATTATGTCTCAGTTCAGGGCCATAGAGTGACAAGTAGTGCCTCACTAAAACATCCGCTTTATGTTCATTTTGTAAGTTCCAATGAGTGTCCATTCTGTAGGGCTAGGGTGGCAGTTATAACTCGTGCCCTCCGTCGCAGTCAAGCAAATAGACGTTTGGGTGCTCAAACTGAGCACTTCATTTCTAACGTCTCTTCAAATGTACACCGCTTCTTCCGCTTCAGTCGGGTGCACTGATTACGGATGGTGCGGTAGTAGTCCTACTCCTCTCCAGGAGTGTGACATAGATTGTGACGCCTCAGTTGCGAGCCAAACCAAGGTGGGTCTTTTGCACACGGTCGCTCTCTGAATGACGGGGCAATAATTCGGCATAATTGAGGGATTCCATCCCGAACAACTCCCCAGGTTTTGTTTGTCTCGTACGGACCTTGTGGATATCACATCACCGAGGATGCAGCCTCTCCAATTTGTTGGAACGGCCTTAGCCAAACGTTGAGTCCACCCTGTGGTCTTGGAACGAACATCACTCCTCTCCTCCAGCTGATGGTCAACACGTCGTGGTCACTGCTCCTTGGTGGAAGTAGGTAGTCAATCTGCTCCACATCGGAACATCTTTGGGATATTACCAAGTCTAGGATAGACTTTTGAACATCTTCGGTTCGGGTTGGCATCATGACGTGTTGGTACTGGGAAAGCTCCAGCACCCTTGACAGGATCTCACAGGAAAATGAATCCGCTCCTGTATTCCAGCGCAGATTCTCCCAGTCAACCTTGGGCGAGTATACGTCACCCAAAATTAGACAGTGACCATCGTTCTGATTAAGCTCTTGAGCGTGTGAACGAAATTCTCCGCTAACCCACTAGATTGATGATGTCAAGGTGCCGTGAATAAATGTACTCGTCCTATACCTTTCAGCTACTGAGCCATATTTTGAGTCACATAATGACTGGCACTGTAAGCAACCAACCCACGCGGCACACCTTCACGACTGAACTTCTTACACAGAGCTTTGATCATGAAATCAGTGTCAGCAGATTTAGTGAAATACACTTCTGGCCAACCAGAGTATGGATCGATAATCACAAGAGCCCAGTATCTATTCAGAAATGGGTCACAATAGTCAACGTGTATTCTTTCCCATACCCCACACGATACGGGCCGAATAGTCCACTTTGATGGTTGAGAATGTATCTTGTGTATGCGTTTATTACACTGGTTTGCATGCCATGAAATATCTTGATCAATTCCGGGCGATCAACAGGTAAAACGAGCTAAAGTCTTCATCTTTTCAACTCCCAAGTGACCCAAATGTGAATCACAAAGATTAGGTAAACAGAGCGGTGGAGGAATAACAACGAGATCATTTGGACATTATATGCCATCGGATGTTACTGCCAACTCTTCTCTCCTAAAGTAGAATATCGGAAGTGGGTTTTTGGCAACTGGCGCCCATCCACATTGTAATGACAACAAAACTGGACCAAAACGACGGCGAACCTCATAAATCATCTGTTAACGGCTGAGAGGAAGAGGTTGAACCAGTAAATAGTCAGATTCACAGTCTGCGGTCGAACATGCATACCGAGAAATTGAACGGACCGTTAGCGGAAATTATGCGCATGCGTGTGTATGTCAGCGCGCGAACTCCGAACAGTGTTTGTACTTTCGGGTTATTCGGCAAGTTGCAATCGTTCATTTTCGTACCGGTTTCCTTTATCGATCCATTTTTCTAGACGTGCCTGTAAGTCACATTCATGTTCATTCACTGAAAGACCCACTCAATAATCAGTTGTTCTGTGTCTCCTAACAGTTGGGTCATAACAGAAATGTAATCAGTATGTGAATTATGTGTAGGCATATGCAGATAGGGAAATACACCAACTTTGCATTATAGAACTAGAAGACCTATACAATGATTGAGATGCCTCATGATCAAAAACAATTGTGAACTTGGAACCAAACAAATATATTTGTAGACGAGTAACTGACCAGTAAACAGCCGAGGCTTCCGTCTGAATTTGAGAATAACCTCGGTCGGCAGCACTCGGCCTTCTTGAAACACACACACAACCGAGAAACCGTCCTGTTCCAGGACTACACCAGTTTCAGTAGGAGTGTTTGAAGTTAAAACGAACGTAGAAAGGTTTTGGTTTTCAAACAGCCCAAAATGAAACAAAACGTGTAATCATGTAAAGAGGACCAATGAAAAGTGCCAGCTGATAATAAATGAAAGATCGGTTCCATTACAGTACGAAATAAGGGAATGAATCGGGAGTAATACTGCAGAGATCCAACTAAGGAATTTGTAGGAGTATGTACGCGAAGTAAAGGAGCTAAACGATTGTGATCCGGTTTAAAGCCATCTTTATCAATAAAATAATCAGGAAATTTAAAAGATGCTGAACTGTTAACACACTTGGATGGGTTGCTGACAACACTGAATTCATAAAATCGTTGAAACAATGAATGTGATCTATCACCATGAATTACTTTAGCGGGACCAAGAATCGCTACGTCGTCTTGGCAACATTCAACACTAACCAATCCATTAATAAGCGAATTCATAACATAGAAAAATGGTCGGAGAAACACTCTATCCGAATGGCAAAATGTTATATGAATACAAACCAGAAGGCGGGCTGATTGTAATTTGCTCACAAAAATCATTTGAACAGTAATTTATAAATAGGCATCTTCACGATTCAGACGACAGAAGTACCTTGATCCATTGAATCGAAATAATATACCCTCGGACTCTTTTGTAGCACATATCTGTTGACGAACTTCGCCGTTAGGCGTGACACGGTAATCACCACAAATCCTCGGAGCTCTGCCATTTGATTTTAAAAGTGTAACGATGGACGTGGCCCACCTCGATGAACTGATAGGTTCGAGCACACGAGTATAAATTAAACAAACCAACACCTTTTTTACGGGTTCTTGCAAATCGTAAGACAAAACACGACGCTTTACAAACACAGGATCACCGTCTACTTCGAGCTTCACGGGGAAAATTTTCACTCCACGCGTGGCTTTGGAACATCGCAAAATAAGATCAGTTAAAGACAACCAGTCCTAAGAGAGGAGTGAAGTGGAAATACCAATGTTTTTCATGAACTCCAGTCCTAGTATGGAAGGTCCTGAATGGGTGACAAGAAAAGCACAATAAAAGGAATCGCCATCTGAATCTGTTAGGGAAAGTGTACAAGCACTCGAAATTCGTATCGTGTGTCCGTAATACCCTCGACAACAGTGTCAATAGGATCAAGTTCTAAATCTGGAATGGCTTTTCGCACCACAGACCCAGGAATAAATGATTCAGCACTACCAGTGTTAACCATGAAATCATGCTGAATCTTACCCCCGACTACAAAAGAACGCAAAATATCTTTCTGTGCTGGGTACTCACGGCGCGGGAAAAACTGGGAGAGTCATACGAGATCAAATTGTCCGCTGAGTGGGGATAGTATGTTCAGGAACTCCGACAAACTGATTTAATGTGACCGATTTTGCCACATCTGAAACACTTAGCACCGCCAAAACGACACGTGGATCGAGAATGTAGCTTTCCACACGAATCACATTGGCCTAGTGTAGTCTTCGCTTCAAATGCGTCATTCTGGGATTGGGATTGGGATTGACAAGTACTCCTCTGTTTGAATTGTTGGCGAGTCACTAAATGACCTTTGGCTTGCCCGGAGCTGCGACTACACAACATAATATGAGACTTGAATTCGGTAAGACTATTCACATCTTCATATTGCTCATAGACTTCACGGACATGCTAAAGAGTGGGACCAGGAAGCTGAAGCATTTTTCGTTGTAATTATTGATTATTGATACCAGCAATCAGACGGCCACGCAGTTGTGTTTCTAGTTGATCTCCAAAAGTACAACTCGCAGCTTGCGTCTGAAACGGAAGAATAAACCCAAGCATATCCTGCGAATCTTCCCGTTGAATTTGGTAGAATCTGGCATGTTGTACAATTTCGAAATTTACCGGTTGGGTATGAAGGAGCACAAGGTTCTTGATTTCTTCGTATTTAAGAGAAACAGGCTGTAGCAGCAGTGACAAGTTCCTGATAACAGAATGTGCTGATTTTCCAACAATACTCATCCGAAATTTTCTCACAAGCAATACACCCCATTTCGAAGCTTTCGAAATAATCCTCGGTCTCATACACAGGAGCATTTAAATCCAGAAATTCCATACTGCACGATTGCATGATTTGACCAACTGCTGTGACCCTAAGTGTGAAATGTCGTCCCACGGAATTAACGAGAATAATGCTCCCGAATCGAAATGGAAAGTGAACACGACCGAATTTGAAGCACCAATTGGAATTATTCATGCTTACAACTCAAGACCAGCGCTATCGAATGTAATCAGTTATGTAACCCAAATACAGTTCACGCACAATCACCACAATTCGCCCCCACAATCCTGCCTCATGTGCTCAGAAGAGATTTGTACATGCATTCAGTCCAACCTGGCCCACTCACCACCCAACGTTAGGTCCAAAAGCTTCCGAAAGCTTACACGCTAAGAACGTCCTAATCCGTTCACACCTGGTCTCCGGAGAATACTGGGCCACAATAGGTGCGAACACTGATCCTTAAAGCTATTTTTGTTAATTGCATTCCTTGTGCATTTAACCATATTGACATGATTAAGAGTCACTGAAAGCTAGCTTGTTCTCCAACCTGTGTTCTCCAGTTGTGCTCTGCGGCATTTTTACGACGATTATAATAAGTATAATATGATTCACCATACAGCTTCAACGCTCAACTCACCATTGAAAACCACGGAAGCTCTGTACAGCTGTTTCATCCTTGTTGGGATTCATATAATAATAATATAATAAGTATTCACTTCAAATTATTCCTCACGTTTGTTTCCACTTGTGAGCATATCACATGGAATCAAAGCTCAATTAACAACCGAGATGCAGGATTTTCTCGATATTTCCATAACCGCTACCCTATCTTGTGAGATGGGAACAGCCAAGGTTCAGTCTGGTCCAAAGATTCTAGGCGAAAATTTCTCGCGCTAATTAAATAATGATCGCACAGACTAGTGAACAAGCAGTACAGAGAGAATAAAGCAGCACTCATATTACGATTCAGTATATATCGAACTGCCTTGCAATCATTCTGTCGAAGATTACCGGCTAGGAAGTTAGAAAAGCAAATATTTTTGGCTTCAATGTTCCTCCAGCGCTTTCCCGGCCTTCCAAAGAAATTTTTTCACTTTGCAAAGGTTCGGTAAAGTTATTTCACGATCCAATGGTATCTCCTGCCCTAAATTAATCAGTTTCCTAACACATGAGTACTTTGTTTTGCGTGACCAATCATGCAGTATCACCACAATTCGATGTAACTTGAGGAAATGGAAGAGTGTTGATCTATTGGTGTAGAAAGCAGACAGTTCTCGTGAACCACTTAGTCGCGTACATTTCCGAATGACAACATCATTTAGTTTTCTTACTTCCGCCATATCGGTAACAGTACGGGATATAGAAACACATGGAATGCTTTTGGTAATAAGGACACTGATCAGGAATTAAAGGACGTTGTCGAACAAGCTACTACCCACACACATTCGCCTCCATATGTACATGATAGAGATCGGTATTCCTGCCTATACACTGTTAGATCAGCCAGAAACAAAGCTGTTTTAACAGTGAAATGACTAGAAAGTGCTGCCGCAGATAACGTGTGAAACAATTGGTACACAGTCTTTTATGAGTTGTGATCGTCTACGGTATTGCCTTTGTCTTTCCATCTTATTTTATTTTGTAATAATGGTACAGTATTTCAGGAAGGGGGTCCAGACCAATCGGAGGCTGCCAAATGGGGAAACAGACCGGCGGTTATACCATCAGCACGTATTCACAACTGTCATGACATACACAGGTTTATCGGCATGCGATCGATCAGTGGGAATGGAAGTCACTGCTATCTCAATCTCTTCCACCGGAGCTACCATTTTCTCATGCCAATCCGAAGTGGTACTTCTGGAAACTGATTAATTCCCCACAGACTACCACTGTTCTGTGTTTCTCAACCTTCAATCACAGTGTTCATCAAGTGTTAATCACAACCAACGGTGGTTATGGGGGTGTTTGCACATAACACGACCTGAAAGCACAAATTCTAGTTGTGTTTATTTTGGCGTGATATCATGCGTGTATTCCGCTGCTCCAAGGGGGACTGTGTGTCTTTCTCTAACTGTCACACCCAAACAAGCATTGGTAATTATTCCCAACCCCCTGCAATTATAGCGAATCACACACCACAACACAATATTCTTGTACTCACCGTTCATTTAACAACTCCGTCTACGTTAGGAATGAAGTCGCGTTATTCAACTTCAAATCAATGCACCCGTTCACGTTTAGGAGCCTAATTGTTTCTTTGATCATACACACTCGTGCATTAAATTCTTCCAATGACTGGCTTCATCCGACCAACACTGAGGATACCTCAACGCGGGGTATGTGATTCATTTCGGGCACATGAGCATACATGAACCCACAAACACAGAAACGTATCATCTACGGGGTGAATAGAAATACCGGAATAAAACAGAAGAACGTATAAAATTCACAGCCCATCATTCATGTGTCTATTTGACCATCTTTGTCAGAATCGTTTGCCGATCCAAATCGCTTTGATTCACATCAAATGGGAGACGAAAACAACACCTCAATGTACAGTTATCATCGTGTATTTTTAGTTACTGTTCCATAAGAGCTTTCAATTAAAACTAGACGATCAGGACTTCAGGATTTCGGTATTTACAAAGTATTCAAAGATGAAAATAGGATATGACAGACGTACGTGGAGAGTGAGGGTTTCGCAAATGACCTCGGTTTTCACATCCGTTGGTCGTACTGATCACTGTAATTCGATATAAATTGCTAACTTTCAGCTAGTATCAAATGATCAAGACAATTAATTGACCAAGGCGGACCAATTACAGAAAGGAAACCCAATCGATCCACATGTATTTCATGTGACTTTATTCAAAATGTCCACTGGATAGAATTGTGCTTCTCCGTGTGTTAAACGTGGACGTATAACGTGATACACAGATTGCCACAATGACGGACCAGGATCCGGGAACACAAAAAGTTCCGTGCGACGTGGAAGTTCAACTCTCTCGTCCGCCAGTTGGCCCGAGAGAATATATCTATAACCTCATTCCTCAACAACGATCCAATCTGATGACTAGGTATGCTTGTTTGCCAAAAATTAGACACAAAAAGTACACACTGACCGAGAGCAAGAATAAGGAGGCAATGAAAACAATGGGACCACCTAGTCACGACCCGGCTCCACCATTGGTTTATCCGGACAAATATGAATACCTACGGAAACACCGTAAGCAACCATTTGAGAGGATACAAACTTCTCAGCCTGCCGAACGCACCGTACTTGCTGCAGAAGAGAATGCGGGCAAAAAGAAAACCCCTAAATGTCTTACCGTCCCAAAAGCGCCGTTACCCACAAGGAAAGCTATAGATAATGCGCTGAATGCAGACGGAATACCCTCAAAGTGTTTTCATCGAGAGCGTCACAAAATTAACTGGATCACACGGAATGCGATTGCAGCAATCACACAAACCCCGGGATCTCGAGTAGCACCAGAGCATCGTAACTGGATTGTGGATACACGCAAAGGAGACAAATTCCCGCTCAAATCGAATAGGTCATTTTCCGGCTTAGAACCAATTTATGTATACAAAAAAGGTATGGGTAAAGTGCCAACCTATTTGTTAACACGAGCAAAACTCATCAAAAAAACTAAAGATTTGCTAACACATTACGTGAATGAGAAAGAATTACAAAATACTGACTACTTGCTCACCGAAGAACAACGTGAACAACTACTGACCGGTCTCAAAGCTGCGTGGGATCGATATAATAGGAAATATCTGGGGTTGGCCTCAATAAACGACACCATGAAGGGTAGGATGTACAAACTCTATTTAGAAAAACAGTTAGACTCATTGCAAACAGATATAGAGCTTGTTGAAAGTCACCAATTCCTTTTTGTTGAGGCGCCAAAAGATCCCGATGGGAAATGGAAAACTATTGACAAGATATGTGTGTGATGCCTCTGATACCATATACAGTCCGTTTCATCGGTCAGCATACTTCCCGTTTGGATTGGAATTATTTGTCCCATTTCTTATCAACATCAAGTGAATGCATTTATTCCTGAAACGGAATGTGATTACGTGTAAGTTTACGGGAATCAGTCCGTGTAAACTTCGTTCTTGAGGCAATGAAGCACGGCAAATTTTACTCGGTGAATGCAAACTTCTCACCACCTCTCTTTTAAATGACCTTCATCACGCACAAAAATAACTTCAACCGCTGCTCACCCCAACCACATCACAATTCTCCACAGAATGAACTCCGGACTGAGTACTGTGATCTAGATATTCTGCAATTGGTCAAGTTCTTCTAGAAAGAACAGACAATAGTAAGCGAGTGAATATTTGCCCATCCTTAATTTATTCTGCGTTTTAATGTACAAGGTCAAATACTAGACTCCTGTCAAATGTCTCAATCGTCAGATCGAAAGGTTCAAGAGCGTCTCTCTCTCTCTCTCTCTGTGTGTGTGTGTGTGTGTGTGTGTGTCTTTCGATGCATCCAGCGATATCCTCACGTCGCGACTTCCCACCTGGTGTCACAGTAACTTCTGGTACTGATCAGCCACCCAATCAGTTTGCGATACACATCACGGTAATTCGGTTATCATGGAATCGAGGATGAAGAGGAATTCAGCAAATTAGGTTTCCCATGATTGACGGAATCTCTAGCACTTTCCAATACAAACAGGATGAATTAAAATTGACTGAACAACCGTTGTTAGGCTTGCCGGCAGTGCAAGAAAATCAAAACACGCTACACCCATGCACGTGTGATCAACCGGTTGACGACAACGCATCCGGAACAAACACATGAGCGATCACGGGGATAATGAAACGGACAAAATAGTTCCAGTGCGTTACACACCGATTGGGTGCAAATCACCGGAACTGATTATCGATCGTCATGACTCCGTTGATTTCAGTCACGTCATTAGGATGGGTAAAATCAGCCGACCAGACCGCCCATCGTCATTCATTTTAGGACCACTGAGCGCCAGATTCTTCAGCATGCTTGCCTTATGCAATTAGGTCTGTATCTGTTGGTGAAAGTAATTCACATTTACATTTCAGTCGACCACTACTTTTGCACCCAGTTTCAGGACCTTTTGTGCTATCAAAGGCGGTAAAAAAAAACCTGTTAACCGATTGGCGTGGACCAGAATTAGAGAAAGTCATGAAACCGATCGGTCATAGTGGTAACCGGTATCAGCGTGATTAGCATGAATTCAACACGGACAACATTAGACTACGCCAGGTGAAGTGGTAGTGCTTCTGGCTACAACTAATCCGTTGACAGGAATTACACAATATGATTCATCATGCAATTTCAACGCTCAACTCACCATTGAAAACCATAGATGCACTCTACAGAATAGGATGAGTGAATTATTGCTATCTGTTCGATTGACTGAAATGGTAGAGGGTCGTCCGATGTGTAGTTCTTTTTCCCCCAAGTAACCGATTAAGTGTTGAAATCCCCACCACCACCACCACCACCACCACCAGCACCAACAACAACAACAACAACAAATACTACTAATACTACTACTACTACTACTACTACTACTACTACTACTACTACTACTACTATTACTACTACTACTACTACTACTACTACTACTACTACTTCAAATACTACTACTACTATCACTACTAATACTACTAATACTACTAATACTACTAATACTACTAATACTACTAATACTACTACTACTGCTACTACGCCACCACCACCACTACCATCACCAACAACAACGGAAGGCATTTAAAAGTTAGATGAAAGTCCCGATAGAACTCATTTTGGGAATAAATAGAACCGCAGTCTGCATTTAAGACAAAAAGTATTAACACTTCATTCAATTGTAATCCGCATGCACGATTATTCGGGAAATCGGCACGCAATACACTACTCTCTGGAATCCAGCTTAGTAACACACACTCGGTTCATGAATAAAGCAATTCCAACACCCGTTTCACAACGAGGGTTAGGCACCGAGTATCAACTCATGGATAATAGAGCGTGAGATTTTACCTGAAGTGTGATACGATCACTGGACTGCTTTTCGAAACACGAAATATATCTAATGTGAAGGCTTCCGGAGTCAGGTCAAGAGTGCACCTTATTTTCTCGGAAAGAGCAAATCTTCAGTGGAAAGTTGTCTGTTACATAATTCGACGGCCGTATTAAAAATATAATGAAGATAAAACGGTAACAACTGAATCAGTACGCCGTGTTATTCAATGAAGAACCAGGTGGAAGGTGGACAATCGTGATTAGGTGAGCTTCCCTCGCAATTCGTTCACTAGGTGTTCTTCAAAAAAAAAAACAAGTGGCCTAACTAGATATGGAATAACTGAGTTATAAAATGTTGCAATTCGCCAATATATCAACCTAAATTTACTGCGTGTGGCAGAGTGGGAAATACTGCCAAAGAGAAAGAGAGAGAGGGGGGGGGAAGGATGGAGGTAGGGAGGGAGATGAATGTAGTGGGCATGTCATCAGAAAGTACAGTACTGCAAACACGATTGGCTCTAGCCACACAAGTCCTGTGTAAATCGAATTGAATTGAATTGAAAATTGAACAAATTGGAGAGCACTTGGGATGTCCCTTGCTAGTCTAAAGGAGATGGTAAGCGTTCTCTGTTGAGGGGATTGAAAGCATTTTTATAATCCAAGAAACAGACGTGAAAGCTTCATGAGTCCTGGTTGTGACAACCCGTCGTTCTATTCAGCAAAGTGGACAACAATCTGAACACTAAATGTAATATTGAAAGCTACAGACGAAATCAACGTATACGACAAAGGGCTCTTATAAAGTAACAGGTTGTCGGAAAATTTGAGAGGGGAGCAAACTAGGTCGCCGATTTTGCAGAAGGGAGCCGAATGAAATGTGGAAGTATAAATAACCCGGGGTTAAGCCTTTATTTAGGTTCAATATTGACCATTTGGAAAGATATATTTAAGGGCTTTGGAAACGCTGGAGCGGCGCCCGAAGTACTAGTAATGAACAGTGAAGAAACCAAATAGCAGTTCGAGGTTCGTTAGAACAGAGGAAAGCTTTTTGGTTTGTCGATATAAGTGAACATCTTTTTGAATGCGCTCGACAATTGTAACATTCGGTCTGAAACGTCCACCTAGGTTCCCCATCGGATGGCGTATGTCTGGGAATATGAGCAGTTCAAATCTCCCGAAAACCACCAAATTCAAAAGCGATCAAGTCGCAGCGTAGAGCTTTTGGATTAGCTGTTCCCGTGGGCACAAGACAAAATTCTTACTTCAGAAAAATACAGATTAGCTATTTTAAATCCACAACTTTCCTGAAAAGTCCGTACAGTTTATGCTCCTGTTTAGACATGAGTAAGTCGTAATTATTAGTCGGCTTGATAAGATAGTTAGTAGTACAAAAGCGTACGTGGTAAATGTTCAAATCAACGCTGAACTGGCTTGTCAGCTGTTCACCTATTAATTCAACGTATGTCGGAAGGGCTTGCTTGGTTGTGTCAGTCCACCTACTTCCCAAGTGGCTTAAATCAATGTGTGTGTGCGTGCGTGCACGCGTGCTTGCATGATTAAATGATGTGGAGAACACAGTTTGGCGAACAAGCTCGTTTTCAGTGATTCATAATCATGCCATTGCATCACAATATATTAAGACAAGTCAAAGGGTTGAACCAATTAGATAAGTGGGAAGTGATAAAAATTAATAATGAGAAAAGGGGGTGGGAGGGGGCGGGAAGAAAACATTTGTAATCCGGGCTTAAACCAAAACCGGATGTGTATTGTTTTTCTCGTGTTTTTTCCGTTTTCATCTGGTCTATGGCTTGTTTTAGGGTAGAGGGAGAGCCAGGGCAGCTTAAGGGCACATACAAATTGTTTTTGAGCACATAGAAGGGGGTTGTGGAGGCGGATGCTGACGACCTCAGCTGTGGCTAGTATGCGACACTTTGCCGGTCTTGACTGCCGACCCCGAACCTTATACAGCGCACGGAAGGCCTCAGCCACGTTTACTGCGTGATTGGTCTGGGCAAGGTGTGAAACGACAGCGCTAGTGAGTGACTTAACTACTCCAGTGTTTAACCATGCAGGGTAGTGGTCGCGGATGTGTTCAGACAAACGCCTGGTCGTGCGGCCGATATACGTTGTACCACAGGAACAAGTGAATGAATAAACACAAAATGAGGCTGCAGAATCAGGCACTTTGTCTTTCAACCGCAAAAGCATTACCGGCCGGGATTCGAACAAAACCCGGAGCTTAACTGTGTAGAACGTTTTTGCTGATTACCCCCGACAATCTTCTCTGCACAATCTCTGCCAACGTATCACCCTTGAATGGCAAAGAGATGTATACTGGCTTTCTTTCACCCCAAACTTCCTTGGGGTTTCCACTAGCCGGTCCGGGTAGCCGTTTTGGATGAAGGTTGTTCGCACCGTTTGCAGTACCTCTTCAAAGGTGTTCTCCGAACATATTCTTCTTGCCCTGTTTGTGAGGCATCGAATTAGGTTGTTTTTGATCTTTAGAGGCACAAAGCTGTGGAAGTGAACGTATTGCCCATTCGACGTTGCCTTTCTGTGTACCGACCAGCTAATTGAGTCGTCTTCACGGCGACTCATCCGAACATCAAGGAAGGCGGTTTTATTTTCTGATTCTGTTTCTATTGTGAAATGTAAGTCCGTATGAGATGAGTTAAAGCTGTCTAACAGTTGGTTTATGTGGTCTGATGAATTGATAATACAGAAGATGTCATCTACGTAGCGTTTGTATACAACACAGTTTCGGATTGTAGATTCAAGTGGGCCATTTTCTAACTTTGCCATAATGACATCCGCAAGTAGTGGTCCGAGTGGGGAACCCATTGCTGCCCCATCCTTTTGGCGATGGATCTGATTGTTAATGATTCGTGTGAGTGGATGAATGACTGCTCGAGTGAGTAAGTGAGCGAATGGTTGGGTGAGTGAGTGAGTGAGTGTCTGTGTGAATGGAAGAAATTCGGGGGATTGTTTCATCGATAGCAGGTGATTGACGCTTTCGGGTTTGCTGACCTAGTCGGATGGATGAGTGGCAGTGGAGTTCCTCGGTTGCCTCCCGGACATCGTCGTACGTACACTGCCGTGTTTCTCCAGAAATATTATATTATTTTTTATCCCAAAGGCGTACTAGGGCTTATTTTCGAGAATGTCTTTTATTTTTGGGGATAAAAAAATGAAGAAAGACAAAACGAAGTCCCATTTTCTCGCTTAAGACGAAATAGTTTCAAGTAGAAACCCGTTCATAGTAATGAAAGCTTGAATAACTTCTTAAATGTATCTAGTCAAATGCAATCATTTGGTCCTTTTCTGAAATGTCTTCCCATATCGTTTCCATTGATGGTTTGTGGACAGCTCGGTTTCCCGGCTCAGATCACATGATCCCACTGGTCCATCGGATCGATCTCCGTCCGTGAGCGCGACAAACCGCACGACCGAGGTCTGTGCCATTTTTACACGGACAGAGTGTAGTAAACAGGTGGTCACAACGGGCAGTGGTCAACTAGAAAGGCCTGTTGCCAGTTGACCAATGAAATACACCTTACCCATGTGAAAACCAACCATTTCGTTCAGTTCTGAAATTAAACGTATAGTTTTCCAAATCTATGTGGAAGTTTCGAAAATGTAAGTGATAATGTCGCAAATCAGTGTGATAGTTTCTCAAATCACTCCTAAAATGCTAAAGGGATAGCCGGCTGAACTCGGCTAACGTCACCAGAGCGCGAGTGAGAATCAATAAAAGACCACTTACGGCTGAACGTGTAGAGTGGTCCAGTATTGACTGCCTTGGCTATATCGCTAGCGTTAGCGGGATTGTCGGATGAAAGGTGAAGACACGAAAAGTACGTATAGTGGGATGTAACTCTTAAGTATTGGAGTAGCAGTGGGCCATCTAACAATGCCGTGTGCAGTTAACGATTATTCCTCCTAGAGCAGAGGAATGAAAGCACAGCACCATACGAGGATAAACGTAACTATACCATCTTAAATTGAAGTTAAGTCGTTCTAACCACTAGTGAATCACACGTGGCTCCGTGCAAGCATTGACGTACAAATGACGTATGTTGTTGATCGGTTTAAAAAACTGTTTGGAAGATATACCACTGATTACATGAAGACTTTGAGATCTAACTTAAATACTGCATTGAAAACATGGAAAATACTAGCAAGGAGGAAAAGTAAGTTTTTGTGGTGATTCAGCAGCTGTCACACGGGATGTGGTCAGGTACAGCTTCGGAGCCACGCACGCGGATGAACCTCAACCAATCGAGATCGCCATGGACAAGTCCGACAAAAGCTCCCTATGATTGGTCATCTTCGAGTCTACCAATTATTTTCTCTGATTTAACGTATTTATACAAACTAGTTCTGCAATTCATCTAACGTGCTATTTCGCAACCTTGGTCTTATTGCTGTTTTCGTTCACGTAGTTCTGGGTGGGGGCAATTTCAGTATGTCCTATCATTTCAGTTCAGTGTGATTACTACAGTTTGGTAAAATACATTGGAAAACAAAGGTAAATGTAAATGTAGAGTTTACGCAGGATTCATTGAAAATACCCGCCCGAGACATCAGAACACTCCATGTGTCCTTACACCATCCAGCTACGGAAGTTAATCGGGACGAGACTCTCCATTCTTTTATAACGTCCGAACCTACCTCTAGGCAGCTACCACTCTCTAAGTGCTCTCTGTGTTTTGAATCTGGTTTCAGGTGCCTACTCAGGCTTCGAAATCTGGCCAAGCAACCTTGCCACACGAGTGGAGCTTGATACAAATACTATCGTGCCTAACCTAAGGATATCAAGTGGTACCAATTTGTGGTGAACAAGAGCCCCACTGGTACCTCCGGGTTGATGGACAATAGCCGCTGGATGCAACGGATGATCGTAATGCGAATTTACTGACGATGATAAAGGTCCATTTGAGCGTCATCACTTCCCCCGCCTCCAGAAATACCAGCTCTCGATCCACTGAGGTTCTTCAAATTGTTCAAGGGGAAAGTAGCTGACGCACTGCGTTCAGTCAAAACCTATCAATCCCCAGGGTCTGACGGTGTGTATCCTCTGGTTACAAAAGAGTTGGCTCAAGGGTTTATCCTGTCAATCCCAAGGCTCCTCAACTGGTATGTTTTGATAGGGTGACTATTTCGAGAATGGGAAGTATCATGATTAGTCCGTTGATCAGGGGCGGTTCGAGAGCTACCACGATCAACCATCGTCCTTTTTGCTTAACGTTTGTCGTTCGAGGCATTAGAAAGCTTAGCGAATTTCCACCCTAGGGAATACATCATCAGCTGCTGTACCCGTGACAATACTAGTTCTTGAAGAAACGATCGTGCCTATCCAACTTGCTCCTTGCTCGTGAAGATTGGTCAGATGCGAAAGCCGCAGGGAACCTGAAGGAAATCATCTCTGTCGGCATCAACAACGTGTCCAACAAGGTACTACATTGCCCTTCTTTTGCAGAAGCTCAAAGCGCTCACTGGTAAGGACCCGTCGCCTCACTGGATTATGGATTTCTTGAATCAGAAAACGTTCTCCGTGAGAATCGCACAGTTGCTTTCCCGCAATGTTTAGCCTTCCATTGGCACACCGCAGGGGTCTGTCCTAGGCCCATTGCTTTCCTTAGTCTACATGAAGGACTTACCTTCAGTTTTGTATCCGCATCCCTTGCTTACGCAGAAGTCCTAAAACCTGGCACACAACCATTGCAGATGCGGATAAATATACTTTCCAAGAGGATTTGGACGAACTGATAATCAGTTCAGTTCCGCTCATTCAATGGTTACCGTTGCACTTGTGTGCTCTGGTTTTGGTTGCTGGACGAACTAGCACGCTGATGTGATGCGCTGCTACTTCAGGACATTGTGATGGAGTGTGCTTTCATTGGTGTGAGGAAACCGGACAGCTGAGTGACATACCACCTTCATGGGACATTTATCCACACGTCAATCCATGGGAAAGTTTAATGACCGAATTGCCCGGAATGAAGTCAGAAATCACACTAACTGGTGCTGAAATGTATTGTTATTTAGCGTATAAAATGCGAAATTTATATAGGCGCGAAATACGGAAGGGAATGCATTTACACGCAAGTATTGGTCCGTCAGCAGTGCGATTGGTGAGCACAAACTTTCCAGACACTGTCACGTGATATGAAAGTAGACAATGTGCGTGGGACACGCGTACTGCTATTATCAATATCCATGATTGGACTGAGGTGAGTCATACGCGCATGGCGTATTTGCTTGTATGCGGAAATGCATGGATGCTGATTGGAAGTATATTGAACGAATGAACACTGATTGGTCCAAATGATTTTTCTCGAACAGCATATGAATGGGACAGAATCACCACAGAAAGACCTAGGGTTTGCAAAGGCTTCGTTTCGGCAAATCAAAGCCAATTCCGACAAGGTCTGTGGCTCAGCTTAGAGTAGCCTCGGAACCAACGAGTATCTTGTAAGACTTTCTATAGACACTTCCCTTGTGTGTAAAAGACCGGAATATGGTAATCCTACTGCACTGTTCCGTATGGTCGCGGAAGAAGCTATACCCGTACGAGTGTAACATGTCATGATACACATCATTTTTGAATTACGAGAGATCAGTTATGGAGGTTGTGTCGAGGATACTGCGCTATTTCCATAAGCCTGGGGACATCTCATTTATACCAGACGCATTATGCATAGAGATTTGGGACCGGAACTCACGACGTGTTTCCTTACCGCTCCCCCAATAAGTCATTCGCTCATGCTGATGGAACAGCAATGAGCATTCCTGCGTCTTTTGTTCCGCTCACCACGACGAGTGACAAAATTATGGGATGATGTGCCAACCGAAGTGGTGGAACAAATAGAAGTGAAACGCTTAAGAGAGACCTGTGCGTCTTCTAGAATCAGCGATAGTAAGATATTGTGGTAGAATTTGTATTCCCTATGTGCCCAATCGTTTTAGTCGAGGAAAGATACAAAAAGCCGAGTAGGTGCGTGATTTGTGTTGCCTGGACTAGTGAAACGGACAAGTGTGCTTGTTAAATGTGTGCGAAAGCTGAATCCGAAATGTATGTGTGTGTGTGTGTGTGTCTGTGTCTGTGTATGTGGATGTGGATGGGTGGGGGTAGGTGCGTACGTGTGAAGGAATACTGTACGACGATGTCCGGTAGGCAACCGAGGAACTCCACGAGAAGAGTTAACGAAAAACCATAGAAAATTCCCACACCAAGATGAACGCAGATCACTTCGTATGGCCTCTAGCACCACAAGTTCTGCATCATAATCGAAAGTTGTGCTCACACCCACAAAATGGTTTGAATACAATAGAATGAAAAGGAAGGTAGCTCTAAATACAGTGTATACAGTGGACATTATTCATGTTAATGTTTTCAGTTCATTAGGAGACGTACCAATTAACCGGGGTGAGGGAGCATAATTATCCAAAACCAATAGCTCCCGCACTTGAACTGCCTGAAAGCGTCAATCACCTGCTATCGATGCAACAATCCCCCGAATTTCTTCCATTCACACAGACACTCACTCACTCACCCACCCAACCATTCGCTCACTTACTCACTCGAGCAGTCATTCATCCACTCACACGAATCATTAACAATCAGATCCATCGCCAAAAGGATGGGGCAGCAATGGGTTCCCCACTCGGACCACTACTTGCGGATGTCATTATGGCAAAGTTAGAAAATGGCCCACTTGAATCTACAATCCGAAACTGTGTTGTATACAAACGCTACGTAGATGACATCTTCTGTATTATCAATTCATCAGACCACATAAACCAACTGTTAGACAGCTTTAACTCATCTCATACGGACTTACAT